>CAWUFW010007718.1:245000-974767 GCA_963921515.1 Calotriton arnoldi
ATTTCTCCTCCTCCTACCATGGACACGACCTACAACCCCTAATGTAATGCTAGGTAGTGACACCATTTCAGCCCTTCATACTTTCCAGTGGCCTGGCTGCAAGAGAGTATCTTACACAGGTAGCACTTGACTGTCATACGTCTTTGCAACACCTCTGAAGCAACCAACACGACTTCAGTCCCAGCTCCAAATGTTCACGCAAGCCTCCCCTCCAGCTGTGTCCTCTCCTAAGCAATGAACAATAGATGACGTCAATACCACGGGCTCCCTTATAAAGACTCAGGGTCACAGTTACGAGGTCCTGGCAGCACTTTCACACCACCGGAGCATCACTTCTTTGACAGTCTGGAGGCGCAATGTGCCGCAGCATATTTACAAGGCCACGCCAAGCCATTTTACGTGACTTTTCATGGCCTTTTAAATATGTGCCACTTTCAGCCAGAACACTGCGTGAAAGGGGCGTTCCGTGGGTGTTGCTGCAGGTGTTCCCACGCAACACCCATGGAATCTGAAGCATTCCCAGATTTACGAAGAATCGCAAACCTAAGAATGCGTCAGATTCCTAAGAGGAGTGGCGCAAACCGGATTAGCTAGAAACAGCTGAATGACTCTTCAGTCCAACGAATCACTGTCTCTTAACCTGTGGTGTTCAGCTTCCTCTATATCAACAGATGACCCACCTTGAAGAACAGAAATAACTAACCATGAAAAAACTACGGGGCATATTAGCAAGGACCTGCAATGATTATCGCAAATCGCGCTTAGCGCGATTTGCATTATCGCCGCCTATCGCTGGAGTACATTGCCGTTTTAGCGGCGTATTAGCAACGCTTGGCACAATGGCGATGTACATTCCAGCGATAGACGGCGATATTCGGCATCTGAGCAGGAAAAGCTGCGATAATGGCAGGGCGCTACGGAAATCCTAGCTGATAGGAGAGTGTGGATTTAACATGTCAATCCACCTCTCATTGTCAACATAGCTAAGTCAGGTCTGGAGCAGGTGTTAATTTCCGGCGATAATCGCGGGCAGCGCAGCTTTTGTTGTCGCTTGACCCGCGTTGTTAATAGGGCGATGTTGTGTTGGCGAGGGATTTCATTCAGGATTAGGTGAGGTACGCCCACTTTGCATGTCATTAGTGATGATTATCGCTGACATGCAAAGTGGGAAGGAAACGGGAGCTATTGCCAGTAAGCTGTCGCTAACTGCTGTTAGCGACAGCTTGTTAATTGGGCGATAATAATATTGCCGCTTTAGCGGCAGAAATTGCCGCTAAAGCGGCGTAAATGCCCTTGCTAATATGCCCCTAACTTCCTACCTCAAACGTTTCCATTGACCAGCAGCACAACTATACAGCAGGCAATGACCCCCTCCTCCTCCCCACCTCGTTTCCAGTGTGCTCACCTGCTCATCTAACACCCCCAGCTGCCAATGAACAAACCAGAAGCTGCTCTCGATGGGTGGTGACACTCACCGCCTCCTCGACCTTCGATGACCTCCTTGCTTGTACCGTAGGATCTTAAGACTTTCTGAGCATCTGAAATGTGTGCAATGTTAGATCTGCTATGGACTACTGCTGAGGCCTAAGACTCTAAGGTCTAAGGCTGTCTTTAATCAGTTTGTGTCTCTATCATGGCCAAGGTTTTGCAATAGAGTTATAACCATTCAAAGGTGAGTGCAATGAGGTTTGGTGATGTGGCCAGGGACACTGGGAGCACAGTTTTGAGGTGTGAAAGAATATCTACAAGCAGCAACTGAGAGAAATGGCAGCCATCATCTGAACCGGTCAAGGCAATTCAATAATTCAGAACCAAACTTCACATGAATGGTGTTTGGGTAAGTGCCTCAAGCTATCAAGTCAGATGGTCTGAGAAGGCTTCACACTGCCGAACACCCCTTCGTTCTCTACTCCTGACTGATCATGTTAGAAGGTTTGACAATCAGGAAGAAATACTTGGAAGCATATCTTCCCCACTAACAACCAGTAAAAGCCAGAGTTCCTGCACCTCTTAGTTAAGACGTTTATTCGCTCAGAGCATGGATTTATTTCAGGAAGAGACACTCTGAATAAATGAGGAGGATGCAAACTCTTAAAAGCCTTCACCTTGGTTTACTCTTGCCTGGATAGCTCTGGTGTTATGTTCTCCACTCTTTGAGGTGTTGTTCAGTCATGGATTCTAGGTTGGCTCTAGCACCACATGCAAGTTTTGCCTCTGCCTTGCACAACAATAAGGGAAGGTTTATATGATTCCTCAAAGATTCATTCATTCAGCTCCAAATCAGGAACGTAACCATTTAAATTGCTGCTTTCCAAGATTACGCGTCACTTTCCAAGCCTGCGCGAAAGGCTGTCACTCGTACCTGCTCCTCAGCCAATGGCAGCATCCGGGGCACTTCGCGTCACACGCTACAAGTCATTACCAAACACGCTAAGGATTCTAGGCTATTCCATGCAGTTAAGATCTTGTCACCTCCTGGAGTTGAGCAGTGGCTTATGCGGTGTACATTACGTAAACCTACGGGTGGACTTTCTGATGTGCGCAGTGATAAATGGAAACACGATGCATACTCTGCTTCGAGCACTCTAATTCTCAGGGCTTGGGATATTATGTTTCAGGAGTTTGCCCATTATCCGAAGTCTCTACTTGTGCAGCAATAAGTGCAATTTTGCCGCACAAATTGAGCCATATACAACCGGGGGAAAGGATGCGGTATTACCATTTTATCACACATTACAACAAGTTGAATTTATGATGATGCAGTTACAGCAAACGTGGGAATAAAAACAAACACAACAGATTCAGTAATTCCCTCTACATTATCCCCACATCAATCCCTGCCTGGTCAGAATGAAGGTGAAAGTAGAGAAGAGATTGCCCGGGTTGTTCTTGGAAGTATTTAGAAGAGAAAATCTCAAAAAGACAAACACAACATGTAATAGGCACAAAAAGCCCAAGTTGTTGGGAAAATCCTACAATTCGTGATGATTGTAAAGATCCACTGAGCACATTCTTAAAGATTGAGGCTGTTTCAAGGTCCCATTTTAAGGTTTCGCCTCCACAACGCTTGCGCTCTGCTTGTGAAATCTATTGTCTTCAATATATCTTAAAAGGGGCTTACATCCCGCCTTCACTTCTTATTTGTCTATGTGCTTGTCACTTACTTTTCCTTCATTTCTATTGGTATTAGTGTTGTATTTACTTTTTTTGCGGTGTGTTTTTCTTATCAGTATCTCAATTACTCATTCTCGTCCGCTTTTATCTGCTTTTATGGCTGGAACTTCTTTTATTAGGTTAAGGCTGTGATCCGACTCCTCTTAACTAATGTTCGCGTACTTTTTCCGATGCATTTGTAGGATTCTTTTCGTGGCAGCACGCACCGCTACATTTCCTTGTCTTATACTTTCATTAGTTAATCAAGCATTTACTTAACGTTTCCTCTGCATTGAAAACGTGCTTTTGTTTCTCAAACAACCTTTTAAGTAATCTGAATAAACTCCTTGGTCCTGTATCGCCAGAAAGGGCTTACATATCCAATCAGATAAGTGGAACCATATTCAACCAACAGCGGTAAGTTATGGGGCCTTGCATTGGTTGGGAAACTCTTGTAGCGTGATTGGCTTATAGAATATGAGCTAGTTCATTGGCTGCAGAATCTCAGAGAATGCACGTGCCAGTGGCTCAGTGACTAGCTACTACTCTCCCTGACTTCCGTCTATGGGTAGTGTTAAGTGACGTCAACACAAAGATGTTGGCTGACTGGTCTTCCTCGCTTTAGTTATCCGTACATGGAGAAGCCATCAGATTCAAGTTGGTTGTGTCAACGGGATCGAAACTGATAAGTAGGCATTGCAGCAAGATAGGTAACATTTGGTTCCTAATTAAGAAAACACTTTTGGCGTCCCCGCCATTAACGTAACTTAACCTGCCAGCACTGCGAGAGGCAGGTGCATTGATTTATTAATAGGCTTAAATCATTTGAGCATCTGCTTCAAGGTGAGATAATCCAAAGAGTTGCCTTGAGATGCTTTTTATCAACGTGTGCCCTATTCCATGGAAAACATTCAGGAAGTAACACTCACAGACTCTAGAACCACGGATAAGTCATGCATTTATTGATTCTTAGCAGCGTGTCCTATTCACATCTGGTATCTGTTATACCATTTACTGTGAAATGTATTGATGTGCAGTTTAATGCTTTCACTCTTTGGAGAAAAAGTTTTGCCGCTGAAACTAATGATGCACATGTAGAATTTTGTGTGTGTGTTCCTGCACCAGTAAGATTAAATCGACACGTGCGTGTCTCTGTATTAACGTACCGAGTCTGCCCCCACTCCAACAACTTCATTGGTGGCCAACTCCGCTGCAAACTTGTTTACATTTTATTTATACTCTCCTTAAGAGTGCATGTGTTTCCAGGCTGTCGTGTAGTTCCTATAGTACCCATGCAGGACCTGCGCGTTTGTGTAACATAAGCTGTGGGCTTGGTGGCAGACTGACTCTGTGCACCCCCACCACGTATGTTAGATTGTTTTGCATTAGCTAGCTCACAGTGCCACTAGAGTCTCCTCTTATCGGGGAGAGATTAGTTCCTGGCAACCTTAGATCATGACAACCCTGATTCCTCAGAATTGTGGAAACAATGTACTACCTTTCGCTCAGTCACTCGTGCTTACTTATTCGGTTTGTCTCAGAGAGTTACACAGAATAAACAGTCGGGCGTTTCAATAAGTATTTATTGAACAGTTGTTATTCTAGTGTAAAATATATGTGCTGCGGTAACCAGCAGACAATAGCAGAGATATATTATCAGCAGTACGATAAAAGCAAAGGGATAGAACAGTTCTACCATATTGCGATAATCATGAGTACATACATGAATAGAAAAGCATTATGCAGGTGCGCGTACTCCTAGGATGCCTACCTAGATGTACTTGTGTGTACCTAGCATATGTGTGTAGGTCTTAGAAGCTAAGAGCCAAGAATCCTCCTAGGATTTAGTCGAACCCCCATACCTTGAATAGAGAGAGTGTGGGACCCCGTCCTGGTCTCGAGTTGGACACCCCGTCCGGGTGGTGTCAGACCACTGTCAGCTTGAGCGACTGCATGCAGGAGCCTCAGCGTCTCTGGTCAGTGTGTCAGCATGGAAGTCTCGGTTCCCTCTGTCTTACCGGGGCAAGATGTGGTATATTTATACCCCGAAGAGTCTCGGTCCTCAGTATAGTTTGTATTGGACATGAGGAAGACGTCAGGGGTGAACTTTGTACATACATATTATGCCGGTGGTGTATTCTTAGAGAACCATGCATAATTAATCAGTACAGTGTGGGCCTGTGTTTGGAAGAACCCTGCTGCATTCGAAACCACAGGATAGATAACGTTCAGCCCTCAGAGCTCGTTGTGTACTAGCTGGGACCAATGTAGGTGAAAGAGCATGCCTATATAAGGAATCATACTATAATAGGACATGTACAGTTGTGACCATAATTGGGCATATGCGGCCATGACCATAATAGGGCAAGTACGAATATGACCATATTAGGGTAAATATGAATACATCCATTTTAGGGCATGTACGAACGAATCTACATTAGGGCCTCTATGCGGGATATAACACCCACTCCTCTTCCGAACTGGATAAAAATGACCATACTTAAAATCTAGACAATTTAAAAACATTTTTTTTAAAGCAAGTAAAAACATGGTTCTAAAAAATCGTTAAAATTTGAGGTGTTTAAAAAAAAAAAAAATGTTCAAATTCAGCTTTTCTAGTTGCCACTTAAAAAGTCAATAGCGTCTCTCTATAGAGGTTGTATTACCATAAGCAGGAGAAGGCCATGCTTTTCTCAAGCAAAAGTGTCAATGTAAGAATTTTTTTTCCAAATTTAGATCGTTTATTTTGAAACGAATGAAGAAGCCGAATTCTTTCCCAGGACACGATGAGCCAATTCAAGATTACGCGTCCTGGCTGGGAAGCTCAATATTATCAATAGCTGCTGTAGATGACAAATCCAACGCTTCACAGAGAACGTCAATCGCACATAGATGGAATGTAGTATTGCCAACAGTCGGTGCTGCGGCAGCTTGTGCGGCAGTTGTAACCTGGGTGCCTGTGGCAGAGTCGCCTAACCCAGCAGGAGCGAACAGCACCTGTGGATTCTCCAGGAATGCATTCATCAGAATCGGAAGCCGCTGAGGACAACGCAGAGCGTGGGCCTTTATGGGGTCCAGCATTGCATCCGTGTCCGGAGGCGCATCTGATGGAAATGTTAGACAAAGATCCAACGTGCATTCTTCTCCGCAGAACAGGCATCGAAGCACAGGTAAGATGCAGTCTACCCAGACTGGTCTAAATGATAGAAACCAGGAGGCATTGAGTTCTCGCAGGCAAGAAATGCCCAGAAGTTGTACCATGCGTTCACGCTATTTCCGCTCCAGGAGCGTGTTCACCATTCCCTCGGGAAGTGGGCCATCCATTGCGTAGCAGCAATATTACAATCAGGATTCCTGCGATTAGGAACAGGATGAGCGGGAATCCTCCAAATACGCTTCCCAATACGGAGTGTATAAAATTTGGGATTACTCCGAGGACTGTCTGAAAGGTGCTTAACAGTCCGGACCCTATGGTCTTAAATAGGTGTACAATTCCGCTCGTATCTGACATGTTAAAGATACGTCCCACCATTTCTGCGAAATGAATGGGGTAGTTTGTACGTATGAGTGCCTGTATCTCGGTCGAGGTCCTTGCAACTTGAAGTTCATAGGTCTCTCGAGCGGAGATTAAGGACACGGGTTGCTGTAAAAGCATGGCTTTCAATCTGCTCAGAGTATCAAACTGTATAAAAGAAACATTCAGCGAAGGCCATAGCGGCGCCTCCCCGACTGTGTTCAGTGGTGGAAACAATACTTGCATACAGCAAGTAACCCTGGAGTTAACAGTCACTAGATATGCGATGCCTGGAAGCATCCCACAACAACCTTGATCATTTAACATTAAGTAACTCCCGTTTGAGAGCAGCTGGAAAACCGGCGTGATCATGGCCGCTGGGGTCCCTGACATGTGACAAGATAAGTTCGCTACTGAACCACTGCAGGCTCCGTGTAGAGAAATATCCTGACACATGAGAGAACCGCTTAAAGCGTTCTTGCAGTTTGTACCACTCAGATATACTTCTCGATCCCTATTCCGGCAACGGTATCTATATGGTAACTCCCAAGTTTCCTTGATGTATCCCTTACCCATTTTTACATATTTGCCTGCCTGCCTTTGCTCAAGGCAATATTGAAACTGAAACGTAGTGACCTGCAGAGTGATTTGGCCATGAATGAGCCATTCTGTTGATGGTGATTCGGCTACAGTGAATGGTAACCTTTCCAGTTTCTCAATACGCAGCATTGTATATTTGGCTCCCCTTTTTGCCATTTCTGTCTGTTTATCGGTTAGATTGTATTCTGAGAACAGAGACGTTGTGTTTATAAAACGCCATGGCACATAGCCTGCACGCAAAGATTGTAGCGTCCAGCTTAGCATCATAACAGAACGTAGCTGAGATTGCCCATGTTGTAGCAAGGCCAGATCTTGTTCTAATATGTCGATCGCCGAGGACACAATGTTGCCTAAGGAGTAAATCCTGGAGGTCAGAGTAGTTAACCCATTATCCACTACTGCTAAAGCCCTTTCTAAGTTAATACGATCTATTTCCCGTATCCTTTCTGCGGCCTTTTGTTGTGATATTTTCCAGTTTTCATTATAATAGGCATAAAGGCCTGCATACATGAAACGTTTCCTACGTTGTTTCCTGGGTCCTAGTAGAAAATCTCTAAGATCCATGTCAGGTGTGAGTAAGGTCAAGTGGTGCTTTACTTCTGTCAGTGTTGAGGTCTCTAGCCAATCAAGGCACAACTTCCCAACACTATACGATGTCACTACCCCTGGGTGTTGTCTTTGTACGTAGCGTGGGTCTGGCCTATGGATACTAAACCCTGCGGTTGTATTCATAAATCTCTGTTGACATTTGTTTGTGTCAATGGGCCAAACCAGCCATTCTGTCCAATCAGGATCTGATCTGTTGTACTGGAAAATGTCATCTAATCCCACCCCTTGTGTAGTTGAATTCTGCCCCCCACCCATCTGCGATGGTGTTGGAAACCCCGGTGTGTTCATTTCCTTGCCTTTGGCTAATCCAAGACAGGTCGTTTGTTCCACAGTTTCATTCAGAAATAAAATCTGCTGCGGAATGATGCATGCTCTAAAAAGTGCTTCTATTCCCTGGACTTGCCAGTCCCTAGAACCCCAGATTGATTTGGAATCTATTGTGTCTTTCCATAGGTCGAAACCCTGTTTAGACAACTGGTTCAGAAAGGATGCAGAGTAAATATGTTTGGTGTTTGTCAACATAATTTCCTGAGCTGAATTTTTCGCCACTTTATAATAAAATGACTTTGGGTCGGATGAGTTAAACCCTGAGAAGTATGTGAATTTCTGTGCAAATGCTTGTGAACTACCTTTGGAGGTGTTGGGCAGTGTTCCCACTGGTGGTACTCAAATACATTTCTAGGTGTTATAGACTTGTGTAAGAAATGATCACCAAAATGCTGGTAATAGTACAATGTATCATAGTCTGAAGTACCTTCTAACATTTCATTGTTCGGAAATGCAGCTGTTTTTTCTAAATCAGACATCATAGCATTTACAGTTTCAGTGTCCCAATCATCAGAATATGCACTGGAGGTAATGATATCACTTAAAGAAATTTTAAATACATGTTTTAGCTTTAAAGTTCAGTCGGACCTAATATATCATAATCAATCTTGTCCCATACTATACCGTCCGGTATAGGAACTGCTGTAATGTTCACTGAAGACAAGTCTCTTGGTTCACGATGTGAAGACTGGTGTGGTTTTAAAATCAAATTAACTCTTTGGGCTGTGGAGCTTGGCTGGAGGTATCGTCCATTAATAAGCATACTAAAAGTTATTATTAAACCTAGCCAGAAAATGAAAAATAAAATCCCAGTGATATACCATAGTTCTATCCAAGGTGACACCAGGTAAGTCTTTCTAAAAAAGTTCAAAAAGTCATTGAGTTTCTGTTGGAGTGATTTTTTGGCTGGCGTCGTTTCCGGCTCGCTTGGATCCAGTGAAAACGTATCAAAGTTCATGAAATAGCCAGAAGCAGTTCGATCAATTGTTGGAATTGCATCGGGATTTGTTGAAATTGGATTTTGCTCTTGACGAGGCATGTTGACATAGATGTCTGTAGTAGGTCTTATTGCAACTTGGTTGTTAAGTTGATTTTCTTCTTGTTGAAGTGGAACGAGTTCCATACCATTGTTGCTTAGTCCTTCATTCCGTACAGGTGGCTCTTCAAACGTGATGAGTCTTTCTGTTTGGACTTCTTGGATTGTAGCGAGAGGAGGGCGTCTGCTACTGTGGAGTCCACGAGGCCTACAGTTTAGTATCGGCCACATAGTGTGGTTTGATTAAGTCAATTGAGACGAATCTTTTCTCCTTTTTTCCGGCAAGAGGTGGCAGAAGTACAGTTCTTGTGCCGTGGATTGCAAGGACCGGTACAGGCTTTCTGTAGGATGGCCCAAATTCTTTTTTGTCAGCAATCTTCTCTCTGACTAGATCCCCGATCTTTGGGATCCAGATAGGTCTTGCCGTTACTGCCTTGACTTCCTCAGTGGCGGCCTGTTTCTGGAGCACGTTACTTTGTTGTGTCCTGGATTCATTTAGATCCTGTAAAACAGCCAAACGATCATGGATATCAAATGGTTTTTCATCCGCCACTGTGCCTTCACAATCAAGATCAGGTACCCACATTCTTGTCCCAAATAGGACCTCGTAAGGAGTGACACCTCCTAGAGAGCTTCTTGGCTGATTATTGAGCGCGCGCTGTACCTCATAAAGGTGATCGACCCATCTAACGCCCTTGCCTAATACCCTAGCTGTTAAAGATTGCTTTAAGTCTCGGTTTTTCCTCTCCACAACAGAATTTCCCTCGGGATGGTACGGAGAGGAGTACCGCAATGCTACGCCCATTCCTTCCATGGCCTCTTTGTAAGCCCGAGAGCTAAACGCCGGACCACGGTCAGAATGTAACGTGCCAACTGCGTATGTGCCGTTAAAGACTCGCAAATCTTTTATAACAGTTCGAGCGTCAGCCGAGCGCTGAGGCCAAACCCATAGGAATCTAGAGCAGGAATCCACCGCAAACATGATGTATTTCTTGGACCCATCAGATTGTAAGGGTCCGCAGTGGTCCAAATATACACATGCAAGAGGTTTGTCTGATTTCAGTAATGGTGTCTGAGCTGGGCGTGTTACGGTGGAGACTTTTATCTGCTGACAGATGTTGCATTTCAAGACATAGTCTTTAGTCTGCTTTGTTAACCCTGGCCACCAGTAGCGCTGTTTCAATAAAGAAATAGTCGCTGTAACGCCTGTATGCGCAGAACCCAAACCCTCGTGTGCTGCTAAAATCAAGCCTTGCCTACGATCCATATTTGGTATTACTCTATCCCCCACTCCAGGAATCTGAGCATATGGAATGTTTTGTGCATCTAACTTGTAGGAGTACTTGAGTGGACATTTTTTAGGTACTGCTGTGCTGCCTTTGCGTGAAGCATTGACAGCTACCATAATCTCGCCGTCTACCCTCGTCTTAGAACGAGTAACTGCAGCTACGGAGGCTGTGCGAACAGCCCCCTTTGCGGCTTCATCAGCCAATGAATTCCCTTCAACGTGAACGCCATCACGCTGATGACTCAGTGTATGTATCACGTGAGCCCTTGGTAGTTCGTTTCTCAACTCCTCTACCTGTTCCCATAGCATTTTATGCTTAATTGTGCCACCTTTTGCATCTTTGAACCCGTTTTGTTCCCAATGATGTAGATATTCATTGTATGACTGTACACAATAAAAGGAATCACACACAATAAGTGTGGGGAATTCGTGATCCGTATTTTTAAGTGCCAGTATAAGTGCTTTGAGTTCTGCCAACTGAGCCGTGCAGTCTCCTAGAGATTGCGTTTTTGTGCAACTCGGATGGAACTTGCCATCGTGCATGCGACCTTTAACAATCGCACACGTTGCGCTGTAAGCTTGCTTACTCCCTGTGGCTGGTTGAGCAGAACCGTCAGTGTAAATAATGTATTCATACTGACCTAGAGGCAAAATTTCATTTGGTAGAGGATATTCTTGTTCGTATTGCAGGAATGCCTGTATTTTTAAACTTGGATCAAATCTGTATTCAACATCCATTGCAGTAAGAGAATTAGCCCATTGTATCCATCTGGGATGTAAGGCTTTTGCATTTGGAATGCTAGCTTTGGTAACAGCTTCTAAAGCTGGTACTGGGGTCACGACAATTATGCGTTTTCCCTGAGCCAGAGCTCTTTCTCTTGCTACAGCGGTCTGCATTGATGTCAGGATTTTTTCTGTTGAAGTGAAACGCATCTCTGCCTTTTAAGAGGAAGGCATTAAACCTAGGATTGACTTAGTTGAAGCAGTGAGAAGAGCGCCCACTCCCACAAGCAAAGAGGAAATCAAGTCATTTTTTGGTTTGGCGGAATACATGGCAAAGTATATTAGGAATTTTTCCTTATTGTCGCAACCTCTTAGAGATATGCTAAAGAAGGACTCCACATTTGTTTGGGGCGAGGAACAAGATGAGCGTTAGAGGGCATAAAGAAAGCTATCATTTCAGCCCCATTCATAGGCAATTTCAATGTGGAAATGGACACTATAATATCCACGGATGCAAGCAGTAGAGGTATTGGAGCCACTCTTTCACAAAGAATCGACAACAAATTGAAAGTGGTGGCCTTTGCATCCAGAACTCTCACAGTGGCTGAATCCAATTATTCTACAGTGGAAAAGGAGGCGTTGGCTGTTTTTGGGCAATAAAACACTTCAGATTCTATGTGTGGGGTTTGCCATTTGAAGTATGCACTGATCACAAACCTTTGTTGTCTTTGTTCACTAAAAAGGACATGGAAAACATGACTCCCGTATAGCTAAATGGGTACTGGGCCTTCAAGGTTTCAATTTCAAAATGGTTTATATTCCGGGGCAACAAAACAAGGTAGCTGACTTTTTATCAAGGGCTCCAGTAGAGTTTGAAGAAGGTACAACCATAGGCAATGAGACTGTTCTAGAGGTAGCGCTACCTGCCGTGACAAAAGATCAATGGGACTCCCACATGGAGCAAGATGATATCATTAAGAGAGTCAAATTGTATGTAATCAAGGGATGGCCCAGCAAATGCAAGGACCTCCCTGGGGACATACAACCATATTGGAATGTAAGAGATGACTTGTCGGTTGAGGGGGGGTTTCTCCTCAAGTCAGGGAAGATAGTTCCGCCGGAAGGGCTTAGGAACCACATAATTGAGCTTACATACGAAGGGCATTTGGGGCGAAGTCTCAGCAAAGCAAGGTTAAGATCTGAATATTGGTTTCCTTATATGGATCAATTGATGGAAGAGAAGGTGCGCGACTGTTATGCTTGCAGCATAAGTGATAAATCAAAAAGTACCAGGCACATACCCCTTATACCAGTTGAAGTCCCCAAGTTTCCATGGGACAAGCTGGGACTTGACATTGTTGGCCCCATACACTCTAGGGGACCTCAGGAATGGTACCTCTTAGTTCTCATTGACTATTATTCAAATTGGATCACACGTAAATTTGTGAATAGTATCAATACGAAATCTCTCATTGTGTTCTTAAGTGATGTGTTTTCAAAGGAAGGTATTCCCTCCACCATAGTCACAGATAATGGTGTACAGTTTGTGTCGGAGGAAATGAAGGAGTTTCTTAAGGACATGTCCATTGCGCACATACGCACACCATTGTATTGTCCCAAGGCTAACGGGAAAGTAGAAAGAGCAAATCGTATGTTAAAAGAGTGCATTCAACTAGCTGTCAAAGCGGGTAAACCTATGGAGTCAGCTATTAGAGATATGCTATGGTCATGTATGTTCGACCAAAATTTAGGAATCCCAGAATTGATTGTAAATTCTTTAATGATTTTGGAGGTTGGAGCAGCGCACATTTTTCTAAAAAGTTAGCTGCCAGGCTTTTTCCCTTACTTGACAGCTCGTATCCTAAAAACAGGACATTGAGGTGGGCAATCTTTGATTTTTTGAAATTAAATTTATAGCCCTCAGAGGCGAATCCCATAATAATGGTGCTCACCCTGGTCAAGTGCCTCTTTAAGTCATCGTCCGTCAGATAAATATCATCCACATAGGACAATGCTTCTTCATCCAAATTTTGGAGTAACTCTGTTACCCTTGCTGAAAACAACCCCGGGCTATTCTTGTACCCTTGGGGGAGTCAGCAAAATTGCCGCTGGGACCCTAACGCACTGAATGCGGTCAGATACCTGCTTTCAGGTGCTATATTTTGGCAGAAAAATCCATTTGAGATATCAAGCGCTGTTTTGTATTTTTTCCGCACAATGTTATTCATTAATGCGGCACTGTGTGCATTTTGAACTGCAAATGTCTTTGTGCAAGTGTTTAAATGTCTGTAATCTAAAACTAGACGATATGTATTGTCAGGTTTGGCTACGGGGAACAAAGGATTGTTCATAGGTGAAGTGCAATTTCCTATCACCCCCTGATATTAAAGTTGATCTAGAATATCCCTGACTTGTTTTTTAGCTTCCTGCTTTATAGGGTATTGCCTTTGAGCATTTGGGGAAACTTTTAACGGGATCACGTGGTGGGTTGACTCCTCATCCCAACCAGCATGATTTTTGTATAATGCTGGAGCTAGGGCAACCGCCCACTCCTGCGTATATGCATGTTTTAGGTGAATGGGAATGAGGTCGGAAAAGGCTGGAAAAATTATCGTTGCTCCCCAAAGGCACTCCATGACGAATGCAGGCGGCCAGTCTTGTTCTGCTAATAGAATGTCATAACCAGATGACAGATTTTTCCAAAAGAGACCTTTAACTTTTCTGGGCTTGTCCCCTCCATCCGGAGTGTTATCTCATGTAACTTATGTGGGACACTTACCCGAGTATCAGGTGTTTCTACCGTGATATACTCACTCAACTCCGCTGTCACCAGAAATTCCTTCAGGTTCTGGTGAGCTATTGTTACTTCTGCCGCGCTGTCTAGCATTGTCAGAGCCCATTCCTCGTTCAGAAGCTGTGTCCTCAGAATTCTTGGCATGTCTGATCTTGAGACCTGCTAACTTCTTCTTTTTGAACTGAGGTTTTGATTTTTGTTTATCTTCTTTTTTAGGTGCGTAGTCCGCAGCGCGTTGCGTGTCTCTGGACTTTGTACGCTCCTCTTGTCTGTGTTCTGACCGTCCTTCCCTCTCGGAGTTTCTTGATGAACCCTGAAAGGAACGAGAGGAACGAGTATCAGTATCCTGATACCTGTCAGGTTTTTTAATATTATCCCTATTCCTGAGGTTATACCTCCTTTCAGAGGGCTCCTGTTGAGGAGACCTACCTCTGGATTGAGATCTGGTGTCTTTAGATTTTTGTTGTTTTTTATTTTCCCTCTTCTTTTTAGGAGAAGTAGGTGTCTGCTTTGTAGTGTCCTTTTCAGGACTGCCCACCAGTTGTGGTTTTAATGCTTTCCCACCTAGACTCTGCCTAGTTCTGCATATGCAGTTTCAATTATTTTGGGTAGTTCGTGTTGTTGATCCTCTGGACCGAACTCCCTCAGGCGTAGGCGGAACGCCACTGAAGCTGCTTCCCCCTTAATATTAGCTAGTATTATGGATGAGACCTGTTCAAAGTTGTTTAGCAACTTCATCCCTAAGTTAAGGGCAGGCTCTGCTCCGTATTCATTTTGTATTTGTTTTAATACTTCAGGTACTACTGCTATTGACGGGATACCATGTGTTCTGGTATATATGGCAGCAAAGACTGAACCCCAAGAGGTGCAATCCTCTACTTGTGGTGTAAGACCCATGGGCAAGCAGATTGTTAGAATTCTGTGTTTATCACTGGTTGTAGTATTTGGGAATACTGCTTCAAGCGGAGTTATTTTCTGAGCTATCCAGAATGGGATTTGTTCGCGTTTTGCTGGCATTTTGACAATTATCGCGTGTAACGTTTGTGGAGTTATTTTATTAACTGTACTTTGGACTGGAGTGTCTTGTACTGCAACTGGTGCAGGCTGAACTGTTAAAGTCCTCATCACAAATTGTGTGAGGTTTCTGTAGATTTTAATTAAATCTCTGTGTTGTACGAGTAAGTCTGGCTGTGGCATTGTGTTAATGTCAGGATGCAGTGTGTATGCCGCTAATATGGGCCATGTGGCTCCTGCTCCTCCGAGCGGGCCTAATCTTGCTCTTCCTCGTACGGGGGGTAGGGCGCCTTTAAACCAGTAATTATGCTCCTGGTAAGTGAGTGGAACCTCTACTTCCTCAAAAGGAGTATAGTCCGCTGGTGTTTCACCTTCTAGGTAGTAGTGAAATACATTTGTTATTGCATTTGCTGCTAAGAATGTAACCCATGAATAGAACACCTCTGTTTTATTGGATTCGTGTGCCTCAATCACGAAAATTACTGTACCACCCCTGGCTCTTAAGCCATGTTCTAGAAGTTTTATGGTGACTGCCCTTCTGAAATTTGGTGCAATTTGTATTGCATCCTCAGGGTCTTCTTCTAAACCGAAGAGGTTTGTTGTAACTCTCCCTGTTGCGTTTGTTTCTTCCACAATTTTAAATTGGAAGAAGGGAGATTAAAGAGTTCTTAAAATAAGGTGTAAGTGCACAATTGTTGGAACTAAATATCCTTCAAGCTTGAGTAACCAACAGCCAATAAATAGTATTTTCGTTCTACTCAGCTGCGGCGGATTTTGTGCCCACCCACTCCAGACGTCTCTGGGGTTTTGTGAGTAGGTTCTCTGAGAATAGCACGACTGAACTACTCAGATTCTACTGTTAAATACGTACCAAACCAACGTTGGCGGCGCCATGTCATGTAGTTCCTATAGTACCCATGCAGGACCTGCGCGTTTGTGTAACATAAGCTGTGGGTTTGGTGGCAGACTGACTCTGTGCACCCCCACCGCGTATGTTAGATTGTTTTGCATTAGCTAGCTCACAGTGCCACTAGAGTCTCCTCTTATCGGGGAGAGATTAGTTCCTGGCAACCTTAGATCATGACAACCCTGATTCCTCAGAATCGTGGAAACAATGTACTACCTTTCGCTCAGTCACTCATGCTTACTTATTTGACAGTCAACAGTGAGTGTATTCCAGTGCTAGGTTGCTAATGCTACTGCCGTACACTCTAACTGACAGCGTGAGAGGAGTAAGGAGATGTGGCCTGGGGGACAGAGCTCCCCACATTGGAACTTTTGCACTGTCAGTTAGAGTGTAAGGCTGCAGCGCTGGAATACACTGTCAGAGCGCCCAACGCCTGTGGCCAAGTTCAGCTCATGTGTACAGTGCGCAATTAGTACTTTTTAGCAATTATATATAGCCCACACTTGGCAGGAGGGTATGAAAGCACTTTAACTGAGTAGTGGAAGCTCTACAAGAAAGCATACTTTATTTTGTTTTTATTGCACTGATAGCTGAAATCCCAGCTTCTGCTCAACATCCTGTTATTCTGGGTGATCTTCCCGCACCATAAAAACTAAAAAAATATGTTTTCATGTAAAACTTCTGCTTCTCAAGTAAAAAGCTTTCATGCCCTCTGGCCAAGTTCGCACAATATAAAACTGCAAAAAACACCAATTACGACGTGCACATATGAAGAAACTTGGCCGAACGACACTAGAGCGCTTTTGCATTGTGCCACCATTGTTAAATACCTGCCCCAAAGCCACGACCCCAGGCACGACCCTACGAGACCCTCAAGACCCATCCCAGTACATCTGGTGAGTACCAGCACTTTTCTTTTTCCATTTAAAGCACTGGGGCTTTGCAGTCTCTTTGCATTGCACCACCTTGAAAAAACACGCACTCCGAGCTGCAGGTTGGGACAGAAGCACTGCTGAAGCAAGATTACTTTCTTTCCTTTGTTGAAGAACTCAGGTGCGAAAGGGAAATGTCATGGCGCGCACCAGAAACTCAGATGAAAGGTGGTGATGTCGTCGGAATCAATAGTTCCCGTTTACGGTCCCCAGAATGACAAAACACTGGGCCAGAAAACCTTGGATTTAAACAGGTCTCTGTGGGTTATCGTGATAATGACTAGTTTTTATGCTCATATTCCACCAGACTAGTGACTTCACAGCGCTGTCAATTACATATGCTAGTGCCAATCAACCTAATTGGTGAAAGGCTGAGCATCTCCCGCTTTAGTATGGGACCTTTATCCTAGCACATCACACCGAGGCGTCTGCAGATCTCCCCTGTGACGCTGCAGTATTGGCAGATGACTGGGGCAGTCCACCACCTTCTCTGAAGAAAGCAAGTCTATGGAGCTCGCAGTGGGTCTTGTAAAGTGTCGGGGCCCTCGGCCCCCATGCACTACGATTGAACACACTGACACAAGGAGTTGGTATCTGGATCTGGCCCAGGGCACGTGTGCCCTGCCCCTTTTATTGGCAGGGTCACATGTCTTGTGACACCTGTGATGGATGGGTGTAGGGTGATAGTGTAAGCCAGCCCTTAGGGAGTGGCTGGTACAAGAAACATTAGAACAGTGACCAGCTGGTCACTACAGTTCTGACACTTGTGGGACAGGCACCAGTCCTTAAACACACAGGGCCTGATTCACAAAAGTAATCTGAGACAAACTCCTAACTTTACAACTTTTGGTATTCACAAAGGGCATTTAGGAGTAGTAAAGTTAGGAATCCTAACTTTTTAGGAGTAGTAAAGTTAGGATTCCTATCTTTACTACTCCTAAATGCTCTTTGTGAATACCGAAAGTCGTAAAGTTAGGATTTTGTCTCAGTTAAACTTAAGTTTTGGTCTTATGGACGTCCATTCCCTCCAATTGCAAGAACGCAATAAAATAAACAGTGCATCATCCACCATTGAATAACTGAATACAACGACCTACATCAACTAGTCAATAAAACAAAGTGATTTTAGGTGTTATTAGGCCTACAGACAAACTGCATTTTGCAGTACATAAAGTAGCACTACAGTAGAACTTCTCAGGTACTACAAAATGTTATGATAAAACTCAGTGCAAAGACTTCCATCTCTCATAACTTCTCTATGAGATCTCCCCACCATGATGCAAATATCAACACACAAAGGCATACATTGTTGTAGTAAGAATGGGAGGGGTCAGGGACAGCGACTGGGACATAGGGAGTACCTACTACTAAATGGGAGGGTATTAAGAAGGAATAGGGAGTGGTTTATGGAGGTCCAAGGAGGGGTGTAGGGAGGAAAATGCTAATACAAACCACAAAAGAGTAGGGGGCTGGTTTAGATTGCAGAGAACAGTATTTACTCCATCAGGGTGACTGAGTAAAATACTCCCTCACCCTAGAGGAGTAAGTGTACTCTGGATTTAGAGATGCTTGCCACCCCAGCAGACATCTCTTACATTGTCAGAAACAGCCATCTTGGCAGTTCCTGTCAATGCACTAAAGTGTGCTTTGCGGCTCCATCAACATAACGGTGCTGTATGGTGCACTTTTAATATTTATTTTTCATTTTCAAAACAAAGCCCCAAAGCAGGATTTTCTTTTGAAAATAAAAAAGTAATGACCCTCACAATGTGGAAGTTATCTTCGATGGCATGGGGGGTTAAAAGGATTGTTGTTCCACTTAACACCATGTTTTAGATGGCAGTTTGTGAAAGTAAAAACTGTCCATTTGTGTGCCCACTCTAAATAGGGCGTGTAGAAAAATGGCCAAATCTCCAATGGCCCCCTACTCACGCGAGCCCTCAGAAGAGTATGTCAGTGGCGGAGACGGAGTAGCCACCATCACTGACATGCTTAACTTGAACCCAACTCTAAATGAGGTAGGCGTAACTTTAGTTTGGAAGAGAGAGTATTCTTTCACTATCCTCTCCGCCAAACTCTAAATCTGGCCCCAAGAGCATTGCTATTCATAAACTATACTTCTTAAGTTACTACAGTCCAAAGATCAGAAAACAGTAGTAAATGTACTGTAGCCTAGCCTTGGAGTAAGTGGGCAGCACATATGGCCACTCCTATGCTGCTGACCGGTATTGCAACTCACACTCATAGAAATTAATAGAAGCATGTACGAGATACTTAACGTAACACACTCATGGGAAATACTGATAATAAATGTAAGTATTTCACCTTTTATGACACATATATAAATATATATATTTTCAGTATTTAAAAGTTGGAGTAACTGAAAAATACATATTGTTAGCATTTATTAATTAATATTTTCTTAATAAATGTTTAAATGTTATTCACTTAATGCAAGCGTACATAATTTTAAATTGAATTTATTAAATCTTTAATAAAATGGTAGTGAAGGTCAGTTTTTCATTTGGATTAAATGTATAACCTAAATATATTTAATACATATTTATTTTGATTAAATAGGGTGCAATAACAGGTTATTTTATTAGCTCTATGTTAATAAATATTTTAAACTAAATTGCATTTGTATTTGACATTAAAATGATTTTAATATATTTTTTAAGAATTAATAAACTTTATCATTCTTTCTCATACTTTTCCATAGGGAGGTCTCAACTCTGGTGGCGGATATCTCTGCCTACAGGGGTAAAGTTACAGTAGTACATTTTCTCACTAGATGTCGGCACTCCCTGAGTTTTTGGAGTTGAAGATTCTGCACGTAGAAGTAAATGTGCACTCGAAAACGCAAAAAAGTGCAAAAAAGTGTAGGATTAATCCTAGGTGCAAGAGTAAATTTATATTTGTGAATTTGGTCCAATGCGTTCTCATTGTCAAGGATCACTCCTAGTGAAAGATGCTTCCCACAGTTTTAAAATCAGCCAGTCTATGGCATTGCCACAGTAACTTTCTACAGGTTTGAAAGTCCACGCTCGTAAGTACTCTGCCAGATGGCTGCAGCAACTCGGGTAACTCAAGGACCTCCTGTAGACAGCAGAACTCTGATCACTCAGTCGGAATGGAAAGATGGGACAGAAAAGCAAGAAGCGCAGGTGGAGATCAGAGAAGGAAGCAATCAACAGGTCTGCCAAGCCACACCCCCTGTGGAATCTACTGCATAACATCCTTCAAAAGTAGGATATATTGGTTGGACCTCACTACCATCGAAAGCAGTAACAGAATCAAGTGGTTTCAGAGGAGAATACTGTTCAAAGGTTTGCTGGAGACCTGGCCTGACAAATGATCTTGCAAATTTGAAAAAAATTTAAATGGAAACCTAATACACAGCTTTTGATGACAAACTGTAAACATGCGAGGGCCGTCATTCTCTGTATGTATCATGTATGTATGTGGTATTTCCATACCACCAGCCTAGCCAAAAGGCAGAGTACCTCTATACTGGGTCAAAGGAAGGACTACAGTCAGTGAGTGATAGGAGAGGTAGCTGGTTATTGGGTTGTTGTTCCCTAGAACCAGGAGCGCATTGGACAAACA
Source organism: Calotriton arnoldi (assembly GCA_963921515.1). NCBI lineage: Eukaryota > Metazoa > Chordata > Amphibia > Caudata > Salamandridae > Calotriton > Calotriton arnoldi. The sequence continues at coordinate 265,507 of CAWUFW010007718.1, forward strand.
TCTCAAAACCGGACTATTTGTGATTGCAAAATGGCCTTTTTATATCTATCAAACGCAAAATGTGATTAGGTAACATATTACCGCATCACAATTTGGCTCCGCAATTGCATACAAGATCTGCATTTGGAAGGGAAGTGTTTAGGGCGTCCCTTTCAAATAGTGATTCAGAAATGGTTGCATTAATGTTCTGCGACTGAAACCAAGTAGAAAATGATTAATATTTTACTGACTACTGAAAGGTAGTGGTAAACTATTTGCATATGAGAAGGTGTCCACTAGGAACCCATTCCTGTTTAGGGATGTTGACAAAAACATGTTTTAAGAGTAGGAGGTGGCCATAGGGACCACTTCCTACTCTTATAAAAGGTCTGTAAATTCTTTCATATTTTCTCCCATTTCCCTTTTAGGGAACCCCAGCCATTCACCATTCCTGTGATGGCAGCAAATCATAGAGGGTCGCAATTTGCAAACAACCTCGTTAATATTCATGAGGTAGGTCGAATTGCGACTCACTATGATTTGATATTTTGCGAACGGACCTATTAATACATAGGTTGGTTTGCAAAATATCACTCAGGTCGCAAAAATACTGCTTGCAAATTGCGACCAGTATTTTGTGACCAGTGTTTAGTAAATCTGCCAGTGGTTTCAGTGTTATGTTTCTACAATTTTTTATGAATATGAACCTGACAATTCCATTTTGGTTCTCAGGCAAGGTCAGATATGTATCACCTTAAGCAGAAGGAAGAGTCAAATTCTCGTAGTCTGCATAGAGAGAATGTGAGTTAGGAATGTAACAGAACCTAGCAAAGACTGAAAGCCATTTCTATTATTGTTGTGAATTCTGCCAACCTTTTGCCCCAACAGTACACACACAAAATCCGCATTGCAAGCTTTATTTTAAGATGATTTTACTGCAGAGTAAATGGAACAATGTAATTGCAGAAATCAAAACTACCGTAGTGAAGGTAAAAGCACAGATGATGAAAATAGAAAACATATTACATGATCCATTTCACGGATTCCTTAACACCTACTCTTAGCATAAAAAGTCACCCATTTCATGAGGGTTCAGTATTTTGATAAACTCATCCCATTTGCATACCTGAAAATCATCTAAGCTTTTCCTAAGCATCACCTATTTAAATTAATTCAAGAATAGATGAACTAGAATCAAAATATCAGAATATATGATCAATGTAGAACATTGTTTCAGGATAATAAACATCTATTCATCAACATTGCAATGGCTTACATGATCTGAGGCCTCCATGAGGAATTAGGCTAGTGCATTCTATATATGTGAGTTTCAAAGAGACACAACAGGCAAAATATAAAACCATGAGGGGTGGAATCAGCTATATCTTGGGTTTGCTCCTTTGAATTGTAGGTGTTAATGTTTAAGTGTGGCATGTGCCACTTATACTGTGAGCTATGTTCTGTCCACAATCCTGGGACAGAGGAGTGATGGTGCCTATCTTACAGGTGGGTGCCGTGCCGCCCCCAATAAAATAACTATTTTAATCTCCTGAACTTCGTGTATGAATGTTTCTTGTGGAGGAGGTGGTTCGGCTCCACTCATCTCTCATCACCACCCTCTACAAGATTTTTCTGATGAAAGTGAGACTCAAGATAGTTCTGTAGTTTGCCCAGTTTTAAGAACTAGTCGATGTTTTTCCCAGGAGGCGGTTGATGATGGAGTCTTTCAGGGGACCCTAGAGAGTGCCACAAAGCAGGGCACACTCATGATGTCAGCTGTGTCTGTCACAGTTGGGGGAAGAATTGTTTTGAGCATCAAGATAAGCACAGTCTGTCAGAGAATAACATAAAGTAGGGGGCCAAGTGGCCCTGTTGAGGAGTTGATAATAGATTTGGAGATTTTGGAGAACTTGCCCAAAAAGAACTCAATGAGGATTTCACACTGAGTTGGTATAAGCAGGTGTCAAGTTTTAGGGTGCATTGACTGGACAATATTGAATAGTTCTTTTCTCTGATAGGGTGCTTCACGATACGTTTAACATGGGTAGGTGTTTTGGGTGATCTTGATGCAATGTTTAATTTGTGCTGTGTGTTGCTGGTACTTGACACTAACACTTATTTCTCAATTCTGATTTCTGACAGTCCAACACATGGTGACATTGCCTGTCTATTTTTGAAAATAGCACATCAGCAGAATGTTTTAAAATTCCCTATACATTAAAATTAAAATAACAATGCTTTGTACAAGGCATTCTTAGAGTATGGGTGACGTGGAATGTCTGTTAGTAGGTAACAAAGGCACTGGCATTCAATCTGGCAGAGGCAGTGGATGGTGCAAGCACCTTGGGCTCCGGCACTTATTGCTTTGGTTTTACAAATTAGGCACTGTCCTGATGACTTCAGGGTAGCCTCCTTAGTATCGCTTAATGTGGATTTTGTCTTCTTTAGGCTGTGAATTTACGCCACTGACATTCCATGTTTTTGCTGTGGAGTTTCTGATCACTAAGATCCCCATTGAACCATTTGTTGGTGGATTTAAGGCCCATCTTGATTTTCTTGAGATGTGGAGGGAGCGAGGGTACCAAGAGCAGCTAACATGTATCTGTAGAGATGGTCGAGCATGTTTTCGGGTTCGTTCATGCAGGCGGCTATTTTTGGTGACCTTGTAGGTTGATCATTCTGTTCATATGTTTCTAAAGTACCCAGGGGCAGATTTATCATAGTGCTGTGTTGCCTTTGCATCACGCAAGGTAACGCAAGGGCAACGTAACACTTAAGTCAGATTCACAAAGCAGCACAAGGCCACCTTGAGTGCCCGGCGGTGCTTTGGTAAATCTGGAGTAACGCAGGTCAGCACAAGTTGCGGTCTTGCATTACTCAGCATTGGGAAGGCAGTCCATGGGTGGAGCATGGGTGTTCCCGCGCATCCACCCATGGAGTGTGGCGCATTTACAGATTTACCATCAGTGGTAGACCTGGAAATATGTCAAAATGCTTAGCCTTCCCTGGGGAGGTGTAACAAGGAGGAGTATCGCTATCTCTCCTCGTTTTTCCTCTTTCTACGTGTGCTGCATTCTGTAAATAGCAAATCAGGTTGCGATTTAAATGGGTGATTTGTGTTGGTTTGTAATCAAAAGTAATGTAATGCAGCTGTATTGCATTACTTTGCGTCAAGGGGGTGTTCCTTGAGTGTTGCATGGGTGTTCCCATGAATTCACCCTTGGATCCACCCATGGATTTTGACGCAAATCCATATCTACGTAGATTTGTGCCAAAAGTCTACCATGCCCTGAGGCTGGCGTATTGAGGAGAAACATTTTACAGTACACACAGAAAGAGGAAATTGCCTTAAAGCATATCTTTTGTGCATGAAGGGGACACTTCCTGAACAAAACTATACTGACCCAACCCAGGCAACCTTGCTCGATGGCGCAAGTGTGCCTATAGTGGCTCAGGGCTGCTGAAATTGTGCCAGCAGGGAGAGCGCAGAACTGCACCACCTCGTTGTAGATATGACACTGTTCCACTCTCTCCAGTTTATGCAGCACAGCAACCTTGCTTGCGGCCCTGTGTCCTAATAACACTTTGTAAATCTGGGCTGTAATGTTAGGCAATATACAGCAGGACAGATAATTGTTGTAGGCTATTTCAGCACCTCACATTTGTTTCCTTTATCTAGATTTAAATATGATTTTGTTGCCCAGTGGAAGAAGTTTATCGAGGATGGGGACTATGTTTTTACCAGACTGTGTTTCAGTCAAGCGAGCTCTGTGACAATTGGATTCAGAAAGAAGGTCATGGCTGTGTAGAGTATGGTTTATTGGGTGTTCATTAGGCTGTAGATAAGGCATAGGGCTTGGATTGTGTTGATCAGAGGGGGACTATGGTGGGTTAATGGAGGCGTTGAGGAAATCTGGATGGACTAGAGAGGGTACGGGGTAGCAATGCAGATTAAAGGAAAGCTGGTTGGTGGAGAGCCACAGAGGGATGTTCATGGGCTGGAGGTAGTGTGAATGATATGGACAATGAATAATGGTTATGGGAAGGAATAGTGACCTAGGAGGTGACTCAATGGGATGGGTCAACAAAGCTATGGACCCAATCATACTTGGTTTAGCATTTTTAAGGCTCCAGATCATCTCTTTGAAGGCCAGATGGTCCTACCGCCTGCTTCTATCATGATGGTGTCCTAACTGGGAATGATGCAAAAGGTGGTGTTGAGCTTGTTGCAAATGAGTTTGTAATGCAAGGTGTTGTGCAAAACTGTTGTGAAGAATAGGGGGTCATTCTTGACTATTTTTGTTTGCGGTTTAGTAGATACATCTGCAATGAGCTTCTCTGCGTATGACCTCATAAAAGATATTCTTAAGTCGTTTCTGTCATTTTTTCAAATGTAGGGTCTGATTTAGAATTCGGTGGATGGGTATTGCATCTTCAATGTGACGGATATCCCGTCCACCTCATTACAAATGCATTAGGGTTTAATGCACTTGTATTAAGGTGAACAGGATATCTATCCCTTTTGTAACTGAGTACCCATCCTCTAAACTCCTAATAAGGTCCTTAGTTTGCAGGGTAAAGAATCTTTTGGCGCCTGCACATTATAATTGAGGTGGCAATGCAGGATTGCTGGCCTCTCACTGAGAGAAATGTGGGTGCTTAGAGCACTGACCCCTTAGTATCAAAGATAATTTGATAAGGTGACAAGACCTTGCAGGCTCAGTGTCTACAGTACACTCCACTAGGCACAGACGTATACGTGTGTGATAGAGTTGGTGCCATATGGCTGCATAGATGTGTTCTGTATGATAAGCCCTGGGACTGAGAGGTGGAGTAACCAACGAAGGACGACACACTAGGATAGTACTAGGATAGTAGTGGCTGTTTGGAGGATTCTGGGATTGCCATCAGTCATTTAAATTTTAGATGCAAATATCTTCTACATTGGAACACTCTTGTTCCAATGGCTTGCGATTCGCTTAGTCTTAGCTTGCTCACGCCTAATCTCCCTTGATTCATCTTCATATCTGTTCCTAAATGGACGCAATCATGTAACATGATTACTGTTAAGCCATATGACGGAGAAGCAAGTGAAACTCCTCCTTCTCAGCATGAGAAAGACAAAACTGATGTTTGGATTCTATCGATGAGACGTACTGTGACAAACCAGTGGTGTGAAAAGTAAATGGGGCGAGTCCTGCATATCGAGTAGGCATTACTGTTACAACTGGATTGTAGCCATAATATCTGGGACAAAAAGATCGACAGGTAGGTATGTATAGAATACCTGTATCAGACTCAACACCTATGTACTTTTATATACATCTTTAGGTAGACAGATGTAGAATCAAGACTAATAAATCCATACTTCCCTATATGCACTTACCTTTCAATATTTTTATTCTCGATATTATGGCTACAATGCTATGGTACAGCGATATTCCCTACTCAATATTCCAGACTACAACCTTGATAAAATGCTTACCCTCTCAGCCACTGGTTAACAGAGAAGCATAGTCCGAGCGCAGTAGCAAGTGGGACATTTGGAGAACCTAATCCAAAGTGTTTGTTCTTGATCTCGTAAGGCTTCAAGCGAGGCCCATGATGTTTTTCTTCAGGGGCAGTCTAGTCCTTTAAAGATGGATATTGCCTACAGGGAAACTTGATGTGTGATATATATTGCTTTATGGTTCTCTGGTGGTCAAGAGGCACCCTTTAATTGCCTGCCTTCCAGTATCTGTTGTTTCAGCCCCATTGAAAACAGCATGAGAGGACTTCAGCTTTATCCATGACACCACAGTGTGGAAGAACGCTGGAGTGAAGCAGCATTCATGGGCTTCCACTCTGTCCAGAGTAGACAAACCGTGGAGCAGCAATGCTCCTGGGTGGGGACGCAGTGGAGCACATCCCCACTATATGATTGAAGCAGTTGGAAGAATGGCTGGGAGAGTTTCAGTGCCAGTGCCCTGCAGGTGCTCACATAGTATGGGCCATGGAGCAAGTGGAGAGGATTCTCTAAAAAGGTGTTATTAGCATCTCTGTAGAGCCCTGGAATGTGCCCTCTAAGCCCCCATCACCACTTGCACCCTTGACCAGGCTAGTCCTGGCAGTTTTGCACAGGTCATACTCCTGGTTTTCACAAACAGCAGTCAACAAGGTACCTTTTCTTACTGAGTCAGTCCATTTCTTTCACTGAACTCCTTGGAGTCTCAATTCAAAAATATCTACTTCATGCTGCAGTCTCTGCAGTGTGGGAGAAAATCAGTTCTACAGCTGGTAACTGCACCAGGTAAGCACCATGTATAGTTTTCTGTAAGATTGTCTCAATTGTGTCACATTTTATAACAAACCCAACGAAAAAGATATATCCGAGCAAACCGTTTACAGGAACATGTGATAATCATTATGAAATGCAAAGATGGAGCAAGACCAGTGATTCAAACTAAGCAAAGCAAGAATGAAATGCAGAGTCTCAATGAAAACATGCACTTGTTGAAGGTACAAGGTAGAAGTCCAATACTTGAGTTGATGGACACTTATCAGTGCTTTCTGTCCATGGATAGGTTGCTTAGCATTCTTCAGTCTCTGTCAAAGACAAAAAAGATGGGTTATACCATGGAAAAAATATATGTAGTTGTTAAATATATCACAGTCAGCCAGATATGATGTAGATTCATCCTGCAGACACACTAAAAAACAGAAAGTGTGCAGTAACCACAGGTGAACTGCGTCTTCTTTTTGAAGGAGATATTGGACTCCAAAGAACTAGCCATCTGTTATTGTACTCATATTATGAACAAATAATTTTAGCTGCAGAGAACATATCCTGGTGCAATCAATCCTGCTACATTATTGTCAGTTTACAAAGATGAGAAAGACAATGAAGAAATAACAGTGGCCATAACTGGTTTGCTGCAATAGAATTATGTAGCAAGCCAAGTCCAGACATTAATGATGCACCAGTTGGCTGATTTTATTTTATTTGTGGAAGGTTCGTGCTTGAGAGGTCATTATGGAACTCTTCACGCAGCATATGTACGATACACATTGACATACATTGTGGAAGCTTCCTACTTGTGTACTGTAACTTCAGCACAGGTAGATGAAGTGATTGTGATAACAAAAGCATGCCTAAACAACTAATTGAATGTTACAATTCACACGGACAGTCCACATGGTTTTGAAGTGGTCCATGATTTGGACCGTTGTGGTCTCAACTAAAGCTCATGACGTCCGCTGGCACCCCAATTAAGAATAGCCAATGCACCTAGGATTTGCTGAATGGTTTGCCAAAAAAGGTTGTTGTTGTGAAAAGTGCTGCACATAAGAGTGGCAGTGACGTGCTTACATTGGGTGATCAGTTTTCCGACGAGACTGCAAAATACTGTGCTGCTATAACTACCACATTGCCAATTTCAGATGAAGATTCAAAAACAGAAATTTCAAACATTGAAACTGTAAATGCATTTCTTACTATGACAATTCAGGGTGTGGACTTGTCCAGGAATCTACCCAGTGAGGTATCAGATGATGAAAGAAAAAGATGGGAAAAACAAGTATGTAGCTTAACAGATGAGCAGTTTGCTTTGCCAGAATGACTGCTATTACAGATAGCAAGATACATACACGGGCCTACACGTGGGATGAGATGTGAGACACATCCAGAAAATACTGGTTTAATCTTTATTTCTGAAAGATTGCAGACAATCTGTGTTATCATATGTCCGAAGGTTAATATAAGGAAAGGAAAAAGGATGACCATGAGTCACGTTGGAAAATCTAAAGGTCCTTTCACATGGCTGCAGGTGGATTTTGTAAAAATCCCACTGAACAATAGTCTGAAGTCTATGATTGTCTGTTTTCTAAATGGATCGAGGCGTTTCTAACAGGCAGGTGTGATGCTGTGATAGTGGTGGCATTGGTGCTGAGGTAATTGATCCGAGGATGTGGTTTGCCAACTTCAATAGAGACAGACAAGGGTACACACTTTAAAAATGAAATAATGCAATTTTTATGTATAGCATATAACACAAAGCAGAAGTTTTATTGTAAATATCACACAGAAGCACCAAGAGAAGGCCAAAGGTACAATGAAAGTAAAACTAGCCAAAGTGTGTTCCTCAATGTCATTGAAATAACCAGATGCTCTTCCTTTAGCCTTGCCTAGCATGAGAAGCACTCCAAACATGAAGAAGGTTAGAGCGTATATGAAGTTCTCATAGGGAAGGCCACTGGGATTTGTGCCATTCCATCATCTGCTTGTCTTGTGAATAATACTGATGACTTGGTCCTGGGTTACTGCAAATGTGTGACTGATACGGTATGCATCCTCTATCTCTCACCAGGTGAAGTTTGCAACACCTTCGACAAGCACTGAACTCTGCCATGACCTAAAGCCTGGGAACTGGGTCCTGGTGAAGAAATATGTGAGAAAAATTTGTGTGGAAGCTAAATGGAGTGGACCATATCAGGTCATACTGGTAATGAGTACTGCACTGAAATGTGAAGGTTAGCCATATGACATCCACGTATCTCACACAAAGTGTGTGTACTGCTGATGAAGAAACAGTAACACAAACTGTTCATTCACTGAGTCAATCTTAAGTTTGACATGTATCCAAAAGGGGAGAGCAAAGAGTTCAAGAAGAAAAACAAAAAAGTAGAGATCATCAAATTTGAAAAAATCAAACTTCAAAATCAAAAAGAAGAATATCAAACTCTGAAAACCCCACGTTCAAGCGGAATGGCCTGGAAGTTTGACAGAGGAAAGATGAGAGTTGCAAAGCAAAGATGGTCTGAAAAAAGAGATGGGAAGTTAAGCTGAAGCAGTAACATAGTTGATTGACAAAGATACTGGTGAACCAGTAATCAGAAGATCATCAAGAATAGCAGTGACAACAAAAAATACACATCTTGTGAATGGGCATAGTTGACAAAGATTGTGTCATAAGAAGAAGCCATTGACTTGATAAATTAACATTTTTTGCTAGAAGTTCCCCCTTAAAGTGTCACATGAGCTGAGAAATGAAACAACTGATACTAAATAACTTCCTGTTAAGGAGTGAACTCTGCACTGTGGATTTTTATTTTTGAAGAGACTGAATTGATTTTAATGAATATGTTTTATTCCTGCATAGTTTTGAGTGGACTTCAACCCTTGCCCGCATTAATTCTCTTTATCATTTGCCCATATTCCTTTAACTACCCACAAGCAAAATTGTCACATTCGTTGGTTAAGATCATGTAGCAATTTAACATTTTGGGAAGTTTTGTGCCCACACTTATCACCTGCTTGCTGTTTAGTGCCCACATTTCTATTTTGAAAAGTTTATTTTTGAAGTTTTATCTTTATGCCAGTTTTCAACACCCCCGTGATCTCATCTGTGTAGTTCCCCAAGGATCCTCCCTGAGCTGACCCCCTTCAACGTATACATGATCCCTCTAGCCAGCATCATACGCTCTTATGACATCAACGTCCCTTCCTACTCTGACAACATGCAACTCATTCTCTCATTCACTGACAATATGCCCAGTATCTGGAGCAAGTTCATTACCTGCATGACTGAAATCGCCCATATCCCATAAGTATGGAAACCAGATCCGGCGGTTGAATCTTCTCCTACATTGCTCCTAAAGCATGGAATGACTCATACCTGCTCAGAAACCAGGATACCATCCCAGGTGATGGTGAAATCTGCTTAACATACAATAACATAACATAACATAGATATGCTTTTGGAGAAAGATGTTGATGTGTGTTTTTTAATTAAGGTGCATTATTGCTGCACATATATTCCAGATATTAATGAAAAGGATAATAAAGATATTAATACCCTAATCAACATTATGAATGAGAATCATCCTATGAAAGAGCCTAGTGTGTGGGAGCAGACTGGTACATAGTTTAGTGAATTCAATAGAGACTCACTAATAAAGATAATGGCTATATTACTAAATATGATATCAACTATAATGGGTGCTCTACTAATTTGTAAGGCTGTAGAAGCTATTTGCATTAGACGTTTAGCTTACAACTGCAGAAGAGAGAAGGTGTCAACAATTAGAAGGAAGAAGGAGGAAATTATGCTTGTTGAGATGAAAGCAAATGCATATGATTTACTGAAGTCTTTAAAGATAACGTTGACAAACCAATGATTATGGAGGAGATGCTATAGTAGTGTAGTGTGATAATTGCTTTGATCAAAAGTGTGAAGGGGGAGCTGTAGAAAAGTATTTACTAATTAGAAATAGTGAATGTGGTTCAGTTAGTGTGAGTAGGCCTCCATTAGCTTGTATTGACCACTGTTTTCATTTGCAGAACAATAGTGTCCAATTGTCACATGAACAAAGCCTTTCATTCTTTGTATGCTTGTGTTTTTTTTCCATTTCAGTTAACTCATTGCAAAAAAAGGTGCAACAGTGGTGTCTGCAATGTATTTTTTTGTGAATTGTCGAGGAAGCAATGTTCACGGTGTTCCTTTAGTCTTTAACTTTTGATTGTTTCCTGCTGAGGCTTTGTGAAATTCTAGTCATAAGCTGGACTGTTGGATTTCTGCATTATTTAAAAATAACAATTCATGTTCTTAATTAGTTATATACACTTTAGCCAATAAGACGTAGTAGTGAATATGTGTCTTGTAACACTGCTAGCCTGTCATGCCAAAAAAAAAAAAGTCCTAAGCTTCTGCACCCTGTAACCTTATATAAACTTATGTATGTTGGAGATTAGCCAGTCTTTTGGCTTACTTCTTTGGGAGCAGACACTATGTCAGTCTTTCTTTTGCTTTACAATTGGTTATAGCTATTGGCTTCTGTTAGGCAGATTATGACTGACTATTTTGATTGAGCTAATTCATAATTAACTAACTATTTGCGTTTTACATTCTGTAATTATGAGATTTTCAATAAATCCTGGAATTTTAGCATAGAGTCCTGTCTCACGCAGTTTTGTGTTTATTAGTGTTCGACTAGTCTTGCGAAGACTCTCAGGGGGTCTTACTAAGACTTAGGCAGTCCTGATCTTGCAATTCGAGCCTGGTAATAAGTTAATTAGAGCTTCAACACTTCTAATGTACTCAACCCCGCCCCAGTATCTAAATCACTTTTTTCTTTAGGCTAGTTTAACCACTGGTCATCGCACTCATCATCTCGCATTTTGAAATTTCCTATGCTTAAACATCAATCAATTTTCTTTGAATGAGCTCCAAGGCATCCAGAATGCAGCAGCTCGCCTGGTCCTGGGAATACCCAAACATGCCTCGGTCAGAGAAGGATTGAGATTCCTGCATTGGCTGCCAATAAAGAAATGAGTGGCATTTAAAGCATTATGTTTAACGCACAAAGCCCTTCATTCGATGGGCTTGAATAATTTGAAGACCACCCTAAATTAGTATGTTCCCAGGAGATCACTAAGATCTGCAAAACAGTAGAAGGTAGAGGTTCCACACTGCAAGAAAGATAAGTGGAGTGAATGCACCTTTACTCTAGCAGCTGCTAAGCTGTGAAATTCTCTTCCTGAATTTATCAGTAGTCAGAACTCTCATTTGAGCTTTCGAAAGCGAATTAAAACCTGGTTGTTTGCGGAATAGATCACTGGGGACTGTGTAGGTTATTTGCCTGTTGTTGTGATCCATTGTTCTGTCTGTCCCTCCTCATGTATAGCACGTTGATACCGTTTGGTCTAATGTGCTTTTAGAAATACCTGATTCAGTATTGTAGCTATTATGACTTTTGCAAGCAGTGCAGTATCTAAGGAAGCTAGGGGGCAGCTTAATTATACACTCACTGGAGACCAGGACGTTTTTGGCAGTTGAAGACTGGACCCCTGAGGGATTATGAAAGCTAGGTGATGGCTTTAAAGGACGAAATTAGGGTGGCTAAAGCCTAAATGATACCCCCTGAAGGCCACCTAGCTGTGTCTGCCTGGTGGGCTCTGAGATCTGGCTTAGTGTGAGAAGGGGACATAATGGTGGCCTTAAATTGGAGGTAGAGGAAGTGTTAGGAACAGCAGGGGGAGACTAAAGGTTATCTCAGATTCTTGAGGGCATGGTGGAGGTCTCTGAGGACTCACCAACAGTACTCAAGGGCCAACTGGAATGTTTAAGTAGCAGCTGGAGGTATAGGGCAGTCTTAGAGCCCATAAGAGCATGTTCATACATTCTAAGGGCATGCTGGAGGTGCACACCAAGGCTCTTTAAAAGCACAGCTGGGTTGTTTATATATCATATGATGTTGCTGGGGGGCGGGCTGAGGAACAATTGAGTGTGTTTAAGGACATTCTGGATGTATCAATGGGGCTGGCTGACAGCATACTGGAGATCTCTGAGGGCCAGTTAGTGGTTTTTAAAACTGTCATGTGGACGCTGTCAGGGACAGTGAGGGTATCCACTGTCTGATGTTGTTATGGTTGCCCGGAATGAATCAAACACAAGGAGATGATGGACAGAGTGCTGAAACTTTTCAAACACTCACCCCCAGTCACAGATCTGGGTTGAATCCATCATCATTCTTTAGCTCACTTTGCCACCCCAGTTCAGACACAGCTATATGCAAATCAGTCTTGACCCTGTGCCTCATGGGAACAGTCCAGACCGAACTGCCAAGCCATGTCTTCCCTGGACCGGAATCAAGCATCCTGGGACCGGTTTCGGGCTAACTGCCCTCATCAGCCAGGCTAGCTTGAATCCAGTGGCAAAGTGAGCAAGGGACCCACGTCTGGGCATACCCTGCCATCTTAGGGCGAACAAAGCAAACACAAGGAGATGATGGACGGAGTGCTGAAACTTTTCAAACACTCACCCCCAGTCACAGATCTGGGTTGAATCCATCATCATTCTTTAGCTCATTTTGCCACCTCAGTTCAGACACAGCTATATGCAAATCAGTCTTGACCCTGTGCCTCATGGGAACAGTCCAGACCGAACTGCCAAGCCATGTCTTCCCTGGACCGGAATCAAGCATCCTGGGACTGGTTTCGGGCTAACAGCCCTCATCAGCCAGGCTAGCTTGAATCCAGTGGCAAAGTGAGCAAGGGACCCACGCCTGGGCATACCCTGCCAACTTAGGGCGAACAAAGCAAACACAAGGAGATGATGGACGGAGTGCTGAAACTTTTCAAACAGTCACCCCCAGTCACAGATCTGGGTTGAATCCATCATCATTCTTTATCTCACTTTACCACGCCAGTTCAGACACAGCTAAATGCAAATCAGTCTTGACCCTGTGCCTCATGGGAACAGTCCAGACCGAACTGCCAAGCCATGTCTTTCCTGGACCGGAATCAAGCATCCTGGGACCGGTTTTGGGCTAACAGCCCTCATCAGCCAGGCTAGCTTGAATCCAGTGGCAAAGTGAGCAAGGGACCCACGTCTGGGCATACCCTGCCAACTTAGGGCGAACAAAGCAAACACAAGGAGATGATGGACGGAGTGCTGAAACTTTTCAAACACTCACCCCCAGTCACAGATCTGGGTTGAATCCATCATCATTCTTTAGCTCACTTTGCCACCCCAGTTCAGACACAGCTATATGCATATCAGTCTTGACCCTGTGCCTCATGGGAACAGTCAAGACCGAACTGCCAAGCCATGTCTTCCCTGGACCGGAATCAAGCATCCTGGGACCGGTTTCGGGCTAACAGCCCTCATCAGCCAGGCTAGGTTGAATCCAGTGGCAAAGTGAGGAGGGGACCCACGTGTGGGCATACCCTACCAACTTAGGGCGAACAAAGCAAACACAAGGAGATGATGGACGGAGTGCTGAAACTTTTCAAACACTCACCCCCAGTCACAGATCTGGGTTGAATCCATCATCATTCTTTAGCTCACTTTGCCACCCCAGTTAAGACACAGCTATATGCAAGTCAGTCTTGACCCTGTGCCTCATGGGAACAAATGAATGCCTTAAGTGAGGGAGGAACTACAGGTCCCACAATGCCGGGGGTGAAAGGGAGGAACAGGACTATAAAGGCCCCTCCCTTTGAACAGGCCAGTGCTTGACAATCTCTCTTACCTGCATCAAGTGTGTCTGCCTCCTTCTGCTTGTATCCGAAGATTTTGCTGAGAAGGCTCGTTCAGGACCGAACGTTAGAGCCTTTCTAGTACGGCAGAATCTGGCGACTACGATCTTGCCCGCAAGGACTCCCGTTGTGTGTGGCTCGAGTGTGGGTACGCTGTGAACCGGGAGTGTGGGCAGCTTCACTAGGATTTCCGCGTTCTGGACCGAACGCTCGTGCCTGCAGCGTCTTCCGCTTGTTCCTGGAGAGGTTGCGGAGAAGACGGCTGCTAACAGTCTTTCAGTCACAGCCAGTGCCTCTCTCGCTCTGAGGTTTGAGAGCGGGTGGGGGCACACATACCAGTTTCTGGGGTCGCCTCATGTTTCATCAGAGGTAGGGGCCTCAGAAGGTATTTTTCTTGATTTTTCCTTTTCGCTTCTACCTGTTACATGGAACTCCTTTCGCCCCGTACGGATTGTGTACTGATTGCTTCCGACAGACCCAGTGAGGTCTCCTGGTGCATTAACTTTTGTTTGGAACTTATTTGAGTCGGACACGCGGTCTCTATCTTGGAGGCTATTGGTGGACTTCCGCTCCTTGTGTTGTGAGGACTTACTCTCTCCCCGGAGTACATGGGTGGGCAGCTAGTGAGTACAATGTATATTTCTTTATCTCTATAGGAAAGTTTGAGTGGATGTTGTGCATGTACTCTCTCTTACTGTCTTTTTTCGTTTACAGGCTTCCAGCTCCGGTTCCATGTTTAGAGAGAGGAGTTTCTTTAGTTTAAAGAGAGGATCGAAGAGGTTCGGTGTTGGCGGACTGCTGCCTTCTTTTCTTGTTTTATCCACTTCCCTTTTCCCAAGGGTGCTTCTGTGCAGAGCGGTGTACGTCATAGCTCTCTGTGAATAGCATTAGGGGGAATTGTTTAATCATCACATTGCCCCCGCTGGATCTGTCCTTGATAGGTGGGTGACGTCACCTTCATATCCTGACAGATGTACCCGATTAACAAATGGGACTATGTCTCAGGTTTAAGGCCTAGAAGAATATGTTGAGGATCTCTTGGAGCTGCGCCATGGTGTCTGAGGCAAGTTAGGGGGTGTTTGAGAGTCTGAAGGCAGGTGAAGGGTCTCTAAAGCATGGCTGAGGGATCTGCCAATGCCTTATGGGAGTGTCACAGTTAGGGATGCCACCTTTCTAAAAGAAAAATACTGGCTATTCATTGTTCTTTCTTTTAAAAGTCTGCAAATTCCTGGATGTGGAAGTAAATGGGACTGAAAACAAAATCTACTTTATTCATTTGTAAAGTTACTTTTTCTGTTGTTGTTTACTTACATTATTAGTCATGGATCATTAATGCAGGTAGGGAACACATTTAAAGGTGTTTTTAATTTATATTTGCTATTTGAAGTATGTAAGGATAAAGGCCATAAATATAGGCTTCAGATGTTTTTGCTTATTTGTAGGTCTTGCCTACACAGTGCACTGTGCTTGTGAGGGGCATTGTTTACAATAAAGGGCATGGTGCCCGCCTTTGCTTCCCATTCGTTGGCTGCATTGTCATTCTTTTTTGCTGGCTCCTGATTGACTAACATACGGCATGCGTTACTTCCGGTTTCGAGTCTGGTGCATGGACAAGTACAGAGTGATTCCTGTTGATTAATGGTCGTCTGCTGCTCACGCTGTCATTGAGGTACTATTTATTTACCTCCATGCTTCTGCTTCATCTTTTCTATGTTATTGCCCCCCATGGCACTGCCCCCCTATCACGACACCCATCTCTACTTGCAGTTGCACCGTCAGCTAAGGTGTACACTTGTTAAAGCACTCAACGAGTGCATGTGTTCTCCAGCTGCCCTCCTTGTGTGCTCCTCTCCACACTTCAGCGTTTGTCCACTCTTCAGCTTTTCACTCTACCCTCAGCCCAGGGAGCTTTTCAAACGGTAATGCCTCTGAAAATAACCAGATAAGGTCTAACCCCTGTGAAAGAGGCGCTGCAAGGAGCTGCGTGCAATAAGCCGCCATTATTCCAAAGTGGCAGCCCTGCCAAGTATCACGCATCATACCTGGCAGCCCTGCCAAGTATCACGCATCATGCGTTAGACTAACGCATTTCAGTGTGGCGGTCCGCATCACCCCACTGAAATGCAAAGTCACGCATAATAGCGCCTCGTCAGCGGCGCTAAGTAACCATGCACCTTAGTAACTAATGAAACTAAAGCTGGTCACTCTCTCTGGAGTGGCAGTGCGCTCTGCACGCTGATTCCGAGAGTCTTGAGGGCGAGCCTGCTGCTACAATGTGACAGAAATTCACTGGACATGCGCCGCAGCATGATTAATGACCACGTTCATGACGTTGCGGCGCCACTTGTTACCGGCGGGCGGCTATAGTTAGAATAAAGTGGCAGGCACTGACAGTAGCGACTCGTGGAGGGAGTGCCGTGGGGCGGTGCGGTGGGGCGGGGCGGGGGAGTAGCAGGGTGGGGGGTAGTAAACTATTGCATACGGCCAAACAGAGGTAAGTAAACAAATAAATAAATAAAACGAATTTCTTTGCACGCGCTGCATTGCCAAATGCGATGCAGCGCGCGCAACGAAATTCGTTTTATTTATTTATTTGTTTACTTACCTCTGTTTGGTCGTATGCCGTAGTTTACTACCTCCCACCATGCTCCTCCCCGCCCCGCCGCCCCGCGGCACTCCCTCCACGGGCCGCTACTGGGCACTGATCTTATCACTGTGCACGGCGTTAAAATTGCTCCTCTGGTAAGCCTATAGGGGCAGATTTACAAGCCCCTTGCGCCACTTTTGCGTCACTTTTCCCATGTTAAAAGTGACGCAAAAGTGGCGCAAGGGGCTTGTAAATCTGCCCCATAGTGCGCTCGTTTGATTTCTAGAGAGCAGCACTTCCAGTTTTTATAATATATGCTGTAAGGTGTCAGGGCACGGGCGGCTCATTCACACATTTCCCTACTTCCCCCGAAGGCTGTTGCGACAGCTTCTCTCTCTCCACTCTGGTGCCACTGTGCTGTCCTCCCGCGTGCCCCTCCGCTGGCATCTGCGCAGGCGCTGGGGAGCGCGCGCCGTTACTGTCACTTCCCATCAGTGGTGCTTTTCTTCTTGGGGCTCATGCTTTTCACTTCCAAATGACAAAGGAACTTTAGTACCGGCGCCTGCCTCCCGATACATCATACTTTTCTTATTTATCGGTAAATGTGCAGCTGTGTTGGGGCAGGGAAGTGGGCCGCCATGCATGCATGTTTCACAATTACATATGACGTACATAGCTGCCAAGGTTTCAGATTGCTATGTGTGACATTTTAATAATTTCAGTGTAATGATGAGTGACATTTCCACAAACATGAGTGACACTTTCTGACAAGCAAAATCAAGGAATGTAGAGGAGGGAAACATCAATATCAGAAATAACACCCATTTGAGCAATGAGAAACTCTAAGTTAACTGCTACAAAGCACCAGAAATGAAACATAGTGCCCTTCACCGACTGGGCTGCCCAAACAGGATGTGTGAGGCCCCAACAAGAAACTCTGGTGCCTAGTGTCACTTGCAGGCCGGCAGAAAACCAAATCGCATATTGCTAGTTTTTATGTGGCTCCCCTCTCCCTGCTGGCAAAAACAGAAAAGCATCATGAGTCGATAGCTTAGCGGGCAGTAATATATTGTTAACAGATGATTACTGCAGTGCAGAGTAGTACAAAGTAAACTGGTTCGCTTTATTGCGATGTACTCAAATGTAGAAGGAAGTAAAAAATGTTGATAGTAATTGCTTTTCTAATTGTATTTTTTAAATACCGTTAACCTATGACCCTTGCTAATTTTGTTGCACACTAAGCAGAACGTGCTTCAATGTATCTAGAAAAGTGCAGAAAGTGGCACTTTAGTGAATGAAGTGCAGTGCAGAATTTGGAATATTTGGCACCTTGTTGCACTGTCGGGATAGAGATCTTCTTGCATTAGAAGTAGCACTATATTGTATTGAACTGAGCTGTGAGGTGGAAGTTGACCCGGTGTGCTCTCATCTGATGGGTGGGCAGCATACTACTTCGCGTCCGTTTGGGTGTTCACTGCGTTATATATTGACACATGCTGCTTGCTTAAACTCTCTGAAATAACTCTTTCCCACCCCAAGAACAATGGGGCTGTCACTGCCTATGTTTAACGTGCCCTCTGGGGTTGCTATGGTGACATTACCTGGTCGAGAGGCAGGCCGAAGCACTCGCTCAGCGACCGAAGTAGGGTGGACCCGGTGGTCTGGTCCGAAAGTCCCTCATCTCCCATTTTCTCCTGTGTCCAGGTGCTGCTTCCCTGCCGTCAGAGCGTGCCCTCCACTAGGCAGCACAGAGATACACAGCTGCACCCACCAAGCCTCATTCTGGCTGAGGCACACAGTCACTTAGCCTGGTCACAGCCAGCAGTCAGAACGCTGTAATATTATTGTTAACAAATTACCCCAAAGCAAGTGGTCCGCGGCCTGGTCGGCGCACCGCTGCATGCCCAGCCCTGCCGCGCAGCCAGCAGCCCAGATTGCCCAGAAAGTCAACACAAAAGTCGCCGACTAACAGCTGCCGCGGCAGAGAGCACTGTGACCGGGTATTCACTGGTGGGGTGGGGGAGAAGAGGCAGAGAGGCACGCACACGCATAGCGTGGAATCTGAGCTAAGTGAGCCAGGGCGCTATATTATGCTAAGTACTTTGCAGCTGCAAGCCATATAATGCAAAGCAAATTTTAGTCGCATTAACTTGCCCAAGAGTACTTACTTAAATTGTGAGGTGAGCGGCGGCCGGGCAATTAGTTTTAAGGTCAGCCCGCCCGGCTCCTCAGAGTGAGTCCTCCAGGCCGCAACTGACTAGTTAATCCCTTAGCAAAGGTATCACCCGGGCTGCATTCAAGGCTCAGCTGCACTGTAGTGTGTGCCTGAGCTCCAGGGGTGGTCGCGGGTGGTTATGCAATTACGGCGCGACGGTGAGAGCAGCCTGTGTCCCAAAGTTTAGCCACCCGCTCGCACAGCCGCAGGAGGCGGGCGGCTTCAGGACGTAACATCCTGCGCAGCGGTAATGGACATTGGGCACGGCTTCTCCCGATTGATCAGTCAGTCTCAGTCAAATGGTTATGCCGCTCCCCAGGATACTATTGATATATTGTAGCCAAGCAAGCTCCGTTTCAGTCAGCCCTCAAAGCTTGCTCGGAGCAGCGCGCACGTCACAGCGCCACTCCAGCTAGTTTCACAGTCAGCATAGCAGCGCTATGGCTTGACAGCTGCAGCAGAAGCTGCCTATAATTATGCGTGACTTTGCATTTCAGTGCGGTGATGCGGATCACCACACTGAAATGCGTTAGTCTACCGCCTGATGCGTGGTACTTGGCAGGACTGGACGTATGTGTTTATAAAATAAAAATCAGTATTACTAGGCGATTGTGAAATCAGATTTTTTTCTACACTTGCTCGCAGCTCTTAACGGCGTTTGTACAGTAAATTTTACTTGACCGAAATGTGAGGATCTAGCAAACTCACCAACCCCGAAGTGTTTTCAAAGACTCTATTTTATTTGGTTTACATTCATCCGTCCACACCACTAGCTCAACCATTAAGTTGCCTATTTCTGCTCTATTATGCTCTTCAAGACCTCCCCCCTTGCCCTATGCAAACGCAGCTTCCTGGGCTCTCTGCTCTCTATGCTACTTATTCTTCACCCCTCCGCTTGCCCCATCTGGTGCTGCCTCCCGGCATCTACCTCGTTTTCGTTAAAAAAAAAAACGCGCAATGATGCAAGCAATGGTGGCTGGGTCTTAGCGCATTTTTTTAACAGTCATGCTCTCCACCAGCCCACTCCCTCCCATTGACTACCCCAACCGCCATCCGTTTCACAACCCCCATCCAACTGACAAAGCCAATAGCTCACCCATAGGCGAGACCTATTGCCTTTGCTAATGCTTGTTTTACTGGCTACACCATCAAAATACCAGTGGAGCTGGTAGAAAACCGGCCAGGTGGCAACCTTAGTCAGAGTACATGCCCAGGCCCCGGAACCTATGTGCTTTGGAATGTTTTAGGACAAGTTTGGTGTGTCTGATAGACAGGTCAGGTGCACTTCAAGGGTGGAATGAGGTCCCTGTGCCCTGATGAATTTTCCAGAAAGTGATTTGGTAAAGAAACATGTCAGCTCTTCTACTTAAAATGGTCTAAAATATGGTATGGTTTTTAATCATGAGTGCGGGCCCCACAAATTAAAGACGTAGGCAGAGTGCCTTTTCGCAACTCATTGCCTGTATGGAAGTTGTTCTACTCCCTTTATGGCGACTCAGAGAGTTTTTTTGAGATGTGCATTTCACGCAAATAGTAGTTTTTAGGTTGCACTCGTACAATATTCTTCCACACATTTTGGGTTTTGGTTCCGATCCCTAATATAGGAAAGTGTTGATGATGAAAGAGTGAGTAATTTGGCGAGAACCTGCCAACTGCTCCCTGGTGGTTGCTTCTGTGAGGCACTTCCTATATTTACACTTTTTTGCTCCTCATACATGTAGGATTCACCTGACCTGTTTTATACATTTTTTTCAAATACACATAATGGGTGGGTTCATCTGTATTCACTAGAACCTCCTCCACTTGAGAGCGAGTAGTGGGAGGGCCAAAAAGCATTGACTTGATATGTGACAAGGGCATCTGTGTGTGTGAGTGTCTGATAGACAGCCAAAGACCACTGGCAGTCTCAGAGGGCTATCTAGAGGTAATCAAGAGTAAGGTGGTGGCCTTTTAAATGCAATGAGGGTAGAATGACAGTCTCTATGGGGTGCCTGAAGCAGGGCAGTTCAATGGGCAGTGCATCTGTAAAATGCTTCCCCAGGCCCAGTGTCTCGGACAGCTGCAGGTCTGTGAATCGTTTTTCAGATGCAGAAAGTCCACAGGAGGTTAAAAGCATAAAACCTTCATTTCCCCAGCTGGATCTTATTGGACACTCCTGACAGGCTCAGGGATTTAGCGATGAGCTCCCGCCTCTGGACCTCAGTGTTTTGACTCTGCTGGGCGGTTGGCAGCCTTGCTTCTCTGGATTTCCAGATTGGCGTCAGGGCCTCATAGATTTAGCTTTTTCCTGATCCCCATCCTAGGATACCTCTGTACTATGGACTAATTGCGACCCCTCCTGGTGTAAAGTGATAAGGAAACTGGGGTGGAGGTGGAGGCTGGGTCACAAGTCTGGGCAGCAGAAGGTAGAACCAACATGCTGATCCTCTCCTTTCAGTCTGGTGTTCGGTGAGCGATCTTTTCTCCACAAGGCTCGTTTCTAAACACAGTTCTTTTCCCAATCCAAGATGGCAGCCGAACACAAAGCTTTGTTTTATTGGTGCCCCAGTCCAAGATGGTGGATCCATATCCTGTGACGTGTTTCCTCTTTCTAGTACTCATGCTTCCTGCATGGATGGTGTAAAAGGAAGCGTTAGTGAGATGTAACTGCGCTGAACTCAGGAGAATAATTTGTTGTTGGGTTCTTTGCCACCTTCTGCAGTTTATTTCTTCCAGAATTTAAGATACTTTTTTCACATTTTTTGTATAGTAGAGGTTATTCCGTCTTCTGCAGCTCATATGAAGAGCACACATTCTTCAGCCTTTCCAGCTCTGGTAGGTTATTCCTTGTCTGGTACCTATCTTCAGTTGTCTTTTATCAAGATTGACCTTGGAAGCTTGGTGTAAATTCTGACATCTTCCTCCTTTGCGGCCCTTTCTGAGGTCACTAGTTTCTCTACATATGTGTGAAGTGTAGTAGAGGTTGTGCCTGCTGCTGGGATTCTCCCTTACCGCAGGTAAGTGAAGCAGAAACAGATTGAGCACTTGTGCCTTCCTGCCAGTGATGGCCCAGCGCTGACAAGGAATGTCTCAGAAAGTTACTAAACATGTATCTCTGGAGCGGGCTCTGCTGAAGGACTGGTGCTCCAGCTCCATGTTGCACCCAGAGTATCATGTGGAGACTCTGCTGCTTGGACGAGCCACAGCAACTCCTCTCAGGCAGGTTTGTGATTTTCTATCATGTTCAGAATAACCTACGTTTATTTCATAATATGCCATTTTATTTTCAGTGAGGAAATATGTCAGTGTGTTTGCAGAGAGCGTATCTATAAATTAGTTATGTATTTCATTTTTTTGTGTAAAGCAAACATAGCAAGGATATCCCTTTAGGAGCTGGTTACAAGTCTTCACTTTTCATTTTTTTCTGATGCTCAGTCTGATATGGGAAACACCATATACTTTAAGCCAGTCAGTCTTAACTTGTTGACTTCCATCGACCCCTACTTAATTTTTACTGGAACGCCAGGACCCCTGCTGAATCATTACTGCAGTCCAGGGATCCCCACTGAATCAATATTGGAATCTGGTGACCCCACTGATACATTATTGGAAGGCAGTGACTACGGCTACAGTGACGGCTCCTCCGCCAAACCGGAGGAGCGTCGCCCCACTGCTCGTGGACCAGTGTAAAATAAAAAATAAAATGATAATAACATAACTTATCATTTCATTTTTAGTATCAGCAGATTATGGTGGGGTGGGGCTTGGCTCCTGTGACATCCGGGAATGGAGTGGTTGCTGCACTCTAAAGTGCGCATGATGGTTTGGCCGGCCGTCTTGGCCCAGCTGAACCATCAAACGCACTGTGCATGTTCTCCACCGAGGCTGCATAACAGCCTGGGTGGAGAACATGCCCAGGCTCCCATTACCCATCTGAGTGCCGAACCACGGCGCTCAGAGCAATCACAACGCTGCATTGCAGCATTGTGATTAGCTTAGGGGAGCCTGGGTGTTTCCTTGTTGAGGAGCGGAGGAGAGACGATGTGGGAGAGACGGAGGAGAGATGCAGCGATCAGGTAAGTGCATTTTTATTTCCCTTCTCACCCCCTGCCCCGTACTGTACCAGCCGCCACTGTCCGGCTAAGCATTTTTGATGATTTCAACTGCAAAAAGGTGCAGAAGCAAGCATTTATCAACGAGTACACAAAAGATGAAAGAATTTATTCAATTCATAAACAATTAAAAAATATAATTTTTACAATATTATGTTTGAATTTAAAAAAACTAAGTTGTGGCTACTCACAATACTATATTCACTTTGATGCATTTGCACTGCTCCCACAAATCAGTCTGAGTATACTAGCATAGTTGTGTTTACTTCTGCTTTCAAATTCCTTTACTTTTACAAAACATTTCATTTATTTTTTCAATTTTGAATTTTCCTTCTTTATCCCTATACACTTTACTAGTCTGTTCAAAGTATTTAATTTTCTAAACACTTGCAGACCTTCACGGACCCCCAATGTTTACTGTTCACCCACTCAGAACGTGCTTCACTTCTGTGCAAGTTAATGATGGAAATAAAATAAAACATTTTTTTAATGAAATGCCCCTCTTTGCTGTTCCCAAAGGACAACCTGGGTATGAGAGATGCACTTGTGGTGAAGCTCTGATATGCTTTGTGGCCACATTCCATGTCTGACATTATTAGCATGGACAGACTCTGTCAGTGACAGATTCCAACAGGAACAGTCTGGGGCCAACACAACTTGCAAGTTTAAGCCCCTGCAGTGGACTTCTATCACGTTTCTCAGTCTACCATCAGATTTGCTAGAGCGAGGGCAGTGAGTGAACACAAACTCGCAGCTCAGAATTACCCTTACAATCCATTTGGTTATGCAGGAACGACCTGTTTCAAGGGAAGGTGTACCTTGCCAGGAGGGCAGCTTAAGAATTAATATATATGCATGTTTGTATGTATGTCTAAGTTTGTATGTATTTATGTGCGTATGTATGTTTGCGTGCATGTATGTATATATGCGTGTATGTCTATGTATGTGTGTATGTATATATGCGTGAGCAAGGTTTGTGGACAGACTGAAACGCGTTGGGTTTTGGATTTGTCATGAAATGCTGTTGCCGGAATAAAAACTGAAACTGCAACATACATTTACCAGTGAGTGCGTGTGGAATTTTTCTGGAAAAGAAATATTGGATACAATTTAACAACGGCGGGCTCTGCCGTCTCCACTATTCGCACCATCAGAGAGCGCTGATGCCGAGAAAAGAGCTGCTGCTGTAACAATGCATGTATGTATGTATATATGTATGGATCAAGGAGACTAGGTCTCCCAAATGCACCAGACTTGCATTTTTGCCACATAACTTGAATAAAGCACTGCCGGCGAAAGAGTTTGAACTACAGCCAGTTTTATTGCCCTGCCATCATTGTTGTGGACTGCGACTTTGCAGGGAGTCACCACTTACTTAAGTTGTGCCTGGGGGCATATATCGGGATTTCAGCGGTGGGGTGAGGGTCCCGGAGAGTTGCTTGCCGCACACACAAAGATCGAGGCAGACATGGGGGAGGAGCAGACACCACCCACTGGGGGCAGTACTTACGTTCGGTGTCTGCTCCACACGGACTTGGTTTACCAGGTTCGGGACATTTCCTGTGTTATTCTGCCAGCGGAGCCTCAGCCAATCGTAATGAGGCTTGTAGCCTTTAAATGTGGCGGGATTTTGAAATTTTAATATGGCGGCATCTGAAGAAGTCATTAAGCGAAACGCGTCATGCCGATGGCCATTAATAAAAGCAGCCCTCTGTGGAGACCCGTGTGTGCTCGATTTCCTTGCAGATACAAGGGAGTGTGGAGTGGATGTTTGGGTGCGGCCACGAGCGCCATAAGGAGTACCCATCCCCAAAGCAGTCCAGTGGATTTTGTGGCACTATGGAGACTCTAAAAACTTTTTGGAAACGCTGGACCGCCGCTTGCCTGCAATATTGCCCTGCCATCATTGTTGTGGACTGCGACTTCGCAGGGAGTCACCACTTACTTAAGTTGTGCCTGGGGGCATATATCGGGATTTCAGCGGTGGGGTGAGGGTCCCGGAGAGTTGCTTGCCGCACACACAAAGATCCAGGCAGACATGGGGGAGGAGCAGACACCGCCCACTGGGGGCAGTACTTACGTTCGGTGTCTGCTCCACACGGACTTGGTTTACCAGGTTCGGGACATTTCCCGTGTTATTCTGCCAGCGGAGCCTCAGCCAATCATAGTGAGCCTTGTAGCCTTTAAATGTGGCGGGAGTTTGAAGTTTTAATATGGCGGCATCTGAAGAAGTCATTAGACGAAACGCGTCATGCCGATGGCCATTAATAAAAGCAGCACTCTATGGAGACCCCGTGTGTGCTCGATTTCCTTGCAGATACAAGGGAGTGTGGAGTGGATGTTTGGGTACGGCCACGAGCGCCTTAAGGAGTACCCATCCCCAAAGCAGTCCAGTGGATTTTGTGGCACTATGGAGACTCTAAAAACTTTTTGGAAACGCTGGACCGCCGCTTGCCTGCAATATTGCCCTGCCATCATTGTTGTGGACTGCGACTTCGCAGTGAGTCACCACTTACTTAAGTTGTGCCTGGGGGCATATATCGGGATTTCAGCGGTGGGGTGAGGGTCCCGGAGAGTTGCTTGCCGCACACACAAAGATCCAGGCAGACATGGGGGAGGAGCAGACACCGCCCACTGGGGGCAGTACTTACGTTCGGTGTCTGCTCCACACGGACTTGGTTTACCAGGTTCGGGACATTTCCCGTGTTATTCTGCCAGCGGAGCCTCAGCCAATCGTAATGAAGCTTTTAGCCTTTAAATGTGGCGGGAGTTTGAAATATTAATATGGCGGCATCTGAAGAAGTCATTAGACGAAACGCGTCATGCCGATGGCCATTAATAAAAGCAGCCCTCTGTGGAGACCCATGTGTGCTCGATTTCCTTGCAGATACAAGGGAGTGTGGAGTGGATGTTTGGGTGCGGCCACGAGCGCCTTAAGGAGTACCCACCCCCAAAGCAGTCCAGTGGATTTTGCGGCACTATGGAGACTCTAAAAACGTTTTGGAAAAGCTGGACCGCCGCTTGCCTGCAATATTGCCCTGCCATCATTGTTGTGGACTGCGACTTCGCAGGGAGTCACCACTTACTTAAGTTGTGCCTGGGGGCATATATCGGGATTTCAGCGGTGGGGTGAGGGTCCCGGAGAGTTGCTTGCCGTACACACAAAGATCCAGGCAGACATGGGGGAGGAGCAGACACCGCCTACTGGGGGCAGTACTTACGTTTGGTGTCTGCTCCACACGGACTTGGTTTACCAGGTTCGGGACATTTCCCGTGTTATTCTGCCAGCGGAGCCTCAGCCAATCGTAATGAGGCTTGTAGCCTTTAAATGTGGCGGGAGTTTGAAATTTTAATATAGCGGCATCTGAAGAAGTCATTAGACGAAACGCGTCATGCCGATGGCCATTAATAAAAGCAGTCATCTGTGGAGACCCGTGTGTGCTCGATTTCCTTGCAGATACAAGGGAGTGTGGAGTGGATGTTTAGGTGTGGCCATGAGCGCCTTAAGGAGTACCCACCCCCAAAGCAGTCCAGTGGATTTTGTGGCACTATGGAGACTCTAAAAACTTTTTGGGAACGCTGGACCGCCACTTGTCTGCAATATATCCCTGCCATCATTGTTGTGGACTGCGACTTCGCAGGGAGTCACCACTTACTTAAGTTGTGCCTGGGGGCATATATCGGGATTTCAGCGGTGGGGTGAGGGTCCCGGAGAGTTGCTTGCCGCACACACAAAGATCCAGGCAGACATGGGGGAGGAGCAGACACCGCCCACTGGGGGCAGTACTTACGTTCGGTGTCTGCTCCACACGGACTTGGTTTACCAGGTTCGGGACATTTCCCGTGTTATTCTGCCAGCGGAGCCTCAGCCAATCGTAGTGAGCCTTGTAGCCTTTAAATGTGGCGGGAGTTTGAAATTTTAATATGGCGGCATCTGAAGAAGTCATTAGACGAAACGCGTCATGCCGATGGCCATTAATAAAAGCAGCCCTCTGTTGAGACCCGTGTGTGCTCGATTTTCTTGCAGATACAAGGGAGTGTGGAGTGGATGTTTGGGTGCGGCCACGAGCGCCTTAAGGAGTACCCACCCCCAAAGCAGTCCAGTGGATTTTGTGGCACTATGGAGACTCTAAAAACTTTTTGGAAACGCTGGACTGCCGCTTGCCTGCAATATTGCCCTGCCATCATTGTTGTGGACTGCGACTTCGCAGGGAGTCACCACTTACTTAAGTTGTGCCTGGGGGCATATATCGGGATTTCAGCGGTGGGGTGAGGGTCCCGGAGAGTTGCTTGCCGCACACACAAAGATCCAGGCAGACATGGGGGAGGAGCAGACACCGCCCACTGGGGGCAGTACTTATGTTCGGTGTCTGCTCCACACGGACTTGGTTTACCAGGTTCGGGACATTTCCCGTGTTATTCTGCCAGCGGAGCCTCAGCCAATCGTAATGAAGCTTGTAGCCTTTAAATGTGGCGGAAGTTTGACATTTTAATATGGCGGCATCTGAAGAAGTCATTAGACGAAACGCGTCATGCCGATGGCCATTAATAAAAGCAGTCCTCTGTGGAGACCCGTGTGTGCTCGATTTCCTTGCAGATACAAGGGAGTGTGGAGTGGATGTTTGGGTGCGGCCACGAGCGCCTTAAGGAGTACCCACCCCCAAAGCAGTCCAGTGGATTTTGTGGCACTATGGAGACTCTAAAAACTTTTTGGGAACGCTGGACCGCCACTTGCCTGCACTATTGCCCTGCCATCATTGTTGTGGACTGCGACTTCGCAGGGAGTCACCACTTACTTAAGTTGTGCCTGGGGGCATATATCGAGATTTCAGCGGTGGGGTGAGGGTCCCGGAGAGTTGCTTGCCGCACACACAAAGATCCAGGCAAACATGGGGGAGGAGCAGACACCGCCCACTGGGGGCAGTACTTACGTTCGGTGTCTGCTCCACACAGACTTGGTTTACCAGGTTCGGGACATTTCCCTTGTTATTCTGCCAGCGGAGCCTCAGCCAATCGTAATGAGGCTTGTAACCTTTAAATGTGGCGGGAGTTTGAAATTTTAATATGGCGGCATCTGAAGAAGTCATTAGACGAAACGCGTCATGCGGATGGCCATTAATAAAAGCATCCCGCTGTGGAGACCCGTGTGTGCTCGATTTCCTTGCAGATACAAGGGAGTGTGGAGTGGATATATATATATATATATATATATATGCATGTATGTATGTATATATGTATGGATCAAGGAGACTAGGTCTCCCAAACGCACCAGGCTTGTATTTTCGCCACATAACTTGAATAAAGCACTGCCGGCGAAAGAGTTTGAACTACAGCCGGTTTTTCGTAAGCCCCCAGACCGTAAGGGGGTTCTGCCGAAGAGCCTGTTTTTTAGGTCGAGCCTGTGCAGCGCGCATGTGCTGCACTGCAAGCCATGCAGTATTGAGTTAGGGATGTGAAGCTCCGTCCACTCTCCGCCCATATTTTTTAATTGGCTTGTGTTGTTGTACTCCGTAAATGCTGGCTTCTGATTCCTTCATCGCCTTGTTAGTCCCTCCTTAGTACCGCCTTGTCTTCATTTGAAACCTCCCATGGCTACTTGCCCTTTTACTTCTGTTGTTACATGGTATGTCTTATTTAGTCTGTAAGGACTATTTTCTTTAATGGGTTTTGCCCTACTGCAGGCAGGACGTATTTTCCTTAAATTCATTGTGCCATGCGCGCTTTCACTTTCCCGAGACCTATTGCATTGCAAGTATTTTAATTATTTGCTTTATGCCACTGCACGCTGGAAATGGAGATGCTCCCTCCCTGCTTCCAGGCTGCAGCAGCTCTTTCATCGCACTGGATCGGACCCACAAAGTGATGTGCGTGACCTTAAAGCATTTTTATTTATTTTAACTTTAATGGTTATCACTTTTAAATATGCTCCTTCCCCCTCGGCATGGCCGGCGCGCAAAGCCGTTGCAGTGTTAATTTAAAAACAAAACTGCGGACACCATTGTTCCCCCTCCCCCACACCACCCCCTTCGGGCAGCACGGCACTGAGGGCCACACTCCAACTCTACATGGGGTGCCATTTGGACTGAGAGATTCAACCCCTGAGTCGGCGCCGCAGTCAGGAGAGAAGCCCTCTCGCTGCGGTCCACCATCGTGGGCAGTGGAGTGCCAGGACCATCTTCCTGACTGGCAGGTCCCACCAGACTGGAGCGGCAACATGGAGGGGAAGTTTCTTCCTTTTCCTAGCCCCCTCCCCCCCAGCAGTACGAACTGCCGGTCCAGGCGTCTGAGTATAGAGCAGTGCGGCTGATGCCCCCACAGTTAGTGGTGGCCATACCGGGTACTGTGGAGGGGTGTCGCCGCATCACGCACCAGCGGGCAATTAATTTGAAAAGTGTGCAGCCAAGAGGGACCAAAGGAGGCCTCTCGTGCTCATGCTGGGCATTCTTCCTTATGGGGACCAACAGGTCGCTCACCAGGACCTTTGGATGTCTTGTGTTGTAATGCACTTAGGTAGTTAAATACTTGATACCAGGGAAAGCTGTGTACCTGTGTGTACTTCATTGTAACACCTTGCTTCTCCCACTCCTGTATCGAGGAGTCCAGGGGTTGAGCCTGAAAGGGATCGGGCCTCTGAAGTAGAATTACCACAAAATCTCACGTAGAAGGAGATGTATTTGTCCTGCATTCGACAGGAAGCTCACAAATTACCGTAAAGCCCCTATTCATTGGGAGTGTGGTTTGGCCTCCATTTCACCATAAGGGTCTCATCACTTTCCAGAATACCATAGTACGTTTAGTACAGGCGCAGGTACTTCTGTGCCCAGTGTTAATGGGGAAGAGTTGATGCCACATGTCTACAGTATGCATATTTGGAAATGTATCATGCTAACCTTGTTTGCTACAGGACAACAAGTGGTACATTCGAAAGTACATGCACTGCAATGTTTTTACAATTAAATAGTATGCTCAATATTTATGATTTACGTCGTTTTTAGGTCGAGCCTGGGCAGCGCGCATGTGCTGCTCTGCAAGCCATGCAATATTGAGTTAGGGAAGTGAAGCTCCGCCCACTCTCCACCCATATTCTTAATTGGCTTGCTCAGTACAGTGACTTCTTCTAACTTTCATTCGATCGTGTGATGCTTTCTGGGAGCTGCGGTCTTGCGTTGTATCAACTGAAATAATTGAACTAAAGTACTAGATTACAACCCTGTGCAAAACCTAAAATCGTTTTCCAAACAATGTGAAAATTCAGTGGGCAAATGCAATCCCCCCTTCCGGAATTCAGGTCTCCATCTCCTGTGTTATCTTACCTGCAGATAGGTTTAGCTTTTCTTGTCATAAACCTGCTGTCTACAATACAGTAGCTACGGTAGACTTTGGGTCAGCCCTGTGCTCATGATTTACTGACGTTCCTGCATATCCCTTATTCTCTGTTCCTTATTAAATGACTTTCCTCCCTTTTCTTGTTTATCCACCCCTCGAGCATTACAGCTTTACATTGCCAATGATTGGATGAGCTGTATCCTTCCACGGCTGTAAATTTGCTTTATGTCTTCCAATTAGACGTTTTTCAAGTTTCCTAACCATACTGCCTTCTTGGCCATGATCATTTTGGCTGCATGAAGCTTGTTCTATTTTCTCCTTGATGCCACACCTATTCTAACGCTCTTTCGAATTAAGGCCGCTATGTGTATATCATTTAGTGGTGCAATTGACATTCTATTAGTCCTCTTTTTATTTCCAGTAAGATCCTGTACATATTCAAACCCCAGTTACAGAACTTAGCTAGGTGTAATGCGCGTGTGCGATCTTTCCGCACCTAATTCACCCTTTCTAGCGTTAGGTGGACCTCGGGGCTTGCCTATGTTAAACAGATTATAAGGTAGTCCTGCCATTTATCAAACTTAAAAAAAACAATATGGACAATATTTAGCCATAAAACGTTTTACACTTTCTTTCACACCCAGTGTGTAGTAATTGTATAGCTCTTCAATCCCTGGCGGCACAGCACACAAGATAATGTGCTGCTTGGCTAAATAAACACTTATAAGGTCCAAAAGGCAAGGACTATTGGCTATGCCAATGCTTGTTTTTATAATTGGGGGGTTCGCTACCCCGCCATGGTCCGCCGCTACTGAGTGGCTGGGAAATTCTGTGAACGAATGGACATGATATATGTATGTATGCATGTATGTGTATGTGTATATAGCTGTATGTATGTCTGTCTGTCTGTATGGATGTATGCAATATTTCAAAAGGCAATGACCCCCTGCACAGACTGAAAGACAAGGATACAGTCAAAATTGATTAGAGATTTTGTTCGCAGAAGTGTACTGCTTCTCTTTTTGTGATTTAGTGTTCCTTAGAGCTGTGTGCCTTCATCTCATTCCTAAAATGGCAGAGGTTTGAGGTAGTCTTAATCCTTGGTGCATGAATAGAGAAGGCCTGCTGCTCTGTATGTTTAGGTCTCCACTCCAAACAGCTTTATTTGTCTATTGTCATAAGACCTATTGTGTACAATACCTAGACTAGAGCTTTGGGTTCGACCTTTGCCCCTTATTGGTTAGAGCTTTTGTTGAAATCATTTGCTTGTTTCTTATCCAATGGGTTTTCTTCTCTTCTTGTGTTTCCCTCTTCCCTTTTAAGCTGTTCATTATTGTATATGTGTACTGCTTATTCTCAGAACCACTTCTTTCTTTTTACTTCAGCACTCCATGGAAGAGCATGTGTTTTCTTTCTTTCTCCACCATGTGCTGCTCCCCCTAATGTCTACAGCCCTCCTTGGCCTCTATGGCCTGCTTAGCTTTGTTTTTTCATTATCTACCCCCCCAGCTCCTCCATTGCTCACTGGAGTGGAGTTCCTTCTACGCCCCTTCTTGTCACACTTTTAAAAAAAAATTATATTTGTATTTTTTTTTCCAGAGTACCCTGCAGCTGCAATTTGCAACCATGCCGCGCCTTTACCTACAATGTGAGTTTGTGCAATTTTTGTTTTGATTTACCATTCCAAGTTGGGTTGCTGCCATCTTGGGAACCAGCATACCATCAAGGAGCTCAGAGACCGCGCCACCTTCAAGTCATCTCTCAACCAATAGCACCAACTACTGATAAAGATGAAAAGGAGCTCCCTTCCTCCCGCATCAAAGCCAGCTCTAAACACAGCAAAGAACTCTTAAAAATTGTTATAAAGTTCTCCAACTCCTCATCCACTGAAAACATCATCACCCCTTCTCAGAAACTCTGCGACACCCTGGCAGACTTCTTCTACAACAAGATCTCCATCATCTAAAAAAACTTCTAACCCACGGACACAAATACCGATGAATACTCGGACCACCTACTCATCGCCTGGAACCAGCTCGCCACACACTCTAGCCATCATTAACTCCGTCCACTCAAATAGCACCCATGGACCCCTGTCCCCACCAAATTTTTAACCTCGGGAGAAAGATGATAAGCAGTGAACTAACCACCATTTTTAACTCATCCATAACCACAGTCACCTTCCCCGGAGAATGGAAACACGCAGAAGTCAAACCCTTTATCAAGAAACCATCTGCAGATCGCAGCAAACCATCCCATGTTTCTGCTCCCCTTTTCTGCCAAGGTGCTTGAAAAGGCCATCAACCACCAACATGTGGAACATCTGGAGAACAACAATCTTCTGGACTCCTTCCAATCTGGATTCCGCACCAACCACGGTACTGAAATACCCCTGATCGCTGCCACTAACGACATCAGAACCATCCTTGAGAGGGGAGAAATACTGTATTCCACAACACCCTTATCAAGTGGCTTCACCACATTGGAATCGAAGTAGACACCCAAATTGGATCGTCTCGTTCTGCACTGGAAGAACCCATAGAATCTGCCCACCACCTTTTAACTCAGTAAAGGCAGTGAAGGTGATGCTTCGTCGTCGAGCCGCACAGCCGGTGATGCGAAGGCGATGCATCGGGCAGATGCATCGATCCTGACTGACACAGTCAGTGCAGCGATGTCCTTGTCCTCAGCTGCAGCGGTGATATGTCGACGTCAAGGAGAGAAGCGGCGGTTCTGATCAGTGCAGTGACGGCAATGCATGGGTTTTGCTGGCTCAGTAATGAAACCCACTTTCAGTGGCCCAGGACTGGGTGAACACCACTTGGCAGGGAGGGCTCACAGTTGGCAGGAGCCCAGGTGCTGGTGAAAAGTTTCTGGAACTCTTTGATGTCCCTGAGACTTCAGAATAGGAGGCAAGCAGACAAGCCCTTGGAGTCACTCTGGGTTCAAATGTTGTAGATCCAGTCCTTCTCACCCAGGCAGAGATGGCAGCAGGCAAGTTAGTGCAGCAGAAAGGCAGTTCATTCATACCAGCAGTCCAGCAGAATAGCAGTCTTTGTTGCAGCACAGCAGTCCTGGCAGAGTATTCACAGGTCCAGAAGTGTACTTATTTGGTGGGGTCAGATGTCTAGTACTTGTACTCAGTTGTGCCTTTGAAGTGGGGGCAACTTCAAAGAAGGGTCTTTGAAGTTCACAGAGTTTCTGCCCTTCCTGCTGTAGCTCCAGACACACTACAGGGGGTCATGCAGCCCCTTGTGAGGGCTCCGGATCTAGCCCATTCAGGTGTAAGTTTCAGCTTAGAAGTACATGTCCATCTTTTTGAATACACCGCACCCTGCCCTTGGAGCTGTCTATAGCCTACCTTAGGGGTGTCTTATATGTATTGAAAAGGAAGGTTTGGGCTTGGCAAGAGGCTTAACTTGCCAGGTCGATATGGCAGTGTAAAAGTGCACACACAGGTTCTGCAATGGCAGGTTGCTGTAGTGGGTGACAAAGCAGTTCTGCAGCATTTATCTTAGAGGCCCTGGAGACATGTAGTGCACTTACTAGGGACCTATAAGTACATTAAATATGCCAGTCGTGGATAAGCTAATGTTATCATGTTTAGGGAAAGGGCACACACACTTTAGCACTGGTCAGCAGTGGTAAAGTGTCAGATTCCCGATGACAACTAAAACAAATTCAGCAAAAATGGGAGGAGGAAGTCAAAAATTATGGGGATGATCTTGCAGAAAGAGCCAGGTACAACACCCTGTATCCATCAGTTAGAAGCATGGCAGGAGGAAAAGGGCCAACAGATCATGTCTCACAGCCTGTTGTGATCCAATGACCAGTACAAACTAAAAATGTCTTGTCCCTTTCCTTCCTGCACCTCTACTCACTTGCCTGTGAAGTGGAGAGAGTTGGTGAGACAGCTGCCTCTCTAGGGTATTGGCTTCACCGAAACATGTGTCTGTGTCATACAGGAACGTTTTTATTGCTGTGGCACATCAGCTGATGGGGAGACAAAAATAATCCATGCTTCACTAAGCAACATCCGTGAAATCTCTGTGCCCATCCCATTCTCTGCAGCACCCATGACGCTTGGCCAATAAATATGCAGTATGCGTGCCAGTATACATATTGCACCTATGCCAATATCTTTTCACCCACAATGGTAGTCTCTACGCAGCACTCAACTAACAGACCTCTAGCATCCATGCCGTTCCCTGGACAGCGCTGGAGTACGATTACGCAACAACCATGGCAGTGTCTTTACGGTATCCATGCCAGCTGAGGCATCACCAATCTAGTTTCAATGTCAATGACGAGCGACCCCCACGCCAACACAGAACACCTCCACTTCCAGATCCAGACCAGCCCCAGGACCACGCTGCACGGCACCCTCGCCTACAGGCCCCCGGGACCTCGCACCCAGGCCGCCACAACCATCGCCGACCTTGTCGCACCCTACGCCATCACCTCCACGGACTACATTCTACTCGGCGACCTGAACTTCCACCTCGACAACCGCAACGACCCCGACTCCACCACCCTCCTCGACAACCTCTCCAACCTCGGAGTGAAGCAGCTCGTCACCACCCCCACGCACAGAGCAGGACACACCCTCGACCCCATCTTCGCAGGAGGAACTAACATCTGCTTCAGCCACACCACGCAGCCACTCTGGACGGACCACCACTGCGTACACTTCACCTTCAATACCACCACCGCACCCAAATCCCCCCGCGCCTGCCACGAAGGAACTGGAGCAAGATCACAGAGGAACACCTCAACACCACCCTCCGCCTAGACCCCCCCCAGCGCCACGACCGACGCCAACTCCGCAGCCAAAGAACTCCACCGCTGGATCTCCATCTGCGCCAACAAGCTCGCACCCCTCCACCACCCCGCAAAACAACACCCACCGAAGGCCGCCTGGTTCACCACCGAACTCCAAGAAGCCAGACGCTCCTGCAGACGCCTCGAGAAAACCTGGCGGAACCGTAAAACCACGGAAGACCTGAACAACCACAAGAACACCCAGAAGGAATACCACCGGCAAATAAGGGACACCAAGCGGACCTTCATCAAGAACAAGATCCACACCAACTCAACCAACGCCAAAGAACTTTTCAACGTCATACAGCAATTCACCAAACCCCCCAGCGAAGCCACGGACATCACATCATCCCAGGAACTCTGCAACAAGCTCAGCTCCTACTTCCATCTGAAAATCAAGGCCCTCTACGACAACTTCAGAGAACAGACACCGGACACGACCCCCCTCCCCACCACCGACAACCAGCCGACCGTCACTACCTGGGATCTCGCCACGGTAGAACACGTCACCGCGACCATGAACAACACCCACTCCGGAGCCCCCACGGACCCCTGCCCTCCACACATCTACCACAGGGCCCCCGCCGCCATCGCACCCGAACTAGGACGTACCATCGACGCCTCTTTCAAATTCGGCATCTTCCCAGACGACTGGAAACGGGCGGAAGTCAAGCCCCTCCTCAAGAAGCCCACGGCCGACCCGACGGACCTGAAAAACTACCAGCCCATCTCCCTACTCCCCTTCGCTGCCAAAGTCACCGAGAGACTCGTAAACGCTCAGCTGACCACCTTCATCGAAGAGAACTCCATCC
This sequence comes from Calotriton arnoldi, assembly GCA_963921515.1. Lineage (NCBI taxonomy): Eukaryota > Metazoa > Chordata > Amphibia > Caudata > Salamandridae > Calotriton > Calotriton arnoldi. The sequence goes on from CAWUFW010007718.1 coordinate 301,355, forward strand.
TATACTCCTCCCAGTCCGGATTCTGCAGCAACCACAGCACCGAGACCGCCCTCCTCGCCACCACCGATGACATCCGCATGCTACTCGACGAAGGGACACACCGCGGCCCTCATCCTACTAGACCTCTCCGCAGCCTTCAACACCGTCTCTCACCGCACGCTCAGCCAGACTTCATGACGCGGGGATACGAGGAACCGCCCTCAACTGGATCCGATCCTTCCTCTCCGGCAGAACCCAGAGGATCAGACTCAGTCCCTTCCTCTCCGAACCAACAGAGATCAACTGCGGTGTACCCCAAGGATCGTCGCTCAGCCCCACGCTCTTCAACATCTACAAGGCCCCCCTCGCCGCCATCGTCAGACAGCATGGGCTCAGCATAGTCTCATACGCCGACGACACCCAGCTCATCCTCTCCCTCACGAAGAACCCTGAAAACACCAGACTCGGCTTCCAGGAAGGAATGAAGGACGTCGTGCGCTGGATGAAAGACAGCTGCCTGAAGCTCAACTCGGAGAAGACCGAGGTCCTCATCCTAGGACCCTCTAACTCGGCCTGGGACAACACCTGGTGGCCCTCTGCCCTCGGGAGTCCACCCACCCCTACAGACCACGCATGGAACCTCGGCATCATCCTGGACTCCTCCCTCATCATGACCCGCCAGATCAACTCCGTCGCCTCCACCAGTTTCAACTGCCTTCGCATCCTCCGAAAGACCTTCAAATGGATACCCCCCGAATGCAGAAAGACCGTCACCCACGCACTCATAACCAGCAGACTGGACTACGGCAACGCCCTCTACGCCGGAATCAACAAAACTCTGCTGCACAAGCTCCAAACCATCCAGAACGCCGCAGCAAGACTCGTCCTAGGGACACCACGACACGAGCACATGACCCAACACCTATGAGACCTTCACTGGCTCCCCGTTGAGAAGAGAGTGACCTTCTGTTAGACCCGGAAGGTCCCAGGGACCACCGACTCCGACGGGGTAGCTTGGCGCGAGGCGGGAAGGCACGCCGGAAGCTATGTGTTAAGTAGTTGTGCAGCACACACTCACACTGAGCCAGTAAAGCACGCGCAATAATTAGACACCACTTCAAGTTCATTGACACAAACAAGTACCTTTATCTATTTCTTGTCAGGATTAGGTACGCTAAGCTCGCACAGGGTGCAGGGTAACGGGTTTCTATAACATCAAGTCACTACAAGTAACATTTCCTATGCACCTGGTCATTACAGGCAATAATTCAGTTGCAAATATTCAATACAGGTAACCATCCTTACGCAGGTAAGTAATACAGGTGACCATCCTTATGCAGGTAAGTAATACAGCATGTAATTCTTCGGCAAGGAAACAGTTCTCATGTAATTAGGTTCAATGTAGGCAGCCTGTACTACACAGATATATGTTACCGGCAGTTCGCGTTTCTTAGGCCTAGATGGAATACAATTGACAATCCCCAGGCCGAGGTTCAGGGCGATTACAAGGGGGGCAGTTCAGCAGGGGGGGGAAGCTCCCAGACAGTCCTTACTCAGGTCCGCGAGTTTCACATTGGGTGTTTCGAGCCCCAGGCGCCCCTGGGTCTCTCCCTGCTGCAACCAGGGCGGGGCCTCCAGGTTGGCGTAGGCCCCTGCCCGATCTCCCCACTCACCGCTCTGTCCCTGCAGAGTAATGTGCTGCAACCAGTGGCGCCAATTCCCGCTCACGCGATCGCCCTCCCCACCGTCAGCCCGCTCCGCCTTCACTTGGGGCTCTGACGGGGGAAGGCGGGTCGACGAGTTCCGATCGGCGGCGCTCTCCTCGGCCGATAAGGGCCGGACCTGTGACTCTTCGGGGCTCCCGCACTTCTCGGAGCCCCGCGTGTGGAGATTGGCAGGAGTCCAACCCTCCCAGCTGGTTCCGGGTGTGGGGGCCAATCGGGGCGCCGAGTTCTGGGGGCGCGGCCGACGACGCTTCTTCTCCGGCGTCCAATCCCCACGCGGCACTCCCGGTTCGGGAGGGGGGATTCCCTCGCACTTCCTGGCTCAGCTTGAGCGCGGCGGCTCTTCCTCGTCCTCCGGAGCCGTGGCGGTGATTCCGGCCTCAGTAGCGCTTCTTCTCGGATGGGGCAGGGGGCCGCGGCGGTGATTCCGGCCACAGCAGCGCGTCTTTCATACAGCGCTTGGTCGAGGTTCCCTGGTCAGCGGCGGTGAGTCACCCATGTCTGGCGCTTCTTCTCGAGCAGCGCAGGGGCCGCAGCGGTGATCTTGGCCTCACGGCAGCGCGCGAGCACAGCGCTTAGGTTTTCAGGCTGCTCAGCGCCACACTGCCCCAGCGCTTGCCGTTAGCTGTGAGTTCTGGGCCTTCGCTACTTCGCCGGATTAGCGTTGGGGTGCACTGGCAGGTTTTGGGGCTCCCAGCGCTTGGGGTCAAGGGCAAATTCAGAGAGTCCAGTGCTTCGCTGGCATAGCGCTCAGTACCTTAAGGATCCTCAGGCAGCAGCGACCCTCTCAGGTTCCCAGCGCTTGCAGTAAGTTCTCCGGTGCCAGTTGTAGGGGTAGGGAATAGGCAGTCCTGCGCAGGCACACTGGAGTTGGTCTCCCGGGTTCCCCTCACACAGGGCAAGGTCAGCAGGCTGGCAGGATCACTCATCTATCTTGGGGCAGCAGGGCCTAAGCTCGGTCAGCCTCAGTAGTGTAGCCTCCCCCTAGCTCGACAGCCTTTACTCCGGCGGAGGGTCCCCAGGTCCAGTAGTGCAACAACTAACTGTCAGATTTCCCTCCTTTCCTTTTATACGTCTAGGTCAGGTGACCCTTCTAAAAGGCGGCAAGTTCTGGCGCCAACCTGGGGGGTTGGAAGGTTCTAGAAGGCTCTGGGGACTCTGTGGTGGCTTCTTTGGTGACAAGGGGCGGGAAGGTCAAGGTTACAGTTTCACTAAGTCCCAGCCTTATCCCAACTACTAGTATGCAAACAGGACAATGGCCACTCCGCAGTAGCAGGGGCCTGTGGCAACCATATTGTTAGGAGAGAGCACCTGCGCCTCAGCACTGTTTAGCAGCGGTAAGGCGCCCAGAGTCCTATGTCCAACAAACAAGATGGCGGTAAAACTGAGGCAGAAAGGGAAAAAATGCGGGGTAAGACCACCCTAGGGCTGACAGGTCTAACACCTTCTAACTTCTCACCCATGCTTACAAATCCCTTCACAACATCGGACCCAAATACCTCAACGAGAGAGTCTCCTTCCACGTACCCAAAAGGAACCTCCGCTCCACCGACCTCGCCCTGGCAGAGACCCCCCGGATCCGCAGAAACAGAGCTGGCGGACGAGCCTTCTCCTACATCGCAGCCAAGACCTGGAACGGGCTCCCAGCAAACATCAGACGCTCCCCGAACCTGCACATCTTCAGGAAGGACCTCAAGACCTGGCTCTTCAACTGAACCGGAGCTGTGCCCCCACCCCCGCCCCCCAGCGCCTTGAGACCCTCACCGGTGAGTAGCGCGCTTTATAAGCCCCCTGATTGATTGATTGATTGATTGAATGTAGCTGACATGTCATTGCATATACAGTCACAATAAACGGCAGTCTATAAGCAACACCCAAGACTATAATTAGCCTGCACCTATGTACCATTCTCACAGCACTCATGCTAGTCTCTGCATACCAACCATGCCATTCTTGATTCATCACCCAGTTAATTTTCATGAAGTACTCATGCAAGGCTTCATACAGAGTGCATGCCATCTGTGTATTACCCATGTGTGTCTCTACACAGCATCTATGCCAATCTTTAGACAGTCCCAGCGGCATTATTTATACATTGCCTCTTTAATATTTACCATGCCAACCTCTAAACAGCACCCATGCTTCAGGGGAAGACTTCTCATGCACCCATGCCACAGTAGGGAGGTCTTCACAAGCACCCATCCTACAGAATGGAAGTCTTCACATGCACCCATGCCACAGGAGGGAGGTCTTCTCATGCACCAATCCTACAGGAGGTCTTCACATGCACCCAGGCCACAGGAGGAGGTCTTCTAATGCACCCATGCTACAGGATGGAAGTCTTCACATGCACCCATGCTACAGGAGGAGGTCTTCACATGCACCCATGCTGCAGGAGGGAGGTCTTCTTAGGCACGCATGCTACAGGAGAGAGGTCTTCACATGCACCCATGCCACAGGAGAGAGGTCTTCACATGCACCCATGCCACAGGAGGAGGTCTTCACATGCACCCATGCTACAGGATGGAAGTCTTCATATGCACCCATGCCACAGGAGGAGGTTTTCTCAGAGACCCATGCTACAGGATAGAAGTCTTCACATGCACGCATGCTACAGGAGGGAGGTCTTCAAATGCACCCATCCTGATGGAGGAGGTCTTTAAAAGCACCCATGCCACAGGAGGAGGTTTTCTCATGCACCCATGACACAGGAGGAGGTCTTCTCATGCACCCATGACACAGGAGGAGGTCTTCTCATGCACCCATGACACAGGAGGAGGTCTGAGGTCTTCTCATGCACCCATGACACAGGAGGATGTCTTCTCATGCACCCATGCCACAGGAGGAGGTCTTCTCATGCACCCACGCCACAGGAGGAGGTCTTTTCATACACACATGCTGTGGGGGGTCTTCTCATGCACACAAGCTGCAGGAGGAAGGTCTTCTCATGCACCCATGCTGCAGGAGGAGGTCTTCTCATGCACCCATCCTACAGGAGGAGGTTTTCTCATGCACCCATGCCACAGGGGTAGGTTTTCTCATGCACCCATGCCACAGAAGGAGGTCTTCTCATGCACCCATGCCACAGGAGGGGGTCTTCTCATACACACATGCTTCGGGGGAAGTCTTCTCATGCACACAAGCTGCAGGAGGGAGGTTTTCTCATGCACCCATGCTGCAGGAGAAGGTCTTCCCATGCACCCATCCTACAGAAGGAGGTCTTCTCATGCACCCATGCTGCAGGAGGTCTTCTCATGCACCCATCCTACAGGAGGAGGTCTTCTTATGCACCTATGCCACAGGAGAAGGTCTTATCATCCACCCATGCCAGAGGGGGAGGTCTTCTCATACACCCATGCCACAGGAGGGAGGTCTTCTTATGCCCCCATCCTACAGGAGGAGGTCTTCTTATGCACCCATGCCACAGGAGGAGGTCTTTTCATGCACCCATGTCACAGTAGGAGATCTTCTCATGCACCCATGCCACAGGAGTAGGTCTTCTCATGCACCCATGCCACAGGAGGAGGTCTTCTCATACACCCATGCCACAGGAGGGAGGTCTTCTCATGCACCCATCCTACAGGAGGAGGTCTTCTTATGCACCCATGCCGCAGGAGGAGGTCTTCTCATACACTCATGCCACAGGAGGGAGGTCTTCTCATGCACCCATGCTGCAGGAGGAGGTCTTCTCATGCACCCAGGCCACAGGAGGAGGACTTCTCATGCATCCATGCCACAGGAGGAGGTCTTCTCATGCACACAAGCTGCAGGAGGGAGGTCTTCTCATGCACCCATCCTACAGAAGGAGGTCTTCTTGTGCGCCCATGCCACAGGAGGAGGTCTTCTCATGCACTCATGCCACAGTAGGAGATCTTCTCATGCACCCATGCCACAGGAGTAGGTCTTCTCATGCACCCATGCCACAGGAGGAGGTCTTCTCATACACCCATGCCACAGGAGGGAGGTCTTCTCATGCACCCATCCTACAGGAGGAGGTCTTCTTATGCACCCATGCCGCAGGAGGAGGTCTTCTCATACACTCATGCCACAGGAGGGAGGTCTTCTCATGCACCCATGCTGCAGGAGGAGGTCTTCTCATGCACCCAGGCCTCAGGAGGAGGACTTCTCATTCATCCATGCCACAGGAGGAGGTCTTCTCATGCACACAAGCTGCAGGAGGGAGGTCTTCTCATGCACCCACGCCACAGGAGGATGTTTTTTCATACACACATGCTGTGGTGGAGGTCTTCTCATGCACACAAGCTGCAGGAGGAAGGTCTTCTCATGCACCCATGCTGCAGGAGGAGGTCTCATGCACCCATCCTACAGGAGGAGGTCTTCTCATGCACCCATGCCACAGGAGTAGGTCTTCTCATGCACCCATGCCACAGAAGGAGGTCTTCTCATGCACCCTTGCCACAGGAGGAGGCGTTTTCATGCACCCATGCTCCAGGAGGAGGTCTTCTCATGCAACCATGCTGCAGGGGGTGGTCTTCTCATGCAACCATGCCACAGGTGGGAAGTCTTCTCATGCACCCCTCCTACAGGAGGAGGTCTTCTCATGCACACATTCTACAGAAGGAGGTCTTCTCATGCACCCATCCTACAGGAGGAGGTCTTCTCATGCACCCATGCCACAGGAGGAGGTCTTCTCATACACACATGCTTCGGGGGAAGTCTTCTCATGCACACAAGCTGCAGGAGGGAGGTCTTCTCATGCACCCATCCTACAGAAGGAGGTCTTCTCATGCACCCATGCTGCAGGAGGTCTTCTCATGCACCCATCCTACAGGAGGAGGTCTTCTTATGCACCTATGCCACAGGAGGAGGTCTTCTCATCCACCCATGCCACAGGGGGAGGTCTTCTCATACACCCATGCCACAAGAGGGAGGTCTTCCTATGCCCCCATCCTACCGGAGGAGGTCTTCTTATGTGCCCATGCCACAGGAGGAGGTCTTCTCATGCACCCATGCCACAGGAGTAGGTCTTCTCATGCACCCATGCCACAGGAGTAGGTCTTCTCATGCACCCATGCAACAGGAGGAGGTCTTCTCATACACGCATGCCACAGGAGGGAGGTCTTCTCATGCACCCATCCTACAGGAGGAGGTCTTCTTATGCACCCATGCCGCAGGAGGAGGTCTTCTCATACACTCATGCCACAGGTGGGAGGTCTTCTCATGCACCCATGCTGTAGGAGGAGGTCTTCTCATGCACCCAGGCCACAGGAGGAGGACTTCTCATGCACACAAGCTGCAGGAGGGAGGTCTTCTCATGCACCCATCCTACAGAAGGAGGTCTTCTTGTGCATCCATTCTACAGGAGGAGGTCTTCTCATGCACCCATGCTGCAGGAGGAGGTCTTCTCATGCACACATGCTGTGGGGGAGGTCTTCTCATGCACACAAGCTGCAGGAGGAAGGTCTTCTCATGCATCCATGCTGCAGGAGGAGGTCTTCTCATGCACCCATCCTACAGGAGGAGGTCTTCTCATGCACCCATGCCACAGGAGTAGGTATTCTCATGCACCCATGCCAAAGAAGGAGGTCTTCTCATGCACCCTTGCCACAGGAGGTGGCGTTTTCATGCACCCATGCTCCAGGAGGCGGTCTTCTCATGCACCCCTCCTACAGGAGAAGGTCTTCTCATGCACCCATCCTACAGAAGGAGGTCTTCTCATGCACCCATCCTACAGGAGAAGGTCTTCTCATGCACCCATGCCACAGGAGGAGGTCTTCTCATACACACATGCTTCGTGGGAAGTCTTCTCATGCACACAAGCTGTGGGAGGGAGGTCTTCTCATGCACCCAACCTACAGAAGGAGGTCTTCTCATGCACCCATGCTGCAGGAGGTCTTCTCATGCACCCATCCTACAGGAGGAGGTCTTCTTATGCACCTATGCCACAGGAGGAGGTCTTCTCATCCACCCATACCACAGGGGGAGGTCTTCTCATACACCCATGCCACAGGAGGGAGGCCTTCTTATGCCCCCATCCTACAGGAGGAGTTCTTCCTATGCGCCCATGCCACAGGAGGAGGTCTTCTCATGCACCCATGCCACAGTAGGAGATCTTCTCATGCACCCATGCCACAGGAGTAGGTCTTCTCATGCACCCATCCTACAGGAGGAAGTCTTCTCATACACTCATGCCACAGGAGGGAGGTCTTCTCATGCACCCATGCTGCAGGAGGGAGGTCTTCTCATGCACCCATCCTACAGAAGGAGGTCTTCTTGTGCATCCATGCTACACGAGGAGGTCTTCTCATGCACCCATGCTGCAGGAGGAGGTCTTCTCATGCACCCATGCTGCAGGAGGAGGTCTCCTCATGCACCCATGTAAAAGTAAAAAGTAAGTCCGTTTTTATATAGCGCAGCTACTCACCCTTACGGGTCTCAAGGCGCTGGGGGCCGTCGTGGAAATTAAGTGAGCTATTGCCCAGAGTCACATGGTGCTGAGCTGAGCTGCCGCCGGAGCCGGGGATCGAACCGTGAACCCTGTGCTCCGAAGTCAGCTGCCCTGGCCGCTGCACCACACCTCTCCACATTGCATGAGAACACCTCCACCCACGCTACAGGAGGAGGTGTTCTCATGCACCCATGCTGCAGCAGGAGGTCTTCTCATGCATCTATGCCACAGGAGGAAGCGTTTTCATGCACCCATGCTGCAGGAAGAGGTCTTCTCATGCACCCATGCTGCTGGGGCTGGTCTTCTCATGCACCCATGTCACAGGAGGAAGTCTTTTCATGCACCCATGCTGCAGGAGGAGGTCTTCTCAACCACCCATGCCACAGGAGGGAGGTCTTCTCATGCACCCATGCTACAGGTGGAGGTCTTCTCATGCACCCATGCTGCAGGAGGAGGTCTTCTCATGCACCCATGCTTCAGGAGGAGGTCTTCTCATGCATCCATCCTACAGGAGGAAGTCTTCTCATGCACCCATGCTGCAGGAGGAGGTCTTCTCATGCACCCATGCCACAGGAGGAGGTCTTCTCATGCACCTCATGCAACCTCTTGTGCATTTCCTTCCCCCACCTTTGAAAACTTATTGTTTTTGAAGTGATCAGCAACGTCCTCCAGCCAATTACTAGGCACCCTGGCTGTGACTTTCAAGATGCCTTGATTATTTAATCGTGTCGTTGTTTGTCTCCTCCTCCAGGTTCATCCAGAAGGTATATTGTATGTCTATATTAATTATATGACACTACAAGTCCAATAGTTGTAGGGACCGGTACCACACAGACAGGCACCTACACCGTCCCTACATGAGTAGACAAGGATCTCCCGGTCCTGACAAAATGCCAAGATTCCTTGGACTATAAAAGGCATGAAACATGTTTACCCCTCTCCCTTCACATACACAAGTTGAACTTCAGAGGCCCAGAATAACCTTCTCTAGCTACAACCCTTTAGTCTCGTGTTTTAACCATTGCAGAGGAACCCAGCCAATAAAGAACCCTGTGGGATACTGTAGCTATTTTTACCTTGCACACACCTTTTTTCTCCACCTCTACTCATGCAACCGCTAAGCACACGCCCCTCCACTCCTTCCATCTCACATCGGCAAAAAGAAAAGACCTACGGCAAAGAGCCCCCTCGTGGGGCCCGTTGGACATTGCAGCGCCGGCCCAATGAGGAGCTGCCCCATGAAAAGCATGACACCTCTTGGGGTGTGTGAGGGCTCTTGCTCCTAAAGGAGCAAGTCCCCATCTTTCCTTCTTATTTTGATACCTGAACACCACCCCGTTCTTCCACCCTCTTAGGAACTGCATACCCTTGTTCTTTCAATCGACTCATTGGGGCACGTATGCTGGACCTGTGTCAAGCCCCGGTCCCTCTCTTTGTGGTTTGTATCAAGTACGGTTGCTCAACCGTGGGACACTTATTCAGGAGCAGCCACTCAGGTGCCCTCGAGACCAATAGGACAGTTTGCCTGTGATCTCCCTGTTTTAACTTTTTTCCCACTTTGCACCCCTCCATTTCTTATCTCCTGAGTACGTTGCATGACACTTCCCTTTGACCGCTGCACCTACCCTCTCCGCCACCTCTCGACCATGGAAGGACACCAAGGTGTTGCATTTGATGAAGAAATGGTATCAGAGATCCTCAAAGCACCGCCCCTCCTAGGAGCAGACGGAACGGCCTCTGTAGGCAGTCAACATGAGGAATGGACCTCATTAGATAACAATGAAGAGACTATTGATCAAAGTTACCTTACATGGACTCTTGATGACAGAACATTTACGGGCCAATATTGCAACCAGTGGCCTGATTGTGACAAATATGCCATGCATTTACTTGGACTATATGGTTTTTAGGAGAGAGTGGTCCTTGATAGCATGGAAATGCACCAGGGACTGGATCATCCTCATCAACACTGCCAAACGTTTGGCAGATGGCCTGATCATTAAAATCAATATGGTGGAAAACTCTCTTAAGACAGGCATCCAGATCTCTGCCTATAAGACTAAGCTGACCGAGATCAACAGCAAGATCAATGAAAATAGAAAATACCTACTAAAACAAGATAAATAAACTGCAGAAAGACATCAAGAAATTTGACAAAGTGAAAGTTTACCCCTACCTCAGAGAAGACTACGTGGGTAGAGGCGACTCATCGTCAGAGGATAGCACAACTTCACTCAGTCGGTACTTTTCATCTAGCAGCAACTCCAGTACAAGTAGCAGAGGGAATGATGAGATGCGACATAACCGACAACCACCACCACTGATGGGCTACGGCATGCCACCGTACCCAGGTCCCCCTATGGGCTGGCACCCCTACTAGATGTATCCACAAGGACCACCACAGACATTTCCCCAGCCCTTCTATCCCCCTCCTTTTTTAGGCAGATCCTGGTGCAGAGGACGAGGAAGAAGAGGAGGCCCCCAACAGAAACGTGTCCAATGGCAAGACCCACCGGCGGAGACCTCCAGACAAATGAGGAGCCAAACACCCAACAAGAAAAACTGATAGTCGACCTGTCCGACATGCACCTAAGCCACAGGAGGGTGGTCTTCTCATGCACCCATGCTGAAGGGGGAGGCCTTCGCATCCACCCATGCTGTAGGGGGAGGCTTTCACATGCACCCATCCTATAGGAGGAGGTTTTCCCATACACACATGCTACAAGAGAAGGCATTCTTATGCACCCATGCTGCAGTAGGAGGCCTTCTGATGCACCCAATCCAAAGGAAGAGGTCTTCCCATACACATACTGCAGGAGGAAGGTCTTCTCATGCACCCACGCCACAGGAGTAGGACTTCTCATTCACCCACCTGAAAGGCCTTTGCATGCACCCATGTCGCAGGAGGGAGGTCTTCACATGCACGCATGCTACAGGAGGGAGGTCTTCACATGCACCCATGTCACAGGGTGAGGTCTTCTCATGCACCCATGCTGCAGGAGGAGGTCTTCACTAACACCAATGCTACAGGGAGGTCTTCTCATGCACCCACCTGGGAGGCCTGCGCATGCACCCATGCCGCAGGAGGGAGGTCTTCACATGCACCCATGTCACAGGAGGAGGTCTTCTCATGCACCCATGCCACAGGAAAAGGTCTTCTCATGCACCCACCCAGGAGGCCTTTGCATGCACCCATGTCGCAGGAGGGAGGTCTTCACATGCACCCATGCTGCAGGAGGTGGTCTTCACATGCACCCATGTCACAGGGTGAGGTCTTCTCATGCACCCATGCTGCAGGAGGAGGTCTTTTCATACACACATGCTGTGGGGGTCTTCTCATGCACACAAGCTGCAGGAGGAAGGTCTTCTCATGCACCCATGCTGCAGGAGGAGGTCTTCTCATGCACCCATCCTACAGGAGGAGGTTTTCTCATGCACCCATGCCACAGGGGTAGGTTTTCTCATGCACCCATGCCACAGAAGGAGGACTTCTCATGCACCCAAGCTGCAGGGGGTGGTCTTCTCATGCACCCATGCCACAGGTGGGAAGTCTTCTCATGCACCCATGCTACAGGAGGAGGTCTTCTCATGCACCCATCCTACAGAAGGAGGTCTTCTCATGCACCCATCCTACAGGAGGAGGTCTTCTCATGCACCCATGCCACAGGAGGGGGTCTTCTCATACACACATGCTTCGGGGAAGTCTTCTCATGCACACAAGCTGCAGGAGGAAGTCTTCTCATGCACCCATGCTGCAGGAGAAGGTCTTCCCATGCACCCATCCTACAGAAGGAGGTCTTCTTATGCACCTATGCCACAGGAGAAGGTCTTCTCATCCACCCATGCCAGAGGGGAGGTCTTCTCATACACCCATGCCACAGGAGGGAGGTCTTCTTATGCCCCCATCCTACAGGAGGAGGTCTTCTTATGCACCCATGCCACAGGAGGAGGTCTTTTCATGCACCCATGTCACAGTAGGAGATCTTCTCATGCACCCATGCCACAGGAGTAGGTCTTCTCATGCACCCATGCCACAGGAGGAGGTCTTCTCATACACCCATGCCACAGGAGGGAGGTCTTCTCATGCACCCATCCTACAGGAGGAGGTCTTCTTATGCTCCCATGCCGCAGGAGGAGGTCTTCTCATACACTCATGCCACAGGAGGGAGGTCTTCTCATGCACCCATGCTGCAGGAGGAGGTCTTCTCATGCACCCAGGCCACAGGAGGAGGGCTTCTCATGCGTCCATGCCACAGGAGGAGGTCTTCTCATGCACACAAGCTGCAGGAGGGAGGTCTTCACATGCACCCATCCTACAGAAGGAGGTCTTCTTGTGCGCCCATGCCACAGGAGGAGGTCTTCTCATGCACTCATGCCACAGTAGGAGCTCTTCTCATGCACCCATGCCACAGGAGTAGGTCTTCTCATGCACCCATGCCACAGGAGGAGGTCTTCTCATACACCCATGCCACAGGAGGGAGGTCTTCTCATGCACCCATCCTACAGGAGGAGGTCTTCTTATGCACCCATGCCGCAGTAGGAGGTCTTCTCATACACTCATGCCACAGGAGGGAGGTCTTCTCATGCACCCATGCTGCAGGAGGAGGTCTTCTCATGCACCCAGGCCTCAGGAGGAGGACTTCTCATGCATCCATGCCACAGGAGGAGGTCTTCTCATGCACACAAGCTGCAGGAGGGAGGTCTTCTCCTGCACCCATCCTACAGAAGGAGGTCTTCTTGTGCATCCATGCTATAGGAGGAGGTCTTCTCATGCACCCACACCACAGGAGGATGTTTTTTCATACACACATGCTGTGGTGGAGGTCTTCTCATGCACACAAGCTGCAGGAGGAAGGTCTTCTCATGCACCCATGCTGCAGGTGGAGGTCTCATGCACCCATCCTACAGGAGGAGGTCTTCTCATGCACCCATGCCACAGGAGTAGGTCTTCTCATGCACCCATGCCACAGAAGGAGGTCTTCTCATGCACCCTTGCCACAGGAGGAGGCGTTTTCATGCACCCATGCTCCAGGAGGAGGTCTTCTCATGCAACCATGCTGCAGGGGGTGGTCTTCTCATGCGACCATGCCACAGGTGGGAAGTCTTCTCATGCACCCCTCCTACAGGAGGAGGTCTTCTCATGCACACATTCTACAGAAGGAGGTCTTCTCATGCACCCATCCTACAGGAGGAGGTCTTCTCATGCACCCATGCCACAGGAGGAGGTCTTCTCATACACACATGCTTCGGGGAAGTCTTCTCATGCACACAAGCTGCAGGAGGGAGGTCTTCTCATGCACCCATCCTACAGAAGGAGGTCTTCTCATGCACCCATGCTGCAGTAGGTCTTCTCATGCACCCATCCTACAGGAGGAGGTCTTCTTATGCACCTATGCCACAGGAGGAGGTTTTCTCATCCACCCATGCCACAGGGGGAGGTCTTCTCATACACCCATGCCACAAGAGGGAGGTCTTCCTATGCCCCCATCCTACCGAAGGAGGTCTTCTTATGTGCCCATGCCACAGGAGGAGGTCTTCTCATGCACCCATGCCACAGGAGTAGGTCTTCTCATGCACCCATGCCACAGGAGGAGGTCTTCTCATGCACCCATGCCACAGGAAAAGGTCTTCTCATGCACCCACCCAGGAGGCCTTTGCATGCACCCATGTCGCAGGAGGGAGGTCTTCACATGCACCCATGCTGCAGGAGGTGGTCTTCACATGCACCCATGTCACAGGGTGAGGTCTTCTCATGCACCCATGCTGCAGGAGGAGGTCTTTTCATACACACATGCTGTGGGGGGTCTTCTCATGCACACAAGCTGCAGGAGGAAGGTCTTCTCATGCACCCATGCTGCAGGAGGAGGTCTTCTCATGCACCCATCCTACAGGAGGAGGTTTTCTCATGCACCCATGCCACAGGGGTAGGTTTTCTCATGCACCCATGCCACAGAAGGAGGACTTCTCATGCACCCAAGCTGCAGGGGGTGGTCTTCTTATGCACCCATGCCACAGGTGGGAAGTCTTCTCATGCACCCATGCTACAGGAGGAGGTCTTCTCATGCACCCATCCTACAGAAGGAGGTCTTCTCATGCACCCATCCTACAGGAGGAGGTCTTCTCATGCACCCATGCCACAGGAGGGGGTCTTCTCATACACACATGCTTCGGGGGAAGTCTTCTCATGCACACAAGCTGCAGGAGGGAAGTCTTCTCATGCACCCATGCTGCAGGAGAAGGTCTTCCCATGCACCCATCCTACAGAAGGAGGTCTTCTTATGCACCTATGCCACAGGAGAAGGTCTTCTCATCCACCCATGCCAGAGGGGGAGGTCTTCTCATACACCCATGCCACAGGAGGGAGGTCTTCTTATGCCCCCATCCTACAGGAGGAGGTCTTCTTATGCACCCATGCCACAGGAGGAGGTCTTTTCATGCACCCATGTCACAGTAGGAGATCTTCTCATGCACCCATGCCACAGGAGTAGGTCTTCTCATGCACCCATGCCACAGGAGGAGGTCTTCTCATACACCCATGCCACAGGAGGGAGGTCTTCTCATGCACCCATCCTACAGGAGGAGGTCTTCTTATGCTCCCATGCCGCAGGAGGAGGTCTTCTCATACACTCATGCCACAGGAGGGAGGTCTTCTCATGCACCCATGCTGCAGGAGGAGGTCTTCTCATGCACCCAGGCCACAGGAGGAGGGCTTCTCATGCGTCCATGCCACAGGAGGAGGTCTTCTCATGCACACAAGCTGCAGGAGGGAGGTCTTCACATGCACCCATCCTACAGAAGGAGGTCTTCTTGTGCGCCCATGCCACAGGAGGAGGTCTTCTCATGCACTCATGCCACAGTAGGAGCTCTTCTCATGCACCCATGCCACAGGAGTAGGTCTTCTCATGCACCCATGCCACAGGAGGAGGTCTTCTCATACACCCATGCCACAGGAGGGAGGTCTTCTCATGCACCCATCCTACAGGAGGAGGTCTTCTTATGCACCCATGCCGCAGGAGGAGGTCTTCTCATACACTCATGCCACAGGAGGGAGGTCTTCTCATGCACCCATGCTGCAGGAGGAGGTCTTCTCATGCACCCAGGCCTCAGGAGGAGGACTTCTCATGCATCCATGCCACAGGAGGAGGTCTTCTCATGCACACAAGCTGCAGGAGGGAGGTCTTCTCCTGCACCCATCCTACAGAAGGAGGTCTTCTTGTGCATCCATGCTATAGGAGGAGGTCTTCTCATGCACCCACACCACAGGAGGATGTTTTTTCATACACACATGCTGTGGTGGAGGTCTTCTCATGCACACAAGCTGCAGGAGGAAGGTCTTCTCATGCACCCATGCTGCAGGTGGAGGTCTCATGCACCCATCCTACAGGAGGAGGTCTTCTCATGCACCCATGCCACAGGAGTAGGTCTTCTCATGCACCCATGCCACAGAAGGAGGTCTTCTCATGCACCCTTGCCACAGGAGGAGGCGTTTTCATGCACCCATGCTCCAGGAGGAGGTCTTCTCATGCAACCATGCTGCAGGGGGTGGTCTTCTCATGCGACCATGCCACAGGTGGGAAGTCTTCTCATGCACCCCTCCTACAGGAGGAGGTCTTCTCATGCACACATTCTACAGAAGGAGGTCTTCTCATGCACCCATCCTACAGGAGGAGGTCTTCTCATGCACCCATGCCACAGGAGGAGGTCTTCTCATACACACATGCTTCGGGGAAGTCTTCTCATGCACACAAGCTGCAGGAGGGAGGTCTTCTCATGCACCCATCCTACAGAAGGAGGTCTTCTCATGCACCCATGCTGCAGTAGGTCTTCTCATGCACCCATCCTACAGGAGGAGGTCTTCTTATGCACCTATGCCACAGGAGGAGGTTTTCTCATCCACCCATGCCACAGGGGAGGTCTTCTCATACACCCATGCCACAAGAGGGAGGTCTTCCTATGCCCCCATCCTACCGAAGGAGGTCTTCTTATGTGCCCATGCCACAGGAGGAGGTCTTCTCATGCACCCATGCCACAGGAGTAGGTCTTCTCATGCACCCATGCCACAGGAGGAGGTTTTCTCATGCACCCATCCTACAGGAGGAGGTCTTCTTATGCACCCATGCCGCAGGAGGAGGTCTTCTCATACACTCATGCCACAGGTGGGAGGTCTTCTCATGCACCCATGCTGTAGGAGGAGGTCTTCTCATGCACCCAGGCCACAGGAGGAGGACTTCTCATGCACACAAGCTGCAGGAGGGAGGTCTTCTCATGCACCCATCCTACAGAAGGAGGTCTTCTTGTGCATCCATTCTACAGGAGGAGGTCTTCTCATGCACCCATGCTGCAGGAGGAGGTCTTCTCATGCACACATGCTGTGGGGGAGGTCTTCTCATGCACACAAGCTGCAGGAGGAAGGTCTTCTCATGCACCCATGCTGCAGGAGGAGGTCTTCTCATGCACCCATCCTACAGGAGGAGGTCTTCTCATGCACCCATGCCACAGGAGTAGGTATTCTCATGCACCCATGCCAAAGAAGGAGGTCTTCTCGTGCACCCTTGCCACAGGAGGTGGCGTTTTCATGCACCCATGCTCCAGGAGGCGGTCTTCTCATGCAACCATGCTGCAGGGGGTGGTCTGTTCATGCGCCCATGCCACAGGTGGGAAGTCTTCTCATGCACCCCTCCTACAGGAGGAGGTCTTCTCATGCACCCATCCTACAGAAGGAGGTCTTCTCATGCACCCATCCTACAGGAGAAAGTCTTCTCATGCACCCATGCCACAGGAGGAGGTCTTCTCATACACACATGCTTTGGGGGAAGTCTTCTCATGCACACAAGCTGCGGGAGGGAGGTCTTCTCATGCACCCAACCTACAGAAGGAGGTCTTCTCATGCACCCATGCTGCAGGAGGTCTTCTCATGCACCCATCCTACAGGAGGAGGTCTTCTTATGCACCTATGCCACAGGAGGAGGTCTTCTCATCCACCCATGCCACAGGGGGAGGTCTTCTCATACACCCATGCCACAGGAGGGAGGCCTTCTTATGCCCCCATCCTACAGGAGGAGTTCTTCCTATGCGCCCATGCCACAGGAGGAGGTCTTCTCATGCACCCATGCCACAGTAGAAGATCTTCTCATGCACCCATGCCACAGGAGTAGGTCTTCTCATGCACCCATGCCACAGGAGGAGGTCTTCTCATGCACCCATCCTACAGGAGGAGGTCTTCTCATACACTCATGCCACAGGAGGGAGGTCTTCTCATGCACCCATGCTGCAGGAGGGAGGTCTTCTCATGCACCCATCCTACAGAAGGAGGTCTTCTTGTGCATCCATGCTACACGAGGAGGTCTTCTCATGCACCCATGCTGCAGGAGGAGGTCTTCTCATGCACCCATGCTGCAGGAGGAGGTCTCCTCATGCACCCATGCTACAGGAGGAGGTGTTCTCATGCACCCATGCTGCAGCAGGAGGTCTTGTCATGCATCTATGCCACAGGAGGAAGCGTTTTCATGCACCCATGCTGCAGGAAGAGGTCTTCTCATGCACCCATGCTGCTGGGGCTGGTCTTCTCATGCACCCATGTCACAGGAGGAAGTCTTTTCATGCACCCATGCTGCAGGAGGAGGTCTTCTCAACCACCCATGCCACAGGAGGGAGGTCTTCTCATGCACCCATGCTACAGGTGGAGGTCTTCTCATGCACCCATGCTGCAGGAGGAGGTCTTCTCATGCACCCATGCTTCAGGAGGAGGTCTTCTCATGCATCCATCCTACAGGAGGAAGTCTTCTCATGCACCCATGCTGCAGGAGGAGGTCTTCTCATGCACCCATGCCACAGGAGGAGGTCTTCTCATGCACCTCATGCAACCTCTTGTGCATTTCCTTCCCCCACCTTTGAAAAACTTATTGTTTTTGAAGTGATCAGCAACGCTCCTCCAGCCAATTACTAGGCACCCTGGCTGTGACTTTCAAGATGCCTTGATTATTTAATCGTGTCGTTGTTTGTCTCCTCCTCCAGGTTCATCCAGAAGGTATATTGTATGTCTATATTAATTATATGACACTACAAGTCCAATAGTTGTAGGGACCGGTACCACACAGACAGGCACCTACACCGTCCCTACATGAGTAGACAAGGATCTCCCGGTCCTGACAAAATGCCAAGATTCCTTGGACTATAAAAGGCATGAAACATGTTTACCCCTCTCACTTCACATACACAAGTTGAACTTCAGAGGCCCAGAAAAACCTTCTCTAGCTACAACCCTTTAGTCTCGTGTTTTAACCATTGCAGAGGAACCCAGCCAATAAAGAACCCTGTGGGATACTGTAGCTATTTTTACCTTGCACACACCTTTTTTCTCCACCTCTACTTATACAACCGCTAAGCACACGCCCCTCCACCCCTTCCATCTCACATCGGCAAAAAGAAAAGACCTACGGCAAAGAGCCCCCTCGTGGGGCCCATTGAACATTGCAGCACCGGCCCAATGAGGAGCTGCCCGATGAAAAGTATGACACCTCTTGGGGTGTGTGAGGGCTCTTGCTCCTAAAGGTGCAAGTCCCCATCTTTCCTTCTTATTTTGATACCTGGACACCACCCCGTTCTTCCCCCTCTTAGGAACTGCATACCCTTGTTCTTTCAATTGACACATTGGGGCACGTATGCTGGACCTGTGTCAAGCCCCGGTCCCTCTCTTTGTGGTTTGTATCAAGTACGGTTGCTCAACCGTGGGACACTTATTCAGGAGCAGCCACTCAGGTGCCCTCGAGACCAATAGGACAGTTTGCCTGTGATCTCCCTGTTTTAACTTTTTTCCCACCTTTCACCCCTCCATTTCTTATCTCCTGAGTACGTTGCATGACACTTCCCTTTGACCGCTGCACCTACCCTCTCCGCCACCTCTCGACCATGGAAGGACACCAAGGTGTTGCATTTGATGAAGAAATGGTATCAGAGATCCTCAAAGCACCGCCCCTCCTAGGAGCAGACGGAACGGCCTCTGTAGGCAGTCAACATGAGGAATGGACCTCATTGATAACAATGAAGAGACTATTGATCAAAGTTACCTTACACGGACTCTTGATGACAGAACATTTACGGGCCAATATTGCAATCAGTGGCCTGATTGTGACAAATATGCCATGCATTTACTTGGACTATATGGTTTTTAGGAGAGAGTGGTCCTTGATAGCATGGAAATGCACCAGGGACTGGATCATCCTCATCAACACTGCCAAACGTTTGGCAGATGGCCTGATCATTAAAATCAATATGGCGGAAAACTCTCTTAAGACAGGCATCCAGATCTCTGCCTATAAGACTAAGCTGACCGAGATCAACAGCAAGATCAATGAAAATAGAAAATACCTACTAAAACAAGATAAATAAACTGCAGAAAGACATCAAGAAATTTGACAAAGTGAAAGTTTACCCCTACCTCAGAGAAGACTACGTGGGTAGAATCGACTCATCGTCAGAGGATAGCACAACTTCACTCAGTCGGTACTTTTCATCTAGCAGCAACTCCAGTACAAGTAGCAGAGGGAATGATGAGATGCGACATAACCGACAACCACCACCACTGATGGGCTACGGCATGCCACCGTACCCAGGTCCCCCTATGGGCTGGCACCCCTACTAGATGTATCCACAAGGACCACCACAGACATTTCCCCAGCCCTTCTATCCCCCTCCTTTTTTAGGCAGATCCTGGTGCAGAGGACGAGGAAGAAGAGGAGGCCCCCAACAGAAACATGTCCAATGGCAAGACCCACCGGCGGAGACCTCCAGACAAATGAGGAGCCAAACACCCAACAAGAAAAACTGATAGTCGACCTGTCCGACATGCACCTAAGCCACAGGAGGGTGGTCTTCTCATGCACCCATGCTGAAGGGGGAGGCCTTCGCATCCACCCATGCTGTAGGGGGAGGCCTTCACATGCACCCATCCTATAGGAGGAGGTTTTCCCATACACACATGCTACAAGAGAAGGCATTCTTATGCACCCATGCTGCAGTAGGAGGCCTTCTGATGCACCCAATCCAAAGGAAGAGGTCTTCCCATACACATACTGCAGGAGGAAGGTCTTCTCATGCACCCACGCCACAGGAGTAGGACTTCTCATTCACCCACCTGAAAGGCCTTTGCATGCACCCATGTCGCAGGAGGGAGGTCTTCACATGCACGCATGCTACAGGAGGGAGGTCTTCACATGCACCCATGTCACAGGGTGAGGTCTTCTCATGCACCCATGCTGCAGGAGGAGGTCTTCACTAACACCAATGCTACAGGGGGAGGTCTTCTCATGCACCCACCTGGGAGGCCTGCGCATGCACCCATGCCGCAGGAGGGAGGTCTTCACATGCACCCATGTCACAGGAGGAGGTCTTCTCATGCACCCATGCCACAGGAAAAGGTCTTCTCATGCACCCACCCAGGAGGCCTTTGCATGCACCCATGTCGCAGGAGGGAGGTCTTCACATGCACCCATGCAGCAGGAGGTGGTCTTCACTAACACCAATGCTACAAGGGGAGGTCTTCTCATGCACCCACCTGGGAGGCCTGCGCATGCACCCATGCCGCAGGAGGGAGGTCTTCACATGCACCCATGTCACAGGAGGAGGTCTTCTCATTCACCCATGCCACAGGAGGAGGCGTTTTCATGCACCCATGCTGCAGGGGGTGGTCTTCTCATGCGCCCACGCCACAGGCGGGAAGTCTTCTCATGCACCCCTCCTACAGGAGGAGGTCTTCTCATGCACCCATCCTACAGAAGGAGGTCTTCTCATGCACCCATGCTGCAGGAGGTCTTCTCATGCACCCATCCTACAGGAGGAGGTCTTATGCACCTATGCCATAGGAGGAGGTCTTCTCATCCACCCATGCCACAGGGGGCGGTCTTCTCATACACCCATGCCACAGGCGGGAGGTCTTCTTATGCACCCATCCTACAGGAGGAGGTCTTCTTATGTGCCCATGCCACAGGAGGATTGCTTCTCATGCACCCATGCCACAGGAGGAGATCTTCTCATGCACCCATGCCACAGGAGTAGGTCTTCTCATGCACCCATGCCTCAGGAGTAGGACTTCTCATTCACCCACCTGAAAGGCCTTTGCATGCACCCATGCCGCAGGAGAGAGGTCTTCACATGCACACATGCTACAGGAGGGAGGTCTTCGCATGCACCCATGTCACAGGGTGAGGTCTTCTCATGCACCCATGCCGTAGGAGGAGGTCTTCACTAGCACCAATGCTACAGGGGGAGGTCTTCTCATGCACCCACCTGGGAAGCCTGCGCATGCACCCATGCCGCAGGAGGAAGGTCTTCACATGCACCCATGTCACAGGAGGAGGTCTTCTCATGCACCCATGCCACAGGAAAAGGTCTTCTCATGCACCCACCCAGGAGGCCTTCGCATGCACCCATGCTGAAGGGGGAGCTCTTTGCAACCACCAATGCTACAGGGAGAGATCTTCCCATGCACCACCGGTACAAAGGAGAGGACTTCATATTAACCCACACTGCAGGAAGAATGTCTTTGTCTGCACCCATGCTGCAGGGGGCGGTCATATAGTGTACCCACGCTACATGGGGAAGTCTTTGCATTCACCCATCTAGCAGGAGGGAGATCTTCGCATGCACCCATCCTGAAGGGCAAGGTCTTTACATGAACCCATGCTGCTGGAGGGAGGTCTTCGTGTCACAGATATTTGTATTGCGTGGAACTCACAGGTGCATTTTAAAGTATAATCACCTGTACACCTGATCTAAGATGACTGGATTTAAAGATTATTTGGGTGGTTCCCTTTCAAACAGTTTATGAAAAGAAAATGTGAGAAAAACAATTGGGTGATCAGTGTCCATAGGAATATATTGCACTCCATGCCCGCAGGACAGAAATGTAACTAAAGCAGATGGCTGTCAGAGGACTCCTTACAGTGATATCAACATGTGTAAACTTAACTTTTTATATAGGCTTTAAAGACAGCATTCTTCCTCTTTAATATCACTCACCTGAAGAATGTTTCAGCTCTGTATAAAGACAATGCCTTATTTAGGTTTCATTCTTGTTCTTTTGCGCTTCTCCAGTGGTGTTCCCCACAGGTGCTTCTCCTGCTTGTACCGTGTATTTTCCGGCTTTGGTGCACAGCTTCTCAAACTCTAGCTGTCTCTTCACAAGGGGTCCATATCGATCCTGGTTTTCTGAGATCTGTGAGTAGTTGGAACAAACAATCAGTCAGTCATAGACTACTTTGAAATGCATTTACCATAATGCAGTTGGGAGGACTGGGTCAGATTTGTGGTCCCTGATAATATACATACAAACCCCTGCCCAGTGGAAGTGCAGGTGATACATGTGGGGCACCACGTTTCGTGGGAGATTCACAGTAGTGCACTGTGCATGTTTATTTTGTTAAAAAGTGTGCAATTCATGGAAATCACATCTCACACGTTTCCAAGTTTAAAAATGTCTGTGGCTGGTAAATTTCCCTGGGTGAAAGCAGGTTATTGTTCAAGAACTTGCAGCCATCACAAGCAAATTTATGAAAAATGGGTCCCAAATGTGTCTGGCTTCTCCACGTGTTTAGTTCATTCCTCTGTCAGGAGTGGGACCACCCATTTCATTGAGAAAAGATTTTTGTGTCAGGAAACCACAACCAATCTACAAAAAGATCCTTAATAAATCTAACATTTTTCTAGTTTTCAGAAATGTATAGCTCACTCTTACATTAACAAGGGTACTGGGAGTATGTGCAGAGTACAGTAATGAGTGTTGAGTAGCCACTCTGACATTAGCAAGGGTGTTGGAAGTATATGTAGACTAGCAGACTCTTAGAGTAACAAGGGTGGTGGGAACATGTGTAAAGTAGAACCCTCTCACACTGACAAGGGTCCTGAGGGTATGTGTAGAGGTACATACTGACTAACACTGGTGCTAGAAGTTTGTTTTGTGTGTAGAGTACCACTCCTGCACAAACTAGGTTGATGGGGGTATGTGTAGGTTAGCATACATTTACACTAACGAGGGTGCTAGGAGTATGTGTAGAATCACACATTCTTACAATACCAAGGGTCCTGAGAGTTTGTGTAGCGTAGCACACTCCCACACTAACAAGGATGCTTGCAGTATGTGTGGACGAGCACACTCTTGCACTATCAATGGTGCGGGAAAGATGTATAGAGTAGAACAGTAGAACACTAACAAAGGTGTTAAGACATATGTAGAGCAGCACGCTCCTACCCTAACAAGGGTGCTGATAGTATGTGTAGATTAGCACAGTCCTACACTAATAAGGGTGCTGGGAGTATGTGTAGAGTAGCACATTTTTACATTAACAAGTGTGTCATCAGTATGTGTAGAGTACTACAGTATTATACTAACAAGGCTGTTTTTGTTTACACGCGGGAGCTCTTACCAGCCGCAGCCCGTGCAGGTAAGGGCGGTGGGGCTGGGTTGGGGGGGTGGCATTCGACTGACGACAACGAGGGAAAATTAAATAAATAATTAATTTCCCCTCATCGTTGTCTGTCGAAATTCCCCCCCCCCACCCCCACCACTCTTATCTGCACGGGCCACGGCTGGCTCTTACACGTCGCACATGACCGAGGGTTTGCATGGTGAGGATTCGGCTGCATAACAGGCCCTTTAGCCAACCCCTTGTCAGGCATAGAGGAGGCTATGTGTGGCGTTGAGTTCGCTTTGCATATTGTAATAATAAAAACTCTAGATATTTACTAAAAGAAGTAAAGATTAAAGTGAAGATATAGTTAGGAGCTGTGATTATCACATTAAAAATAGCTCAGAAATAAACTGATAAAACCAAAGGTTAAATGGATGTTATAGTCAGGTGAAACTGTCAGCTAAAGCATACACTTTTAAACTAACAAAACCACAGAAATGTGTTAGTTATAGTTATCTCAAGTAACTGTAGTTCATACCCTAATGTTACTATAGGATGCGCCCTTGCAATGCACTGCCTATGACTCGCATACTACATCACTATAGTTACTTGAGAATAATATAGCCGGTGAATTTGACTGGTTTTCTTAGTTTAAAACAGTGTTTTAACTAACAGTTTCACATTACTATAACGTCCTTTGTTTTTGTGTGTATTCCTATGGTTTTTTAATATAACCTTTGTTATGATTACAGTAGCTAAGTATAACATCACTTTAACCTTTGTTTTATATATATATATTCACTGAAAAAAACAAAGTTAAAATGAAGTTATAGTTAGGTGTGATGAAAAGATCTGATCTTGTTTAATAAAGGCCTTAGAAATTCAAAGAAAAAACAAAGGTGAAAGTAATGTTATTGTTAGGTGAAGATTTTAGTGCCGGCATAACATTCTGAACTCAGAAAAACACAGAAATTCACCAGTTACTGTTAGCAAAGCTAACTAGTACTTGCGCCCCTCCATGCACTGCTTATGTTCCCATATATTACTTCACTCATAGCATCTTCTATGACATCATTTATGGTAGCAGTTCTTAACCTGTTGTCCGGGGCTCTTGGGGTTGGGGATGCCTACTCGGGGTCGGCGACTGCTTAGAAAATGTAATACTATTAACACATTCGTAAGGTGTATAGAAATAAAAAAGCAAAATGTAAAACTGAAAATTTTAAAACTTACTTAAAATTATAGGCTAAACATTAAGTTGTCATCCTCAGATTGATTGGTGGGAGCATTGAAATTGCATCAACAGAATATAATATGGAGAACGGGTGGCCTAAAATAAATTAAAAATAATCTACAACCTTCCCAATACAATTTTGATTTTTTTGCATTTATTTGAAAATTGAATATAATATTTAATAATTTGTGTAATTGTTTGATGACTGCTTGTTTCCGTATTTTTGTGTATTGTTTTGCGGTTCAAATTATCCAAGTTGCTTAGGCCGGGTTCCCTGGATTCCAATAATGAATAAGTGGGGGTCCACATAAGTCAAAAAAGTACAAAGCACTGATTTATGGCATTACTGAAGACATTTCAAATGGCATAATTGATGACATCACAGACAACATCACTGATGACAACATCCAATGAGTGTGTTAGTTTATTGTATAGTTTACATAGTAGCGGGTAAGTTACATTTTGCATCTCTACCTAATTTTATAGAGCCTCTGTGTGAGAAAGTGCCCTCTTTCTGCATGGTATGCCCCCACTTTTTGCTGAATTGCTGATGTTCTTTGACTGTGTGTGCCCTGGGCTCCTGCTAATCAGGGGCCCGATTCACAGAACTAACTTAAGACAAAATCCTAAACTTACTACCATTTTGGTATTCACAGAAGGCACTTACTCATTTTGGTATTCACAGAAGGCACTTACTCATTGATGAGTAAGTGCCTTCTGTGAATACCAAATGAGTGAGTGCCTCAGAAGACTACTACTCATTGATGAGTAAGTGCCTTCTGTGAATACCAAAATGAGTAAGTGCCTTCTGTGAATACCAAAATGAGTAAGTCCCTTCTGTGAATACCAAAATGGTAGTAAGTTTAGGATTTTGTCTTAAGTTAGTTCTGTGAATCGGGCCCCAAATGCCCAGGACCTATGTTCCTTCCCTAAAACTGCACTGAAGCCTAAACACAATTGGCATCCCTGGCAACAGGTAGGCCCCTGGTAAATGGTACCACAGGTACCCAGGGCACTGTGACCAGGGAAGGCCCCTAAGTGCTGCAGCACATATTGTGCCACCCTTAGAGGCCCTGCACCTTTTCACACACACACTGCCTTTGCAGGCTGCGTGTCTTGGTGCAGAACAAAATGAAGAGTCGACATGGCACACATCCCTGTGTGCTATGCCTACAAACCACTGCCCTGGCATAGATCAGTCACCCCTCTAGCTGGGTGCACTATGCCAGTGGTGAGGGTACAGGTGCATGAGCCCTGTACCCCTACAGTGCCCAAGTCCATTCCTGGGCACTGTAAGTGCAGTGCTGCCATTAAGAGTATATAGTGCTGGGAGTTTGTCATTACGAACTCCACAGCACCATAGTGGCTACACTGAAAACTGGGAAGTTTGGTATCAAACTTCTCAGCACATTAGACCCACACTGATGCCAGTGTGGGATTTAATGTAAAATGCACAACAGAGGGCATCTTAGAGATGCCCCCTGAAACTCGACCAACTTCTAGTGACCTGACTGAGTGGCTACTTAGGCTGCCACCATGTTTCTGGACCCCTGGGTCGAGAGCCTGCTGCTCTTGGGGGCCTGAAACAATGCACATCCTGGGACGAGGTGCCAAGCCTCCTCCCCCAGGATGGGCAGGGTTCACGAAGGGGAAGCTTCAAGGCATGCCACCTTGGTGAGCCTCCCCAGACCATTTGCTGCTTTTTCAGCAACTGGGCCCCACTGGTTCTACCCCCACTTTGGGCGGGAGAACCAGCGGGAAAAACAAGTGAGGAAAGAGGTGTGCCCACCTTGCCAACTCCACCCCTCATGTGGGAGGCGAGGTGAAGCACAAATCTGAGTCCCGCCATCTTGAGGATGGGGGGACCCAACCAACCAGGGGCAGGCTCCTGCCCCCCTCCCACTGGAGGGTGGCACGATAGGGGGTGTACCCACCCCAGGAAAGGGACCCATTGGTCCCTGCCCTTTACCTACCTGTAACACCCCTAAATCTAGTATTTAGGGGGCACCCTGAAACTTGCTTCCTCAGATCTAGAAACGACAAGAAGAAAAGAAGAAGAAGGACTGAACAGCAGTGCAGCTAGCTAACAAGAGGAAGACGCCCACTGACTTTGCCCCAGCCCTACAGGCTGTCTCCCCTCGAACCTGCTCCTGCGAAATCCCGGTGTGTCCTGCAGCCAGCAACCTCAAAAACCCCGGAGGACCTGCCTGCCTTCACTTCCAAAGACTGCTTCTCCCGTGAACACCGGATTTGTTCAACTGCAACCTCTGGCAGCAGCCGGAGACCACGAATCCACCCCACTCTGCACCCGCCGTCCATGGCCCGAGCTCGAGTGGGCAAACACCACGAGGAGGTCACCCCGGCGATCCTGAACCGAGATCCGGCGACCCCTGACCTGCCTCAAGCCTCCAGCCGACGCCTGCAGCCTAAAACCAGAAGGCCTCCCCTAACCGCGACCCGGAGCTGGTAAGAAGATCCGACCCCAAAAGGCACTCCTGCACCTGACGCCCCACGGCCTTGTGTGCGCAAACCGACGGTGCCTAACCAACCTCTACCTTCCCAACTTACCTCTTGCAGTGGTGGTCGCACCCAGAAGTCCTTCGTCTCCCTGCCTGCAGTGCTTTTGCAAACCAGAGGTTCTCCATTGAAAACAACGGGGCGCCCGACGTCGAAACAGCACTCTGCACCCGGCCGCCTCAGTGCCGCTGAGGGTGCACCTTTTGTGCTACTTTGTTTCCCCATTTGCCCTGAACTAAACCCTAGGAGCTTTGCTCCCACAACCCAGTGGCCTGCTTGCCAGCAGCCACCAACCTGAGGTCCCCTATCCCCCATTGGATAACATTGGGCCTCAACACTCTGCACCCTCAGCGGTGTAACAAGAGTGCATCACTGACCCTGGGGGACCCCTGAGTCTAACCCCAGAACCTTAACTCCCACAGTCGATAACTTACCTTTGAACCGATAACCTGTTTTTCCTCCATAGGATAACATTGACAATTTTTCTTCCAAAAAGTTTCTAAGTGTGGAGTTTTGAAATCTAAAGATATTCTTTAAAAATCGCACGAATAACCAAAACGTATTTACTTACCTGTTTGCAGGAAATGTCCCAGTGCTGAAGCTAGGTATCCAGCACTGAGTTAGAAAAGTAACGTAAAAAGTAACTTACCTGTAATTTACTGAAAAAGCCTATTCATTTCAATGTACTGTATTTGCTAAGTATTGCAACCTACTGCATCCCCTGTAAATCAAACAAAGTACAATTCCTATTGCATTTTCAAACTGTTTTACAATCAGCAACTTATTACTGTAAAGTATTTAATGCTTACCTGTGCCAGGCTTGCTTGGTTCTAAAAATAAGACAACAGTATAATTTTTATACAAAAACAATTAGTCTAGAGTTCAGTCCTTGAGTGTGTGAATTCATTTGCTGACTGAGTGTGTACATCAAATGCTTAACACTGTCCTCTGATACTGCCTAACTGCTCGACCACCCTACCACAAATAGAGAGTAAGGTTCTATCTAACTTTAACCTCTGCCTGCCTCTGGGGTCACCTGGACTCTATACACACTATACCTCATTTTGGTGTAGTATATATAGAGCCAGTTTCCTACATTGGTGGATCAGCGGTGGGATACACAACTTGCATTTGTTGGACTACTTGGTTACCACCTGATCACACGACAGAACTCTTAAATTGCCTTTAGAATTCTGATTTTTTCAAATTGGCATTTTTACAAAACTACTAAAAGTCTTGTTAGGGCCTTGCTTAAGTCCCTTTAGAATTTTAGAAAATAAAAAGTCACTGTAGTCAAGGGTAGAGGGGTTAGAACTTTTTTGTTAGAATGTCTCAAAAACAGAACCCAGCTATTAGTGAAGATAACCATAATGACATACAGGACATGGTTGAGGAGCTTGACCTCACCCCTTACCTTCACTTGTCTTTCAAGGAAGTAAGGTCCTTATGTAAAATTAAAAATATACCAATGGGCCCTCACCCAACCAAACAAAAGCTCCAGGAGCTGTTCGCTGAGTATTCAAAGGCCCACCCCTCTGAAAATGGTGATGACCAGTCAGAGGGAGAAGGAGGTGAGGAGGATGGAGAAAGGTGTCCACCTCCACCACTTCCTAGGGAAGAAAGGAACCCTGTTCCCTTACTTCCAAGAATCAACCTCTGGGGACCTAGAGGCCACACAGGTGGCTCAGGTTCTGGTGAGGACATTGAGGACAGCCTCAATGAGGAGGACAGCCTTTTAGCAAGGCTGACCAAAAGACTGGATCTGGAGACCAGACTCCTGGCTCTAGAGAGAGAGAGAAAGGAGATGGGTTTAGCACCCATCAATGGTGGCAGCAATCAAAATAATAAGGATAAAGAGCAATCTTATGATCCTAAAATCCCCAAAGGGATTGTCCCTAAATTTGAGGAGGGTGATGACATCACTAAATGGTTCACAGCCTTTGAGAGGGCTTGTGACATGAGAAAGGTGAAGAAACCTCTCTGGGGGGCACTCCTGTGGGAACTGTTCTCTGGTAACTGCAGAGACAGACTCCTGACCGTTTCTGGGCCAGATGCTGGGTCTTATGACCTCATGAAGAGAACTCTGATTGAGGGATTTGGACTCACAACTGAGGAGTACAGAATTAGATTCAGGGGGGCTCACAAAACCCAAAACCAGTCCTGGATTGATTTTGTAGACTACTCAGTAAAGACACTAGATGGTTGGTTAACTGGACACAATGTGCATGACTTTACTGGAATTTACAACTTGTTTATGAAGGAACATATTTTAAGTAATTGCACAAATGAAAAGTTACATCAGCATTTGGTAGACCTAGGTCTAATTTCTCCCCAAGAATTGGGAAAGAAGGCAGACCACTGGGTCAAGACTAGAGTGACTAAGACAACCACTGGGGGTGACCAAAAGAAAGGGGTTACAAAACCTCCCCAGGGGACAGGTGGTGAGAATCCCCAAGATAAAAAGTCTGAGTCTTCTAAAGGGCCCCAAAAACCTGCACAGGGGGGTGGGTCCCAAAACTCTTCCCAATCTGGTCCTAGATACAGGGGGAAGAACTTTGATCCTGCAAAGGCCTGGTGTAACAACTGTAAGAAGTTGGGACACTTAACTGGAGACAATGCTTGCCCTAGCAAAAAGGCCCCTAGTCCTACAGCTACAGCTACTCCTGGTGTAGCAAGTCTCCAGATGGGATCAACAGTGTGCCCAGAGCAAATCAGGTTGCACACTGAAGCAGTTCTAGTTTCAGAGGGGGAAGTTGAGTTTGCCACTGTAGCTGTGTGGCCACCCAACTTAAAGAAGTATTTACAATACCCTTGGATTAATGGAACTAGGATAGAGGCTCTGAGGGATACAGGTGCCAGTGTCACTATGGTGAGAGACACACTGGTTTCCCCTGAGCAATACTTGATTGGGCGTACTTAACCAGTCACCAATGCTGACAGTGTTACCACTAACCATGCAATGGCTATGGTGACATTAGACTGGGGGGGGGGGGGGGGGTTACTGGCCTAAAACAGGTAGTGGTCTCTCCAAAGCTACCAGCTGCATGTCTGCTTGGCAATGACCTGGAAACCTCAGCCTGGGCTGAGGTTGAACTAAAAACCCATGCAGCAATGCTGGATATCCCTGAATTGATGTGTGTAAAAACAAGAGCACAGAGCAAAAGGCAGGGTGAAAAAGAAGTGTTGGAGCCTGAAAGTATGGCCCAACCTTCCAAGAGAAAAGGTAAGAAGACTGGGGAACCAGCTTCTGTTCAGCAAAAGGATCAGGACCCCTCTCCTCAGGGAGAAGACTTGGACACCCCAGAGGAAACTGAGCCTATGGAGCTTGACCCTTACCAGGTTGAACTCTTGGACCCAGGGGGACCCTCTAGGGAAGAGCTGTGCCAGGGGCAGCAGGACTGTCCCACTCTTGAAAGCCTGAGGCAGCAAGCTGTTTCAGAAGCAAAGGGAGATGTCAGTGGTACCCACAGAGTTTATTGGGAAGAGGGATTACTGTACACTGAGGCAAAAGACCCCAACCCTGGAGCCACCAGGAGAGTGATAGTGCCACAGAGGTACAGGGAGTTCCGCCTAACTTTAGCTCATGACATCCCCCTAGCTGGACATCTGGGCCAAACCAAGACTTGGGAAAGGCTAGTTAGCCACTTTTACTGGCCCCAGATGCACTAAAAGGTGAAGGAGTTAGTCAGCTCCTATGTTACCTGTCAAGCCAGTGGCAAGACAGGTGGCCACCCAAAGGCCCCCCTGATACCACTGCCTGTGGTGGGGGTTCCCTTTGAAAGGGAAGGTGTGGACATAGTGGGTCCACTTGAACCTCCCACAGCCTCAGGGAACAAATTCATACTAGTGGTAGTGGATCATGCCACTAGGTACCCTGAAGCAATTCCCCTTAGGACTACTACAGCTCCTGCAGTAGCCAAGGCCCTCATTGGTGTCTTCACCAGGGTAGGGTTTCCTAAGGAGGTGGTTTCAGACAGAGGTTCTAACTTTATGTCTGCTTACCTAAAACACATGTGGAAAGAGTGTGGAGTGCAGTACAAGTTTACTACACCCTATCACCCACAAACCAATGGCCTTGTTGAGAGATTCAACAAGACATTGAAAGGCATGATTATGGGGCTCCCTGAGAAACTCAAAAGGAGATGGGATGTCCTCTTACCATGCCTGCTTTTCGCTTACAGAGAAGTGCCAGAGAAGGGAGTAGGGTTTTCCCCATTTGAACTTCTGTTTGGCCATCCTGTGAGGGGACCACTCTGTCTTGTAAAAGAGGGTTGGGAGAAGCCTCTCCAAGAACCCAAACAAGATATTGTGGACTATGTGCTTGGCCTAAGGTCCAGAATGGCTGAGTACATGGAAAAGGTATCCAAAAATCTTGAGGCCAGCCAGGAGCTTCAGAAGCACTGGTATGACCAAAAAGCTGCACTGGTTGAATTTCAACCTGGGCAAAAGGTGTGGGTTTGAAGCCAGTGGCACCAAGGGCACTCCAGGACAGATGGAGTGGTCCTTACCCTATCCTAGAAAAAAAGAGTGAGGTCGCCTACTTGGTTGACCTGGGCACAAGCAGGACACCCAAAAGGGTTATCCATGTGAACCGCCTAAAGCTCTACAATGACAGGGCTGACATCACCATGCTGATGGTGACTGATGAGAAAGCAGGAAGCAGAGAGTGAACCTCTCCCTGACCTCCTCTCATACAGCCCAAAAGATGGGTCAGTAGATGGAGTTGTCTTTTCAGACACCCTCTCTGCCCAACAGCAGACTGACTGCAAGCAAGTCTTGCAGCAGTATGCTAAGCTCTTTTCCTTGTCCCCTGGTCTGACAAACTGGTGTACCCATGATGTGGACACTGGTGACAGTGCACCTGTCAAAAACAAAATCTATCGACAGTCAGACCAAGTCAAGGAAAGCATCAGAGCTGAAGTCAGCAAGATGCTGGAGTTAGGGGTTATTGAACCCTCTGAGAGCCCCTGGGCTAGCCCAGTGGTTCTAGTCCCCAAACCTCATCCACAGGATGGGAAAAGAGAAATGAGGTTTTGTGTGGATTATAGAGGGCTCAACTCTGTCACCAAGACAGATGCTCACCCTATCCCAAGAGCAGATGAGTTGATAGACAAATTGGGTGCAGCCAAATTTCTAAGTACCTTTGACTTAACTGCAGGGTACTGGCAAATTGGCATGGCCCCAGGAGCAAAAGAGAAAACCGCATTCTCCACACCTGATGGGCATTATCAGTTCACTGTTATGCCCTTTGGTTTAAAGAATGCCCCTGCCACCTTCCAAAGGTTGGTGAATCAAGTCCTTGCTGGGCTGGAGTCCTTTAGTGCAGCTTATCTTGATGATATTGCTGTCTTTAGTTCCACCTGGCAGGATCACCTGATCCACCTAGGGAAGGTTTTAAAAGCCCTGCAAACTGCAGGCCTAACTATCAAGGCATCCAAATGCCAGATAGGGCAGGGAACTGTGGTGTACTTGGGCCACCTTGTTGGTGGAGGCCAGGTACAGCCCTTACAGCCCAAGATCCAGGCCATCCTGGACTGGGCAGCTCTAACCACCCAGACCCAAGTCAGGACATTCCTTGGCTTGACTGGGTACTACAGGAGGTTTGTGAAGGGATATGGGTCCATTGTGACTTCCCTCACAGAACTCACCTCCAAGAAAATGCCCAAGAAGGTAAACTGGACAGTTAGTTGCCAGAAAGGCTTTTGACACCCTGAAAGAAGCAATGTGCTCAGCACCAATTCTGAAGGCTCCAGATTATGCCAAGCAGTTCATAGTGCAGACTGATGCCTCTGAGCTAGGGATAGGAGCGGTCCTATCTCAGACCAATGATGAAGGCCAAGACCAACCTGTTGCTTTTATAAGCAGAAGTCTTCTCCCCAGGGAGCGCCGTTGGAGTGCCATTGAGAGGGAGGCCTTTGCTGTGGTTTGGTCCCTGAAGAAGCTGAGACCATACCTGTTTGGGACTCACTTCCTAGTTCAAACCGACCACAGACCTCTCAGATGGCTAATGCAAATGAAAGGGGAAAATCCTAAACTGTTGAGGTGGTCCATCTCCCTACAGGGAATGGACTTTGAAGTGGAACACAGACCTGGGACTGCCCATGCCAATGCAGATGGACTTTCCAGGTTCTTCCACTTAGACAATGAGGACACTCTAGGGAAAGGTTAGTCTCATCATCTTTCGTTTGGAGGGGGGGTTGTGTGAGAAAGTGCCCTCTTTCTGCATGGTATGCCCCCACTTTTTGCTGAATTGCTGATGTTCTTTGACTAAGTGTGCCCTGGGCTCCTGCTAATCAGGTGCCCAGGGCCTATGTTCCTTCCCTAAAACTGCATTGAAGCCTAAACCCAATTGGCATCCCTGGCCACAGGTAGGCCCTTGGTAAATGGTACCACAGGTACTCAGGGCACTGTGACCAGGGAAGGCCCCTAAGGGCTGCAGCACTTATTGTGCCACCTTTAGAGGCCCTGCACCTTTTCACACACACACTGCCTTTGCAGGCTGCGTGTCTTGGTGCAGAACAAAGTGAAGAGTCGACATGGCACACATCCCTGTGTGCCATGCCTACAAACCACTGCCCTGGCATAGATCAGTCACCCCTCTAGCTGGGTGCACTATGCCAGTGGTGAGGCTACAGGTGCATGAGCCCTGTACCCCTACAGTGCCCAAGTCCATTCCTGGGCATTGTAAGTGCAGTGCTGCCATTAAGAGTATATGGTGCTGGGAGTTTGTCATTATGAACTGCACAGCACCATAATGGCTACACTGAAAACTGGGAAGTTTGGTATCAAACTTCTCAGCACATTAAACCCGCACTGATGCCAGTGTGGGATTTAATGTAAAATGCACGACAGAGGGCATCATAGAGATGCCCCCTGAAACTCGACCAACTTCTAGTGTCCCGACTGAGTGGCTGCTTAGGCTGCCACCAACAGACATGTTTCTGGACCCCCGGGTCGAGAGCCTGCTGCTCTCGGGAGCCTGAAACAATGCACATCCTGGGACGAGGTGCCAAGCCTCCTCCCCCAGGATGGGCAGGGTTCACGAAGGGGAAGCTTCAAAGGCATGCCGCCTTTGTGAGCCTCCCCAGACCAATTGCTGCTTTCAGCAACTGGTCCCCACTGGTTCTACCCCCCACTTTGGGCGGGAGAACCGGTGGGAAAAACAAGTGAGGGAAAGAGGTGTGCCCACCTCTGCCAACTCCACCCCTCAGGTGGGGGAGGCGAGGTGAAGCACAACTCTGAGTCCCCGCCATCTTGAGGATGGGGGGACCCAACCAACCAGGGACAGGCTTCTGCCCCCCTCCCACTGGAGGGTGGCACGATAGGGGATGTACCCACCCCAGGAAAGGGACCCATTGGTCCCTGCCCTTTACCTACCTGTAACGCCCCTAAATCTAGTATTTAGGGGGCACCCTGAACCTTGCTTCCTCAGATCCAGAAAAGACAAGAAGAAAAGAAGAAGAAGAAGGACCGAACAGCCGTGCAGCCAGCTAACAAGAGGAAGACGCCCACTGACTTGGCCCCAGCCCTACAGGCCTGTCTCCCCTCGAACCTGCTCCTGCGAAATCCCGGTGTGTCCTGCAGCCAGCAACCACAAAAACCCCGGAGGACCTGCCTGCCTTCACTTCCAAAGACTGCTTCTCCCGTGAACACCGGATTTGTTCAACTGCAACCTCTGGCAGCAGCCGGAGACCGCGAATCCGCCCCACTCTGCACCCGTCGTCCACGGCCCGAGCTCGAGTGGGCAAACACCACGAGGAGGTCACCCCGGCGATCCTGAACCGAGATCCGGCGACCCCTGACCTGCCTCAAGCCTCCAGCCGACGCCTGCAGCCTAAAACCAGAAGGCCCCCCCTAACCGCGACCCGGAGCTGGTAAGAAGATCCGACCCCAAAAGGCACCCCTGCACCCGACGCCCCACGGCCTTGTGTGCCCAAACCGACGGTGCCTAACCAACCTCTACCTTCCCAACTTACCTCTTGCAGTGGTGGTCGCACCCAGAAGTCCTTCGTCTCCCTGCCTGCAGTGCTTTTGCAAACCGGAGGTTTTCCATTGAAAACAACAGGGCGCCCGACGTCGAAACAGCACTCTGCACCCGGCTGCCTCAGTGCCGCTGAGGGTGCACCTTTTGTGCTACTTTGTTTCCCCATTTGCCCTGACCTAAACCCTAGGAGCTTTGCTCCCACAACCCAGTGGCCTGCTTGCCAGCAGCCACCAACCTGAGGCCCCCTATCCCCCATTGGATAACATTGGGCCTCAACACTGTGCACCCGGCCGCCCTAGTGCCGCTGAGGGTGTAACAAGAGTGCATCACTGACCCTGGGGGACCCCTGAGTCTAACCCCAGAACCTTAACTCCCACAGTCGATAACTTACCTTTGAACCGATAACCTGTTTTTCCTCCATAGGATAACATTGACAATTTTTCTTCCAAAAAGTTTCTAAGTGTGGAGTTTTGAAATCTAAAGATATTCTTTAAAAATCGCACGAATAACCAAAACGTATTTACTTACCTGTTTGCAGGAAATGTCCCAGTGCTGAATCTAGGTATCCAGCACTGAGTTAGAAAAGTAACGTAAAAAGTAACTTACCTGTAATTTACTGAAAAAGCCTATTCATTTCAATGTACTGTATTTGCTAAGTATTGCAACCTACTGCATCCCCTGTAAATCAAACAAAGTACAATTCCTATTGCATTTTCAAACTGTTCTACAATCAGCAACTTATTACTGTAAAGTATTTAATGCTTACCTGTGCCAGGCTTGCTTGGTTCTAAAAATAAGACAACAGTATATTTTTTTATACAAAAACAATTGGTCTAGAGTTCAGTCCTTGAGTGTGTGAATTCATTTGCTGACTGAGTGTGTACATCAAATGCTTAACACTGTCCTCTGATACTGCCTTACTGCTCGACCACTCTACCACAAATAGAGAGTAAGGTTCTATCTAACTTTAACCTCTGCCTACCTCTGGGGTCACCTGGACTCTATACACACTATACCTCACTTTGGTGTAGTATATATAGAGCCAGTTTCTACACTCTGTCCAGCTAATGGGTGTAAGTGTTTACAAAATGTGTGTGCTCCTAATGTATCATAGGTGTATAGAAGTATAGAACACGTTATACATTTTTGTATTCAGGAGTAACTCTGTGTGCAGGTGACAGTTGACGACTTCTGTCCAGTATGTTCAACACAAGCTATTTGGTTCTGCAGGAAAAGTTTCCAACAGGGCAAAGAGTTGTATTTAGGGGCCTTGTGGCTCAGGGCTGCGCTGCCCTGCGCCACAGGAAAAGGGCAGGTATGCGCTGTATTCATCCAATACGGCACATCCCTGTACTTTCCTCTGCACTGACGCCCTTTTGGCTTCCTAGCACCAATGCAGGCACCATTGTGCAGTCCTCTGACACATGTTCCTCTGCGCACGTAGAAATAGGAAAAAACAATGAGAAATAAAGATTTTTTCCTTGTTATGCCTCACCTGGGGAGGCGTAGGATTTTGGGACATTCCCAGGTTTACCAGGATCGGTAAATATGAGATTGTGTCAAGAACCATGGGAGTTGTGTAGGAACACCCACACAATGCCTATGGAACGCTTCCCTAGCACAGCGATTTGTACTTCGTTACCTTACTCCATATTTTCGAAGCCATTCATAACCGCGGAAAGTGGCTTTGCGTGGCTTCAGAAATATGACTTATTGGTTTGTGCTACGCATGCACCATGTTGTGTGGTGCAAGCTTATAAATATGACCTTAAGTATTGTAGGCAGCCTTCAGTATTTTAACAGATTCATCTCAGCATGCCAATTTCCTCATAAGATAGAAGACTGTGCGCACCAGGTACTAACCTGTGCGTGATTAGCTGATGTCATAAGTGATGTCCTCAATTATGTCATTTGAGATGTCATCATTGATATAAAAAATTATGTCATAGAACATTTCTTGGGAGATGTAATATGTGAGGACATAAGCAGTGATTTCTATGCCATTTTTTTTAAACAAAATCAGATCTTTTTATCAAAACATCCAGTGAATTTTTAGTTTTTTTTTAACGTAAAGTAATGTTTTATTATGATATGTAAAGCCAACCCGTGCCACGCAGTGTCAGTTGCACAGCATGGCCTGCTATCAGACCCTGTGTGACCAGGCCCTATATCCAACCCTACTCAAGCACCAAACTACCTGCTGGAGGAGGGGTGGTGCAGCCCCCTCCCCAAGCCATCACTAACCCTGGGGACCCCAGGGGCCCTTTTTTTTAAAAAGGAAAGGGAGTGCGTGCATCCCCTCTCCCAAAGCCACTATTGGTCCCTGCCCGAGCCTTAAAAGGCCCCGGTGAAACTATCCCCCAACTCCAAATACATTAACATTGGGGGAAGAGGGAGTTTGCCCCACACCCCCTGCCCCAATGGGCCACAGGGGCCCCATCCCCTAGTCCATTATAGGGGAGGGGGTGCACGGCTACCCTCACAGAGCCTTAAGAAGCTCCGGGTACCCAATCCCTCGGGACAGAATACTTTTACAATAGGGGAGGGGGCACCTGGCACCCCCCTTCAAGCTCAAATTGGCCAGAGCACCCCAGCCCCCAGGAACATATTGTCTTTTTTGGGGAGGAGGGTGTGTGGCCCCCTGCCCAGATCCTTCAGAGGCCCCAGGGACCCTGGGGTCATATTAAAATTATAAGAGAGGCTGGCATGAGACCCTCTGCCTGAGCCTTAAGAGACCCAGGACCCCATCCCCAGGGGAAAAATACCTTATGTTTTGGGGAGGAGGCACATGGGCCCCCCTCCCTAAGCCCAAATGGGCCTCAGGTACCAATTTCCTGGGGCCATATTTTAATTGAAAGGGAAGGTGCATGTGCCCCCATTCCTGAGACTCCATAGGCCCCAAGGACTCAAGCCCCCGGGGTCAATTGCAATTAAAAAGGGGAGGGGGTCCTGCCGCCCCTCTCCCATTTACTTGGTCCAAGTCCAATTATTAGGTAGAGGGGGCATGCAGCTCTGTTCTCCAAGCCTTCTTTGCCCCAGGGACCCCATCCTCCTGGGCCAGAACTGGATTCCCCAATACCCACCCTAGCACCCACCAATCAGCACATTACGGGCAGGAGGGGAGCTCCAGGGTCTGCATGGTGTTGGAGCCAGCTTGGTCTCTCCGGGCGGAAGCAATGTTTGTTCATGTTGAAATCCTCCACCGGTTAAGAACAGACACATCTTGTCTGTCCTCACAGCTGCAGGCAGGGAAGGCATGTTTTCTCCTGTCTGGCAGGAGATTTAAAAATGCTCCCAGCCAGGTGAGAGCAAACATATCTTTCCTTGCCTGAGCTATTGTGGGCAAGGAAACTGCTGTGTCTCGGGATGGGCTCTCAAGAACAGGGTAATTGAGCCGGCCCCAGGGGATGGGATACCCAGTGCTTTTTAAGGCTCAGGGACGCTCCTCCATTAAAACTTCATTTTGGCCCTGGTAGATGGGGTCACGGGATCCTGAAAGTCTTCATAGGGAACCGTGCTGCTAATTAGCCTGAGGGGATGGGCTGCCTAGGGCTTTTAAAGGCTTTGCGGTGGCTGAGTGGCCCCTTCCCTTTTTTAACAAATAAGTTGGCCCGAGCGATAGGGTCGTCATTGCCTTTTGTCGGGTCTGAAGTCCAATCCACGTGAGATTCCACAGGAGCAAAGAAATTAGTTCCCCCCCACCTTTAGACAACAACTCCTGGAGGAGGTATAGTAACTCACTCACAAGACGCTGCTAACCAAAAGTAAGGGGAATAACGCATAGAGTGACCACCACTCTTTCCCCAGAGATGACACCAGGTAGCGTGGTAGTGGGGAGCTGGTTCCACAGAGAAGCTAAACAAAAGAGATAACAAATAAGACTGGTCTTACTCCTCAAGAAC
Organism: Calotriton arnoldi; assembly: GCA_963921515.1. Taxonomy (NCBI): domain Eukaryota; kingdom Metazoa; phylum Chordata; class Amphibia; order Caudata; family Salamandridae; genus Calotriton; species Calotriton arnoldi. The sequence goes on from CAWUFW010007718.1 coordinate 340,508, forward strand.
TAAACAGTAGTCAAGAACATTAATGCATGTCACTTCCCAACATATGCAGTTCACTTACCAGTGATAGAGTCCCAGGATATTCTGATATTTCTCAGCGTCCTATGAGCGCATAACCCAGGCCCAATCGATGAAAGACCAGGAAGTGCAGGTAAGGGAATACTGAGAAGATGAACTACTAAGGGACGACAAACACAACCACTCACTTCCACAACCACTCAAGGTCACGTTGGGTGATTCAAAAAGAGGGAGAGTCCCCTAGTTTGTTAAGGGGAGTGGGGATTCCAAGAATTACTGACCGGCTCCGTAGGGAAAGGAGCGGATCAGCGGCACTCACGCTTTCACGAAAGCGGGAGAGGAAAAGACGGCGTGGCGCGCTGGCCGGCTCCGTAGGGAGAGGAGCGGATCAGCGGCGCACACGCTTTCAAGAAAGCGGGACTGGAAAAGATGGCGTGGCGCGCTGGCCGGCTCCGTAGAGAGAGGAGCGGATCAGCGGCGCACACGCTTTCAAGAAAGCGGGACAGGAAAAGATGGCGTGGCGCGCTGGCCGGCTCCGTAGGGAGAGGAGCGGATCAGAGGCGCACACGCTTTCTCGAAGGTGGGTCGGCAATAGATGGCGTGACGCGCTGGCCGGCTCCGTGGGGAAAAGAGCGGATCAGCGGCACAGACGCTTTCACGAAGGCAGGTCAGCAAAGGAAGGCGTGGCACGCTGGCCGGCTCCGTGGGGAGAGGAGCGGATCAGCGAGACACACGCTCGTCAGGGAAGGAACAGAACTTCTGATGGATAGCAGAAGTAGACAAGGCAACTCGGGATAGAAGAGTTCAAGCCGGATACCAGGAATCAATCCAAAGAGCAGGTACTCAACTCCGAGCTCGAAGGGGGCGTGGTCACTAGTTAGGGATAGTAAGTCAAGCATTGGCAATTGGGTGAGACGGCCTCTTATAGCAGGTAGGGGTCGTCACAAAAGAACTCACACTGTGAACTAACGAGGGAAGTACACATGCATCAAGGTACCGACATTTCTCCTACAAGGGCATCTGCTGCCGAAATCCTAACAGTTCTCCCACCCAAAGGCCTATTCCCGGGGCGGGGTTTTGAAGGATGGAGTGCATGGAATCTGCGAATCAACACAGGGGCATGAATATTTTCAGCAGGCTCCCAGGACCTATCCTCTGGGGCATAGCCTACCCAATCAATGAGGTACTGTATTTTGCCTCTGTGTTTGCGGGAATCTAAAATCATGTTCACTTCATATTCCTCTTCACCCTCTATGATTATTGGGGGAGGAGGCTTCTCAGGGACTAGAGGGGGTATGTATCTTTTGACTAAGGAGCAATGAAATACAGGGTGTATTTGCATGTCGTCTGGCAACTGCAGGTGTACTGTAACAGGTGTTATTACTCTCTTTACCAGATAAGGACCTATGTATCTAGGTTGTAATTTTTTAGAGCCTCTCAATCTCAGATTTCTAGTTGATAACCACACCTTGTCTCCTACTTGATAAGCAGGTTCAGGACGTCTGTGTTTATCAGCCTGTAGTTTCATGGCTTCTTTGGCTCGGTGTAATTCTTTTTTTGCGTTGTCCCAGTTGGACAAAAGAACTTTGTGATGATCTTTAAGAGCAGGGATACTCTCTAATTCTGAGGGAAGAGAAATAGGCAGGAATTTAGGGTGTTGTGCTAATGTGAAAAAGAAAGGAGACACACCAGTAGAAGAATGTGTGGAATTGTTATAGGCAAATTCAGCCATAGGGAGAGCTCGGGACCAGTCACTTGTGATTGTGGCTAACAGACAACGTAAATATTGTTCTAAAGTCTGGTTAGTTCTTTCGGTTTGACCATCGGTTTGGGGATGATAAGCGGTGGAGAGTCTGTGATCTATACCCAGTGTCTTACACATGCCTTGCCAAAATTTGGACACAAATTGGGCCCCTCTGTCTGAAATGATTATCGAAGGAAGACCATGTAATCTGATTACATGTTCTAGAAAAATATGCACTAATTCTTTGGATGTGGGTAAGTTTTTTAGAGGGACAAAATGGGCCATCTTGGTTAACATATCTACCACTACAAAGATGGTGTTGTATCCCTGACTTCTCGGGAGATCTGTAATAAAATCCATGCTAATGGAATGCCAGGGGAAGGGGGAACGGCAGTGGTTCTCAATAACCCGGCCGGAGCACAATGTGAGGCTTTTTGTCGAGCACAGGTGGAACACGAATTGACAAAGGCTATAATATCTTTGGCCATTTCTTCCCACCAAAACCATCTCTGACAGATCTTGAGGGTTTTGCTACTCCCTGGATGTCCAGCCAGTGAGCTATTGTGGCACCAGAGCAATAGTTGTTTTTGCAATGCAACAGTTGGTATGTATAATTTGTTTTCGTGATAATACAACTGGTCTCTGATCTGATTCAGGGGATCGTTTTCCCATTCTTCAGAAGGGATGGTACGGTAGTATTCTTTTAGTTTGTCTATAAACCCCAAGGGAGTGACGTCCCCATGGCATTCTACCCCTATAATTTTTTTGTCAGAAAAAAAGGGGGATAACATTCAGGAGAGGCAACTTTCTCTGGACCAAGTCGAGAGAGTGCATCTGCCTTGCCATGTTGAGATCCAGGGCGATAAGTGATAACGAAATCATACTCACTAAAGAATGAAACCCATCTCATTTGACGGGGAGTGAGTGCTCGTGCTGACCGAAAATATTGGAGATTTCTATGATCAGAGTAGATGGTAACTATATGTGGGGATCCTAACAAATAGTGTCTCCACTCCTGGAAGGCAAGCTTGATGGCCAATAGTTCACGTTCTCCAATTGTGTAGTTCTGTTCAGCAGGCAATAGGGTTTTAGAATAGTAAGCAACAGGATGCAAGCGTCCTGTGTTAGTATCTCTCTGAGAGAGAACTCCTCCCACCGCATACTGAGAAGCGTCTGCTTCAACGTAATAAGGTTGCGTATTATCAGCATGTTTGATGACAGGAGCGGTAGTGAATCGTTCCTTTAAAATGCAGAAGGCTCGTTCTGCTTCTTGATTCCATTCAAACTGTACTCCTTTCCGCAGAAGTCGAGTAATGGGTGTTAATAATTCAGAAAAGTGATCTATAAATCTGCGGTAAAAATTGGCAAAACCTATAAAAGATTGCACCTCTTTTACTGTACAGGGACTAGACCAGTTAACCAAGGCTTCTATCTTTTTGGGGTCCATATGTACGCCTTCAGGAGATATCACAAATCCTAGAAACTCCACTCTGGTGGTATGGAAGGTGCTCTTGTCAAGTTTGGCGAATAATTGGTTTTCCTTCAGTGTTTTCAAGATTTTTGTAACGTGGATAATATGATCTTGTTCTGTTTGTGAATAAATCAGGATATCGTCGATATAGACGATCACGAAGACATCAAGGTATTCTCTTAGTATTTCGTTAACAAAAAATTGAAATGCCGCTGGAGCATTACAAAGACCAAACGGCATTACGCAGTACTCAAATAACCCAAATTTGGTACGGAATGCTGTTTTCCATTCATCTCCATGTTTAATACGAATGAGATGGTAGGCTCCTCTAAGATCTATTTTGGTAAAGATCTTAGCTCCTCGTACCTGATCCAAAAGAACTGAAATAAGTGGTAGGGGATATTTATTCTTTATGGTGACTTTGTTAAGGGCGCGATAATCCAAACACGCTCGAAGACCCCCTTCTCGCTTTGGAATAAAAAAGATGGGAGAGGACACTGGAGATGTAGAGTGACGTATGAACCCTTTTTCCAGCATTTCTTCGATGTATTTCTGCAAGTATTCAGTTTCAGGTGCAGTTAGGGCATAAATACGACTAACTGGCAAGGTTGCTCCGGGTACTAAATCAATGCGACAATCATAGCTTCTGTGCGGAGGTAAGGCAGAGGCTTTAACTTCGTCAAAGACAGTTAGGTATTCCTCATAGTGCGCCGGAAGGTCAGGAACTGTGGACATTATATGTACCGCACAGCAAAGCGAACTATTCCATTCACTTGCTTCTTGGTAACAGTTTATCATGCAATGATGAGATTTTAGTGTCACTGTTCGAGTCACCCAGTCTATTTGGGGATTGTGAACTTGTAGCCAGGGAACCCCCAGGATAGCGCCGAAATTGGGGGTGTCTATAAGATCAAAGACTATAGATTCTGAATGTCCGTTATTACACACCATTACAATCGGGGAGTCTGATAGGTAATCAATCCAGATGATAACTCAGACCCATCTACCGCTCTCACCGGTTCAGGATGAGGTTTCAATAAGAAAGGGATTCCGACATCTCGGGCCAACTGAATATCAAGAAAATTCCCTGTGGCCCCTGAGTCCAATAATATAGACATGTTCTTTCGACATTGAGGAGATATCACCAAAGTAATGGACAAGGTAAAGTGTCTTGGTACTAGGGGAAGGATTTTCTTTGTGGTAGAGACCGTAGAAAAGACAACACTTGAAGAATTGGTCTCTGCTTTCTTCAAGTCTTCTAGTTTTCCTCCATATAAGTAGGAAGAATACTACTTGCGATTTTCTTAGCAACGGAACGAGGTCTGATTGGACACTCACGAGCATAATGTCCTCCTTTCCCGCAATATAAACAGAGATTGTTCTTTCTCCTCTTGTCTTTTTCTTCAGCAGACAGCGGACTCCTCAGTCCTCCAATCTGCATAGGCTCAGCAACGTCTTTAATGTCTTTCTTTTCAGGTTTTAACATATATTTAGAAAGAGTAAGACGTGATTTTTCCCCTTTCCTTTCATGGAGTCTATGATCCAACTTGACCGTCATATCTATGAAGGCAGAGCAGTCATCAGGAGGATCTACTATTTGAGACAACAAATCTTTAAGTTCATCGTTTAACCCTCGATAAAACAGAGAGGTTCTTTTTTCCTCAGGCCAATGCGTTTCAGCTACCAGCCTATTAAAGTTAGTTATATACGTAAGTAGGTCCTTGGATCCCTGCCTAAGATTGAGAAGAGCATTATCGCTGGCCTGCATAAAGGTATGTTTTGAAAAAAGACTCTTCATCTTATCCTGAAATAGCATAAAGTCATATAATAATGGATCGTTGTTTTCTACCAATGGAACAGCCCAATCTGCAGCATTGCCTGCTAAATAAGATATAACAAAGGCTACTTTAGCAGCGTCGTCTGGAAACGATGCCGCCTTACACAGGAACTGTAGCTGACATTGGTTCATGAAGACGCTAAATCTAGCACTGTCTCCGTTGAACCTCTCTGGCATAGCTAGTGGAACTGGGCTGGGAGTATGAACAGTAAAGTGAACAGGAGGTATGTTGCTATCTACCCTTGTGGAGGAATTGGGACTATGGGACGGAACTGAAAAATGCGCAGGCTGAATGTAACTTTTCCGGGTCTTTGGAAGGGTACCAGGGTTCCTAGGGTCTACTGAATTCTGTGACTTTGATTGTAGTAACTCTGTCTGTAATCTCTGATTTTCAGACCTTAACCTCCCTACCTCCGATTGCAATTCAACTAGAACTGCCGCAAGTTCCTCTACTGAGGGACCTAATAAAGATGAGTGGAGAGAGGGATCTAGAGGGGCGCTAGCCCCGTCAGTATTCATCTTTGCTCAGGTGGAAATAACTCTTGGGCTTGACTTTCTGTCGGGTCTGAAGTCCAATCCACGTGAGATTCCACAGGAGCAAAGAAATTAGTTCCCCCCCACCTTTAGACAACAACTCCTGGAGGAGGTATAGTAACTCACTCACAAGACGCTGCTAACCAAAAGTAAGGGGAATAACGCATAGAGTGACCACCACTCTTTCCCCAGAGATGACACCAGGTAGCGTGGTAGTGGGGAGCTGGTTCCACAGAGAAGCTAAACAAAAGAGATAACAAATAAGACTGGTCTTACTCCTCAAGAACTAAACAGTAGTCAAGAACATTAATGCATGTCACTTCCCAACATATGCAGTTCACTTACCAGTGATAGAGTCCCAGGATATTCTGATATTTCTCAGCGTCCTATGAGCGCATAACCCAGGCCCAATCGATGAAAGACCAGGAAGTGCAGGTAAGGGAATACTGAGAAGATGAACTACTAAGGGACGACAAACACAACCACTCACTTCCACAACCACTCAAGGTCACGTTGGGTGATTCAAAAAGAGGGAGAGTCCCCTAGTTTGTTAAGGGGAGTGGGGATTCCAAGAATTACTGACCGGCTCCGTAGGGAAAGGAGCGGATCAGCGGCACTCACGCTTTCACGAAAGCGGGAGAGGAAAAGACGGCGTGGCGCGCTGGCCGGCTCCGTAGGGAGAGGAGCGGATCAGCGGCGCACACGCTTTCAAGAAAGCGGGACTGGAAAAGATGGCGTGGCGCGCTGGCCGGCTCCGTAGAGAGAGGAGCGGATCAGCGGCGCACACGCTTTCAAGAAAGCGGGACAGGAAAAGATGGCGTGGCGCGCTGGCCGGCTCCGTAGGGAGAGGAGCGGATCAGAGGCGCACACGCTTTCTCGAAGGTGGGTCGGCAATAGATGGCGTGACGCGCTGGCCGGCTCCGTGGGGAAAAGAGCGGATCAGCGGCACAGACGCTTTCACGAAGGCAGGTCAGCAAAGGAAGGCGTGGCACGCTGGCCGGCTCCGTGGGGAGAGGAGCGGATCAGCGAGACACACGCTCGTCAGGGAAGGAACAGAACTTCTGATGGATAGCAGAAGTAGACAAGGCAACTCGGGATAGAAGAGTTCAAGCCGGATACCAGGAATCAATCCAAAGAGCAGGTACTCAACTCCGAGCTCGAAGGGGGCGTGGTCACTAGTTAGGGATAGTAAGTCAAGCATTGGCAATTGGGTGAGACGGCCTCTTATAGCAGGTAGGGGTCGTCACAAAAGAACTCACACTGTGAACTAACGAGGGAAGTACACATGCATCAAGGTACCGACATTTCTCCTACAAGGGCATCTGCTGCCGAAATCCTAACACCTTTAAAGGCTCAGAGGGGGACATGGGGCCCCCTTCTTTTATTTTTTCGTAGACATCAGCCCCAGGGGATGGGGTCCCTTGGACCTACAAAGGCTAGAGAAGGAGGGTCATGTGCCCCCCCTCCCACTTTTTACCATATTTTGCCCGGGGATGGGGTCTCCAAGGCCCAAAATGGGCTCAGGAGGGAGAACGCCTCATTACCTCCTCTTCAAATATATATTAAGAGAAGTGGTGGACTTCCATTTCTTTATTTTTTATGCCATGATCCCCAGGAATCCCACAGGATAGCGACATAAACCTCTGATGTTAGTTCTTTGGCCCTAAGGGGGGTCCCTCTGGCACCCCCCACAGGGCCTAGGTGGACATGGTATCCCTACCCTGCCTGCACCATTTTTCTCATGTTGCTGGCAGCCTTGTACCTGCGGGAGCCTTGCACTCATGAGAGCGAATTGGCCCAAGGAAAAAATAAGCTCCATGGGCCAATCAGAATGCTCTTTTGTTTTTAAACCTGGGTTGGAGGGACTCATACTTTTGAACCTTAATTTTTCAAAAACTACTAATCGAATCACAAAAGCACTATCTGCGGACCAAGATCCAGCTTCCTGTCAAATTTGGTGTCATTCCGTTCAGCAGTTTTTGCTGTAGGGCTGCCTAAAGAGGTCTATGGAAAATGTATGGCGATTTTGCATTTTGGCACCCTCCATTTTAATGGCCCCAAATTGACAGACCACCCCAAACCCTGCACAGTCTACTCTAAAATGAGTACTCTTTTGAATATCTTTGCAGCAATTTATCAAACTTCACCAAAGTTATTAGCAAAACAAAAACTCACTTTCTATGGAAACACCATCCAAACTATACCTGCGCAGTGTACATGCATACATACCTTACTAATAACAAGCATGCATGGGAAAGGCATTCCTAGTAGAGGCACAAATACTTACCAGCGTAGTGATGCCATGCTTGAGAAGGGCTGCGTGGTAAAGGCATTGTTGTAAAGGCTGTTTACCCCTTAGGGATCTGTGGAAAGTAGCTTACTCTTATGTTGTTATGTGTATTTGTAAAGCTATCAGCTGTAAGGGTATCCTGGTGATGACTGTCACACTAACAAGGATGCTGCAAGTATTATGGAGTAGATAGCACCTACACCAACGATGGGTGCTGGGGTATGTCTAGAGTAACACACTAACGGGGCTGCTGGGAGTATGTATGGAATAGCTTGCACTTACACCAACGATGGGTGCTGGGGGTATGTATAGAGTAACACACTCACTAACAGGGCTGCTGCGAGTATGTATGGAGTAGCTCACACTTACACCAACGATGGGTGCTGGGGTATGCCTAGAGTAACACACTCACTCACAGGGCTTCTGGGAGTATGTATAGAGTAGCTCGCACTTACACCAACGATGGGTGCTGGGGGTATGTATAGAGTAACACACTCACTAACAGGGCTGCTGCGAGTATGTATGAGTAGCTCACACTTACACCGACGATGGGTGCTGGGGTATGTCTAGAGTAACACACTCACTCACAGGGCTTCTGGGAGTATGTATAGAGTAGCTCACACTTACACCAACGAGGGGTGCTGGGGGTATGTATAGAGTAACACACTCACTAACAGGGCTTCTGCAAGTATGTATGGAGCAGCTCGCATTTACACCAACAATGAGTGTTGGGGTATGTCTAGAGTAACACGCTCACTAACAGGGCTGCTGAGAGTATGTGTAGAGTAGCTCGCACTTACACCAATAATGGGTGCTGAGGGTATGTGTAGAGTAACACACTCACTCACAGGGCTTCTGGGAGTATGCATAGACTAGATTACACTTACACCAACGATGGGTGCTGGGGGTATGTCTAGAGTAACACACTCACAGGGCTTCTGCGAGTATGTATGGAGTAGATCACACTTACACCAGTGATGGGTGCTGACAGTACAGGTAGAGTAACACGCTCACTAGCAGGGCTGCTGCGAATATGTCTGGAGTAGTTTGCACTTACACCAACGGTGGGTGCTGGGGGTATGTGTAGAGTAACACGTTCTCTAACAGGGCTGTTGCGAGTATGTATGGAGTAGCTCTCACTTACACCAACGATGGGTGCTGACGGTACTTGTAGAGTAACACACTCACTAACAGGGCTGCTGGGAGAACATGGAGAGTAGATCGCACTTACACCAGTGATGAGTGCTGGAGGTATGTGTAGAGTAACACACTCACTCACAGGGCTTCTGGGAGTATTTATAGAGTAGATTACACTTACACCAATAATGGGTGCTGGGGGTATGTTTAGAGTAACACACTCACTCACAGGGCTTCTGGGAGTATTTATAGAGTAGATTACACTTACACCAACGATGGGTGCTGGGGGTATGTCTAGAGTAACACACTCACAGGGCTTCTGCGAGTATGTATGGAGTAGATCGCACTTACACCAGTGATGGGTGCTGACAGTACCGGTAGAGTAACACACTCACTAACAGGGCTGCTGGGAGAACGTGGAGAGTAGCACACTCCCCCAGTTCTCACTGAAAGGTCCCTAAGAGGGTGACACCAGATGGAATAAACACTGGCACCGGATGGAGAACTCATAAAGAAGAAGGAAGCCACTCAGACTCTGTGGAATGGATGGATCAGAGAGTGCATCTACAAGAGAGTTTGGGTAATCAAACTACCCAATGTAGAAGAAGCATCACTCGCACAGTAAGATGAGACGCAATACTGCACTTCTAAGACACGGTTCATTTGGAAAGGGATATATGGCAGTATTGATGCGAAGAAGAGACATGAGCTCCCCATTCAGTGGCCATTTCTTAATATTTCAGCCCAGGCATCGAAGCAGGATCACTCTTATTAAGCAGTACTCAAGGTTACTTTACCTCCTTGTAGACCTTCGTTCTGAGATCCGCCGCCTCCTTTGTGATATCCTGCTCCGCATGGACCCCTTTGGCCAGTGTCAAGGCGCGGTACAGTGAGTTCTTATCTTCAGACTTGTCTGGAATAACAGACCCATCAGGTGCCACCAACTTGAATTGGCCTTTGTATAGACTTTCATTTCCTTTAATACGGTCTTGGATTTTTTTGATCTGGTCTGAATCCCTGAAAAAAAAAAATATTGAATGAAGCCACATGTACAACATTTTACAGTGGTTTGAAATGATCATGGCTTGGAATGAATCACCCCTACATGGATGTACAGTATTCACAGCATAAGAGCTCATGTGCCAGAACAGCTTCTTCCAAGTCTACTTCTTGACATAGTAAATAGTACCAACTCCGTTTCAAGCCTGTGGAGCAAGACCCATGAGTAGGATGGAAATGGCACTCTACTGGAGGTGACACTTGTTTGGGAGCCCCATGTGTAGGATCTAAGCGTTGTTTGTGCTGGAGTTCCTAACTGAGATATCTGTCAGAGGGCTTTGAGTTTATTTATTGATTTATTGGATTTTATATAGCACTTCTCAACCCATGTCAGGGTGTCAGAGCGCTTTACGTTCCGTCATGAAGACACTAATAGAAAGCTAACATATAATATGAGAGGAGAGACAGGAGAAGCGTATAATATTCAGTAAGAAGGTAAGAAAGTGAATAAACATAGAGAAGCAAGTAGGTAAGATGGATAGTGAGCCCATGGCCCTTCAGCATCATTCCAAGAGATGTTTCTTCAGGCTGGATTCATAGAGAAGCTGCAGAGTCTCAACACAGAAATCGATGTGAAGCCCACAAACACACAGCTAACCATTGATCTTACTGGGGACACTCTCGTCCTACCTTTAGGGCCACTCTCTACCTGGATTTAAAATGTGCAGCTTCTGTACGAATGGCTGCGATCACACAAAAGCTCTTATGGACATTTTTAATGTAGAGGCTATCAGGTGCAGTTCGAATTCTCAAAGGCAGACTGATCTTGCACATCCCGAGATGCATTTTGGGAGTAGAAGTGCTTGCATGGTGCAAGTGTGCCTGCGTTGGTGAATGACAGCCCATTGTGCGCCAGCGCTGGAAAAAAGGACAGGAATGTACCGTAACTCATAGATTTATTCCTGCCCTTTTCTTTTGACACAGAGGAGCGCAGCAAGAATCCTTGCGACACTGCCCTGCGCCAAAACCTCCTAAATGAGGCCCTTAGTCTCAAAAGCGCCTCGCTTGTTACTAGGCTGCCTCTTGAGGTTTTGCTAGGTTCCTTCCAGGTGTGGATTCCATACCCAAGATATGCCACTGGTTTCCGTGCTTCTCAGCAGAGGAACGTCATTGATAATCATAAAATCTAGCATAGTTCCATGTATGTGTGGGATCCAAGAAATATTTTTTTATATGTTTATATTTCAGCAAATTATTAATTAAAACTGGCCATTTTTAAATGCAAATACACACTACAGCAGCCCATCCCAGGACAAATCTGCTGAATTTTGTTCAGCACGAAAATACCACACTTTAAGGGATGCAAATGGAAATTATTTCATGGGGAATTATTGTGCGAGTCAGATCTTGAAAAATTATCAAATGTCCCTGAAATAAAGTAACTTCATGTAGGTCTGCGGCTATTGGTGCCCCAGGACTGCGAGACCACGCAGAGACCAGAGGGCAGAGCTGCACGCAACAACCGCACACAGCAGCCGCGAAAGCCGAGGAGGCGGAGCAGCTCATGGCGGCAGCCAGTAGTGCTTGTGTCCGCAGGGTCCATTGGCCCCTCCCAGCCTGGCTTTCTCCCACCACATTCATTCAGCTGTTAGTGTAGAGGCCGCACATGCCGCCATTGGGCCTCAGGTACAAACCACCATAGTCTCCTTGCCTACTGGCCCACTGTGCCTCTCCCCTCTCCACCCAGAAGCTCAGTGCTTGCTACACCGACGAACGCTGGTCACCACTAGTGCAGGAGGTCACTGCTTAGCTAGTGAAACATGGTGTATGCAGGGCCAGGGCATCCTACCACATGGTGTAGTGCGAGGCCGGGGTGGTGGGTCCTGGCCTAAAGCTTGAGGGTTAGAAGTACCGTGAGGGAGGCGGCCTACTCTCCTGCGTGAGGGCGGCTGTCATAGCTGTGAGCCCAGGGTGCACCCATGGTACCATGCAGACAGGGGGGTCACTTTCGATGCACCCTTAGATACGAAGTGACAAGTAGTGAGCATATATGTGTCCCTGTCCCTTCCCTTCTGCTGTCCTCTACAGTGCTCTGGCAAGTGTCTATTGGCTCCTCACACTACACAGCACAGATTAACGGTGTATTCCTCCCCAGTCCTGCCGAGCCCTGCTCCATGAGAGCCACTCAATCCTAAACAAAACCAGCAAATTAAAAAAAACTAAAGCATCAGACAAGCTCCATCCGCAATAGGGCCAAGGACTGAGCCATGACTGAGCTCAAGGAGTCCTCAACCCCACAATCAGGGGCCCTTCAAAGCGTCGCCCAACAATAAAACTCCTGTAGAGAACCCTGTAATGGCCTTGCCACTATTATGCTCAACACAAACTCTTTCTTTGTGTTCAGAATATTTTATTAAATTTTTGTTCACAGACATGCAATACAAAAAATATTACAGGAAAATACCTTATAAGAAAATATGACAACTATCAATATCAATAAAAATTATAACAGGTACAATATAATATATTACTAACATAAAGAAAATGAAAAAGGGAAGTGGAGGATAATTATACAAATAGTATTAATAAACATGGGAAAGAACTACTAAAGATAAAAAACTGTGCAGAAATATCTATAAAAATTTAACATATAAGAAATACAGGTTAAGAAGATAAATAGATATCAATAGGTTTCCAGAATAAATGAAAAGAATTACAATTATGAATAACACCATTCAAGGATAAATGAGCTCCTCTTCTAGTAAAAATGACCCATGACCACCAAACATGAACAGATAATAATGAGACATCTTTCCAACATGATGTAATAGATTTTAACGCTGCAGATAATAAGAAATTAAAAAGTTTACCTTCTAAATAAATCAACTTATGAGAAAGAACGACAGATTTACAAATGATCAATTTAGATGATAAAACATCATGAATATTAAATATTTTTTGTATAACAACCCAAACTTCAGTCCAGAATTTAAAAATCGAAGGACATTCAAAAAGCATATGTTTTAACGAACCAGTATGTAAATTACAATGCCAGCAATTGGGAGTCGGAAGGAGTTTGGCATTAAACAATTTGAATGGGGACCATAAACAATGATGTAAAATAAATGAGTTTGTCTGATAAAGCGAAACAGGTAGCCATCCTGAAATACTATTAAGCCAAATAGTTTTCCAAGTTTCGTAAGATAAAGATAAAGAAAGTTCATTATTCCAAAATGTTACAAGCGTGTTAATATGGTCACCTTTAAATGTAATCATTTTTTATATAGAATTGAAACAGCATGAGGCTGAGTAGAAAGAGTTTGAATAAAAATTAATAAATCAGATTTAGCAGTAGAGGGTATAAAAATAGGGAATGAATATAAAATAGAATTGCATAAAAGTTCATATTTAAATAAATCAGAGGAAGGTAAATTAAATTTTTCCTTTAGGACATCAAAAGAGATAAAAGCATTATTATTATAAATATCTTTGAGATGAAAGATACCAGCTTTAATCCATGAGTGCCAGTATCTAACATGTTTAGTAAGTTTTATATTTGAATTATACCATAACGACATATCTTCAGTGATGGACATAGGAGATTGAAAAATTAAATCAAAATCATGTAGTATTAACTTAGTGGATTTCAAAATAACAGATTTATGAAAAAATATTGATTTATTGGACATAGTTAACAAAGAAGGTAGGGGAAACGGATCTATTAAACACTTTTCTATTGAAAGCCATATAGGGGGATTAATCAAATGAGAATGATTAAACCAAAGAGAACTTTGTTTTAAAATAAAAGCTTTGTGATAACAAAAAACAAAAAAAATCTGGAATACCAAAACCTCCATTACATTTAGGTAGTTTTAATTTTTTATAGCTAATACGAGGTGCTTTATTGCTCCAAAGAAATTTTGTAAGAAGCAGATCTATATCCTTATAAAACTTCATAGGAAATTGGGTAGGAATCATGTTAAGGGAGTAAAATATTTTTGGTGCTATGGTCATTTTTATGAATTCTATTCTTCCCCACCATGAAAGATGAAGTGGAGACCATTTAGCCATTTTATCTTTAATATAACTTAAAATAGATTCACAATTTAATGAAATTGTAGTTTTCAAAGTAGATGAAAACAAAATGCCTAGGTATTTAAGTTTTTCTCTTTGCCAAATTATATCTTTCATGGGTAACATGTCTGGGGTACAATGAATATTTAAAGGAAAGAATTCAGTTTTACTAGTATTTAATTTATACCCAGAAAGTATGGAATACGAAGAAATAATCTCAAATAAAGGAGGAAGTGAGGAAATAGGTTTGCTGATAAATAAAAGCACATCATCTGCATATGCTAACGTTTTAACAGTAACCTCCTTAATTTTAATACCATAAATATCATTACAATTCCTAATTGAAATAAGCAAAGGTTCAATAACAAGAAGAAATAGGAGCGGAGAGAGTGGACAACCCTGTCTGGTACCTATGAAAAGAGAAAATTGGTGAGAAGTGTGGCCATTAATAAATAAACGAGCTGATGGGGTAGAATAAAGAGCAGATATCATACAAATAAATATATCACCAAAATTAAATGCAAATAAAGTACGAAATAAAAACTGACAATGAACTTTATCAAAGGCTTTTTCAGCATCTAATGCTAACACCCCTGCTGGTAAAGGTAAGCTGGACCCTTGTTCTATAACATGCAATAACGTTCTTGTATTATTAGCAGAATATCTATTTTTCATAAACCCAGATTGGTCAGGATGGATAATAGAATCTAAAACAGAAGTTAACCTAGTTGCAAGTATTTTGGCATAAAGGTTACAATCTTGATTAAATAAGGAGATCGGACGATAATTTCAAACAAGAGTAGGGTCTTTATTAGGTTTAGGTAACACAACTATTAATGCTTCAGTAAAAGACCCTGAAGTAGTCCCTGTGGAGCAGAAAAATATAAATAATTTAAATAAATGAGGAATAAGTTGTATTTGAAATTCCTTATAAAATTCCGCTGGAATGCCATCCGGTCCTGGATATTTTTTATCATTGAGAGACTTTATAGCTAATCGAATTTCATCTTCAGTAATTGGCAAATCTAATTTATCTTTAGCTAAAGAGGAGATTTTGGTTAAGCCACATGTAGATAAAAAGGAATCAATTAAAGAAGAGTCGTCAAAATTAGGTTGATTATATAAAGTAGTATAATAATTTAGAAATTCATTAACAATATCATTATGCGATATGGCAATTTTTCCATTGGGACCATGAATCGAATCTATTTGGGATTTATCTTTTTTAATACGTAGATAATTAGCTAAAAGCCGTCCAGATCTGTTAGCATTAAAACAAAATTTGGCTTTAGAATTGGAGAGTTGAATACCAGCTCTTCTACTAAGAATTGAATTAAATTCATATCTAAGTTTTTGTAATTTCAACCTATATTGAGGATTATTAGAAGTAATAAACAACCTTTCAAATTTTGCAATTTGTTTTTCCAATTCTTTAATTCTTACATTAAAAGTTTTATTTTCATGTGCCATGAGAGAAATGGAAGCACCTCTAATATAAGCTTTAAAAGCATCCCATCGATTTACCAGAGATGTAGAACCTTCTGGGTTAAGATTAAAGTAGTCCTGAATAGCATCCAACATTTTCAATATATTCATTAAGAACAATATCAGTATTCATTCTCCATCTTGATTGAGATTTAAAATTTAGATTACATTGCAAAACAAAAGAAATTAAAGCATGATCCGATATGTCAATATTATCAATGGTAGGAGTAGTTGCAGAATGAATTAAATGTCTGGAAATTAATAAATAATCCAGTCTAGAATGAGAATTATGTGGACTAGAGAAAAAGGTAAACATTTTTTCCAAAGGAAAATGCAATCGCCAAATATCAATTAATTTTGTAGTTTTAAGGAAAGCTTTAAAAGTAAAAAAAGCTTTGGGAGGACGGAATTTAGTGAAAGATGTTCTATCCAATAAAGGATCAGAAAGAAGGTTAAAGTCTCCACCAACAATAAGGGGAACATTACCTAACTTGAGTACTTCAGAAGTTAAATTAGACGAAAACAAAGGCTCATCAGTAGTTGGACCATAAACATTAATTAAAAACATAACAGAATCATACATTTTAATTTTAACAATGACATATCTACCCTCTGAATCAGAAGATTTACTTAAAATTTGACAATGAAGTCTTTTAGCAAACAGAATAGCAACACCATTTTTCCGACCTTTGGCAGGAGAAGAGACAATCGTATCAACCATTTTTTTCTCATATAGTCTAATATCTTATCTTCAATATGTGTTTCCTGAATAAAACAAATATCAGCTTTACAACTTCCTAAATAATCCCAAATTTTAGTACGTTTTACCAGATGTCGTAAACCCTTAACATTTAAAGAGGTTATTTTAATATTATGAACATTAGCCATAATAAAATAGAAAGAAAAAGGAGAGATTTAAGAAAAGGAGAAAAAGATGAAGAAAAATATAGAATATAGTAGTTCTAGAAAAGCATGTGAGGAAAAGGTGGGAAAATAAACGACAACCACAAAGAAACATTAATAACAAATATGAAACGCACACGCACTTAACAAGCATGACCGATCCGTTGGAGCCCAGCGTGAAGAGAATTGCAAAATTAGTCCGAAATACAAGCTAAAATATTATTCATGCGTATCCAATGAATGCTGCGAATGATGTGATTGCTGCTCCAGAAACAATTTTAAATCTTCCGGGCGTTGGAAGGACTTAGAAAAATTATCTTTCCAGATTCGCATCGTTGAGGGATCAAATAAGCCATACTTAAATCCAAGACTTCGCAGTTGAGGACGCATGTCAGTGAAATCTTTGCGAATCTTAACAGTCTCTTTGGCGAAGTCTTGGTGGATAAAAATTTTATTGCCATTAACCATTAAGGATGGAATTTCACGTGCCGCTTTTCTTATCAAAACCAAATGATGATGACGTAGGACTTTAAAAATCATTTGTCGTGGCTTGGTATGATGAGGATTGCGATGGGATGGAATCCTATGCGCTGTATCTATTTCAAATTTCTCTGGAAATTTAATATTTAAAAGACCAGGAATCAAATTCTCCAGATATAGTCTGCAATTAGAGCCTTCAACATCCTCTGGTAAATTAAAAATACGTAGATTGTATTGCCTGTTACGATTTTCCATATCCAACAATTGAGCAGACATAGGAGAAATTTTAGCCACAAGAGGTGTAAAGTAGGGGTGGGCGGAATTTGCGTAGTCGCGCTACGCAAAGCTCCGCGAAACGGTAAAAAATCTCCGCGAGCACGCAAAAGTTCCGCGAACACGCGGAATTGCTTGTTCCGCCCGTTCGCGATGCTTTTTTCCTGTTCGCGAACGCTGTTTGCGTGCTCGGGGAGAAATATCTCGCGAACTCGCATTTTGAAAGCGCGAACAAGCAAAAAATTCTGCGAAGCCGCGGATCGCGGAATTTTTCGTAATTCCACGTTCTCCGCGGAACGCGAAATTCCGCAAATTCCGCAAGCGGAACGGAATTTACCGCCCAGGCCTAGTGTAAAGGCGTCGATTTTAACTTTGTTATCCTGTATTTTAATGGAATTATCAGAAACCTTCATTGACATACTAGCCATATCTTTACGTAGGTTTTTAATTTCTGACACAATAGTATCAGTGTTGGCACGTAGCGCATGAAGTTCATCAAGAATTAATGTCAAAGAAGGCTCACTAGATTCCACCTCTTTAGTCTTAACAGGAGGAGGAGAAATCTGTTGTTTCCTTTTATTATTGGGATTTTGTGCATTTTTATACTCCATTTTCGTATTATAAAAAATGAAGAAGTAAATAAATGCAAAGCACAAAGAAAGAAGATAAATGCAGAAAAATGGAGCAAAGAAAAGGCTGGTGCAGCAGCTAAAGCAGACTGTGGGAGTGGCTAGGCCAAAACCAGGCCCTTTCCTGAATGCTTGATCCGCCCCCCTGACAGGAAATCTGGGCAGTACCTTATGAGGAGCTCCAATCTGACTCAAGAGGAAGAAAAGCACTGTTCCCGATGTCCTCAGCGCCGGGAAACAAAAACACCACAGCAGCAGGTAGGCTTCACAGGGCTGCTAGCACACTTTCTGGAAACTTTTCATGTAGAATCTGTAGTTCGTCGACAAAAAACGGGCCCCTAAACGCGGAGCTCGCATAGCGGCGGCCATTTTGTTTTCGCGCGCTCGCGCGAATCCAACATAAACTCTTTCTGACTCAAGAATAGCCCAGAACATGGCACAGCCAGCATCATTAGACAAATCTCACAGCTTTAGTGGCCGTGCACATGCGTCGAATGATGTCCTCAAGCGGCCGCGCCAGGCTAATGGCCAGAATAGGAAAATACTCGCCTACCTCAAAGGGGCAGAGAAAGAAAAACTGGAATCAGAGATTTTAATGTCTCCAGTGATCAGCCTTGAACTCTTCTTGCAGATGATTCAGCCCACTCAGCGGTCACCACCATGTTTATGCAGGAAGTGAAAGGCTAGTACCTGTGACAACTTCCACTCAGCAAACAGTAATTGTGAAAAGTCAAGGGCAAGAAAGTGTGCAAGTCCATTCAGATAATGCGGAAATACACTGGGCTCTTTCAACCTACAGCCAACCACAAACAGGACTACCGCCATCTCATCACCCAAGCACAGCCCTCAGCCTTATTAATTTATCCCAGCTGCAAGACTGAACCCCTGATCCTATGGAAGAAATACCCAAATGAATGGCTCGTATCTGGGCCACGAGCACATGGTGAAAGAGGACACCATGCCATAGTTGTGATTGAAACCACACTCCAAATCCTACCCAAGGTGCATCTATTTCACTCACCATTCTTCGCAAGAGATTCTGAACCATCTTCTCAAACTTTACCCGCAAACCCTGCAAAAATATACAGAGCACCCACCCCTCCTGCGCATCTGGCCCAGTCTCTCACTCATGAGGACAATGTGTCACGCTCGAGCTGCAAGTCCAAACTGTGACATGGTATGAAATAGCATCTCCACTGGTCATCATCTATAAATGAATGGATCAGATGAGCAGGTGTTAGGGGACACAGTGAAGGACCTCGGACCTCTTGACATTCTGAACAGATGCACTTGTACAGCCGTGCTGGCCAAACTTGAGAAGTCCCAGAAGTAGTTCTTTCAATTCTCAACATCTGCAAATATCTCTAAAGACTAGTCTCCACTTAAGGTCAGATGGTTCTTTACCCTCAACAGGTACAACAGGAGTCCAAATATCTCCAAACAATAGTATGAATGTTGTTGTCTCCCTCCTAAGCCAGTAAGTCCAGCTCATCCTATAATCAAGAACGACACTAAACAGAAACACAAAAAGAAACAATGATTCCGCCAAAGACCAGCAAACACATTGCAGCTCTATTCTCAACCAAAACTATATAAACCGGATCCAGAAAATCATGTAACTGCATACTACCTGTGCCAGCAGGAAGAGAATACACAAATTCCTGCTGCAAAGCCCCTCCCAGGCCTAGTCTGCAACTTGAAATGTAAATTGCACACTCACATACATAGGGTTCCCACATGCCAACGTAATGAGGAAGACACAAAACAGGTCCTACAGATGGCCCTCCCATAAATAATCAATATAAGGAAACGCAGATACATCCCCGTTCAAGATTTGAAGTCAAGGACACGCCTCAAATGCACGTCACCAAAGACTTGGGCCTAACTGTATTTCCCCCTCTGAAGGAGGAGCTCCCAACAGGTGTACCTCACCCTGCTGGGAACCACAAGGGGGCATTTTACAGATACTATCTTCAACTGAAGGTCTAAAAAAAAACGGAGCAACAACACCAAAGAATCTACCCATGGAAGTCTTGTTTACACCTACGATGACGTAATTGCCCCAAAACATTTTTCTGCATCTAATAATATCATATTACATAACATTATATTCATAGCCCTTTATGACTCAAGAGGAGTTCACATCATCTTAAATAGAGGTGGCATTCCGAAAATAATCAAATCCTTCCCCAGCCTAAAGATGGCTCACTCTGACGAGAAACCTTCTGTGAAATGCTTAGCAAAGGGGCTGAATGCCATTAGGGAGCCCACAGAGACCTTGTGGTCAGATTACACTCTGGCAACAAAAAGAATTCTGGCCATTAAATATCTTCTTGCTGTCTGGGGCATAAAAGTCACCACTGGCGTAGGGAATCCCTACCCAGGGTCCTGGGGACTATGGAATCTCAAAGTACACAGTCTGGCAGATGAACTACCTTGGTAGCCTTCAGATCAATACGTGGCTGTCAGAAACTCTTCCAGAGGGCCACGGTGCACTCAGGGGCTACTGGGTCCAGCTTTGGTGGTTAAAGCCTTTTACTCCTGAGGTCTCGGGCCCGACCTAGTATGGATCCTGCTCAACTGGGCCAAGTACCCCCTCTGCACTTGTCTCTCCATGGTAGCTGTGCTCAAGCAGCCAAGGCTCCCTCAGGGGAATTTAGAAGAGGGTCAGGGAATAGGACTCATAACTCAAAGTGCAAGCAGTGCAAACAATAAATGAATGTCCAGTCAAATATTTGCTTTTTATATAAAAATAAGTATTTTATTTCTAACCCTACACATGCAAATAAAGGTACCTGACATTCTGGAGCAATAACACAATCCCCCTTGGGGGTGGGGCTCTGGTAGTTGTCAGGCAAATCCCTGTCCCACCCTCTTTCATGAAATGTGTTCGGGGTTATGCCACATTCACTTGTTGCCACATCCAGGGATTGCAAACTTTTAGGCCGTACTCAAACGTTCTCCCTTTGAGTCTTTAGGAATTTACACAAGTGTCTATGGTAACATTAGCAGAAAGTGCCCCCGGACCCCAAAGGCCCAACTCCAGTCTTACCTGCTGTAGTGATATGTCATTGTTCAGTAGTGCAACAAGTGCCCCCTCCTCAGGTGTTCACAAGTCCTGATCCTGAATGCCAAAGACAGGCCACATGCTGTGCAGGTGGCAGCACCCGACGCACGTGGCAGCACCTGGCAGTGCAGTTTCTTCTTGTCGAGCAGCTCTGCCAGTTCGTTCCAGTAATCAAACGTGCTCCTGTTCAGGAAACACAATATAAGTGACTCTACCCACCTAGCAGAGGGGGGAATGCTGGTGTGATCCCACGGCACCCGACCAAAGCTCCAGCGAGGTTGCGACATCCTTGGCGACATCCTGGTGATCCGCAGGGAATTCTTCAAGTGTATGGGCTCAGCCCCCTGGTCACAGCAGTATTCCTCTGATCCGAGAAACAACCTGCACTCTTGGCCAAAGTGGTACTGGTAGCATCTCCTGTCATATGGGGTTGCTGCAGTACTCACAAGCTGGGAACTGTCTCTCCTTATGTGATCGCCCTCACTACGGTGGCCCCTCCTGGCATATCGGGTCACCGATTTTCAAAGTCACAAGTCCAATTCTCCTGCCCAAAATCAGTTCACCGGTGTCCTCCTCTGGAATAAGGGGTCCACGCGGCACAGTAGTGCCGGCCTGGAGCTTGCTGCATAGCGCTTCTTATGAGTGATTTTGATTTCCCATGGTGATGTCCCCTCACCCTGCAGGTGGACTTGCAGGCTTGGTCCCAGCCCTGGTCACAGGTAGAAGTCTTGCAGAAATTCCCCTCTTCATAAGCCTGTTTGGTTGCTTAGCAGATGGTAAAGATTGGGGTCTCAACCTCCCCTTCTTATAGTCCATTCCCAGACTCCAAATGTGATTTAGGGTCTGGGCCTTTAACGTTTTATGCTGGAGATGTGCTTCATTTGAAGTGGACATCTTCTCTTTCCTTGTCTCCTTTTGAAGGGATATCTGTCACAGCAGGCAAGACTCTGAAGCTGATTGACTCACAACACAATTCATGGAAGTAACCAGAGGTCACACCTTAATGTTAGCCACAGTGATATGTGCATCAAAAGGTTTTCCCGGGCTCCCAGCCCTACTCTTTATGATGTCCGTATCAGCCCCATCTCTCTTCGTGAGATGTGTCCAGGCCCCTTCTTGTGATCTCTCACTGAATCAAAGATCAACTTGCTGAACTATAAAGAATCTCTCCCTCCCTTTCTCCAGTGTGCCCCACCCAGCTCACAGGAGCGCAGCAATATGCATATTTGTCTGGGGGAAGTCCTCCACTCCTAATGTCTTCACCAGGCAAGCCTGGGCCTCCCTAAATGGCACCCAGGGTCCTCCATGTAATGTACCATTTGCAGGCACCCTTGCACTCCGTGTGCATTCACAGCACACTCGCTGTGCAGCACTGTTACCTTCATGCATTGTACCATCACAGACTGACAAATGGATTACAACACACACATTCAGTCTGCGTGCAATGTTCAGCACTGGAGCTTTTCTGTATTTTACCAGGGTGTGGCATTCACAAACACACACTGACAGCACACACAGCATTGCAGGGTAACTCAAAACTTAAAAAATGAAAAGAAAGACAAACTCCTCTTTGGCAATGTAAAGACAGCCCTTTACTGTCGCGACAGGGAGATTGACCCTCCTCACACAGGCAGGCAGCCGGTCTCATGTTGCTGTAGCACAGACAGTCTCTTATATACAGAATCACACCATGCTTTATTGCAAAACAGTAAATAATAATTGACTGACCAGTCATAGATCGAAACAGAAAAAGATTTGAACATCTGTGACACCGTAACCCCTTAACTCTTAATTCATCTTCAACACATTCTTCACAATGCTCGACAGACTATTCACTCTAGAACACATACATATTTGTGGTAAATACACCTTTAGTACCATGTGTGCCTTATCTTTGTAACCCTAAGACCTCTGAGTAGTCTGAACTGATTAGAATTCCTACACTCATTGTTTAATCAGGTTACTTTCGGCAATCTAAGCCGTCAAAGGTTTGCATGAAAGTGCAAACATTAAAATACAATTGCAGTTAAGAATATAAAACAGTAACATTTTAAAAGGATACAAATTTTGAGTCAAATGGAAAAACAAACTACAGTCTTGTGTCTGTTGTCCAAGTGTCCAGATTTGATAGCAAACAGTCTCAATTGCAAGAGGGTTCATACAGATGGACAAAGTGCATATTGCAAGAGTGTACAATGCATAGTTGTGCATGCAGTGGCCTCAATGAGCAGCGGATGGAAGACAATCTTAGCAACCATGGAAAAGGGTATTTCTGGTGCAGGTGGTTCATGTAGAAATGCACGGTGCATAATTGTGCGTACAGAGATCCCAGTTAGCAGCAGATTGGTAACAGCCTCAACGGCCACTGAGTCAGGGAGTTTCTAGTACAAAGTGATTCGTGTAGTAAAATGAAGTAAACATTCTAAAGTATAAAGTGCAAGATGAACATGAAATGCATGATGTAATATGTTAAATCCACGAATAGCCAACAATTTAACAATAATCCCAGCACAGCTGGTTCAGCAACGGCATAATGTAGGATTCACAGTAGTCGATAATGCGTGTGCTTGTGAACTTGTGCCCCAGATTTAATGATCTACCACAGGGCAATAAAGGAGAGCACACCGGGGACAGACATATTCCCAACCCTACAAAAATCTCTAGGGGTCTGCCATGAGCGTCAGAAATAAGCACCGCCCCCCCACTCAGGTGCAATGGCGACAGTGGATCCTACTCTCAGTATTAGCGTGTGTGCTGGTGTTAGAAGGAAGGGACTAATAATTTATGCCTCAATAGCCAGGCCTTGCCCAAGAATTTTTCCACCCCACAAACAAAAAGCGGGTTTGAATCAGTCCTCAGGATCCTCAGAGCTTCAATATGCCTCACTGTGCCCATTTGGCCACAGACTGGCCTTGGCCAAGACCATCTTAGTCTTTTATATGCAGGGCAGGCAAACAGGAAGTAAGCAACAGATTCCCTCGAGGTCTTACAGACTGGACAGGTCAAGGATGACTCAGTAGAAGCCGACCATTTTGCTGTAAATGTGGTAAGGGGTAAAGTTCCAAACCTGAACTGTATGTAGAGCTTTCTGTCAGTGGGTTGGTGATGAGATCTAAGTAAGGTTCATAGAAGCTGGAAAGCTTGAACGTGGTGAATTCAAGGGTCAATGAGCCCCTCGTTAGATGGATGTCTGCATTCTGGGTGACCCAGTGCCGTTATAGCTCTTAGATTTTTTCCTTGGAGGGGAAGTGATTAGTTAGGGGTGAGTTCCACAAATCCAACATCCCCAATGCACACAGACATTTCTTGATGCCATTGAGCCACTCAATTTTATGGAATGAATCCCACTGAGTTCTTGTAGGGCTAAAGCATCCCGGGCTAGTTCTGGTGTTACTCTCAGTCTCCTCCAAAACAAAATTGGTGTTAAAGTTGCTTCGTCTGCTACAGACCGCCTCCACATATCAAGATTAACTGGGTGCTTTGGGGTGCTTTGTGGGAGTAAGATTTCCTGCACTCATTGTCTAATCTGGTTACAATCTATTTGGAAACAAGAAGTAAGTGCTAGTGAGCCTCTGTGCTAAGAGTCATAAATACATACATGCTGGCTAAACACGAGTTAGCTTTTAACTGCAACCCTTTCAAGTTACTTATTTCAGTATGTCCTCAAGGTAACTCTTCGCCTCATTCCGATCAGTATCAGTTCTTGGGCCTGCAATGTTCTTTTTGTACGCACAGCTGCGCAGCACTTTCTGCCAATATCTGTTGCGTTATATTTTCACATTCATATTCTACGTTTCCGGTAACAACACACTCACCATGTGTGTGCTGCACAACACGTCACCTTTCATGCAGTGTACTTCATAGAATCATGCATACACCCAGCACATGCGATCCTGGCACATGCACTGCACAGCACTACATATCTCATGTAAATTGTTCCGCACAGGCAGTACAACTGTACTGTAGCCTTCCCAGACACACATACAACCAGGGCAGCGTCCCTACTCCTGCACTGCACAGCACTACATTTTGTCAAGTAATGTGTTCCGCACACGCATACAATCATTCAGTACAGGCTCTGTACTGTGGCCTTCTCAGACACATATACAACCAGCGCAGAGTCCCTACTTCTGTGCTACGCAGCACTTCCACCTGATCTAGACCCAGGTTGAGTCAAGCACACAGCAGCACTACTTTTAAAAAGTTGAGTGAGCCTATAGGCCTCACAGTTACACAGGGTAAAAATGAACTGTGCTCTACTATTGATCACTACACCTCAATTGTGCTGCTTAACTCCTGGTGAAGGAGGTAGCTTTCCACCCCTATGAGGGCAGCACTATAGGGATCACTCCCGGTCCAACAAGATTGCAAACTGTGAGAGAGGCCAATGTCATGATCCGTGTTCATCTATGACAATAAAATCAGCATTAGGGATTCAGACAGCAGTACAGTTGGGCTGTCTGGACATGGAGCCACGTCTCTTACCATGCAGAGGACTTTTATGACCCAAAAGTGGCCCTACATCAAACAAACCAATTTGCAACAGTCATTCTAAACTATGTGGTATTGCACCGACAACAACACAAATAGGAAATCATGATAGCATCTGGACAAATCATGATCTAGGCAGTGTGAAGGGAACCAGCATGGATTAGACTTGGCTAGCCTATGCTTTACTAAGGATCCCGGTACTTCACAACACTGAAGGAAACCTTCTCACCTTGCAGATGGATATAACCACAGCATTTCAGAAATATTATGAATCCATATTTACCTCCGACAACTGTTTTAGACATGCTGAGGTCGATGCATTTCATGACCAATTCCAGTTACCCAAACTTACAGTAGGCCAGTCTAACCCATTGGAGGGGAAGATTACCACTGAAAAAGTAGCTAAGGCAATTAATGGTATGTCCACTGGCAAGGCACCCGGAAAAGGCAGCTTCCAAGTAGAATTTTATAAAATGACTAAACCACTGATTACGCCCTTATTGGTGTCCCTATTTAATGAAGTACTGATTTAGATGATACCTGAATGACAACTTTAACAAAGCAAAGATATCAGTAATCCTTAAACAAGGAAAGGGCACCTTAGATTGCCCAATTTTCCACCCCATGTCACTCGTAAACGCAGAAGTGGAAATACTGGCCAAAGTTATCGCAATTTGCCTGAAAGGTATAATCACATCTTTAGATCATCTGTCACAGGGTGGGATTGTGCCAGGTCTCCCTTCCTCTAATCACATACGCATCCTATCACATCTACTCTGGCAAGTGAGAAAAGACCAAAGTGAAAAGGTACTTCTCTCCTTAGACACCGAAAAGGCTTTCAAATGAGTAGAATGCGATTACTTATTCCAGACGATGGCCAAGATGGGCATCTGTTAAAATATCCTCACACTGACCGACAAAATACATAATAACCTGACAGCATTGGTCAACTGCCTTCACATTTACCTCACCCTACTTTTGAACACACCATGGAACTCGTCTGGTGTATCCTGTATGGCCTATGCTGTTTTTATTGGCATTAGAGGCCCTGGCGGTACCCAAACGATCCAACACCTGCATTAAGGGAATAGCGACAACCACTGGGGAGCTCGAAGTGCTGCACAACGTGGATGATCTTCTTTTAACTCTCTCATACCTCTTTGATTCTGCCATTGTGCTCATGACCCAATTAATTTCCTGGCTATAAAATAAACTGGCCCAGGTGTGAAGACCTACCCTTAACTCTGACCACTACAAATACGTCTCTGGGGGTCTTGTTTTTAAATGGTTGCCCAGCAATCTGAATTATTGTAGCTTCCATATTAATCAGGGATTACACAATATGGTGCAAGACAACGTGACACCAATCATAGAATAAAATGAAACTTGCTTTCCTCAATTGTGCTCAATTGAATCTGTCGCTTTGAGCAAGGGTCCTTTCCATCAAAATGAACACAACACCAAATTTTAATTACATTTTGGCATGATACCCCTTTTAATACCACAATCTCTTCTTAAGAATATATGACACATAGTATTTTTCAATTTCTATAGGCAGGAGATAAACCAAGGTTGAATGGACCCAAACAACAGATATCTACTGAAAAAGGGGGCCTTCACCTACCCAGTCTTGAAACTTAATGGTTAGAGAAACAACTTCCTTATTCAGTTTATATGTGCACACTCACAGAACAACACCTTGCTCGGTCATAAGTGAGCTGCATATAGTAAACATAAGGGATGATCTCACTTTCAATTACACCTCGGAGCCCTAAATTACACCATCTATCAACCCCATCATATATGCCTCTCACTATGCAGGTTGATAAACCTTTAAAGTGCCCATATCAGATCCACTCCAAAGCATTGTAATGGCATAAACCACTTATTCTAGTGAGGGAATTGGAGATTAATTGGTTGTTATGATAAGCCCATGAGATAAGCCACATTGATGATATCTTCCACTTATGTCCTTGAAATCTATTCCTGACTTATAATGTCGATTTTTGCCTTCTCTTCATGTAGAAATGGAAGTCCTGCCAGTTATCACACTCACTGTTGGTCAAACTTGGGAACACACTGTTTGACTTGGAGCGCTCTCCCATCATTCAATGCTTACACTAGGGGTGGGCGGTAAACTCTGCTCCACTCTACACTCTGCTTGGAGCTTGGAGTTCGGTAAAAACTCTGTCACCACCACGATGCAGAGTTTCTGGAGCAGCGGTGCCCACCCCTAGTGTTACACTTTTGCAATTAGGCATAAAAATGATTGGTTTGTTACATCACGCTTTAGCTAACAAAAGGCATAAGTGACAGCATAAGTCGTCTTCTTTTACCGTAATTCCCCTTTGTGGAGCACCTCTGTCGCACACCGCCTTTCACTTGATTTTGATTGGCTCGAAGCATTGTTTTCCTCAGTGATTTCGTTGTCACTTCCTTTTGCGCCAATAGTGCTCTGAGGCCGGCAGAGGGTGTTTACGAGTGAAGCAGGAAGAGGTGGCAAACGAAAGACAGTAGGTGTCGGACCGCAATACCTCAACGACCGCCTCTCCTTCCACACCCCCAAGAGAAACCTCCGATCAGCCGACCTCTTCCTAGCCACCGTTCCACGCTTCTACAGTACCAGAGCGGGTGGAAGATCCTTCTCCTACCTCGCAGCCAAGACCTGGAACGATCTCCCCCTTCACCTTCGGCGAAGCCCGACACTGCACCAATATAGGAAGGACCTCAAGACCTGGCTCTGCGAATGACCCCTACGGAGCTGCCCACACCCTCCCTCCAGCACCTTGAGACCTTAACGGGTGAGTACTGCGCTCTACAAATCCCTGATTGATTGATTGGTGTGGTGAGACCATTCCGCCCGTAACCGAAGCAGAGCTCTTGGTCGGCATTAGAGGTGCTATGCCCAAGCGGGTGATACCTGTGGGTCTGCTTCAGTAGATAGCTAGCTAGAAGCATTGGGACATGATAGAACCTGACGTGGGCTGTGACCCGCTGGACGCGAGGCACCAAAACATCTCGGTGGAAAGTGATTTATAGGATACCTGTACGTAGGTGATTGGAAAAATTGGTGTTGTTTCTTTTATCCTCAAATGCTAAACTTCCTGGAGGTGCATTTAAAAGGCCCCGGGGAGGGATGTGGCTGGAACTAGTCTGAAGCTTCTAGATTCATGTTGACTTAATCCCATGGGAGACTATCTGTCCTTGGTGTTACTGGGCTGCCCACAAATACGGGATTTCGCTTATCATGATTTGTATACCAAGATTCTACTTTAAAACGTTTTTGTTGGGACTGTACTGTTTCAGCGAAACCCCGGCGATTGTAGGGGACATTATATTTTCAGTCTAGCATCTCCATATAATCCTGGAAAGTGTTTCGGTAGGGATTCTAATGCCTAACTTGCACTTAAACACACAATCTCCAGTGGAACTGTACGCAAAAGTGGTGTGTGTGTGCATGCGAGTGTGTGTGTGTGTGTGTGTTCGTGTGTGTATGTGTAATGTAGATGTTCTGTCAAAAACAAATACGAGTCATATTTCCTCCTCATCTGAAATAGGGGCAGATACTCCCACTACACAATTAATTGGTTAAATGTTCTTCTTTGCGTCACTGGATGGGAGCAAGAAACATTCGAGGGTACTGTTGTGAAAAGTGTTAGGATGGTTATTTTAGTCTTGAGGGACACAAGCAGGCCAGGTTTTTATCGCATTGGAAGCTGTGGGCCATGTGGTGCAGTGCAAGAAGGGGTATTTTCAGAAAGTGAGGGATTATTTTTAAGTGAAATAAAGCAGTTGAGAGGGAACAGCATTTCCCGTTCAGGATCTGGAAGCTGTCACCAAAAAGGAGAGCAGGGCCTAAGAAGGGTGGAACAGTGAACATGAGGGAGAGGAAAGCAGGCTTGGGGATTTAATAGAATTTAACTGCACTTGATGTCTGCAGAAGATTCCTTCCTGGGTAAAGTGTGGCATGGCTGGAAACACATCGCTTAATAAGGGTTGGCGGAACTCCGCAGAATCTCACCGAGTTTTTATTTAACTCTGCTGAATTCCGCAGGTTTGAACTCCGTGAGTTCCGCCCACTAATACTTGCACATGTGGAAAGGCTATTGATGAACCATATCATGATTGTACGCCATATTGATAGATCATTGCTTCTCTCTTGACATTTGCTGGAAAAACGTGTTAATACCAAATTACAAGAGGAAGAGTGGGGCACATTGTTAGCGGATTACAATAACAAACTCAGAGAAGCCCGCCTGATACATAGTTTCATTAAAATCCTAGATCTCTAGCATTGGTAAACAAAGAAACTTCACAAAGCTCAAGTCAATATTGACTCACAATAGTGGAGATACCAGGTAAATCAATAGGATATTGTACATGTCCTATGGGAGTTTGAGTTACTAGATGGGTTTTGGTGCCAGATATGGAACTATTTGTGTACAAAACTCCAAACACCCACATTCTAGGAGAGAGTGCATAATTATGCATACTCAGGTTTATTACCTTTCAGCTAAATTGTCAGGACAATAATCTTGCTGGTCGATTCCTCATTCTGGAAGGCGTACTCAATGCTGTCCCCATAGTACTGTTTAACTGAATATAGATGACCCCCAGTTTTTTTTTTTTTTAACATTTCTGCCAAATTACAGGATTTGCATTCACCGTCTGGTATATAGGGGAGTGACAACAACCTTACTCTAGATGTGACCCTGGACACCTTGGGGCTGCACCGTACTCAACATACCCAGACAATATGCATCCTCCACAACCTCCTTGATCTCCATGGACTGAGAAACCTCTGGCACATTTTCTTTCCACTTGCTAAGGAGTTCACTTTCTATTCTATACTGCATAATTCTTTTACCAGGCTGGATTACTGGCTGGTGAAATCTGATCTCGCCCTCTTGGTGAGAGAGGTGAAACATTTGCTCCGTATGCTCTCTGATCACTCGTCAATGCTCTTTAGACTTGCCTGGCAAGCATCGCAGAATCAAAAAGCTAAATTGGCGCTTCCACCCTCGGTTGCAAAATAAGCCACTGTAAGATAGGCATTCAAGGTGTACATGTAGGGGTAGGGTATGTCTAAACATGCTGGGGTACTGAAAGATATTTGTTGGCAACTTGCCCAGGTGGAGGCCGCTCTGTGAGCCCCTGAGACCCACTCAGGCTGAGGATAACCGATACCCAGTTGCAAGAGCAGAGTCAACTCCTGCAGCAGTTTAGGGATCTGGCAGATAGAGAGGTGTGTCACCTTGGGAACTATGCCCTAGGCAGACAATATGAGGAGGGAGAGGGACCTGGCAGGACGCTGGCCTGGCACCTCCATTGTGAGAAGCCTAGAACGCGTGTCACCACACTTGAAGGTCAGGACAGGGAAACTCTTGTTCCAGATGACAATATCGTTTCTGAGTTTGTAGAATACTGTTCCCAACAGGGCCCCCATCCCCATTGTTATTTGCACTAGCTATGGATTTCCTAGCCAGGCAGTTGCTGGATAACCATATCCATAGAGGCCTTTCCTTCGGACGCAGGTGCTTGCTGCTGTCAATGTATGCACACGACATGCTGCTATTCGTGAAAGACCCTGAGGTTAATCTAGTTTCGCTAATCCGAGAGATGGTTTGATTTGGTACCTATTTCGGTATTTCCATCAAGTGGTTAAAATCTGACCTCTTCTCCTTCACTGATGGCATAGTCCAGTAGCTCTTGACTACCTTGTCAGCTGGGCGGTGGACTCGGCTAAATATCTGGGTATATTCCTACATAGGCTGCTGGAGCAGGTGGTCAGGCTGAATTACGGGATGGTATTGAATGGTTTGGTGGGCTGGGTGGAGCACTGGCTTTGGATTACTCTCTTGCTGGCTGGCAGGGTGGCCCTGATTAGGATGGTGGTCCTCCCTAAGCTACTCTAGGTATTCAGAAACATCCTAATACCCCTGAACAAACAGTCTTTCATTGCACTCCTGCGCTCTCCTGATCAGGTTTGCTCTAGGCGAACAAACCAGCGACAATCGCCCGGGATGTGTTGGTCTTGCATTTGATCGTGGAGGGTTTAATATCCCTGATCCCGAGGTCTACTATCTGGTGGCTCAATGTCAGTTTGCAAAGTAGTGATAGAATCCTGATTCACACATTTCGCACTTGATTCCAGAGCGGGCTCCAGGGGACGGAGTTCTGCTGGCCTCATTGTCATCCACAGGCCTGCCTAAACCGCACAGGGAGATAAACATGGTGGCCACTGGTTGCTGGGCCTGAAAAGTGTACTGTTCAAAGGCTGCTATGGCTGAACTTAGTTTACCAACCATTAAACTGCGCTCGAATCCTGCTCTCCCATGCTCGCTTGAGCGTACTATGCAAAACATTTTATTAAAAAGGGCTCTGGAAGACCTGGGTTAGCTGTGTATCAAAGGCAACTTCCTCTCTTTAGATGCTGCTCCAGAGGGAATGAGACCAACCTAGACATAGTCATATCTGTGCACTTGCGGGACATGGTGAAAGCCACGTTGCCAGGGTTTCCTCTGGAACCTGTTGACTTTCCTCCCCTAACACAGTTTCTTACATTCGAGCACACTGCCCGCTGGGTCGACAAGTTGTACAGCCTGGTGTCATAAATCCAGACAGCCAAGACTGTTGGGGATAGAGAGCCCTGGGAGCGGGAGTTTGGTAGATTCCTGTCTGCAGAGGGTTGGAATTACTGCTGTAAACAGACAAGTACTGTGCCTGTGAATTACAGGCATAAGCTGCTACATTATAAATTCCTACTTTAGGCCCTTTATTACCCCCTACATGCAACATAGGACTGACCCTACACTTCCAGGCGGCTACTAACACTTGAGGCAGGACAATACCAGTTTTCTACATCTGGCCTGAGAATGCCATCCCATTCTAAGGTATTGATGTGAGGTCCTGGTGGTGATATCAGACAAACACAACACACACTATAGGCGGATCCTTTGATAACCCTGTTGGGCTATGTTAAGGAAAGCCCTGTTGGAGTTCGGAACCTCACAGCAATGGTCCTGTTGCTAGCCAAGGCAGAATGACATTGACTTGGCGGCGTACTGGAACATCCACTGTTTGTAACTTATGCATTACTGCAACCACCCATGTCTCACCAAAGATATATGGGGACCATATCATGCCTATCTTCTTCAGATAATGACTGATCAGTCCAGTTGCAAGATGACTCCGAGCAAGAGACTGTGCCCCCTGCTATCCGACCTCTTTGCAAAAGTGGTCCGGCTTGCTGACCTGCATGGTTTTGACTGTGCCCTAAATGTATATGGATAACACTTTGTTTTCATTATGTGTGCGGATGTCAGCTGCGTCTGTTCCTCTTCTTTGCATCCTATGTGAATAGTATGGTACGGAATGGTTATACAATGTATACTATACGTCTTAACTGAGGAAAATATATTTAACTTTTTCTGTCACATGACCATGGGGTGTCAATATGTAAGATTGCTAAAAAAAAATCAAAAACTTACAAAAACAAACCTCCAAACACCCACACAATTGACTGCTCGGTTGGCCCTACTGTACAACACTTCAGATCTACCACCATTCATGAATCATGTTCCTAAGCGTTGCTAAGTTGGGCATCCTATGCCACTGAAAAACAAATATGATTCCAACATTCCACATATGGCTAGAAAACGTGCAAAATTGCAACATTTGAAAGCTCGATTTACAAATTTAGGGGCATATTTATAATGGTTTTGTATCGCCCTTGCGCCACGCAAGGGGGCGCAAGCTGGTGCAAAAGCAAATTCAGATTTACCAGGCCACACAAGGCCACTTTGCGTGGCCCTGCATGGCTTGATCAATCTGGAATAACACAAGGCTGCATGAATCACTGCGTTGCGTTACTCTGCCGCAGGGAGGCGTTCTATGGGGAGAGCGTGGGTGTTCCCAGACACCCACCCATGGATTTGGCATATTCCCAGATTTACCAACACTCGCAAACCTGGAAATGCGTCCAAATGCTACGCCTTCCCAGCGGACGCGCAATGAGGATACGTATCTTTATTTCTCATGTTATTTCCTCCTTCTAAGTGTGCTGCATTCTGAGGTCTATAAAGCATGCAAATAACAGTTTTTTGTGTTTTGCCTTCTCTATTAATAGGGGTAAGAATGTAAGGTTAGTTAATGTTCCCATTCCTGCTCTAAATCCAGTCTGAAATTTTGGTATTAGTTGTTTTTCTTCTACCCATGATTTTAGGTGTTGCAGTAATCAGGATGCATAGAGTTTTGCTTCAACATCGTTTAATGCTATAAGCCTGTAATTGAGAGGTATTGATGGATTACCATGTTTGAATATAGGATGGATAATATTGCCTTTCCAAGACTCAGGTATCTTGTTTGTGTAAAAAGATTATTGAACATCGGGGTTAAATATTTAGCCCAATAATCTACATCTGCTTTAAATAAGGCGTTTAGGATACCATTTGGACCTGGTGCTCCCTCAGGTTTTAGTCTTTTTATTATTCCTTGTTGTTCTTCGTTGCCCAACAGGGTTATTCGATCTTCCTTTATGTAAGACTTAGGGGCATATTAGCAAGGAATAGCGATATTTATCGCTAACCGCGCTTAGCGCGACTTTGGTTAACGCCGCCTATCGCTGGAAAATATCGCTGAGATAACACCCTATTAGTAAAGTTTATCTCCATAGCGATATTATTTCCAGCGATAGCGGCAAAAACCGAAAATATCGCTGGAAAACCAGCGATATTCTTGCATTAACGCTAAGGTGGATTCAGCATTAGAATCCACCTCCTATACTTTAAACAGGTAAGTCGTCCTCACTAGCAGGTGTTAGAATATAGCGATAAACACGCTTAGCGCGAATTATTATATCGCTTCGCCTGCCTTGCTAATAGGGGGTAGTGGGATTAGCGACTGTTTTCAGTCGCTTTTAGTAGGGAACGCCTTCCTTGCATGTCATTAGCGATAATTATCGCTGACATGCAAGGCGATGGTAAACGCGGCCTCTAACGCATGAAAGCTGTCGCTAACGCCTGTTAGCGACAGCTTGCTAATAGGGTGATAAAATTATCGCCGCTTTAGCGGCAAAAAGTGCCGCTAAAGCGGCGATGAAACCCTTGATAATATGCCCCTTTGTTTTCTCTATGCTATCTTGAGTTTCTTGGGTAGTCTTACAAATTGCTTGGGATGACAGTAAATCCTTTTTGTTCGTTGTTTCTGGCGCAGAGTACATAGGAAGGACGTGGGCTTCACAGGATGCTGCATCAATCCCTGCATTATTCTGCCTTTCTTTTCCTAATGCCAGGCCATTAACTATTTGCCAGAATTTTTTGCAGTTTTGTTGTTTACTAGACTCAAGGAGCTTGTTCCATAGATCTACATGCTTGTCGATTTCTGATTCTGCTCACTCTTGCGCAGTTAACTTACTTTTTATGGACTCGTTTGTTCCGGCACTGTCGTAGACTTCTGCCATCAACTTCTCAATCCCCTCACCCCGCCATCTTAAGCTTTTTAACTTATATGTTATCGGTGGGGACATTAAGTTGTTTGTCGAAGGTATCTGCGTACCATTATAAAGGATCCCAATTGGTTGCTGAAAATAATCCCTCTCAAAGCGCTGGTGGATTTGAAAGTGACCTACTTCGGGCAACGCTGCCTCATTAATTGCTGTGAGGTCAATTTTTGAGCTTTTACTACCAATTATAAAAGTAATTGGCACTGGGGAATCCTCCTTTGAATTGCCATTCAAAATTCCAAATCCTACTTTCTCCAATTTTTTCCTAAAGTTTGCCCCCATGTGATTGTTCCTGGTGGCACTAATTTAACTGAGATCTGTATTAAAATCAGCGGTGATCAGTATTATTGCGTGGTTATTCTGCTGCTGTAGGATTTTTGTTGTTTTGAGCAATATTGCCATATGTGCCTCTTTCTTTCCTTTGTTTGACTGTAAATAAACATTTATAAGCAGTAATACCTTGCAGGTCTGACTTGCAGCCTTAGGCTCCAATTTAATAGCTTGAAGCCAATTAAGTCCCACGCCCAGTTGCTCTGTAGCCCAGGTGTATTTGGTGGAACAATATGTTGCAAGTCCCCCTTTGGGGTGACCATATTTCATAGGTTTTTCCGCTGGACAATGAAACCCTACATAGCCTACAATATGCAGTGCCGCCAGGCACCACGTTTCCTGTACCAAAATAAGATCATAGGGCCAGATGTAGCAAGCGAAATAGCGATCGCAAACGCTGAAATTCGCAGAATATCAGCGTTTGCGATCGCAATTTAGCTGTGTGCTATGTGGATAGGCAAATACCTACCTGCAAAATAAGGAATTGCAAAAATTGCGATTCCTTATTTAGCACAAGCATTTAGAGAATCGCAATTTGCGATTCCCTAAATGCTATGCTAGTAGGCATCGCAAATTGCGATATTGCCTTAAGGAATCGCAAGTTACAAAGTTGCGATTTCCTTTAAAAAAGCACTTTCTTGCTTATTTCAAAGTGCCATGTGGCACACATACATGCCCTTAGGGCATGTATGTGCGCCACAAGTGCACACATGCACAATTCAGGGGTGCAACAGGGTGTCCTTTTGGAACCCTTGCACCCTTGAAATTGCGTGCGCAATTCCCATTCATTCCTATGGGCCTCTTGGCCCATAGGAATGAATGGGAAGCCATTCCTTATTTGCGACTGCAATTTGTGAGTCGCAAATAAGGAATATGTAGGAATCGCTAAAATTATTGGGATTCCTACCTACATAGCATTTTGCGAGTCCTTAATAGCGATTCCCTAAAAATCGCTATTAAGGACTCGCAAAACTGATTTTACCTACATCTGGCCCATAGTTCTGCAGAAATGATCTTGTGTCTTCCTCTTGTAGGATGTTACTCAACCCATGAGTATTCCATGAACAGATGTTTTGAAAGGATGGCTGTATTCCAGCGTTTTGTGTTTTATTGTCAGGATCGATTAGAAGGTAGATCCTTACATTGCCGATCCCCCCCTGATTGTAGGCAAACGTGTTTTTTTTTGTACCTGTTGGATGGGGCCTTGAGAGCTCCTAAGAGGAAGTTGTATTCTTGGCCTTCAAGGAGGCTTTCTACCGCCATGTAGCGTCCATGGGGGACTATGTGTAAGTTGGTAAGTGCCATTAGGAACCCTCTATGCAGTAGAATGCCACCCCTCAAGAGCCCCAGGTGAACCCTGCATGGAACACTCTTTCATACCCTTATCATCGGAGGAAGGGTTGCAGGGTTCCTAGCAAGTGAGCCTCCTGGAGCATGAGAACAGCGGGCTTGAAGTGTTTGGCAAATCACTGGACAGCAGTACATTTAATGTGGCCAGGAGGCCATTCACGTTCCAGGACATCAATTTAAGTGAGGGCATGGCAGACGTCGATGGTAATGTGGGGCAGCGTTGAGGCAAAGCCCGATTTGGAGCATGGATGGAGTAGCATTGGAAAGGGGGGGTGCTTGGTGGGTCTTGTGTGCAGTACATGTGTCGGACAGTCCTTTAGTGGGTGCAATGAAAATAAAACATAACCCCTATACAATAAACCATTCCCTTGAGTCCCCCGAACTCCCCCCTCCCCATACTTCCACACCCGAAGCATCTGTCGCCCTAACTGGACGTCAACGGAGGTATACAGAAAATGAAGAAGGAAATGGAAAACAGAGTGGGGGCGGAGCTTGCCTGCGACGAAGATGGCCGCCTAAGCTTTGAGCTCCGTCAGGCCATCCTATAATTCATCAGGAATCCTGCGTTGGAGCTGCACTAGTAGCAATAACCACGCTTCCCTGGGTGTCGGAGGACAGTCCCCACGCACTGACGGTGTTCCCAGCTCCGGGGTCGTCCGGAATCCGGAGATTTGCGGTGTGCGCGCTGAGCGGGGGGGCTGCGTACTGAGGCCTGCAGGGACGCTGGGAGAGAGGCCCTATCCGAAGTCGTACTCCCGGAACTGCTCCGAGATGGACTAGCGGCGTGCTGAGGCCGCGCTCGCTGCTGGTCCCTGGGGGAGAGAAGGCTGCGGCGCTTAACTTGGCTCGGCGGGAGATTGGGGCTGAGCGTTTGAGGCTTGACGGAACCGCCTCAGGACAGCGCCGGCCGCCTCCTGGACGCCTGGGACTGGCTTCCGGCGGGCACTTGATCGGACGGCGAGAGCCCTCAGACTCGGAGCGGGGTGGCGCTCTAGACCGGCAGTCGCAGCGCAGCATCCCCCTGCGGCCCTGGGAGGCGCCACAAGACAGGTCTGCCCTTACAGACGCCAATAGCAGGTAAAAGCAGGCTGAGGCCACGAATACCTGGCTTGGTGGGACCTGGCGCGGCCGATACAGATACGGCGACCTGCCCTGGGTCATTGTTATTACATGACTGCACAGGAAGACTTGGGACCTCCCTACTCCCCTGCGACGCTGTATGCCCCTGGGGTGGACCTGTGAGGTTGCGGTGCTGGCTACTTCCCCTTCTGACTGAGGCAGGGGTTCCCCATGGAGCGGCGAGTCGCCCGGGGTGTAGGAAAGAGTGGCACCGACCTCTGGGGTGTGTGCACACACACAAGAAGATATACTGGCCTCGTTCGCAACCCACGCAAGCATAATAATTGCCGGTGAGCTGTCATCAACACACAATCAGGGTGAGCCCACCGACGCAGACGCATAGAGTGAAGTGCTCTCCCCTTGCGCCGTATTAGACGGGCGCCAACCCATCCTGCTATTGGAAGAACTGCGAACTGTGGCTGCGGTGTACTGCTCTGGCGAGACTATTGGACAGAGCTGCTACTCAGACCCCGGTGAGTGAACGCCTGGCCGTTCAGCACTTCCCCAGAGTCGAGGACAACCGCGACTGCATACCCCAAGCTCACACAATGGGGAAGGTCGATAAAAACCAGCCTAAGCTAACATTTGACCAACGGAAGTTCAGAAACAGGGACGACACCCCGGAGGGGGCCCACAATACAACAGGGGAACCCCCGGAACAAGTAGACGGCGATATTCGGTCCATGCTCGCGACCATGCAGAAAAGCCTGCAGGCCAGTCTATCCACCATTGACGCTAAATTGGATTCTCTATCGTACCGGATGGACAGGATGACAGAGAGAACTGATAAACAAGTAGAGAGGATGAATATGGCGGAGTGCAGAGTGACCGAAGTGGAAGAGGCGCAGACGGAAATGGATACCTTGCAGAAACAGATGAGCAAAGCGTTACAAACACTACAGGATAAGACAGAAGACCTGGAGGCCCGTTCCCGGAGATGCAACATACGCATTACTGACCTGCCGGAATCCACACAGGCGGAAAACATGGAGTACTTTGTTGAAAAACTGCTCCACACTTTGCTGGGCGTTCTCTCCCATGTTCGTGGTGGAGAGAGCCCACCGTTCGTTGGGCCCGAAGCCTCCCCCGGGTGCTTTACCGAGACCCATCATCGCAAAGCTCCTGAACTACAGGGACCGAGACACGGCTTTGAGACTGGCGAGAGAGAAACAGACTTTGCAGTTTGAGGGTTCGATGATCTCGCTTTATCCAGACTTCACAGCCCTAGTGCAGGAAGCTCGCAAACAATTTGCACCACTCAAGAAACAACTGAGAGACCTGAATGTAGACTACACAATGCTGTACCCGGCAAGGCTGCGAGTTAACCGGCAGGGTCATTCCAGGATCTTCACTGACCCTAAGGCGCCACAGAAGGCTCTGAAGGAGTGGGCGAAAGAACTTCGACATGGCCAGGAGTACACTGCGATGGAGGGCCCGGCTAGAGGAGGACTAGATGAACAGGACTAGCGAAGATCCCCTCCTCTCTACCAGATAAGATGGGAACATTTTGAGGGGGGCTGGATAAATAAGTTGTGGTAGTATGGTCAGATGCGGGACTGCTCCTGAATGAAACGTTGGTACTCGCTGGGGTACCGGGGCGGGCTGGGTCACGAGATGAGGGAGGCTGGATTGCATAATCAGTACAGGAGCGAACGCTGCAAAATGAGAGTAGAGTGTGGGAATGGCTGAGATATGAGATTGCATGCCATACGCCTTCAATAGCTTTGATGGCTGACGGCAACTGTTAGTTTCTTTACAGTAGTTTAATTACTACAGGGGCAGGCAACATCCGCCCTCGAGTGTGCACCACACCTTGTGTGTTACTTCATATGTTCTGATCACAGAGTTGTTTGATGTGATTTTGTTATGATAAACAGGGGTATTGTGAGGGGATTTCGCCACAGCACAGTTGGGTATAGCTTGGCGTGGGTGGGGGGAGGGAGGGAATTGAGACAGACACTTTGCAGAGTTTTAAGAACTACAAGGTTTGGACACTCAATGATTCCTTTGATATTGATCATGCATAACAGTTCAGTATAAATATTGATGCCTATTAAGGCAGACGATGAGCTGTAGTGAGAGCGCATCGGATACACATAACATGCTGAGGACTCTGACCTGGAATGTCAGGGGCCTCAATGACCATAGAAAATTGAGGAAGGTCATAGCTTACTTGGCGAGACATAGGATAGATATTGCCCTCTTACAGGAATCCCACCTGCCCCTGAATAGTAGAATGTTACACCATAGAAGTTTACAGGGGTACACTCACTGTGCAGGCTACACCACCCATGCGAGAGGAGTGATAACCTGGGTGAATCCTAAATCGCACCTTAAACTAGACCCCTTACATTCGGACCCTGAGGGTAGATATGTAGTTTCACGCTGCTTAGGGAAAGGCCTAGATATGATTCTGGTTAACACCTACGACCCCAACTTTGATAACCCGGGGTTCTACACCTCCCTCACGGACGCAATGCGCAACTATGTAGGGAGACCACAACTCTGGGGGGGGGGGGCGATTTTAATTGTGTTTTGAACCCGAGATTTGACAGATCGGGTGGTCCAGAAAGACGCACTTCGGCTGCAGCCCGCGCCATTGCGGACGCGATGACACAATTAGATCTTACTGATGTTTGGAGGCAACGGAACCCGGGACAGGGCGGGTATACTCATTACTCGGTGTTTCATGACTTACATACAAGGATCGATTATTGGCTGGCTTCTCACCATATATATACGGGAGTCAAAGAGTGTACTGTGCTACCACGCACTTACTCGGATCACTCTTCTATACTCTTAGTGGTTGGTACTCCGGAAAAAAGGATCCCCCCTTTTACTTGGCGCTTCCCCCCATACTCGCTGTTAGACTCCGTTTTTAGGTCCGAACTCGCCGATGCGATAGACACCTATTTTGCCTGCAACATAGGCTCGGTGGAGTCATTTGCACCGGTCTGGGAAGCGTTTAAAGTCCATATTCGCGGGATAGCCATGTCTAAACACTCTGGGGTACTTCGGGCGCTTCGTAAGAGACTCTCTGACTTGGAGGGCTCCCTTAAGGTGTTAGAACAGAGGTTGATAACTGGTACGTCCGGCGATGATAAAGCTACGTTCAAAACCATGTTGGACGAATATCATGAAACGGCAGATGCGGAGCTTAAACATCTAGGCAAATATGCGACAGCGCGGACGTATGGTGAAGGGGAACGCCCGGGTGCAGTCCTAGCTTCCCTCCTGAAAAAACAAAGGGAAACCACAGTGCTCTCAGAAATTAGGAGTGAACAGGGCGAGGTAATAACGGGAGATACAGAGATATTGGAGCGGTTCCGTCAATATTATTCAACACTGTACTGCTCCCGGCATGAAGGCGAGGAGTCGGAAATACTAAACTATCTGACCCATGTGAAACTGCCCTTCCTCACTAACGAGCATCGTGAGTACATAATGCGCCCTCTTGAGAAAGAGGAAATTCTCACTGCATTAGCTGGGATGAGATCCGGTAGTGCACCGGGGGTGGATGGGCTCACGGTTAACTTCTACAAAACATTCCAAGATCTGTTGATTCCACAGTTGGTCACACTGTTCGAAGACATGGTGGCTGACGGTGTCATGCCTCCGTCAATGAGAGAGGCGGTCATTGTAGCGATATTAAAACCGGACAAACCTCCAAACGAATGTTCTTCGTACCGACCCCTGTCACTACTGAATGTGGACACGAAACTTTATGCTAAAATCCTTGCCAACAGACTGACACTGTTAGTTCCGTACTTAGTGGCTCCGGAACAAGCAGGGTTTATTCCGGGTAGAAACTTGACATATAACCTGAGCACAGTCTTTGGGGCGATACAACACAGCAGACAGGAAGTACAGGCAGTGGCAGTCTTTCTAGATATGGAAAAGGCCTTCGACTCGGTGGAGTGGCAGTTCATGAAGGTTGTGCTAACGAGGATGGGACTGGGTAATATGTTCCTACAAATGATGGGAGTCCTATATAACTCACCCACAGCTAGAATAAAGATTGGCACATCAGTCACCAACCAGATCAATATTACAAGAGGTACACATCAAGGGTGCCCTTTATCCCCGATTTTGTATGCGCTAGTGGCGGAACCGTTGGCATGCGCCTTACGCGAATACCACAACCATAGGGGTATAAGTTTCCCGCGCTATCAGCTTATAGTCTCGACTTACGCAGATGACACACTTCTCTATATTAGAGACCCTGAAAATAATCTGTCCCCTATTCTCAGAGAAGTAGTAAGATTTGGGGCACTTTCGGGTCTGAGAGTAAACTGGGCCAAATCTCTGATTTTTCCCCTTACACCGTCTACGGTACCCTTCCAACCGGAATTCCCGTTACAGTGGACCACGGAATCAGTCCGCTACCTAGGAATTAAGATTCACACGGACTCAGAAGTGGTGTTCCGTGAAAACTATGGGAGGGCTGTAGATCAGTTGGGAGACGATATTGAGAGATGGATTCGACTGCCGCTGTCCCTACTGGGGCGCATCTCTATCATGAAAATGGTAGTTCTTCCACGCTTTCTGTTCTTGTTCTCCGGCATCCCTTTGGTGCTCCCGAGGAGTTTTTTCCGCACACTCACCACAATGCTGACTAAATTAGCATGGGCAGGCAAGCAAGCTAGGGTTAGATGGGACATACTCACACTTCCTTACCGGATGGGGGGATTGGGAGCCCCAGATTTATATTATAGGGCGGCACAAAGCGCACACGCTCACCAGTGGATGCATGGCGCACCAGATACACCGCACCTACAGATAGAGCGGGTAGCGGCCTCTCCTCTCCCGCTCCCCACCACGCTGTTCACTCCCCCGGACTGCAGAACGGGGATCCTAGACTCTTTGAATGCGACGAGACATGCTTGGCACCACCTGCTGAAGTTACAGGCTGGAGCAATATTATACTCC
This sequence comes from Calotriton arnoldi, assembly GCA_963921515.1. Classification (NCBI taxonomy): domain Eukaryota; kingdom Metazoa; phylum Chordata; class Amphibia; order Caudata; family Salamandridae; genus Calotriton; species Calotriton arnoldi. The sequence continues at coordinate 383,167 of CAWUFW010007718.1, forward strand.
CCGTTGGCTCCCTTAGAATGGTGCCACTGGATTTCCGCCTGTACAGATATCGGAGTGACCAGAGCGCTTAGTGCTATGGGGGTGAAGACTATTGGGGACATGTTCCTAGAAGGCAAAGCCAAAACGTGGGAACAATTTGCTGGGCTTGATACCAAAGTAACCCAACTACACAGATTTCAGTTTCACAGACTGAGACATGCACTGGTAGCCACACTAGGCCGAGACCTAGATGAGCCACCTGAAGTTATACCGCTTACATACATTATAAAAACTGACTCCCCTTCTAAAATTTACAAATTATCACAAGGATATCGTGAAAACTTCTATACCAAGGCGAGGCTATCTTGGCAAACGGATCTAGGTAAAGCGCTAGATGATGTTACATGGAGATATTGTTGTGAAAACTCAAAGCGGATCTCGCTGAATGGGAGACACAGGCTCATACATTTTAAGTTCCTAAATAGGGTATACTACACGCCGGAAAGACTGTGTAGATATGGGCTGCGAGACACAGCTAAATGTGATCGCTGCGCAGAAACCCGGGCGGATTTTCTACATTTAGACTGGGCATGCCCGGGGATCAATGACTTTTGGGCCTTGGTGTTTAAAGAATTGAGCGCTGCCTTGGACATCCAAATTATGCCAGAACCCATGCTGGCTCTACTGGGGTACTCTAAACCTCTCCCGAAGGCCATTCGTAGATTAGTGGATATGGATTTGTTAATTGCCCGTCGTAGTGTGGCAAAGCGATGGTTGCGGGGCCCGACCCCTACCATTACTGATTGGAGCAGGGACATGGTGTACTGCAGCACACAAACAGAGACCTATAGTGAGCTTCTCCCCACGCGCAGTCGGCCAAAAAATTTCTGCCCGTTATACCAGACATACCTGCTGACTAAAGGTGAGACGGCTGGCGGAGCAGGTGCAGTAGACGTGGAGAACCCGGAGCATACAACCTAGCGGGACGTTAAAAGTACGATGGAAAATAGTAATAATAGGCCACCTGATATGGCGGGGGAAGAAAAGAAAAAAAAAGTAGAATAAAAACTAGAAATGCATGTCTCCTCTTAAGAGTTGCTTACCCTGTGTCACAGGTCACCTGCACTGCTGATACCTCTGTAGGCACGAGCTGCAAATGGTTAATACATGCTAATTACGGCTATAATTGATTGTAAAACGTCATATGGTATTCATTGCTTTTGGTTTAAACCTGTCATTATGCTGCAAGAAGATATGTCTCACTGTTTTGATGAAAATGTCAATAAAGATTGTTTAAAAAAAAAAAAAAAAAGGAAATGGAAAACAGAGAGGGAAGCATATAGTAAGCACAGGAAGCTGAGTAGACCTTCTCCAATAAGGACACAGTAATGGAAAAAAATCTGGTTAAGTGGGACATACAGTTACCAACAGGTATGATACGTCCACAGTGTGCACAACCACCAGCCCTTCAGTTCAGGAGACAGCAGTGATGGGGCTAGACAGGATCAGCTAGGGGTGTTTTCTCCCTCAGGGGTCTGCTCCAGCGAGGCCCTGCTCAGTCGTTTGTTGTTCCCTGCCAGCTTAAGTATAGGGGGCTCTAAGTGCACGCCCCAAGAACCCCTCCGGTCATCATCATGGGTACAGTGCTTATAGAAGCGGGTCCTTCTCTTCTTCTGAGGTTTGGGAAGGCTATTTGCCGCACCTTGGCATGAATCACCACAAAGATTGGCCTAGTCCCGTGGGGCGCACGGATCCCTTCTCTGCTCAACTCACTCCCAGGCCTGTTCAGGGGTCCTAAAAAAGTATAATTTACAGTCAAAAAAGGAGTTCGGGTAAAGGTGAATTTATTGGATATTAAGTGCCTGAAGTTTTGCTTAACCTCTGTGGAGGAGCGATGTCGTTGTCCTTGGTATAGTAAGGGAAAAGCATAATCTGTGCTTTTTGGAAGTGGAGTTCGGGCTGCCCTCAGGCCGCTTTGAGTATTGCATCTCTGTCTGAAAAGTTAGGAATCCTAGCAATCAATGGACCTGCTGGGGCCCAGTGTGGGGGGGCGATGGGCCAAGGATCTGTGGGCCTGCTCCACTACAAACCATGGAGGGGGAGTCAATTGTGGAACTCATGAGCAGAATCATTCTTCTAGGAATTCTGCAGCGTCTGACATCTCGGAGCCCTCCGGGAATCCCACTATCCACAGGTTATTGCAGAGAGAGTGATTCTTGGCATCCCTGCCTGTACCTCTAGGGCAGCTGCTGAGGTTGGAAGTCTGGCTACCTGCCGTTTAAGAGTATAAACATAGTCCTCTACTGAGGATACCTGCCTTTTGGCCTCAGTAACTTAAGTGACAACATTTCGGAGATCTTGATGGAGAAGTGCCACGTCCATCTGGACTTCACCCACTCTGTTTTCCAGGGCAGCTTTCAAATCTTGTATGGCCTTGAGCATGGTAGCCAGGTCGGGTTGGGTGAGTTCTGAAGAGTCTTATACGCCAGATGACACCCCAGAGCAGCCAGGTCCCGTGGTCATCGTTGTAAAGCTGAGCATCTTGGTCTGGACCGGAGCGGGCAGTGGGACCGTCTTTGCCCATGATGAGTGGTAGGGAGTCAATTTCAAGGGTCAGTAGAGCGGAACATTTGTTTACCTGGCTCGCTTACCATTGGGTAGCATGACCAGCCAGGGCATGATAGGCGATGAGTGTGTAAGGGCGGCCTGCAGGCCGGAGTGGATAAATTAAGTAGTCTCTTACCGGCCCGCTTGCCCTGCGACAGCACGAGCAGCCAGGTTGCCTCCAGGAGTAGGGCAGTAACAGGTCGGTCCGGTCGTCCAAAATGTCAGGTCAAGCAAAGCTGAGCCCTGTGCTAGGAGGAGGGCTCCACAATAGTGTGTTTGTTCCGGGGCAAGGCACACCACTCTCCAGGGGCCCCCACGAAAAACAGGCAGAGAAGGTGACCTCCGTGCAGGGCGAGACCACCTAGTCCCATCCCGCCATGGCGTAGCGGGGCCCCTGAGGCACAGGTAGGTCAGCAGTTACAGCACACCATCCAACCAGGTGACAGGGTGGCAGTAAATGGAGCCTCCCATGGATCAGGGGGAGGGGGAGCTCCTATTGGGACCCTAGCATGGCAGTAGATAGGCCTCAGTCCCAGGAAGAGCGCCACTCCCCCCGAAGGCCCTGTAAAAAATCTCCCACAGGGGCCGGCCCAAGGCCCTTAATGACTCCACATGTGGTTGCAGACTGAGGGGAGTTCAAGGAGGCGTCCCAAGGTCAGGAGAGGGCTCAACCGGCGACGCGTGGCACCTCTGCATGATGGAGCTGCAATTTAATACAGCCCATGCCCTGCATGGGGCAAGTGGCTACTGAGCCTCAGCCAACTTGTCTTGGTCTCCAGGGTCTCACCGGCCGCACACCTCCCCCTCTAGCCCTTCACTCACCGATGCATCGGAATCATCTCCCTCGGCCACGCCTTTGATCTCGAAGCGCCTGTCAAGGGCAGTAGGGCGCTCTCACACCCCGGCAACCCCAGCCCCCCCATTACTAGTCGCAGGTTTTTTGGGAGCATGGGGGCATCAGTTCCTTGGCTGTGTCGCAAGACCAGTGAGGATTTTTGCGAATGGTGAAGGAGGTCGGGAGCAGCCTCAAGCTGTGATCGCCATCTTGGCCACCTTGGCCACGCTGCCAGAGGAGGTACTTTTATAAATTTCCCCAAAATGCCACTGACACACACATCTCACTGTCTTAGGGCGATAGACAACTTAAACGTTCCGAAAAACACTTTATGGATATTTTTAAAGAAGATACACATCAATCCCCCAAGGGTGCAGCACTATGAAGATACTTGGATTATGAACAGAGATGAACCAGCCTTGTTGATGCCATTGGTGACAAAACACATGTTGGCTAGAATGGATCTGCAATTCACTGTATTAAAAGGAATTGGAAGACCAAAAATGATTGGAATTTGCATCTTGGATTACTATGAGGAAGAATGATTAAGAGTATACAGTAGCAATCCTAAACATCCATCTCTTAACTATGGTGCCATCAGGATTTCTATTTCTATTTCTGAGCACTCCATTGCCAGTTCTATTGTACTGTCGAAGTTTTGTGTTAATAAGACCTTACTAGAGAAACCTAAGGCTCATTCTATAAGAGGTTAACTATCTACTACTGTTTTATTTAGAAATGCTCTGGCTGCTGGCATTTAGAGAAGGATCACAGAGCAGATACGCAAACCAGTCCAGCCACTATGAGAAAGCCTTAGCCTCAGACAATTTCTCTGTGACCTGGGTAAATAAGGTGGCTAGTCTACTCTCATGTTTATGACTACCACTGAAGATCCTGTGATGCATGTTGCAATACAAAGATGGCTGTCAGCCAGAATGCAGCCACAAAGGACTCTCACCTCTCCCTACCTTGGCTCTTGCCTTACCATATTGTGCCGTTCAGCTCTAATGACACTCAAGATTTCCAAGCTATCAAAAGAAAAAGCGGAGTAGCATTCATCGAGATGAATTTTCTCGATGTCATCATACCCAGAAAATAGCAGAAGTTGATTTGACAAAGCATGATAAAATTAAATACCAAAATCCAAAAGCAGTTGGAGCCAACTATTGTGGTTAACTTTGACACAGAGGTTGCTGGTAAGATGGGTGATATAATATGACAGCACTCTACGCCGGCATCAACAAGTCCCTACTCCACAAACTCCAGACAATACAGAACGCCGCCGCCAGACTCGTCCTCGGCATCCCCCGACACGAACACAACAGCCAACACCTACGAAGTCTCCACTGGCTCCCCGTGGAGAAAAGAGTCACTTTCAAAATCCTCACTCACGCCTACAAATGCCTACACAACAACGGACCCAAATACCTCAACAACAGAATCAACTTCCACGTACCCAAAAGAAACCTCCGATCTTCCAACCTCGCACTGGCCGAAACCCCGCGCATCCACAGAGCCAGAGCAGGCAGAAGATCCTTCTCTCACATTGCAGCCAAGACCTGGAACGAGCTACCGGCAGACATCAGACGCGCCCCCTCCCTGAACACCTTCAGGAAGACCCTCAAGACCTGGCTCTTCGGCTAAACAGATCTGCGGACCCCCCCTCAGCGCCTTGAGACCCTCATGGGTGAGTAGCGCGCTTACAATTCCCTGATTGATTGATTGAGTGTTCTGTACCTGTTTTCCAGCTCATCCAATGTCAGAAGCCTCTTCCTCAGTCAGATACAAACTTGTCCCACCAGCCAGAGGCCTGCCCTTCTCCTATTGTTTGAGGTGACAATGTTTTTGACGAGTATTGAGGTGTTTAATTTGATGAAACTCTCAATGCTCAGATCTTTTGGGAAGCAATGCAGGTATTTAGGTAATGTCTACTGAGTGGAAAGTCTAATACTGATCAGCTGGATTGACCAATTTCCCCCCTTGGGTTCCTGATGCAGAAGGCAATGAGAAAACGTATGGCAAGGTAGTGAAGTATTCCATCATCTTTTTCTTGTGTTAACTTTCTTTCAATATATTGACCGTGAGTACTCAATCCCATGGTAAAGAACCTTTCCAGACAGCACAGCAGGAACATTTTAACACTCCATGCTCTGGGAAAGCACGGGTGTGTCCACAGGATAATGACTATGAAGAAAAAAGTCCCATTCTGTCTGTAAAGTGTTGCCCCCCCACCCACGCCCCAGGCAAAAGTTTGATTCCTTGGGCCACTCTTCCATAAGGATACTCCAAGACTCAAATAACCCGGAGCAGTGTTTACCCCCAATTCCATCAAGACATGCTATTTTACTAAGGAAAACTGTGACTAAGGATGTAGTTTGTAAGCCCTTTTAGGGGAGGAAAGTGTCCAATTTTGGTTAAGTAGTCTTCTATGTCAAAGATGATGTTGTAATTCCTGACCGCAAAGGGGAAGTCCTCTAATATGTCGAAGGATACAGTATGCCAAGTGTATGGCTGTACTGCAGTGTGATGGAAGAGTCACATACTGTCACTCACATTCATTCCAAGCCAGCATGCATACATACAGTACCCAAATATATGTCAGATGGAAAATGCTCTCCCGTTCTCCTAATTTTTGATGGCCCGTTAACCTAAGGTTAGAAGGACCCCATTAATGAACTCGTGGAGTGGAGCCTAATTGTCATTCTTTTGTCAAAGATCTGCTCTGCTGCTCTACTTATTATTACACACAAGCTCTCCGGAGGGTGGTGAAGGACACTATAGATGCATGTCTTGATGAAAGTCAGAATCCCATTCAGGGGCCTACTCAAGGCTGAAACATGTTGATCAAGCAGATGCAGGGATAATTGACACACCTGGGCATCACAATATTCTTGTTTTTAACCATTTCCTAGACCCTGCCAAAAAGTGAATATCTTGGCATGGTGACTAAGAATTTGAACTCTCATATTAGATCCCATCCCACACTCCACTACCCATTATAAATACTCCTTGCTAAGTCTGGGAACCCAGTCACCATGAGGTTTTTCTTTGGCAAGTGAGTTGGGCCGGTGATGACGCACAACACCCAGGTTGGTGTGTGAGGCCGTGCCTTACAATGTTATATTACGTTTTGGACCTTACATATAGATAGACATACAGGACATTGTGGTCCCCTATACCTGGATAAGGTTTTGTTGAAGTGCGATCAAAATAATGAGGCAAAACCAGACTTCATGGTGCGATTAAAGTATTCAACTTCAATCCTTGCAGCACCAGGGGCACCACTGGGGAACAACTGATTCTCCACATTCAAACCTCACATTCCATCGTGAACTTAGAACGGCACTCCTTGCACCACTACACGAGAGTTACTGCATGTAGACAGCGCATGTAGTTAATCACCACAACATTTCCCCCTTACAACGGCAAATAAATTAACTTCGAAAAGTACTACACTACTAGATAAAATATAACATGCATGATAACCAATATATGATGTTAATGCATTAAAGAAAATAAACTGCAACTATTCACCTATGTTGGAATGCAATAAAAATGTGCATTTGGCAAACTACAATATACATTTTGCATAACTTATATGAATAAAATTAAAATTCCAGATTTAATCCCTGAACCTTGCTGGTTTCCTGATTACTCTTGTAACTCTACCATATTTCTGGGAATTACCCACATGTCCATTCCGAACAGGTACACTGACAGATCCCTCACTGGAAACATTCAGGTCAGAGTTCTCTCTGACATCTTTGTTCCTAACCTTCACTACTCTAGACAAATTCCACCATTCATGCCCTTTGACTATGACAGCATGTCCACTCACTGCTTCCACCGGACTGACCTTTAGATACATAAATAGGCTCTTTAAATCAAACCCAGTCTCTAACGCAAATTTTCTCACTGAGCTCACCAACACCATGCTTCTCATCAAACCATTCCTTCATCTTTGCATGACTTCAACTTTACGACGTATATCTCTATCCATGTCTTTCTCATGAATCGAAAGAGCTTGAATTTCTTTCAACCAAGCAGGACACATTACACAATCGCTGGCACACGACCCCTCAACACTTCAAATCGTGTCTTCCCCGTTACAGCATTGGGGCATGTACAATGCGAGAACAGCATGCAATCCACAGCCAATCTTACGTCAATTCTGTTTTTCACTGCCCATTGAACACACTCAACTAATGTTTGATTCATCTTCTCAACTAAGCCATTGGCTTGAGAGTGATATAATGCACCTCTCTTGTGCACTATTCCTGTCTTTGCTAAAAAACTCTCACATTTCCCTCAATCCAAATTGTACCCCATAATCGAATACCAACTATCTAGGTAGACCTTCACGTACGGAAAGTTTGTTGAAAAATGAAATCACTGTGGCTGTGGTTAGTTCATGAACAAAGTCTACTTCCCACCATCTGCTGTAATAATCAACTAAAACTAATGCATACTTGTGCCTAATTGACAGTGAATTGAAAGTTCCTATGAAATCCTCCGCCAACTTTGATCATGGTCTGTCTGGAAACATGTTTAACACAAAAGAGCTGCTCCTAGTATGATGGCGTAAGTGCTATAGTGTAATAGTGTTAACTTGTGAGTGCAGGCATCTCACAAAAAGTGAAAGACTGGTCTCACACACCACCTGGTGTCATGCTTCATCATTGACCAGTCCTCCCCCTCTAAAAACTTGGTTTGATAGAGGGCGGGCATGCACCTGAAGACAGGGATGCACTTCTAAAGCTAAGTGGGGGCCCTTACAAAAAAAGTGAGGTTAAAAGGCCATTACAGATGTCATACTTATTTTAGTGTAACTGGCATCTGTATGGTGTTTAAAATAAATGGTCGGTGTGTTGGGGATTCTATTGTCCCCCCACCGTACTATAAGTGGTCAACATGTTTCTGCCTGCTGGCCCCGAGGGGTCCGTGGCATTCGTCAGGACCTATACTGCATAAACGGGCTCCGCCCTTACCGTGCTATGCTGGTGAGGGTTCCACTTGGTGGGGTGAACACTTTCACACGCCACCGTGTGTGCGGCTAAAGTTAACGCCTGTAGGAAAAGAAAACAGAAGTGAAGTCCAGACACAAGTGATACAGTAACAAGTCTGGTAAAGGTCATCTGGTATGCCACATACTCATGCAAATTATAAGTGCGTGGCTATAAGTGCATCAAGTTGTGACATTCATCTGTGCACTTAAAAGAAAAAATGGGGAACACGGTCCCCAATGCTTACCCTAACTGATGGGACCTACTAGCCCCATAGGAGAGTGAGGAGGGGAGACCCCTTTGGTCAAGCGCTAGATAAAGAGGAGAGAAAAGGAAAAATCCAGGCGGGGTCTGGAAACATTACAGGATGAAGTTAGGGTGTAACAGTTTTGAAAGATTTGTCACTTGTTGAACAAATTACACACTCTTGGGCAGTTTGCACAATTTCATTGTCCATACTAGGCCGCCAATATCTAGAACGTATTTTCCATTTCGTTACAGTTTGACCCAAATCGCCTACATGACCAGCCTGAATGATTTTTGGTCTTAATGACCTGGGCGCAATAAAGGTGTCTCCCCTTAGAATTATATTCTCCTTTTCCAAAGACAACTCATCTGCAATTTTGAAAAATGGTTGCAAATCAGATGCTAAAGACCTTTTCTCAGGCCAACCTTTGATAACGTATTTCTGAACCATCTTTAACACTTCATCTCTCGCCAAACAATCCATCCACTCACTCTGGTCAAAAGTCCCCTTATTACATGCATCAACGGCAGCAATCAAACACTCTTCATCTTCCTCTCCTGTGTCACACCCCTCATTCATTAATGGTGACCTCGACAAATAATCAGCTCTAATGTTTTTACCCCCAGGAATATGTAGAATGTCAAAATTATTCTGTATCAGTTTAGCACTCAATCTGGCTATCCTTGGTGTAAGATCTCTGATCATGACTCCCCACCGGATTACCAACCAAAGGTTTGTGATCAGTCACCAATTGAAACTTTCTCCCCCGAATAAAACTCTTGAATCTTTAGACTGCCCAGCAGCACACCGGTAACTCTTTTTCAATGACCAAAATAATTTTCTCATTCTCTCTCAACACCAGGGATGGAAATCCTACTGTTCTCTCCACCTGAGGAACTTTTTGAGACAATGTCATGCCTAATCCACTGCTACTTGCATCTACTGTGATGATGTACTGAACTGACGGATCATAGGGCGCCAGTATCCCTGCAGACCCAATTTCTTCCCTCAGCTTGTCCAAATCTGCCTGGCAAGCCTCATCCCATTGAAAAAACACAGTTTTCTTAAGCAACTTCCTGATATTTTCCATCTTATCAGCAAAATTCTTTATGAATTTTGCATAAAATTCGTAAACCCCCCGTCCTCCCCAAAAAGATTAAATATGCTCTTTACTTGTGGGTACAGGAGCTTTGCTGATGGCATCTACCAAACCTTGCCGTGGTTCTACCCCCTTTTGCGAAATGACATCCCAAATATCCAATGCTTGATTAAGTGAACTCACACTTCTTAAGATGGCAACAATGCCCGCCTGCTCTAGTCTTTCCAAAACTACACACATTGTCTGATCATGTTACTGTAAGTCTCTTGCCACTATAAGTATTTCATCTTGAAACCCGACAACCCAATTGATTCCTTTCAAGACAGACTCCATGATGCGTTGGAAAATGGTGGCTGCTGTAGCTAGGCCGAAAGGCATTCCTCTGAACTGAAATGTTCCGACCGTAGAAATGAAAGCAGTGAGGTGCCCAAAAGATTGGTCTAACTCCATCTGATGGTAGGTAGAAGCTAGATCAATCGTGCTGAACACACTCGCCCCGTGAAACTTGTCAAAATGTCATCTATTCTAGGTAGCGGATGTGAGTCCACCCAAATGGATTTAGTTAGAGTTTGTAAATCAGTGCAGATTCGTAAATCACCCACCTTTTTATGGGCGATAACTAGAGGAGATAGCCACAATGTCGATTCTACGGGCTCAGTGACCCCCCTCTATACACATTTTCTCAAGCATGTTGGTTAAATGCTCCCTGATGCTAAAAGGAACGTTCCTCACCCCGAGTGGGACGGGTATGCCCAGAAGTGGGTCCGTGCTCTCCATACCACTGGAGTCAAGCTATCCTGGCTGATGAGGGGTGAAACCCCGAAACCGGTCCTAGGATGCTTGTTTCCGGTCCAGGGAGAACCTGGCCTGGCAGTTCGGGCTGGACTGTTCCCATAGGGAGCAGGGTCAAGACTGATTTGCATATGGCTGGGTTCAAACTGGAATGGCATGGGGAGCAAAAAAACTATGGATTTAGGCCCAGATCTCTGTACTGGGGTGAATGTATGACATTATTCAGCAATCTGTCCATCAATTGTTCTTTTTGCAGTTGTCACCCCGAGTGGGACGGGTATGCCCAGACGTGGGTCCCGTGCTCTCCATGCCACTGGAGTCAAGCTATCCTGGCTGATGAGGGGTGAAACCCCGAAACCGGTCCTAGGATGCTTGTTTCCGGTCCAGGGAGAACCTGGCCTGGCAGTTTGGGTTGGACTGTTCCCATAGGGAGCAGGGTCAAGACTGATTTGCATATGGCTGGTTTCAAACTGGAATGGCACGGGGAGCAAAAAAACAATGGATTTAGGGCCAGATCTCTGTACTGGGGTGAATGTTTGACCTTGTTCAGCATTCTGTTAATCATTTGCTCTTTTTGCACGTTCTTCAACTTATGCTTCACAGGTACCTCATTTTCCTGAACCTTAATTCTATGCTGGAATCCCTTAATTCTACCTAGATTTCCTTAAAAACGTTGGGAAATTTCTTGATCCACAGTTTGTTTACGCATCAGTCTCTCTAATTAACAAAATTTGAACTTCCTTGCCTGGCCTCAAAGTCATGCCAAATAAACCTTGAAAGTACTAACCCAAAATGTTGATCCCTTTCTTAGCAACATAAACCTTCCCTTTAATTACTTTCTTTTTGAACTATTGCATGATCTCAAAATACCCCAAAAACTCAATCCTCTTGCCATCATACAAAACTGGAAGTCTATCTGGTGCTATAAACTCTTTGTCGGTCCAAGTATCTTTAAACAACACTTTAGTGAAGATAGTCATCTTTGCACCTGAATCGACTAATAACTTTAGCACTTTCCCTTCAACCCTGATAGCAGTGTAAGGATCCCTAAATTCAGATTGAACTTGATCTGTGACAACTAGCTCTAAATCTTTAGTTCTCTCCGTCAGTTCAAATGTTTCTTCATCATTCTCAACCACCGCATTTACTCTGTTCTTCTTAGACTGTCAAACTTCAGCAAAGTGGCCAACTTTTCCACAGTTTTTGAACGCAACATTCTTTGCGGTGCAGGGCCGACCCATGGGTGTTTGTTGAGGGTACCCACACCTAAAACATATGTTCTTTTGTTTAAAACCTGATTCTGATCCCCCTTTGAGGATTCATTCTTTGGAGATTCATAGTTTTTCCTTTGGAAAACACATTTAGTGTAATGCTGACCCTTCACACCACCGTCAGCCACTACATGCACACCAGCCCCTTCTTTGTTCACCAATTCTCTTGACGCCTTGTGGGAAATTGAAATGCTCTTGATGATGTCTATTATTTATACCAGTGATGGGTTCTTATAGGTTAGTCATTTTCCCCGGACTCTCTCGTCCCAACACCTAACCACAATTTGGTCCCTTATGAGTTGCTTGGTGAAATCTTCAAACTCACAATCCGCCGCAAGTATGCGTAATGCTGCCATATATGAATCTATCGACTCCTGCTGGTGCTGCTCTCTGGTAAAGAACTTATGCCTGTTGACAATTAAACTTCGTTGGACATCAAACTGTTTCTCGACTTTTTTTATTGCAACTTGATACTGATTTAGTTCCTCCTCTTCATCCGATCCTTCATGCACTGGTGGTAAATGTTCATAAACAGCTTGCCTTTCGAAACCTAGATTATGTTCCAAAAGAAACCTATTCCTTTCTGTACAATACCTTTTTCCATCTCTAGCCCCAAATATTTAGTAAAAGCATGAAACCAAGTCTTCCATTTAATAGGTGGCTCACCGGGAGACTGCAAAAAGGAGGTGGCGCATTTACTGACTGCATTTGGACTGAAATTGAAAATAACCACACAAGATTAAAAATGAAGAATGTGGCTAAAAACATATCATTGCCCAACATATGAACACTAACAGTTGGTTTCAAATAGAATACACACTTTTGTTTTCTTTTAATTTAGAAAGTCACTGTCCTGTGCTCTGTATAAATAAAGTAGCTGAAAATCTCACTGTAATCACCACCTAATGGTTTGAGTGTGCATGTCACTGTTGATATTAAAATTTGGAGTAACACGCAGTTCTTGAGAAAGTGTGCGTCACTGTCCAAACTCTGACCTCATGTTATTGTATGTTTCACTGTTGACTACTAAGATGCAAAACACGCTGACGCAGTGGTAGCATGCGTGTCACTGCCTTCCATACAACTGCAACACGCTAGACTTGACCAAGTGTGTGTGCGTGTCACTGCAAAAGACCTACTTGTATTGAAAAGGTAGACACTGACAATCACCTCAAATAATGCTGGTGTGCGCATCACCGAAGCTGTGAAACGCACGCATCCTATTTACAGCATATGGATCTTCCCAATGATCCAGAATGGCCACTCTTGCGTCGTTTAACGTGCTTTCCAAAGGAATTAGGGCTGGCGCTCACTGCGCCCCTGCATGATGTTATGTGTTTCTTTTTAGAGAAATTAGCCAGTTTTGAAAGTAGTGCGCGTGCCTGCTCACGAGCACAGGAGTAGTACTGTTGACCCAGACACAGCCGCCTTAAAAAGTAACAAACTCAATGTTGCCGGTTGTAAAGTACTTTTTCAGACTTTGTCAATGCTGGCTCACAGCCTACCTAATGGATGTCCCTCACTTGGACAGTGTAAACTCACTCTGAAATGATGTCGCGCGCGAGCGCATTGATGGAGCAAGACCACTGACTCATTGTCAGTGAAATTGCTCTCCCACCCTCGCAGCTCCACCATTAAGTGAGGCCTAGGCCTGCCCCTGCCCCTGCACTCTCGAGTGTTGGTGATCGAGGCCCTCCTCCACCCGCAGGTTTCCTGCGCCTCATCCCTGGTGGTCCAGTGGACCTCTGTCTCCTTCCTCTAACTCTGCTCTTTCACTCGTTTTTCTACCCTTTTTTATCTTTCACCTTTCTGCACTTTTCTGCATCTCTGCTCTTTTGTGCCTTATTTCTGCTCATTTTCCCTTCCTCTCGCTCTGCCCTTTCACTTGTTTTCACTCGTTTTTCTACCCTCTTTTATCTTTCACCTGTCTGCACTTTTCTGCATCTCTGCTCTTTTGTGCCTTATTTCTGCTCATTTTCCCTTCCTCTCGCTCTGCCCTTTCACTAGTTTTCACTCGTTTTTCTACCCTCTTTTATCTTTCTGCATCTCTGCTCTTTCGTGCCTTATTTCTGCCTATTTTCACTTTCTTTATCCCTTATTTCCTCCCTTTACCTTTCCCCGCCGCTGCTGCCCCCGCGGCCCCTCCCCCCCCAGCGCGAACGGCCCAATCCAGCTCCCCTCCCCGCTCCCGCCTCCCAGCTGTCCAGCCCTCCCCGACCCCTACTTAATGGCGACCACTGTGGGGACAGGCGAGCAAGACCACTGACTCATTGTCAGTGAAATTGCTCTCCCACCCTCGCAGCTCCACCATTAAGTGAGGCCTGCCCCTGCACTCTCGAGTGTTGGTGATCGAGGCCCTCCTCCACCCGCAGGTTTCCCTGCGCCTCATCCCTGGTGGTCCAGTGGACCTCTGTCTCCTTCCTCTAACTCTGCTCTTTCACTCGTTTTTCTACCCTTTTTTATCTTTCACCTTTCTGCACTTTTCTGCATCTCTGCTCTTTTGTGCCTTATTTCTGCTCATTTTCCCTTCCTCTCGCTCTGCCCTTTCACTTGTTTTCACTCGTTTTTCTACCCTCTTTTATCTTTCACCTGTCTGCACTTTTCTGCATCTCTGCTCTTTTGTGCCTTATTTCTGCTCATTTTCCCTTCCTCTCGCTCTGCCCTTTCACTAGTTTTCACTCGTTTTTCTACCCTCTTTTATCTTTCACCTTTCTGCATCTCTGCTCTTTCGTGCCTTATTTCTGCCTATTTTCCCTTTCTTTATCCCTTATTTCCTCCCTTTACCTTTCCCCGCCGCTGGTGCCCCGCGGCCCCTCCCCCAGCGCAACCGGCCCAATCCAGCTCCCCTCCCCGCTCCCGCCTCCCAGCTGTCCAGCCCTCCCCGACCCCTACTTAATGGCGGGCACTGCGCGGCTGCGCAGCGGCCACGGGCAACGGGCGCGCCGCTGGCGCGATGAAGGCGCGTCAAAGGCAAGCCCGTCTGCGCCCGTCCGCGACCCGACCGCGACCAGCGCCAGGAACCCTGGACCTCCGCCCGCCAACGCTATGACCCAGCAGCACTCCACGCACTCAACCCAGGCCGCAACAACAACTGCAAGCTAGCATCACCAGCCGACTCCCACGGACCCTTCAGCTGTCACCGCTGCCGGCACACCTGCAGCACCGCCAAAAACACGGATCCAGCACAACCCGCCCACAAGAACACAACCGAACCGAAGACCCTGCAATGCATCCTCCTCAACGTCCGATCCCTCCACAAACACGCCACAGAAATCTGGGACCTCCTCGACAGCACCACCCCGGACGTAGCGTTCTTCACCGAAACCTGGACCAACACCACCTCGGGACCGGACATCGCCATCGCCATCCCCCAAGGATACAAGATCTCCAGGAAGGACCGCCCCACCCGCCCAGGAGGAGGAATCGCCATCGTCCACAAATCCAGCCTCCGCCTGAGCACACTCCCTGACGAGCCCACAGAACTGATGGAACACCTTCACTTCAAGATACTGGCCAGCCCCACCGCCACCCTCCGAGGAACCCTCATCTACCGACCCCTTGGACCCCGCGGACCCTTCGCCAACTCCATCACGGACATTATCTCCCCGCAGGCCATCGCATCCACCAACTACACCCTGCTGGGAGACCTCAACTTCCACCTCGACAACCAACTGGACCCCAACACCACATCCCTCCTGGACAACCTCCACAACATTGGACTGTGCCAGATCGTGACCGAGCCCACGCACTCAGCAGGACACACCCTCGACCCCCTCTTCACTACAGGAAACTCCATCACCTTCAGCCACACCACCGAACTCCCATGGACCGACCATCGATGCGTCCACTTCACCTTCAGAACACCCACCATCCACAGACACCAGCACCTGCTTCCACGAAGAAACTGGACCAAAATCACCGACGACCAGCTCACCTCCTCACTCAACAACTCCACCCCAACCATCGCGGAATACGACGACCCCAACACCGCAGCCCGAACCCTGCATAGATGGATCTCGGACAGCACCAACACCATAGCCCCCCTCAAGAAAAACAACAATACCCGCACCAAGAAAGCCAGATGGTTTACCACCAAACTTCGAGAGTCCAGAAGCACATGCCGCCGCCTCGAAAAGGCCTGGAGGAACACCAAATCAACAGAAGCCCACGACAACTTCAGAGCCGCCACCAACGCCCACCATCAACTCATCAGAGAAACGAGGAAAAAAGCGATTGAAGACAGAATCTCCACCCACGCGCACAACAGCAAGGAACTCTTCAGCATCATCAAGGAGTTCGCCCAACCCACTAGCGAGTCTACCGACATCCCTCCCTCACAAGACCTCTGCGACAAACTCAGCACCTTTTTCCACCACAAAATCAAGAGCATCAACGACAACTTCGACGAAGACAACCAACACACTGAACCCTCACCAACCACCCCGACACCCAGAAACCAGCGATTGACGACTGGACAGCCCTCACCACCGAAGACACACTGAAGACAATGAAGTCAATCCACTCAGGGGCCCCCACGGACCCCTGCCCCCACCACATCTTCAACAGAGCCGCCGACACCATCGCACCCATGCTCCGCCACACCATCAACCGCTCCCTGGCGACCGCCTCGTCTCCCGACGACTGGAAACACGCCGAGGTCAACCCCTCCTAAAGAAACCCTCAGCGGACCCCACCGACCTCAAAACTACAGACCCATCTCCCTGCTCCCGTTCCCAGCGAAAGTCATCGAGAAAGCCATCAACAGCCAACTCGCCACATTCATTGAAGAACACAACATCCTCGACTCCTCCCAATCCGGCTTCAGAAAAAACCACAGTACGGAAACCGCCCTCCTCGCCGCAACAGACGACATCCGCACCCTACTGGACAAAGGAGAAACAGTAGCCCTCATCCTCCTCGACCTATCAGCGGCGTTCGACACAGTCTCCCACCGCACCCTAATATGCAGACTCTACGACGCAGGAATCCAGGACAAGGCCCTCGACTGGATCCGCTCCTTCCTCTCCGGCAGGACGCAGCGGGTCAGACTCCCCCTTTCCTCTCGGACCCCACACCTACCACCTGCGGAGTCCCCCAGGGCTCCTCCCTCAGCCCGACGCTCTTCAATGTCTACATGGCTCCACTCGCCCCCATCGTCAGAACCTACGGACTCAACATCGTGTCATACGCAGACGACACCCAGCTCATCCTCTCCCTATCCAACGAGCCCAACACCGCCAGACGCAACTTTCGAGAAGGCATGGAAGCCGTCGCCAAATGGATGAAAAACAGCTGCCTACAACTAAACACCAACAAAACAGAAGTACTCATCATGGGCCCAAACCCCGATGCCTGGAGCGACACCTGGTGGCCCCCCGCCCTCGGAAACCCGCCAACCCCCACGGACCACGCACGCAACCTAGGAATCATCCTGGACTCCGAGCTCAAAATGGACCGCCAGATCAACTCTGTCTCGTCTTCCTGCTTCCACACCCTCCGCCTCCTTCGTAAGACCTTCAAATGGATCCCCCTCGAACACCGAAAGACCGTCACTCACGCCCTGGTCACCAGCAGACTCGACTACGGCAACGCACTCTACGCCGGAATAAACAAAAACCTCACCCGCAAGCTACAGAACATCCAGAACGCCGCCGCAAGACTGGTCCTCAACCTGCCAAAACACTGCCACATCTCCCAGCACCTGCGCACACTCCACTGGCTCCCTGTCGAGGCGAGAATCACCTTCAAGATGCTCACCCACGCACACAAGGCCCTCCACGGCACCGGACCAGCATACCTGAACAGCCGACTCAAATTCCACGCACCCCAAAGGACCCTACGATCAGCCCAGCTCTCCTACGCCATGGTCCCCCGCACCAGAAAGACCAGATCGGGAGGCCGCTCCTTCTCCTTCCTCGCGGCCAAAGCATGGAACGCCCTTCCGCTCCACCTCAGACAGACAACATCGCTCCCCATCTTCGCAAGAAACCTCAAAACCTGGCTCTTCGACAGACCCCCTCCTTGATGGATGGAACCTGCACCCCCCTCTCCCCACCCCTAGCGCCTTGAGACCCTTACGGGTGAGTAGTCGCGCTTTAACAAACCCCTGATTGATTGATTGATGGATCAGCTCTTTAAATCCCAGCTCTACAAAATATACGTTCCCTGTGCATACAGAGCGTTCGCTCCTACCTTCTTCTGTAAATACTTTTCAGTAATGTTCACGCGACTTGCAAAGTATTTTGGGAGGGCACAGACAAGGACAGCCCATGATTGCTCAAGCCCCCTTGATCCCAGATATTTGGATCTTATGTGCTTGGTTAAAAAAAAATATATATAGCTGGAACACCCAAAATAGAGGGACCTTAATTAAAAACATTGAAAACATGATGTATCATGGCTCCTCTTTCAGAATGATCACACTTACAGGTTGTGTTTGGCAAGGGAGAGTGGCTGTGGCTCTACCAAGGTAGAGAGAAATGAAAGTGCTAATCCATAAATGCTGGGAGCAAATACAAACATACCTGCAGGTATCTCAGAGAGGGAGGTGTGTTCCTAGTGGGGCTCAAGTGGTAAGGAGAGATTTCAAACTGCTCTCACCAGACACACTTACATCCATTTTCCTATGACCACAGCCTGTGTCCTCTTGTAAATAAACACATGCCCTTTTCCCAAGTGTAGAGAGCAGAGACTCAAAAGATTCAGGTGTATAGAGAACACACAAGAGAGACCAGTTGTCTTGACACCTCTTAATGGTAAAATACTATTAAGTGACTTAAATACTGCTCTGTTAAATGTATTTTTAATGTCACTGGGAGCCAAGAATTCTGCGAGACAGGTGAACCTCCAGCAGTAGGAGGCACTGTTTGCAGACAGTTTCAAACAGCATCACCATTAACTATGCCCTACATTTCAGAAAACAGCTGCATTATATTCCTAATATTCCTTTTTAATCGCGGCATATCCCAGATTCCCCAAATCCTGGTATTGAGACATATTTGTGAAGAGTTCACACACAAACGCATACATTCTTTTGGGTAACATGGTCAATGTAAAGGTCTTAAGTAGGAATATTGTGCATGGTTCAAGGGAACCAATGGGAGGCTGCAGAGCGCAGGCTGTCAGCCCTTCCCAATGTAGGGTTCCCATCGCATTTCTTACTGTCTTAAATGTAATAATCATCTGCCACTGGTTCTAGAGCTCTCGTTTACACAGACGTACAGTACAGGCAAGATGGGTCCCAGATGCATAACTGAAATCAGGAGACACATTGAGACACATTCATTATTATCAGCTGGTTCCTTACCCTTCACTCCTCTCCTTTACTTTCTGCAGCTGGAGGGTGATGACGCCAGCTGTGGAGTCTTTGCTCGGGTAGATCTCCGTGGAGATGTTCTTCTGATTTTCGTCCACCACAATGATCTTGATGCCTTTTCCTTCCAGAAGGTCACTCTTCGTGAGGATGTTCAGATCCAGCTCTGTGGCTGGGCAGCTTGTGTCCTCCATTTTCTTCACATAGTCCTTCACCTCCTTCTGCTCAGCCTCTGTGAGTTTAAGTGTTTTTCCATCAACTGGTGTCTTCTTCATCTTTCTTTGGTGCTTTTGTTCTATGAAGAAGCGCTCAGTCTTGTTTCTTCCCAGGATATTGTCAATGGTCTTCCCTACATGCTGATTCAATTCTACACGAATAGGGTTATTTATCAAACTAGTTAGGCGGCTTGAAAGCAAAACAGTAAAGTTATCACTCAGGTGTTGGGATATTGTATCCAACAATTTAACTTTCACTGTCTCCACATCTGGAAAATTCTGGCGTCCATCTTCCTTACAGCCAGCATCTGATAGGAATCCATCAAATTCCTTAACTATAAATGGAATTACTTTTTTTTCAATCACATCTTGTGTTGGGGCAGAATTTAGCATTTGCACAAAGTCAGCCACACCTTTCCCCACAGCAACACTGAGCTTGAACCCTTTTTGGATAGCTCCACTCACTTTGGCCTTCTCCAGGATTTGCAGGATGCCATCTTTCATATTGTTGAGGTGAGTGAAGAACTTGTTCAAGGTGTTGTAATCTTCAGTGACATTAGTGACCGCAGACTGGCAAACATCTTCCAATATATTGTTCATGATTTGTTTATGTGCGTCTCGGATCTGAAAAGTGGATGGGTTTTCCATCTTTAGGGCATTCTCTGGTACCCCATTGATAATTATAAACTTTATAATTGATTGGTTCAAAGTTTGGTCTCCTTTTATTGATTTTGCTATCATGTCTTTGAAGGCATTTTCAAATATTTTCTTGAACACAGCTTGTAGGGCTTCATCCATGCCATACTCTATAGCTTTCAGGGTCCCTTGTTTGGCGATCTCTTGTCCAGTGTACTTTATCACCTGCACAAAGTTTTTCTTCATGGCAGAACTTGAGGCGAGGGTCTTGATGGAGTTGGACAAGGCCTTATTGGACATGGCAGAGGCGGTTGATTTTGCAGACGTACGAATAGAAGAAATGACAGCTTTTCCGGAACGAATTATGTCATCAGCAAGAGAAGCAAATGTTTTGGTTCCATTTAGCAGACTTTTTGTCACTTTCACAATGGCCATTGCTGCCTTTTTAATGAGGCTAAATCCTGCAGTTATGAGTGATAGCCCAATACTAATGGCTTTGGAAATTGCCCATTCCGCCCAATCGAATGTGCCCTTTACCATCCCTTCGATCCCTGATATCATGTCCGACACACCCTCGGAAATCAGACCCATTCCGATCTGACTAGCCGTCCCACAGGTGAAAACACACACAAGAATCCCAGCAAGGACCTGCAATGCTCCAAGAATAAAGCAAATGAGAGCATTAATGCAGAATTCTGGCTTCTTCTCGACTTCAAAGACAAAGGACAGGCCATAGTCATAGAGCACAATAAGCTCGTCGGTGGTTATAGGGTTACGATCATTTGACAATGAGAAGACAGCCTGGTCCTTGGTGATAGCATTATTCTTCTTCTGTTGAAGCTCAGTTAGCTTTGCTACAGACTTGTCAATGTAATCGATCCAAGACTTGAACAGGCTCTTGCGGGTCTGCATTTGTTTTGTGAAGTTGGGATCGTCTTTGTTGTGAGGTTCAAACTTGGCTATGCAGGACATCTGGCAGGCAACTATAGTGTTTGATACCTCGGATACATAGACATGGATCATCTGCTTAGAATCTTTTAAAAGGTCTATTGCCTTCTGCATGTAGCCTTCCTTTCCCAGATTAATTGTAATGTAGGCCTGATTGTAGAGTGAGACAGCACGGTACACCCGATCAGTCGTCTCTGCTTTCTGCCAGAATGAGAGTGCCCCATAATCCGATGCCTTGTTCTGAGTGTGGAGGTACATGCGATCCATAGCCTGTTTGATGAAGTCGTAAAAGTTATCTGATTCTCCTCGCAGGAGGCTGTCTGTCCTCCTCTGGATCACTTGGCCAAGGTCTTTCTTTAGCTCTTTGATGTCTTTATGTTCATCTATGTCTTTTTCATGTAGTGTGAGCCAAAGGGCCCAGCTCTCCTTTAACGCATTCAGAGCTGGGCGGTAGTCAAGCTTTGTCTTAGAGTAATCAAAGATGTAATCACCCTTCGGTAAATCAGAAGTCATGTAAATGTCTTGTTTTTCCTCCTTATTGTAATTCTGTTGAAAAACATTTAAATGTTCACAGAAGGTCTGAAATAGTTCTTCCCGCATCTGTACTTCCAGAAGCTCATCACTTTCCATGTCTGTGATACGCTTCTTCTCATAGTCTGCTCTGAGCTGTCTCATGACTTCTATGGGTTGCCCCTGATATGATGGCAACAAGCTTTCATAGTTTAAAATAATCTGAACCATCCCTGGGTTTCCTTTACGAGAGGTTCGACCAAATATTTGCTTTTCAACTCTCATGTTTGCAGGAAAATGGGTGAGAATAACAAACAGCCCTCCACTTTCATTGACATCTTTAGTGATTTTAACATCTGTGCCTCTTCCACCGAGGTTTGTGGCAATGATAACATCTCCTGGACCAAATATTCTCTTTTCAATATTGTGCTTATCACTTCTGGTGTACAGAGCTATTTTACCTGAATCCGAAACAACCTTTAGTTCTATTAATTCATTTTGTAGCTTTTCGGCCGTTTTCACATCTTCGCACACAACTAAAATCGCTTGACCTTTGCCCCACTGATTTGAACTGGTGCGCTCCTTCACACTGCCGCAAATACTTTTGATCCATGCGTCACGCCCTCCTTTGACCTGAAGAGTTGGTAGCTCAGTCTTCTTGGTGTAGCGATGAGTAGGCATGATATAACAAGACACCTTGTAGTGTTTCTTAAGGCATTCAACCTCTGCCTCATCACCAAGGGTTCCCGAGACCCCAAACATGCCTGTGCCTTTAGTGTATCGTTGAAGGAAATGGAAATTTGACATGAAATTGGTGACGTTGGACAGTGGTGAGATCGCCAACTGGTGCTTCAGCTCCAGAAACTGCTGTAAGCCGTCACCCCATCGCTTGTTCTTCTCAAGCACACCGGTGGCTTTGAAGTCCACTGGGATGATGGAGTGGTATTCATGGATGGGCGTGTTGGTGTTCACTCGTCCTGTGTCAGTGGTTGATTCTATCATGTACTCTCGATCCTTCACCATTGTGAGGGCCTTCAATGCATTTTCCACAAAGACCGTTAGCCTGTTCTGGGTGTATGCCTTCAGGTAGGCTGGCAGGAGGATAACGTTCTCTTCATTACTCTTTTGTTTATCTGGTGGTTCATAGGTATCTGAGTACCTGATTCTTGATTCCAGGTCTCTGACGGCTCCTTCCACTAGATCCTTGTTGCTCATCAACTCACAGGCACGTCCATGTTCCTGAAGAAGAATGCAAATCTTGTCATGCTCAGATGTGGACTTGTTTTCAGCTGTGGTTTTATAGTCTGGTGTAGAGTTGTTTGAGGTGGCGTTCTTATCAGCTGTAGAACTATTCTCTGATGTAAAGTTGTTGATAGATGTGGAGTTAGAGTCTGATGTGGAATTGGCTGATGTGGAATTGTTCTCAAAAGGAGATGCTTTCCCATCCTTCAACTCGTAACAGTCAAAGACTACAGCATCTTCTAGAATTTTTTGAAAGATAGACAAAAGATCTCTCTGCTGATCAGGTCCAAGTTTAACCATGATCTCCTTGATTGCAGAGTCTTCTGGTGCTTCTGTTACTGGCTCCTCAGTTTTATCTAGCAGTAATTCAATCTGCTTCACATCCGCTTCACTGAAGAACCCCAGCTGCAGTCCAGGCGTCAGAATTTCAAGGGGGGAGAAATGCTCTGATGTCTTCGGTCCCATCACAGCTGTTGCAGCAACTTTGTGAAAGTATTGTGTTCCTGTTGCCCAAAGTATATCCCCAGTTTTCGACTCTTGGATCCGTTGACAAGTGCATACCTTTGCCCAGATGGCAGCCAGCAGTTGTTCTAAGTGCCGCATTCCTGTTGCTGCATGTGAAAGGAAAGTGACTTGGACACCACTATCTAAGGTCATATAGTCTACCTCATCCACAATGGCTAAGTCAAATTTCCGATCTCCTCTGGTTTTGCATTTTTCAAAATCTTGTCGTAGAATGTCAGCAGCAAAGTTCCCGATAGTGCCATACACAATATCAGCTGCATAAGCCTGTTTGATTGCCTTGTCACTTTCTCTTGAATCAGTACATTCATCTAACCCTGGAGGTGGCACAACACTGCAAGACACATCAAACATCTTGTACAGATTACTCCATTCTTCTTGATCACGACGGGCAAGTACTGGTGAACTTGTGATAACATCAACCTTCTTCCCACGGATGGCATGAACAAGGCCGAGCATGGCCACGATGGAAGATTTACCCTCTCCAGTAAAGATCTCCATAAGACAACCATTGCATTCAGGGGCTTTAGAAAGGAGCAGAGTCAACACAGATGCGAGCTGAGTCATGCGTGGAAAATAGCCCTCAATCTTCTCTCCTGACTGCTTCACAATAGTCGTAGTATCCTGCACAGCTACACACAAGCCAATAAAAATTTTCACCAGGTTCTCAATATCAGGATTCTCAAAGTTGATCGATCTGGTTATGGCTATACCTTCTTTCTTCATCTTTTCATCCAGATCTAGGGTTTTATACGCTGGAAGCCGAGCTCCAACTTCACTGAGGACTTTGTCCAGGATAGTAAGAACCTTTTCTGGATAATTATTTTTTTTCATTTCTGCTAGTATGGTTTTTAAATCCTTGTCCTTCTCGTTCATTAAATGTTGCTGTAGATTCAGCACAGGATCCTGGTCCGTCAAAGATGCAATGGTCGTGTTTATTTCGATCTGGTACGTCTGTACGCGTTGGAGGATGGCCTCCACCTTCTCTTGTGGAACCCTACTCTCCTGCACCTTTAGAGTGAATTGAACTGCCTCCATTGGGGTCCACATTCCACTGAATAATATGTGTCTGAGAAAGTCTTGGCTGGTGCTGGAAAGCTCAGAAAAGACAGCTCTCGATAGTTTCCCAGCTAAGGTCTTGTTTGTGTCATACAGTACATCCATGATTCGAATACAGAAGCTGGATATATCATCTATCTTATCTTTGTATTGCTTCATCTCAGCCTCTTTTAGTGTTACCTGGACAGTTGCCTTAAGTAGGCTCATCTGTTCGGTGAGTGAAATATTCTCATAGTCAAAGGTATTTTCCAACCCTCTAAGACACCAGATGGGTATGTCCTTCTTCACAAGGAACTGGGCCATGAGTTGCTGCTGTAGCTTTTTCATCCGATCACCAATGTCTTGGGATTCCAGAGCCTTCTCTTCTTTCATGTTAATATCAATCAAGAGCTGCTTAAATTTCTCCTCAACATCCTTTTCCTACAAAAGAAAAACAATAATATGTGTTATTTATTTCATGAACAGTATGTGTGTTTAGTGTACAGCATAAAGCACTCCTCTATCTGTGTAAGTGGCTAAGGTAGAATCTTCCTTTGCATTCCATGAGTCCTGGTCACTACTGAGGACTTGGACCAAGCATATGGTGGCTATACCTAATGTCTGCACACCTACCCCCAGTTTTCCACCGGGAAGCATCACATCACAACGCGGTTGACTGACTGGTACAACAAAAACCAACAAATACATTACTGGAATTCTAAAGAGATTGCAAAATGCAGTGAATGTTTGTTAATTGACATAGGTATGACATATCTTCACATTATCCGTTTCCACAATGTTGGTGTAACACTATTGGTTTCCTTGAAATTATCCAACTGAGACACATAGGTTTAACACCAAATTTACAGACTTTTCTGTATCTTTTCACAGACCATGATATAGGCCCGCAATGACCAAGCCTAATTGTGGAGAGGTGTGGTGCAGCGGCCAGGGCAGCTGTCTTCGGAGCACAGGGTTCACGGTTTGATCCCCGGCTCCGGCGGCAGCTCAGCTCAGCACCATGTGACTCTGGGCAATAGCTCACTTAATTTCCACTACAGCGCCTTGAGACCCGTAAGGGATAGTAGCTGCGCTATATAAAAATGGACTTACATTTAATTGAGTGCTCATTTTTAGCCCATGCCCTTCCTTATGGGAATAAAAAATACTTTATGTACAGTAGCTATTCACACAGGTTGATCAAGTGACGGTACACCCACAAGGTGATGGCACTGTGCATTAGTGTCATAATAAAGACAAAATGTGTACCAATAATTCTTTAACATGATCTTGCAGCCTTGAAAAAGTCCAGGAGGATGAAACACGTGTTGGCTGCGGTGTTTATGAATAATGATGTACTTGGATGTGTTCCTGAAATAAAAAAGAACTGCATATCGTTTGTGTTTGGAATGGATCTAACTACAGAGAAGTTGAAACTTAACAAGGAAAAGAACCAACAAATGCAAATTGGACTGTGTGTGCTTAGGTGCTATTTCTGTATTTTGTCACTACTGAGGACTTGTATGAATACTTCATAAAGCGCTACACTAGCCTGAAGGTCCACTTGAAGTTAGTACGGCATCCCATGTTTTTATGCTATTGTGTGGTAAGTTCTTGTTATTTGAGAATTCTCATATTTTGCTTCAATAGGAAGTGCTCTTTGTGGTAAAATGTAAGTAATACTAATATAAGACTTTACCTCTCTTCTCAGCACTCTGAATACCCCAAGCAGAGAGATTCAGTTTCATAATCCAACATGCCCAGATGTACCCTAAGAAACATTAGATACTGAAGGATCTCCCATAGGTGCATCACTTACTTCTGGGTGTTGTGTAGACATATGGCACACAATACCTTTGTTGCATCCCTAAATAAGTGGATGCGCCTGTCCAGAGCAAACCATTGGGATAAATATTGATGAACTTCATATGAGAAGCTCATTCGCAAAGTATATTCTGAGCGGACACCTGAGCTCAGCCGCACACCTATGTTTTCACGGTTAGATCCACATTGGGCAACAGATCTTTTAGTTGCAAAGGTGCGACCAGGTGGAACCTAGTTCCTCTTTTTCTATCACCAGCCTTTTAGCTTTCAGAAAACAAACACTTTTATTCTAGTTGTTATCTGTATCTAGCTTGTTTGGCCTTTACTGCCATGAGGGGTTTACTGACAGCAACAAGAGACCCTCTAGTTAGGATGTATGTTTGTACTTTACATGTACCTGTATACAATTAGCTGTAATATAGTAGTGCAAAAGCTGGACAATTTATAACTGAATAAATATGATACAAAGTCTACAAAAAAGTGATATAGGAACTTGCATGTCTCCATACCTTTCAAATGAGCCTCAATCGAACAGCCTCTACCACCCTCCAGTGGTACCACCCCCCCCTGAAAACATGCCTCAGCCTCCCAAAAGTGTTCACCTCCATCACGTTTCAAAACCACTAAACCTCACTGTCTTTGGAGCCTTAAAAGATGAAGAGGCATGGATGCTACCTCTTAACATTAAAAATAAAAAAACATCACAAATCTTATTCATAGTCTACTCCCAAATTTATACTAATAAAAACAACTATTATCGTTGCATCAACAAATTAAAAGCTTTTAGTTTTCTTACTCTGAAACGTATGACAACTGCCCACAGGCTAAAAACGAGCACAAAACATGGCCAATTTATAACTTTTGGCAAAATATAATAATGAGATAACCAGTGTATGAGGATTTTCACTCTTTATTCTGAAATTTTGCTTCAGTGAAGCTGCCTTCGAATTATATTCTCTGCACTCACATCATTTACAGCTGAAAGCATGCTACTATTTCTCAACTTCTTTAGTTTATATATTTTTTCTCTAATCAACCCCCTAGCTCCCATCTCTTCACTACATCTGGTCCTCATTCTTTCAAATTCACTTCTGTTCCTAATTTGTTTACAATAGAAGAAATAACTATACAAATTGATTATCTAGAGACCTGTAATGAACTTACATTGAAGAGAGGCAGTGTCCACAAAGGATCAAATGGGTTTTATTTCTCCATCTTCTTTGTAATGTCTCTCTCTGAGCAGCAATCTTCATGAACTGATGCGAGTCTTTGCAAAGTTGTGCCATCTTTCCTTTGGACATTACCTATCTGACCCTATATGTCCAGCCCTTGTACATTACCTATGATAATCAACATCTAGGGATCTTGATGTATCCCTATACGTCAAGTGCTTGTACATTTTCTATCTGACCCTATATATCCAGCCTTTGTACGTTATCTGTCACTATACGTCCAGCGCTTGTAGGTTTTCTATCTGACCCTATATATCCAGCCCTTGTATATTATCTGACACTATACGTCAAGTGCTTGTACATTTTCTATCTGACACTTTATATCCAGCCCTTGTACGTTATCTGACACTATACGTCCAGCTCTTGTACATCTTCTATCTGACCTTGGATATAATTGAATTTATTTAACCATAGTTCCTATGGTATTTGTCTTTTCCTGTCACCGTTGTTTTCTATGGAGTGTGTTGCAGTACCTGTAAATTGGCATCAGGGGGTACTTGTCCCACGCTAAGGCTGGACTGGAATACATTTGACTCTGTTTTGTCATCCTAAGGGTTCAAGTAACTTTTGTGAATAGCAATCGTCTTACTCTTTTGTGGATTTGTACTGGCATGTCTCTCTCCAAGCCCCCCATAAATGTCCCTAAACCCTTCTCATTTTGTAGTAGATACTCCCCATTTTTTCACCACTTCCCCCGCTCCATCTCACACTTAATAATATAGTCTATACATATGTGTGTGGAGGTCTCCACCACATTAGAGGAGAATTATGCACGGAAAAGAAAGGAGAGGCTCCTCATGTGTCAGGAACAAATTTGCCTCCAAATAGGAAACTGTGTCTGACGGCAATCACATCATCACTCTAAGATATTCATCAAGAATCTAGCTTGTCAACATGCCCTGTTTCATCCCAGCTGCAATCCTGTGATGTTGTTTCACAGATTCTGCTATGGCCATGTGCCTGCAGAAGGCTCTGCCCAGGGCAGCTGCCCTCCATGTAAAGGACACATGCCCCAGAAAGTGCAGTTTCCTTAACTTGTACTTCCTTCGCCCCATCACCTCATCGCTCAGCATTTGCAGTTTCTTATCAGATAAGCTGGAATCCATGCCCACTGAATCTAACTCAGTGCCCAGAAAAGTGATACTCATTCCTGGCTCTCTGTCTTCTCCGTGGCCAACAACAACCTAAAAGGACCTTCCTCCTCCATTGTCATGATCAATCTATTGCATCCTCTATGTTAAACTCTCCTCCCCACTAAAAGAAAGTCATCGAGGCAATGCAGCCCCTTCCCAGACACCAATATCGTCTTCACCAACCCTTCCAAAAAGGAACTGAAGGTCTCAAAAACTGAGCATTGCACTGAGCCACCATTTGGCATTGCTTTATAAATATATGGTTGTCTATCAAACTGGTATCACAATAGCAGCCAATCCAGGTGACCCATCAAAAGCTGGAACCCTGACTTCCTGTCCTCATCTTCCCATCTCAGCACATAGGCCACGTTTCTGCACCATTGCAATGTCCTCGTCTATGCCAGAATATGACTCTAAGCACTCACTCTGGTCAATGTCATCACTAACACAAGAGGGGGATAAGCCTGAATTCTCCTTCAGCCTTTTTGGTACCATGCCCAGAGCTGAAAAAATACTGTTATGGATTGGGCTCGCGGAAAACAGACCAGCCATTCTCCCCCACCATCAGCTTTGTCGCAAATGTCGCATTTATTCTCTTCAGTAAATAAACATTTTCAGCGGTGTTTGGGCAAAATATCGATTTAAAAATATTGGGAGGCAAAAATATAAGAAAATAAATATTATGATACACAAATATCATGATGCACACATATCATTGACAAGAATATTGTTTTAAACATGATTTATGTTCATATCGTTTTCAGCAATATAGTGGTTAACATATCAGTTTTTAATTATTTGAATGTTTTTTAGTCATTATATTAAATTTATGTGTTATTGTTCATATAAAGGTTATTTTTAAATATGAAATGAAATGAAATGAATGAAATGAAATTCGTACTTGTAAAGCGCACTGCTACCCCAGCTGGGGTGTCCTGGCGCTATACGCATACCGCTGTGGAACCCTTCCTGGCTATTCCCTGTGAAATGTCCACTCCTGGGCACCCCCAAGGTGAAGCCAGGCATCCCAGCGCTGGTGGGGCCGTTGTGGAGATTAAGCAAGCTATTGCCCAGAGTTGCAGAGTGGGACCCATGATTAGAATAGGCACCTGAGCGAGAATTATCAGGTCCGAGGAAATTGAGCCCAAGACCCGCCGAGGCGGGAATTGAACCCTGGTCCCGGGCCAGATCTCTGCATCAGGGTCTGCCGCTCTAACCATTGAGCCACACTTCTCCACTATAGATAAGAAATGTAAGTAATTTAGAATGTTTTATAAAAAACATTTATAGTAATTTATAGTGTAGCAGGTTGTTGGGTTTCTAGAGAGATAGGGTAGGAAGATAATTAGGTAATCGTAAATATGAATTACTTAATCTATTTAATTAAATTATAGGATTGATATTATTATGTAAATTATTTAATAATGATTTATTTTCATTATATGTTATTTGTGGGCTGTTAGGTTTGTTGGGATATAGGGCGGAAAGTTAAATAGGAAATAATTAATTATTCAGTGTTAATTATTTATTGATTTTAAGTATGTAAATTATCGAATACCCATTTTTTCTACTTATATTTAAGATTGAGGGCTTCTAAGCTTGTAGGCATCTACAGTAGGAAGTTAACTAAATAACAATAATAATTAATCAATTTATTAATACTTTTTAATTATTTAATTATTTTTCAATTGTGTACAATATGGATTACAGATCTTTTTACTGATACTTAGGTTGTGCAAGACTAGCTTTGTAGGTATACAGGGTGGGAAGGTAATATATTAATATTTAATTCATTATTAATTATTATTTACAAATGAATTGTTTGATTGAATTTAAAATATTTTAATTATATTTTATTTGTGGGCTGCCAAGTTTTAGGGGTCTAGGCAGGGATGTTAATTAAGCAATAAATAATCAATAATTGTTAATTGGTAATTAATTATTTAATCGATTTTAAATATGTAAATTATGTGTGGGTTGCTAGGTTTGTAGGGCGAAAGGGTGGGAAGTTAGTTACTTAATAATTGAATATTATGTATTAATTGATAATGAATTCTCTTATTGAATAGTAATTATGTAAACTGATTGGTGTTTTTTTGCTTTATTTTTATTTTATTTATTATATTTTTCAAGTTTTATATAGTGCAAACAAGACCCTTTTGGGTGACAGCGCGCTTTACAATATTAGCTAAGGTAGTTATGATACAGCAATAACGCATATACATAAATTACATAAATAACAATGGTAAAGTTACATAGGCAAATAAAGAGGAAACAAGCAGGAGCACGTAGTAGTTCGTAAATACTGGTATGAGCAGAGTCCGATAGGTGTTGAGGCGATGTTTAGGACGTTAAGAAAAACAGAAAACCACAAAAGTCTTGGTAATGTGGACGAAGGTGTGATAAAATAGAGTGGTAGACAGGCAAGTTGATGGCTCGAGTGAAGAGAAGGGGGTATGACCTCAGTGTGAGAGGAATTTATTGGATAGTATACTTTTTACTTAATTCTTGAAGATAGAAGTGGAAAGGTTGCACCTGATCTCTGGAGGTAAGGAGTTCCAGATTGTAGGGGCACTTCAGAAAAGGATCGATTGTAGGTGTTCTTTCTGTTGAATTTGTTGTGGTTTAAGTAGAAGGAAGCTTGTGCTTCTAGAAGATCTGTTTCTGCCAGATATCATCATTTTCTGAGCCAGAGAGGACGGTGTGTTGTGGTGCAGCACTTTGAGGGTCACACCGGCAATTTTAAGATGGATCCTAGCCTCGTAGGGAAGGCATTTCAGTGATTCGAGGTTGAGGGTGATATGATCTCTTTTTTTGGAGCCAGTGATGAGGCTTGAAGCAAGCACTGAGACATGCAGTCAGACACTGAAAGAGACACTCATACATTCAAAGTCTTAAACTAACCTCTTACTTCAGAACAGTCACCCCTCCCATATTTTGCAGGTGGGCCATGGACCATGGTACTATGTGAATAGAAGGTGAAACATATCCTTGAGCGTTTCACTGACTTAGGCCTGCACTGGTAGACCCCTATGCCCAGTTCTATATGCAGAGTGTCAGTCATACTGCACATCACATACCTATTTATAAGAGGATACAATCACTCAGACATGCAGTCAGACACTGAAAGAGACACTCATACATTCATGCACACGTAGAAACATCAGTTGTGTATAGTACACTATCAGAACAATTTGCTAACTGATACACCGACTCACATATCTAGGCAACTGCTGAGACAACCTAGTCTCCCTTCCAGAGAACTAGTGCTTTAAACATGGGTCATTGCTTCTACTGCTGAGCCTGAGTGTGTAGTTTTAAACCTCAGGTCGGTCTTAAACTGAGTGTTTTCAGCAGAAAAGTCACCCCTCACCTAGGCTGCAGGTAGGTCATAGACCATGATGCTATGTGCTTAAAAGGTGAGACATGTTCTTGAAAGTTTCACTGACTTAGATCTGCACTCACAGGCCCCTATGTCCAGTTATATATACAGAGTCCCTGTTCAAAATATTTTATTGAGTTTATAAGAAGGCGATAGACCAAACAAAAAAGAGCACCGATGAAGTACATTCAACTTGCAATATTAAATTTTGATAAAATGGTACCTATACAATGAGAATTGCAGTGTAATAGGAACTAAAATTTAAAAATAAAAAGGGGGAATCAATAACTATTGGTAAAAAGTATTACGTAACAGAGCCATATATTAAAATCTAACAAACTGTACTTAATATATATTATAAAACAATTAATAGTATAATGCTATATAATTATCAATTGGTTTCCAAAATGATTGGTAAGTGGATGTATTATGAACAACACCCAACATAGTCAAATCAGCTCCCTTTCTGGTAAAAATTATCCATGACCACCATGCATGTTCTGATAATAATGAAGCGTCTTTCCAATTGGTAATAATTGATTTTAGAGCCGCAGATATCAAGAAGTTAAAGAGGTTATTATCTAAATCGGACAGTTTTGTTGAGAGTAGTACCGATTTACAAATCAACATATTATATGAAGGTTTATCTGAGAAATTAAAAATTCTTATAATAACATCCCAAACCTCATTCCAAAACTTAAAAAAAATATTACATTCAAAAAGCATATGTTTAAGTGAACCTGGAGCCAAGTTACAGTGCCATCAATTGGGTGAACTTAGTAGTTTTGCCTTAAACAGAGTCCATAAACAATTAAATAATATGAAAGAATTAGTTTACTATAAGGGCACTGGTAACCATCCAGAGATACTGTTCATCCAAATTTTCTTCCATAAGTCTTGAGAAAAAGAAAGATTGAGTTCATTATTCCCAAAAGAAGAGATAAAATGAATGTTATTCTTCTCAAAATTATTTTTCCATAATCCATTGACACAGCATGAGATGAAGACTCAATTGATTGAATATAAGTTTCTAAATCAGATACAATTTCCATTGGAAAATTGCGAGAAATGAATCAAGGATAGAATTACATAAAAATTTGTATTTAGTAATATCCAAAGGGGGCAATAGAAACTTTTGTTGCAGCTCTTCAAAAAATAAAAAAAAGTGTTATTATGTTATATATCTTTTAAGTAAAAGATACCTGCATTTATCCAAGACTGCCAAAATTGTATGCTTCGATTAAGCTTTATAAATGGACTAAACCATAAGGATATATTTAAGGTGTGTGAAATAGGTGTTTGAAAGAGAGAATCTACATCCTGTAATATCAATTTTGGAGCAGACATAGTAAGTAAAATAAGTAACGGAAATGGTGATAGCAAACGTTTTTCAATGAGAAGCCATGAGGGTGTATTATGAAAATATGTGTTGGTGAACCAAAAGGCGCTTTGTTTTAAAATAAAGACTTTATGATAATTAAAAAGTCTGGCAACCCAAAACGACCATTACATTTTGCAATTTTCAATTTTTTGTAACTTATGCAAGGTGCTTTATTATTCCAAATGAATTTAGATATTAGCTAAAGATTTATAGAACTTAAGTGGAAGTTGGGTAGGTATCATGGATAATAGATAAAATATTTTTGGATCAATGACCATTTTAACAGAATCAACTTTCCCTCACCAAGATAAATGTAAATCAGACCACTTATGAATTTTCTCTTTAATAGTATTAGGAATATACTCACAGTTCAATGTAATTGATTGTTTAATGGTATGAGAGAATAGGATGCCAAAATATTTAGGATTTTCTTTTTGCCATATTATTTCATTGTTTGGAAGCATAATAGGGGTACAGTGCACATTTAAGGAAATCAATTCTGTCTTATTTGTGTTTAAAGTATAACCCGAAATTTGAGAATATAACTGAACCATATTTAATAGGGGTGGTAAACAGGAATCTGGATTACTAATATATAATAAAACATCATCAGCATAAGCTTAAATTTGTATAGTAACCTCATTAATAGTAATACCTTTTCATTTCTGTGGAGAGTCTGATGGAAATGAGTAGAGGTTCAATGGCAAGGAGAAAAAGTAAAGGTGATAAGGGACAACCTTGACGGGTGCCTCTAAAAAGGAAACATTTATTAGAGAGTTGACCATTAATAAAAAGTTTAGCAGATGGGCTGAAATTATACGAATAAAGGAATGGCCAAAATTAAAAGCAGATAAAGTACTAAATAGATACTGCCAATGTACTTTGTCAAACGCTTTTTCAGCATCGAATGCAAGGACACCAGCTGGAAGGGGTAAAGATGACACAGCTTCAATTGCATGAAATAATAATCTAGTATTATTCACTAAACGTCTATTTTTCATGAAACCACTTTGATCAATGTCAAGCACAGACGTCAAGCTGGTCACAGGAATTTTCACATAAAGTTTACAGTCTTGATTAGTTAAGAAAATAGAGCGGTAATTTGATACAATAGTGTGATCTTTCTTAGGTTTTGAAAGAACTATAATCAAAGCTTCAGTAAAGGATCCTTAAGTAGATCCTTATATACTAAAGTGAGTAAATAATTTAAGTAAATGAGGCATCAGATAAGGAGAAAATTCTTTATAAAATTCAGCAGGTAAACCATCCGGTCCAGGTGATTTACCCGGTTTAAGAGATTTATTAGCAGAATTAAGTTCTTCTAATGAAATTGGCACATCCAATTTTTCCTTCACTGATTGGGTAATTTTAGGTAGGACACAGGATTGCAAAAATTATCAATACTAAATGTATCTATAGCTGAGGGATTACTGTATAGATTTGAATAGTAGACCAAACATTCATTAACAATTTCTTTGTGCGATAATGCTATTTTACCATTTAAGCCATGAATTGCATTAATTTGGATT
Organism: Calotriton arnoldi; assembly: GCA_963921515.1. NCBI lineage: Eukaryota > Metazoa > Chordata > Amphibia > Caudata > Salamandridae > Calotriton > Calotriton arnoldi. The sequence goes on from CAWUFW010007718.1 coordinate 417,904, forward strand.
GTATCTTTTTAATACGTAAATAACTTGCCAAAAGTCGCCCAGTTCTATTGGCTTTGAAATTTAGCCTTATTATTCGAAATTTGTATACCAGCTCTTCTACAAAGAGTTTAACTCATATCTGAGTGTCTGTAATTGCATTTTGTATTTTTTATCATTAGATGAAATAAAGAGCTGTTCATATTTTGCTATTTGTTTATCAAATTCTTTAAGTTTAGTGTTGAAAGCTTTGTTTTCGTGTGCCATAATTGATATTGTTACTCCTCTGATATAAGCCTTAAATGCATCCCAACGATTTACAAGTGAAATAGATCTTTCTGGATTGAAAGAGAAACAATCATGTAATGCTGACAAAAGTTTGGATTTATTATTGTCATTAAGAAAAATATTCATATTTATACACCAACGAGAGCGGGATTGTTGAGTTGCTTTAAGTTGTATAACACCTGAAATATGTTTATGATTAGAAATATCAATATTGTGAATTGTAGGATCAGAAAATGAATGAATTAATGAACAGGATATTAACAAATATTCAATACGAGAATAAGAATTGCGAGGGTTAGAGGAAAAAGTAAATTGTTTCTCTTTTGTGTGATGTAGATGCCAAATATCCACCAATTTGGTTGATTTAAAAAAAAGACTTTAAAATAATATCAGCCTTAGGGGGGCAATATTTAGTTTGAGAATATCTATCCAACACTGGGTCACAGATTAAGTTAAAGTCACCACCAACAATAAGTGGAACAGTACTGAATTTAATCACTTCAGAGGTAAAAAGAGACCAAAATTAAGGATCATCATTTGTTGGACCATAAACATTAATTAAATGAAAAATATTAGTATCAATTTTAACTTTTGCTATAATATAACAACCTTCTGCATCTGAATATTTGGGTAGTATTTGAATATTTAACTTTTTTGCAAAAAGGATAGCAACACCATTCTTTTTACTAACTGCAGGAGAGGAAATAATATTACCAACCCATTGTTTAATTATAGATAATAAACGTGTATCATCTATCTGAGTTTCTTGAAGTAAACAAATATCTGCTTTATGTCTGGCTAAATAATCTAAAACTTTAGTTCTTTTAACAGGGTGTCTTTGGCATTAACGAAACAACTTTAATTTTATTAATATTATCCATAATCAGTAGAAAAAGAGATAGAAGAAAGAAAGAAAAAATGTAGCTTAAAGGATTAGAGAATAGCTCCAGATGAAGAAGATAGGGGAAAAAGAAAAGACAAGGACAAACATAAAAAGACAACATAGAAACATAAATAATGTTCCAGAATCCTACACCCACATATGCAAGATTGACCTGCCTAGACAATGCCCCCACAAAAAATATCGACAAATAGGCCAGAATCAAGATTATTGAAATGTATGATTCATGTTGAAGTGTCACTTGTTTCCATGGAGAGCAGAGAATGTTGATCCAAAAATGCACGAAGATCCTCAGGAGGATGAAAAGATTTTGAGATACCATCCTCCCAAATTCTCATAACAGAAGGATCAAAAAGGCCATATTTAAAACCACAGCTTCTTAGTCAAGGTCTAAGTTTAGTGAATTCTTTGCGAATTTGAACAGTTTCCTTGGCAAAGTCTTGATGTATAAAATGTTTATTTCCATTAACCATTAAAGTTGGGATCTCTCTTGCTGCTTTCCGGATCATTACCAGATGATGGTGACGCAATACTTTTTCTTTTTTTTAAGCAATTTATATCACGGGATTACCATGGCATTATGTTACAGCTTGAACATATACTTCTTATTCCTTTTTATATTACAATTCCTCTTGTTGCGATAATGTAATTTCTCATTTTACGCTATGAAGCATGTAACAAGGCACATCTGAAAGAGGTTATATATCTCTATTTTCTTGTATACAACAAACTGTATTTACAATTTGATAAGGCAAGCACAAGGGGGGATTCTTCGGTGTGGCAGGATAGGCACCAGTTGAGTATGCGTGCGTGTAAGTTTGATGCAAATGAGGCGGTGCAGACAGGTGAGGAAGAACCCTTAGTCCCTCCAAAAGATAGACCCTAGGGTCAACATATGGTTATCGCAGGCCTGTGCACACGCTAGAATTACAGTGCTTATTGCGACATAGTATGCAACCTTCACAAAATCAAGAGTACATATATCATGCAAAGAACTCCAAAGCAGTGTGTTAGACCTGGCACTGTTGGCGTGGGTCTCCCTTCCATTTTTTGCTGTTGTCTCATGTGTTTTTGCTGGTTATAGATGCTTTGGGCACTGTGCCACTGCTATTCAGTGCCACAGTGTAAGTGCTCCCTATGGTAAATTGATGTATGGATTAGTGACTCCATGATTGGCTGGATTGGTTTACTTGTCAGACCCTAGTACAGTGCACTGAGTGTGCCCAGGGCTTGTACATCCAATGCTGCTGGTGGGCTTGCAGCACTGGTTGTGCCACCCACAGAAGCAGCCTGTAAAAGTGTGTCTCAGGTCTGCCATTGCAGAGCCTGTGTGCAGTCTGGTACTGCCATGTTGACTGGGCAAGTGCACCCACTTGCCAGTCCCTAAACCTTCCCTTTTCTGCATATTAGTTACCCCTATGGTAGGCCCAAGGGCAGGGTGCATTGTAAGTATAAGGTAGGACATGCCCTGGTGTGTGTGGCATGTCCTAATAGTGAATTACAGCCATTTTCGTTTTTCACTATTGCAAGGCTACCTGTTCCCCATAGGCCAGAATGGGCAGTTTGATTATTACATCTTATAATCCTAACTGACCCAGGGAACATGGTAGAAAAACGAATTTAGTATGCCTGAACTCAGAATGATAAAATACATCTTTTAGTGAAGTTAGTTTTAACATTCTGTGTTCGAAAAATACCACTTTTAGAAAGTAGGTATTTTCTTGCCTAACTATCCAAGCCTGCCTCTGCTAGGTTGTGTATTCCATGTCTGGTTTGTGAGTGACAGGGGCTGGGGGATTCCAGGAGACAGGGTGAGTCAGCACAGGGCTGAATAGAGAGATCTGCATGTAGATGGGTGGGAGGAGTTGCACCTGGGACCTGATTAGGGCTGTGCCTTCCCTCCACAATGCTGGCTCCACCTCCTGTGGTGCGTCTGATGTCCCTGGCCTACACTGTGAAAGGAAAGAAGGAGTCATGTAAACAGAGTGCTCCAGGACTGACCAGAACTGGTTTTGACTAGGCAAAGGCCTCTCTGCCTTCAGAGAACAAAAGAGAAAATGAGGATAAAAGGGGGACCCAGACCCCAGAACTTTAGATCACTTTGGGAAACAAGAAGAACCTTTGCTGAGGAGAGGAACCAGAGAGAGAGACTGCAGGAGGAGACTATCCCTATGCTGAGTGCTGTTTGGGGGATTGGCCTGCAGTGGTTGCCTGACTGCCAAAGAAAGGAGAAAGGACTTTGTGCTATTTTCAATTCAACTTGTAAAGGATCTCCAAGGGCTTGAGAGAGAGCTTGCCTCCTGCTGAAGTCTCAGGGACAACAGACCTCACCCACCAGCTCCCCAAGAGTTCTTCTGAAGTGCCTGCTGTTGTGTTGGGCCTTCTGAGGAACTGCGTGTCGCAAGGAGCTGGAAGCGCGACTCATGAAGAAGCGTCGCCGCCGCAACCGAAGCGCCCCGCATCGCCGGAGAAGAGGATCGACGTCGCATCAGACGCCGCCGCATCAACGGAGAAGCGTGTCGCCGCCGCTGCAGCTGTCGCATCATCGCCAAAGCGCCTCGCATCGCCGGAGAAGAGGATCGACGTCGCATCAGACGCTGCCGCATCAACGGAGAAGCGTGTCGCCGCCACTGCAGCTGTCGCATCATCGCATCAGACGCCGTCGCATCGCCCAGAGAAGAGTGCCGCAGGGCCTGTCGTGGCTCAGAAGAATCGTTGAGTCACCGCACGGCCGTTGGGCGTGCACGCATCGTGTCGCATCAAGAAGAAGACGCCATCTTTGTCGCATTGCACCGGATCTTCATTGCATCACAGCGCTGCTGGTTGCATCACTAAGGAAGCGCAGTAAGAAACCGACGCATCACCTCCCCATGCAAAGAAGAACCGACGCATCCCCTACGCAGCAGTAGGGACCCGACGCATCACCGTTCTTGCGTGTAAGGAACCGACGCATCACCTTCCCTGCAACACTTTCGTTGTATAGCGTTACGCATCCTAAGGTACATTGAACTCAAAGTGTCGCATTTACCATCGTAAGAGAACTAAGCTAATTCTACCATTTTTGAAGTACAGTATTGTGGATTTTTGTCGTTTGTGGTCTTGTGTTAAATCTATATAAAGATACTTATTTGTAATATACAACTGGTGTGGTGTCCATATGTAGTGTTGTCACTGGATTACTGTATGTGTTCACAAATGCTTTACACACTGCCTCTGAGATAAGCCTGTCTGCTCGTGCCAAGCTACCAAGGGGGTGAGCAGGGGTTATTTTAGGAGTGTACCCCCTTACCGTGACGAGACGCAAGGGTCCCTATTTGGTCAAAGGTACCTACCTCTGCCAACTAGAGACCCCCAAATCTAACATTGGTGGTCAGCGGTGAGGATTCTGGACTTGCATTTGTGACTCATGTACAGTGATTGGTGAACACTACTAGTGAGTGCAGACCAAAACGCGACCACATACTTTGGGTAGATTGTTTTTCCTGGGATTTACTATTTTTGCAAAGAACTGCCAAGTTTAACCACAATGGATAAAGCAGCATCCATAGCATCTGTTGATTATGAGTGGGAAGAGGAGAAACTGGAATGCTACAATGTCAAACAGCTAAAGCACTTCTGCAGAAAATTTAAAGTTGCAATGACCGGTCTCACCAATCAATCAATCAATCAATCAATCAGGGGTTTGTTAAAGCGCGACTACTCACCCGTAAGGGTCTCAAGGCGCTAGGGGTGGGGGGGGGGTGCAGGTTCCATCCATCAAGGAGGGGTCTGTCGAAGAGCCAGGTTTTGAGGTTTCTTGTGAAGATGGGGAGCGATGTTGTCTGTCTGAGGTGGAGCGGAAGGGCGTTCCATGCTTTGGCCGCGAGGAAGGAGAAGGAGCGGCCTCCCGATCTGGTCTTTCTGGTGCGGGGGACGACGGTGTAGGAGAGCTGGGCTGATCGTAGGGTCCTTTGGGGTGCGTGGAATTTGAGTCGGCTGTTCAGGTATGCTGGTCCGGTGCCGTGGAGGGCCTTGTGTGCGTGGGTGAGCATCTTGAAGGTGATTCTTGCCTCGACAGGGAGCCAGTGGAGTGTGCGCAGGTGCTGGGAGAAGTGGCAGTGTATTGGCAGGTTGAGGACCAGTCTTGCGGCGGTGTTCTGGATGTTCTGTAGCTTGCGGGTGAGGTTTTTGTTTATTCCGGCGTAGAGTGCGTTGCCGTAGTCGAGTCTGCTGGTGGCCAGGGCGTGAGTGACGGTCTTTCGGTGTTCGAGGGGGATCCATTTGAAGGTCTTACGAAGGAGGCGGAGGGTGTGGAAGCAGGAAGACGAGACAGAGTTGATCTGGCGGTCCATTTTGAGCTCGGAGTCCAGGATGATTCCCAGGTTGCGTGCGTGGTCCGTGGGGGTTGGCGGGTTTCCGAGGGCGGGGGGCCACCAGGTGTCGTTCCAGGCATCGGGGTTTGGGCCCATGATGAGTACTTCTGTTTTGTTGGTGTTTAGTTGTAGGCAGCTGTTTTTCATCCATTTGGCGACGGCTTCCATGCCTTCTCGAAAGTTGCGTCTGGCGGTGTTGGGCTCGTTGGATAGGGAGAGGATGAGCTGGGTGTTGTCTGCGTATGACACGATGTTGAGTCCGTAGGTTCTGACGATGGGGGCGAGCGGAGCCATGTAGACGTTGAAGAGCGTCGGGCTGAGGGAGGAGCCCTGGGGGACTCCGCAGGTGGTAGGTGTGGGGTCCGAGAGGAAAGGGGGGAGTCTGACCCACTGCGTCCTGCCGGAGAGGAAGGAGCGGATCCAGTCGAGGGCCTTGTCCTGGATTCCTGCGTCGTGGAGTCTGCATAATAGGGTGCGGTGGGAGACTGTGTCGAACTCCGCTGATAGGTCGAGGAGGATGAGGGCTACTGTTTCTCCTTTGTCCAGTAGGGTGCGGATGTCGTCTGTTGCGGCGAGGAGGGCGGTTTCCGTACTGTGGTTTTTTCTGAAGCCGGATTGGGAGGAGTCGAGGATGTTGTGTTCTTCAATGAATGTGGCGAGTTGGCTGTTGATGGCTTTCTCGATGACTTTCGCTGGGAACGGGAGCAGGGAGATGGGTCTGTAGTTTTTGAGGTCGGTGGGGTCCGCTGAGGGTTTCTTTAGGAGGGGTTGACCTCGGCGTGTTTCCAGTCGTCGGGGAATGAGGCGGTCGCCAGGGAGCGGTTGATGGTGTGGCGGAGCATGGGTGCGATGGTGTCGGCGGCTCTGTTGAAGATGTGGTGGGGGCAGGGGTCCGTGGGGGCCCCTGAGTGGATTGACTTCATTGTCTTCAGTGTGTCTTCGGTGGTGAGGGCTGTCCAGTCGTCAATCACTGGTTTCCGGGTGTCGGGGGTGGTTGGTGAGGGTTCAGTGTGTTGGTTGTCTTCATCGAAGTTGTCGTAGATGCTCTTGATTTTGTGGTGGAAAAAGGTGCTGAGTTTGTCGCAGAGGTCTTGTGAGGGAGGGATGTCGGTAGACTCGCTAGTGGGTTGGGCGAACTCCTTGATGATGCTGAAGAGTTCCTTGCTGTTGTGTGCGTGGGTGGAGATTCTGTCTTCAATCGCTTTTTTCCTCGTTTCTCTGATGAGTTGATGGTGGGCGTTGGTGGCGGCTCTGAAGTTGTCGTGGGCTTCTGTGGATTTGGTGTTCCTCCAGGCCTTTTCGAGGCGGCGGCATGTTCTTCTGGACTCTCGAAGTTTGGTGGTAAACCATCTGGCTTTCTTGGCGCGGGTATTGTTGTTTTTCTTGAGGGGGGCTATGGTGTTGGTGCTGTCCGAGATCCATCTATGCAGGGTTCGGGCTGCGGTGTTGGGGTCGTCGTTTTCCGCGATGGTTGGGGTGGAGTTGTTGAGTGAGGAGGTGAGCTGGTCGTCGGTGATTTTGGTCCAGTTTCTTCGTGAAAGCAGGTGCTGGTGTCTGTGGATGGTGGGTGTTCTGAAGTTGAAGTGGACGCAACGATGGTCGGTCCATGGGAGTTCGGTGGTGTGGCTGAAGGTAATGGAGTTTCCTGTAGTGAAGAGGGGGTCGAGGGTGTGTCCTGCTGAGTGCGTGGGCTCGGTCACGATCTGGCGCAGTCCAATGTTGTGGAGGTTGTCCAGGAGGGATGTGGTGTTGGGGTCCAGTTGGTTGTCGAGGTGGAAGTTGAGGTCTCCCAGCAGGGTGTAGTTGGTGGATGCGATGGCCTGCGGGGAGATAATGTCCGTGATGGAGTTGGCGAAGGGTCCGCGGGGTCCAGGGGGTCGGTAGATGAGGGTTCCTCGGAGGGTGGCGGTGGGGCTGGCCAGTATCTTGAAGTGAAGGTGTTCCATCAGTTCTGTGGGCTCGTCAGGGAGTGTGCTCAGGCGGAGGCTGGATTTGTGGACGATGGCGATTCCTCCTCCTGGGCGGGTGGGGCGGTCCTTCCTAGAGATCTTGTATCCTTGGGGGATGGCGATGGCGATGTCCGGTCCCGAGGTGGTGTTGGTCCAGGTTTCGGTGAAGAACGCTACGTCCGGGGTGGTGCTGTCGAGGAGGTCCCAGATTTCTGTGGCGTGTTTGTGGAGGGATCGGACGTTGAGGAGGATGCATTGCAGGGTCTTCGGTTCGGTTGTGGTCTTGTGGGCGGGTTGTGCTGGATCCGTGTTCTTGGTGGTGCTGCAGGTGTGCCGGCAGCGGTGACAGCTGAAGGGTCCGTGGGAGTCGGCTGGTGATGCTAGCTTGCAGTTGTTGTTGCGGCCTGGGTTGAGTGCGTGGAGTGCTGCTGGGTCGTAGCGTTGGCGGGGCGGAGGTCCAGGGTTCCTGGCGCTGGTCGCGGTCGGGTCAGCGGCGCGCCAGCGGCGTGCCCGCGGCCGCTATGCGGCCGCGCAGTGGCCGCCATTAAGTAGGGGTCAGGGAGGGCTGGACAGCTGGGAGGCGGGAGTGGGGAGGGGAGCTGGATTGGGCCGGTCGCGCTGGGGGGGAGGGGCTGCGGGGGCAGCAGCGGCGGGGAAAGGTAAAGGTAGGAAATAAGGGATAAAGAAAAAAGGGAAAATAGGCAGAAATAAGGCACAAAAGAGCAGAGATGCAGAAAAGTGCAGAAAGGTGAAAGATAAAAGGGGGTAGAAAAACGAGTGAAAACGAGTAAAAGGGCAGAGCGAGAGGAAGGGAAAATGAGCAGAAATAAGGCACAAAAGAGCAGAGATGCAGAAAAGTGCAGAAAGGTGAAAGATAGAAAAGGGTAGAAAAACGAGTGAAAGAGCAGAGTGAGAGGAAGGAGACAGAGGTCCACTGGACCACCAGGGATGAGGCGCAGGGAAACCTGCGGGTGGAGGAGGGCCTCAATCACCAACACTCGAGACTGCAGGGGCAGGCCTCACTTAATGGTGGAGCTGCGAGGGTGGGAGAGCAATTTCACTGACAATGAGTCAGTGGTCTTGCTCGCCTGTCCCCGCAGTGGCCGCCATTAAGTAGGGGTCAGGGAGGGCTAGACAGCTGGGAGGCGGGAGTGGGGAGGGGAGCTGGATTGGGCCGGTCGCGCTGGGGGGGAGGGGCCGCGGGGGCAGCAGCGGCGGGGAAAGGTAAAGGTAGGAAATAAGGGATAAAGAAAAAAGGGAAAATAGGCAGAAATAAGGCACAAAAGAGCAGAGATGAAGAAAAGTGCAGAAAGGTGAAAGTTAAAAGGGGGTAGAAAAACGAGTGAAAACGAGTAAAAGGGCAGAGCGAGAGGAAGGGAAAATGAGCAGAAATAAGGCACAAAAGAGCAGAGATGCAGAAAAGTGCAGAAAGGTGAAAGATAGAAAAGGGTAGAAAAACGAGTGAAAGAGCAGAGTGAGAGGAAGGAGACAGAGGTCCACTGGACCACCAGGGATGAGGCGCAGGGAAACCTGCGGGTGGAGGAGGGCCTCAATCACCAACACTCGAGAGTGCAGGGGCAGGCCTCACTTAATGGTGGAGCTGCGAGGGTGGGAGAGCAATTTCACTGACAATGAGTCAGTGGTCTTGCTCCAAGAAGGATGAGTTCCAAAAGGCGCTGAGGACCTGGGTCAAAGCAAGGAGTACCCCTGAGAATGAGGAAGGGGTTGAGAATGCAGAGGAGCAGCTGGATGGGCCATTGGGTCCAGGGGGAGGAGAGCAACCTCCCAGCAGGTAGCAGTGTTTCTGCCAAAGGCCTGTCCACAGAGGAGTTGGAGGACAGGGAGAGGAGTAGGATGCATGACTTGGAGCTAGCCAAAATGAGTGGGCAGTTAGAAATTAAGAAATTGGCCCTGGAAGAAAAGAAGATGCAACTGGAGCATGAGAGAAGTTTGAGGGAGTTGGAATTGAAAGCGAGGAGCTTAGAGATTACTCCCTCTGGTGGCAGCACACCGTCCATGCCTGTAGAAGCAATAGTGTATATCCCTAAAGACGTTGTAAAAGAGTTTTTCAAAAATGGTGACATTGGGCAGTGGTTCAAGGCCTATGAGGTAGCCATGTCCTCCCACCGGGTCCCTGAAAAGGATTGGGGAGCGGGGTTGTGGGGACGGTTCCTTAGTGAGGGGCAGGACACATTGTTAGACTTGCCCTCTGAAGTCCATAATTCTTATAGCCACATGAAAGATGCATTGATGTCCAGGTATGGGTTGACTCCTGAACTGTATAGGCAGAGGTTCAGGAATTGCAAGAAGATAGAGGGCAGTACCTGGGTAGAATATGTCACTTTTTTCTGCAGAGCACTGGATGGTTGGGTAAAGGGTAGCAAAGTGAATGATTTTGAGGCGCTCTTTGATTTAATTGCATGGGAGCACTTGTCAAGAAATTGTTTTCCAGAGCTACGCCAGCACCTGATTGATAGTAGGCTGACTAACCCTAGGAAGCTTGCTGAGGAGGCGGACCGCTGAGTGAGCACCCGGGTCCACAAGGGTCACATGGGAGACTCCGCCAAAGGTGGGCAGGGTCCCCAGCAGAAGAGTGGGGGGGACAAGGGTAAACAGAGGGAGTTCCAGAGAGGGCCCCAAAGTAATTCCCAAGGGAACCAAGAGAAAGGTTCCCAGCCTCCCCATGAGAAGAAGCAAGGGGCCCGACAGGTAAACCTGTTCAAAAAGGGCCCCTGACCTGTTTTAAGTGTGGCCTAGTGGGTCACGGTTCATGGGATCCCCAATGTCCCCAGTTTGGGAAGACAGCACCCACTGGTGCAGCACCCCGGCAGTTGGCTAGTGTAGCCCTGGGGGAGGAGATGGGTGCCCAAGGTGGGTGGGGTCCCGCAGAGATGTCCCTTGTCTCTTTAGGAGACTGTGAGGTAGTCCCCAGGACCCAACTGCCTGATAACACTAAGAAGTACAGGCAGTGGGTGACCATCAATGGCCATAGAGTGGAGGCTCTTAGAGACACAGGAGCCAGTGTGACAGCTGTCAAGTGCCACCTGGTGTCTCAAGAGCAGGTTTTCCCCAATGCATTTTACCCAGTTGTTGCCGCTGACAACACAGAGAGCCACTGCAAGGTGGCTCAGGTTCCCTTTGAGTGGGGGGGGTCTCTGGTACTCTTCAAGTAGCTGTGAGGCCATCCATGCCTGTTGACTGTTTGTTGGGGAACGATTTGGAGAGCTTACCTTGGGCGAAGGTGGAGCGAAGTGCTCATTTAGAGATGTTGGGTCTGCCTGACTGGGCGTGTTTGACCACACGGTCCATGGCAGCCAGTAAGGATGCTCAAGAGGACCTGGAGCCTGAGAGGGAGGCCCAGGTACCTCCTAAAGAGAAGAGGCAGGGGGCGTGGGAAACCGGCCCCCGAAGTTCCCACGGTCCAGGAGGAGGTAGACCCTGAGGGGGATGCCCTGGAGCCTACAGGGGAACAGGTAGCTGAACTGGGGGACCTGCCTGAGCTGACCCATTGGCAGCAGGAAGGAGGACCCTCCAGGGAAGAGCTCTGTGAGGAGCAGAACAAGTGCCCTTCTCTTGTGGGTTTGCGGCAGCAGGCTGCAGACCAGGCAGCAGGTGATCAGTCTGGATCACCTTGGGGAGAATAGTCTCCTGTATACTGAGCCTAAGGTTGCTGAGCCTGGGTCAGCCCATGTGCTGGTGGTACCCCAGTGCTTCAGAGCCTTCCTACTGGAGCTGACTCAGGATGTGCCGTTAGCAGGACATTTGGGGCAGGACAAGACCTTTGAGAGGCTCGTCACCCACTTTTATTGGCCCCAAATACGCAGGAGTTCAGATACTCACTGCAGGACCTGTCAGACTTGCCAGGCAAGTGGAAATAGTGGGAGGAAGCAGAAGGCTCCTCTCCAGCCATTCCCTGTGGTCAGCACCCCCTTTGAACGGGTGGGTATTGACATTGTGGGGCCACTGGACCTCAAGACAGCCATGGGCAACAGGTTCATCCTGGTCTTGGTGGACCATGCCACCCGGTACCCGGAAGCCATACCTCTGAGGACAGTGACGGACCCCGTGGTGGGACGGGCACTGATGGGAATTTTCTCCCGAGTGGGATTCCCTAGAGAGGTAGTGTCTGACCGAGATACAAACTTCATTTCCAAGCATATGAAGTCCCTGTGGCAGGAGTGTGGGGTAACTTATAAGTTCACCACTCCTTACCACCCCCAAGGAAATGGGTTGGTTGAGAGGTTCAACCGGACCCTAAAAGGCATGATTATGGGTCTTGAGGAACCTATGAGGCGTAAGTGGGACGTCCTCTTACCATGCCTGCTCATTGCATACCGTGAGGTGCCACAGAAATCTCTAGGGTTCAGCCCCTTTGAGCTTCTCTATGGTCACCCAGTGAGAGGACCTCTGAGTCTGGTCAAGGAAGGCTGGGAGCAATCTCCCCAGGATGTATATAGCTACATGCTGGCATTCAGGAACCAGACTAGGCGTTTCAGGCAACTCGCTGAGGCGAATCTGGAAGCCAGCCAGGAGGAGATGAAGCGGTGGTACGACCAGAATGCCACTCCAGTAGAGCTTCAGCCTAGTCAGAAAGTGTGGGTCATGGCCCCAGTGGAGCCGTGTGCACTCCAGGATAAGTGGACCGGACCATTTGAGGTGGTGGAGCGCAAGAGTCCTGTTACCTACTTGGTGGACTTGCGGTCTCCCAGGAACCCCTTGCGGGTCCTGCATGTCAACCACCTGAAGCCCCACTTGGAGAGGTCCGAAGTGGGCATGCTCTTAGCGACAGATGCTGGAATGGAGGAGGAGACTGAGCCTCTTCCTGACCTCCTGTCGGCGACAGAGCAAGATGGGTCAGTGGATGGTGTGAACCTCTCTTCCACCCTGACCCCTGAGCAACAGAATGACTGTCACCAGTTGCTGGGGCAGTTTTCTGATCTGTTCTCCCTGATTCCCAGTGTAGGAAGGTGGAATCTGACTATATGGTTGCCCCCACTTTTTTTATGGTGTTTTGCTGGTTTATGACTTAGTTGGACTGGGATCCTGCTATTCAGGGCCCCAGTCTATCTGCTTTCTCTGTAAAAAGGTTTCCATGTGCCTTAGGCACATCACTGATTGGAATCTGGAGTGCCCTTATAAGTCCCTAGTATATGGTATACTATGTACCAAGGGCATAGGTACCTCAGAGGCCTGCCAGGGGCTGCAGCATGTATTATGCCACCCCTGGAAGGCCTTCCAAACTGACACCACAGGTCTGCTACTGCAGCCTGGGTAAGGTGGTGCATGCACCTCTTACTGTGATATAGGTTACCTATATCACTAAATACATACACACATATAAACCTATAAGTCACTCCTAAGGCAGGCCTTATCAATCCTAAAGGCAGAGTGCATGGTTCCTATGTGAGAGGGTGCCCCTGCATGAGCAGGGCCCCTCTACAGCGTTCGGAGACCATCTCTGATGCTGTTTGTAGTGCAGCCTGACCATATACTCTTAAGCGCATTATATCCTCGCGGTAAAATGCTAACTTTGGAATGGCTGCACCTAAACATGTCGTGTTTGGTGTCAAACATCTTGGAATACTACCCCCCGCCAATCCTGGCGGCGGGGGTAGCATTCCACCCTTCTAGAGGGAAAGACATGTTAACTCTGGCTTACCCGGTAACTTCTTTCTGAAGCCCTGGCATCACAAAATGGATGCTGCTGCCACAGACACAAGTCTGGCCTCCTGCTGCTGGACGAAACTCCGGCAGGGGAGGCCTGGACAATAGGTTTCCTGTTGCAGGGAGGTGTGACCACCTCCCCAGACAGGATAATGTGTATTGGGGCTGGGTGGGTGCACTCTTAGAGTGCTTTGAAGTCCTGCACTGGGGGAGCAAAAGGCTCCTCTGTGCATATGCCAGTTCAAACCAGCTCAGCGGCTACCTGCCCCTGCTCTGGCGCGAAACTGGACAAAGGGAAGTGGGTGTAGCCACCCCTCCCTTGACCCTCCCATAGGTGGGGTCATAGAGTTAGTCCCTCCCTGTTTTACTGGTTAAAATGGGGAACCCTTGCCACAGCAAGATTATACCTGGACGAAACTCTGAAACTGAATCCTGGACCTTCGACGCTCTACGACAAGATTAGAGGACTGAAGAATCTCCCTTGGGGTCAAGGAGTGACTCCCTGCTTGGCAGGCACCAAAGAAGCATCTGTCCGGTTCGCATTACTGAAGCTCCCGTCGGAAGCCGAAGTCATCGCATCACCAGAGGTGGATTCCCAGACTTCCTCGAGGCTACCCTGAGTCCCCAGCAAAGCTGAGGCCCGTGGCTATCGTGGGTGACTTGAGACCGTGACCCCTGGACACCGAGCACATTTGCAAGTGCACCATCTTCTGGGTCTCCCAAGAAGTCGTGCTTTGGGCTCCGAGTAGCCCTAGCCTCCAGCACCACCTGCACCGAAGATCACTGGCCCCCACTCCACGAGTGTCCTGTAAGCCAGCTCCACGTGCGGCGTCACGAGGCTCCTTCGCGGTCGCTAGCCCGTTGGCTAGTAGCCCTTAACGAAGGCCAATCTTTTCCTTACTTGGCATCCTGGTTGCTCCAGGCCTGCCCTCACTTACCTTCGCTGGGTGAGTTCCACAGACCTTGCTGGTCTGCACCATCGACGATCTACATCTTACTCGAGACTTGCCGTTGCCAAGGCTTGTTGGGTCCAATCCGGTCGCCGACACCTCAGCACTCGACAGACATCGAGCACCAGCCCGAATCCTGCTCCTGGTCGCCGACAACGCCTCCCGGACATCGTGGCCGAAGAGTCAAGACGACCGTCAACGCACCTGAAGCACTCGACATCGGTGGGCATCTGTCCATCGCCTTCCTGGTCACTGGCTAGTGACCCAGACTCTGTCCCCTCTGCTTTCAGGTTCACCAGAACTCCGATCCACTCTTGGATCCACCCGGACACTTTTCTCTTGGCCGCCAGCAGCACTTTGCAGCAGATCGCAATTCGAATCGACGACGAAACCCGACCCCGAAAGGCATCTATGCACCCGGCTTCCTGGGTGAGGTAACACGAGTACTCCGGTGCTCCCGTGGGTAGAGACTCTTCAAAGTCCTAGATCTCAAAGGGTTTTGTCCTAGTCCTCTTTTAAGTGTCCCTTTCCTCTATTTTCCCGATCCCGACTTTCCCCATAGAAGTTAACGGCGTATCGCGGTTGTGTATTTACACTGCACGCGTCTCCCGTGGGTCCCCTGTGTCACTACCTTGGGTGGTTCCTTGTGGTCCAAGCACTTCTAGAGGCTCTAGGCCTAGTGTCTAGTTCAGTCGTGGTTCGCATACCACTTTATTGGTATATGGTTTGGTACGCCCCTAGGGCCCAAACGTGTATTTGTGCTATTACTGTGATTTAAGATCTTATAACCTATGTATTTCGAACTCTAGCCTCATAAAGAGACTAGAGGGGTGTGTTTAGTAATAAATACATATATTTTGAATATATACCTGGTGTGGTGCTCTTTCATTTGGTCACTCAAGAGATTATAGACTGGTAAAACAAGCTGCTTTACATTCCTTCAAGACTTAGCCTGAAGGCTGCTCTCCATAGCTACCACTAGGATAGCTTTCAATAAGGTTGTCTTTAACCTATCTACCATAAGAGTCGATTTGGACTGGTGCAAGGTGCCCACTATAATTAGTGGACAGCATATGCCAGGCCAACTTCTCACATTGGTGTGCAGCGTGTGGGATTCCAGCTTGCTATTGTTTTACCAGATAATCTCAATTGAATTGATCAACTGAAAACCACTAAAGGTACCTAAGGTACATATAATGTAAGCTTAGAATACAGTAAGTTCTACTGAACTTAGAGTTGTGTGTTAAGGGATAGCACAACCCTTTCTACAACTCAAGAGAGTTTAGTAGGCCACACTAGAGTAGGTAGTGCATACACCACACCACACTAGTAATGTCTTTAAGGGCAGGATCCAAAGAATCCTTTCAGGAAGCCATTGAGCTTCCACCCTCCAAGTATGATACACTCCCATTCTTGGAATTGAGAGCTTTATGTAACTTGAGAAAAATAAGGACAGGCCAAAGCCCCACCACCCAACACCTCAAGGAGTTGTTGGTGGCTTATGACCTTAGTAAGCCTGTAGGGACTGAAGGGGTAGGAGCTGAGGGTGGGGCAGAAGAAGAGGAGGACGCTAGGGGTACCAGTACCCCCAGCCCCCCCTCTGAAACTGGCCAGGAGGGTGACAATGACCCTGACCTGGAAAACCAAATCCCTCCTGTGGATGATGATGAGGATGATCAAAATGATGCCCTCTTTGTCCCCCCAGGAAGGATTAAGAGTGTGCCCAGAAGGTCTCCTTCTCAGGAGTCTAACCACTCTGGCACCTCTATAGGGAGCTCTGTCTCATCTCACAGGAGGGAATCCTCTCATGAGAGGAGAGCCAGACTGGTCCAGTATGAGGAAACTCAGCTGGAAATCAGAAAAAAGCAATTTGCTTTAGATAGGGAATCCCTAGATCTCCTTAAAGAGAGAAGAAAGTTGGGACTAGAGTCCCATGGTGGCAGCAATATCCCTAGAGATAGGGAAAGGTCTTATGACCATAGAAACCTAAACAAGATTGTCCCTCCCTACCAGAGTGGGGATGACATCCACAAATGGATAACTGCACTGGAGAGGGCCTGTACAGTTCAGAAGGTCCCCCAGAGGCAGTGGGCAGCAATCTTGTGGCTCTCCTTTGCAGACAAAGGTAGAGACAAGCTCCTCACTGTAAGAGAAGAGGATGCTGACAATTACACAGTCTTGAAGAGTGCTCTGATAGATGGGTTTGGCCTAACCACTGAACAGTATAGGTTGAAGTTCAGAGACACCCAAAAAGCTCAGACTCAAGACTGGGTTGATTTTGTAGATTGTGCTACAAAGGCTCTGGAAGGTTGGATACATGGCAACAAAGTGCATGACTTTTTAGGATTGTACAATTTGATTATGAGGGAGCAGATCCTTAATAATTGTCAAAACCAGCTTTTGCACCAGTATCTGGTGGACTCTGATCTGACCTCTCCCCAAGAATTGGGAAAGAAGGCAGACAAATGGGTCAGAACCAGAGTAAAAACTAGAAATCAGGGTGGTGACCAGAAGAAAGATTCTACTAAGTCCCAAGAGAAAGGTGGGGATAAATCTAAGGATAAGTCCCCTACAGGGCCCCAAAATTCCTCTTCTGGGGATGGGTCCCAAACTCCTTCCTCTCCTGAAAAGAAACCCTATTGCCATGTCTGTAAAAAGCCTGGGCACTGGAAAACTGATCCCAGTTGCCCCAGGATTGGCAATAAAGAAAATGTTCCTCCCACAACTACTACCACCCCTCCTGGTACTACCAGTAGTAATCCTCCAGTTGGGAGTAGTGCACCCAAAAAGTTAGGTGCTTTTGCAAGAGGAACAGAGGTGGGCCCTAGTTTAGACAGGGACCCCTCAACAGACTCCTCTGACTCTGATGGTGGTATAGGATTTGCCACCTTTACCATGGGTCCCATAGCATTGGGCAGGTACAGACTGGAGCCAATGATTAATGGTCAGAAAGCTGTGGCATTTAGGGACACAGGGGCTAGTGTCACCATGGTGGCAGGGAAACTAGTCCCCCTCACCAGCTTTTACCTGAGTTTAAATACCAGGTGACCAACATTGATGGTGTCAGAACAGATCACCCCATGGCCATAGTCAATCTCAGCTGGGAGGGGGTCACAGGCCCAAAGAGAGTGGCAGTGTCCCCCACCTTACCTGTAGATTGCCTGATGGGCAATGATCTGGAAATTTCAGCCTGGGCTGAAGTTGAACACCAAACCCACCTTAGGATGTTGGGCATCCCTGTAAAGGTTAGTGGGGCTGTAATGGCCACAGCCCCAGCCCAAGATTTTGGAGAGATGGAGCCTGGAAGAATGGCCCACTCTCCCCCAAAAGAGAGCACAAGGGTTGAAGAGAAGTCTTCTTCCCCCAGACAGTAGGTAAGGGTCAGCCTCCTCAGGGAACTGACCCTACCCCTAGTGAAGGAACTGCCACAGAGGTAGTCAGGCCTGGCCTGGCCACACCCCTGATGGCAGAGGACCCTTCCAAGGTGGTACCCAGTCTGGAGCAGGTAACCTGCCCCTCTCTACCCTGCCTCAGTCAGCCCAGGGCTGCAGAGGCCAGGGAGGTCAGTGGACCCCCAGGGCCCCCTGTCCAGAGGAAGCCCCCATCAGCAGATTAGGGGCACCCAGTCTAGTAGCCCTAGCCAGGTGAAAATTCCTCTACACACTGAGGGATCCCCCATACCTTTATGTAGGGACCTCCCCCAGAAGGACTCTGGTAGGCAAGGGCAAACCTGGGACCAGAAGGTTCCAAACCTGCCATGTCCCTCCAGTAGTCCATCCAAAGGGACCCAACCCCCAGCTGTAGGCAGCCAAAGGTTGACCCTTAGAGCAAAGTGCAACTCAGTCATGGAAAGACAGGCATACATGGTGACCAGTGATCTGAGGAAGCTGAGGCCAACATTCCTAGGGCCTCACTTCCCTACTCAGACACCTCACCAGCCTTGTACTTTACCTAAGCACACCACAGGTACTGATTCCCCATGGTGGAGACCCTCTCATACCCTTAGGGTGAGGGATTGCTTAGTGGACCATAAGACAGGGGGCAACCATGCTAGTGCAGGTGCTTCCTTATATGACCACTTAGTCAATGAAGGCTCAACTGGCCAAGGTTAGCCTTATCTCCTTTCATTTGGGGGGGTTATGTAGGAAGGTGGAATCTGACTATATGGTTGCCCCCACTTTTTTTATGGTGTTTTGCTGGTTTATGACTTAGTTGGACTGGGATCCTGCTATTCAGGGCCCCAGTCTATCTGCTTTCTCTGTAAAAGGTTTCCATGTGCCTTAGGCACATCACTGATTGGAATCTGGAGTGCCCTTATAAGTCCCTAGTATATGGTATACTATGTACCAAGGGCATAGGTACCTCAGAGGCCTGCCAGGGGCTGCAGCATGTATTATGCCACCCCTGGAAGGCCATCCAAACTGACACCACAGGTCTGCTACTGCAGCCTGGGTAAGGTGGTGCATGCACTCCTTACTGTGATATAGGTTACCTATATCACTAAATACATACACACATATAAACCTATAAGTCACTCCTAAGGCAGGCCTTATCAATCCTAAAGGCAGAGTGCATGGTTCCTAAGTGAGAGGGTGCCCCTGCATGAGCAGGGCCCCTCTACAGCGTTCGGAGACCATCTCTGATGCTGTTTGTAGTGCAGCCTGACCATATACTCTTAAGCGCATTATATCCTCGCGGTAAAATGCTAACTTTGGAATGGCTGCACCTAAACATGTCGTGTTTGGTGTCAAACATCTTGGAATACTACCCCCGCCAATCCTGGTGGCGGGGGTAGCATTCCACCCTTCTAGAGGGAAAGACATGTTAACTCTGGCTTACCCGGTAACTTCTTTCTGAAGCCCTGGCATCACAAAATGGATGCTGCTGCCACAGACACAAGTCTGGCCTCCTGCTGCTGGACGAAACTCCGGCAGGGGAGGCCTGGACAATAGGTTTCCTGTTGCAGGGAGGTGTGACCACCTCCCCAGACAGGATAATGTGTATTGGGGCTGGGTGGGTGCACTCTTAGAGTGCTTTGAAGTCCTGCACTGGGGGAGCAAAAGGCTCCTCTGTGCATATGCCAGTTCAAACCAGCTCAGGGGCTACCTGCCCCTGCTCTGGCGCGAAACTGGACAAAGGGAAGTGGGTGTAGCCACCCCCTCCCTTGACCCTCCCATAGGTGGGGTCATAGAGTTAGTCCCTCCCTGTTTTACTGGTTAAAATGGGGAACCCTTGCCACAGCAAGATTATACCTGGACGAAACTCTGAATCTGAATCCTGGACCTTCGACGCTCTACGACAAGATTAGAGGACTGAAGAATCTCCCTTGGGGTCAAGGAGTGACTCCCCTGCTTGGCAGGCACCAAAGAAGCATCTGTCCGGTTCGCATTACTGAAGCTCCCGTCGGACGCCGAAGTCATCGCATCACCAGAGGTGGATTCTCAGACTTCCCCGAGGCTACCCTGAGTCCCCAGCAAAGCTGAGGCCCGTGGCTATCGTGGGTGACTTGAGACCGTGACCCCTGGACACCGAGCACATTTGCAAGTGCACCATCTTCTGGGTCTCCCAAGAAGTCGTGCTTTGGGCTCCGAGTAGCCCTAGCCTCCAGCACCACCTGCACCGAAGATCACTGGCCCCCACTCCACGAGTGTCCTGTAAGCCAGCTCCACGTGCGGCGTCACGAGGCTCCTTCGCGGTCGCTAGCCCGTTGGCTAGTAGCCCTTAACGAAGGCCAATCTTTTCCTTACTTGGCATCCTGGTTGCTCCAGGCCTGCCCTCACTTACCCTCGCTGGGTGAGTTCCACAGACCTTGCTGGTCTGCACCATCGACGATCTACATCTTACTCGAGACTTGCCGTTGCCAAGGCTTGTTGGGTCCAATCCGGTCGCTGCACCTCAGCACTCGACAGACATCGAGCACCAGCCGGAATCCTGCTCCTGGTCGCCGACAACGCCTCCCGGACATCGTGGCCGAAGAGTCAAGACGACCGTCAACGCACCTGAAGCACTCAACATCGGTGGGCATCTGTCCATCGCCTTCCTGGTCACTGGCTAGTGACCCAGACTCTGTCCCCTCTGCTTTCAGGTTCACCAGAACTCCGATCCACTCTTGGATCCACCCGGACACTTTTCTCTTGGCCGCCAGCAGCACTTTGCAGCAGATCGCCATTCGAATCGACGACGAAACCCGACCCCGAAAGGCACCTATGCACCCGGCTTCCCTGGGTGAGGTAACACGAGTACTCCGGTGCTCCCGTGGGTAGAGACTCTTCAAAGTCCTAGATCTCAAAGGGTTTTGTCCTAGTCCTCTTTTAAGTGTCCCTTTCCTCTATTTTCCCGATCCCGACTTTCCCCATAGAAGTTAACGGCGTATCGCGGTTGTGTATTTACACTGCACGCGTCTCCCGTGGGTCCCCTGTGTCACTACCTTGGGTGGTTCCTTGTGGTCCAAGCACTTCTAGAGGCTCTAGGCCTAGTGTCTAGTTCAGTCGTGGTTCGCATACCACTTTATTGGTATATGGTTTGGTACGCCCCTAGGGCCCAAACGTGTATTTGTGCTATTACTGTGATTTAAGATCTTATAACCTATGTATTTCGAACTCTAGCCTCATAAAGAGACTAGAGGGGTGTGTTTAGTAATAAATACATATATTTTGAATATATACCTGGTGTGGTGCTCTTTCATTTGGTCACTCAAGAGATTATAGACTGGTAAAACAAGCTGCTTTACATTCCTTCAAGACTTAGCCTGAAGGCTGCTCTCCATAGCTACCACTAGGTTGTCTTTAACCTATCTACCATAAGAGTCGATTTGGACTGGTGCAAGGTGCCCACTATAATTAGTGGACAGCATATGCCAGGCCAACTTCTCACACCCAGTGTCACTGATTGGTGCGTCCATGATGTGGACACTGGAGACAGTCCTCCTGTTAAGCACAAAACTTACAGGGTAACTGACAGGGTGAGAGCTTGCATCAAGGAGGAGGTCTCCAAGATGCTTGCGTTAGGGGTGATTGAGTCCTGTAACAGTCCTTGGGCCAGCCCAGTGGTCTTGGTCCCAAAGGCTGCCGCACCGGGTGCCACGCCAGAACTCTGGTTCTGTGTGGACTACCGAGGGCTCAATTCAGTCACGAGAACTGACGCGCCCCCCATCCCCAGAGCTGATGAGCTCATCGATCGGTTAGGGGCTGCACGGTACCTCAGCACATTTGACTTAACGTCTGGGTACTGGCAGATCACCTTGACTGATGGGGCAAGAGAGAGGTCAGCATTCTCCACACCAGATGGGCACTACCAGTTCCGAGTTATGCCCTTTGGGATGAAGAATGCCCCTGCCACCTTTCAGAGGTTGGTCAACCAGGTGTTGGCTGGACTGGAAGAGTTCAGTGCCGCCTACCTGGATGACATTGCAGTGTTCAGTGCCAGTTGGGAAGAACATCTGCGCCACCTCTGGGAAGTGTTGATGGCGCTGCGGAGGGCAGGCCTCACGATTAAGGCGAGTAAGTGCCAGATCGGGCAGGGTTCCGTGGTGTACTTGGGACACCAGGTTGGGAGCGGCCAGGTGGTGCCCCTACAGCCCAAGATTGAGACCATCCTGGCTTGGGAGCCCCCCAAGACGCAGACAGAGGTGAGAGCCTTTTTAGGACTCACTGGGTATTACAGGAGGTTTGTCAAGGGGTATGGCAGCATCGTTGCACCCTTGACAGAGCTGACTTCCAGGAAGCAGCCCAAGAAAGTGATTTGGACTGACACCTGTCAGAAAGCTTTTGAGGCCCTGAAAACTGCCATGTGCACGGCGCCCGTGCTCCTGGCACCCAACTTCTCAAAAGAGTTTATCGTTCAAACAGACGCTTCAGAGCATGGTGTGGGGGCTGTTTTGTCACAGATAAATGAGGAGGGCCTAGATCAACCCGTAGCCTTCATCAGTAGGAGGTTACTTCTACGGGAACAGAGGTGGAGTGCGATTGAGCGTGAGGCATTTGCTGTGGTCTGGGCACTGAAGAAGCTGAGACCATACCTGTTTGGGACTCACTTCCGGGTTCAGACAGACCACAGGCCCCTCAGATGGTTGATGCAGATGAGGGGTGAGAATCCAAAGCTGTTGAGGTGGTCCATTTCCCTACAGGGGATGGACTTCACGGTGGAACACCGCCCTGGTACAGAACACGCCAATGCTGATGGTCTGTCCAGATTTTTCCGCCTTAGTGATGAGAACTCCCAGGAGGTAGGGTAGTTCTCCCCACATTTCAGCTGGAGGAGACACGTGTTAGACCTGGCACTGTTGGCGTGGGTCTCCCTTCCATTTTTTGCTGTTGCCTCATGTGTTTTTGCTGGTTATAGATGCTTTGGGCACTGTGCCACTGCTATTCAGTGCCACAGTGCAAGTGCTCCCTATGGTAAATTGATGTATGGATTAGTGACTCCATGATTGGCTGGATTGGTTTACTTGTCAGACCCTAGTACAGTGCACTGAGTGTGCCCAGGGCTTGTAAATCCAATGCTGCTGGTGGGCTTGCAGCACTGGTTGTGCCACCCACAGAAGCAGCCTGTAAAAGTGTGTCTCAGGTCTGCCATTGTAGAGCCTGTGTGCAGTCTGGTACTGCCATGTTGACTGGGCAAGTGCACCCACTTGCCAGTCCCTAAACCTTCCCTTTTCTCCATATTAGTCACCCCTATGGTAGGCCCAAGGGCAGGGTGCATTGTAGGTATAAGGTAGGACATGCCCTGGTGTGTGTGGCATGTCCTAATAGTGAATTACAGCCATTTTCGTTTTTCACTATTGCAAGGCTACCTGTTCCCCATAGGCCAGAATGGGCAGTTTGATTATTACATCTTATAATCCTAACTGGCCCAGGGAACGTGGTAGAAAAACGAATTTAGTATGCCTGAACTCAGAATGATAAAATACATATTTTAGTGAAGTTGTTTTTAACATTCTGTGTTCGAAAATACCACTTTTAGAAAGTAGGTATTTTCTTGCCTAACTATCCAAGCCTGCCTCTGCTAAGTTGTGTATTCTATGTTTGGTTTGTGAGTGACAGGGGCTGGGGGATTCCAGGAGACAGGGTGAGTCAGCACAGGGCTGAATAGAGAGATCTGCATGTAGATGGGTGGGAGGAGTTGCACCTGGGACCTGAATAGGGCTGTGCCTTCCCTCCACAATGCTGGCTCCACCTCCTGTGGTGTGTCTGATGTCCCTGGCCTACACTGTGAAAGGAAAGAAGGAGTCATGTAAACAGAGTGCTCCAGGACTGACCAGAACTGGTTTGGACTAGGCAAAGGCCTCTCTGCCTTCAGAGAACAAAGAGAAAATGAGGATAAAAGGGGGACCCAGACCCCAGAACTGTAGATCACTTTGGGAAACAAGAAGAACCATTGCTGAGGAGAGGAACCAGAGAGAGAGACTGCAGGAGGAGACTATCCCTATGCTGAGTGCTGTTTGGGGATTGGCCTGCAGTGGTTGCCTGACTGCCAAAGAAAGGAGAAAGGACTTTGTGCTATTTTCAATTCAACTTGTAAAGGATCTCCAAGGGCTTGAGAGAGAGCTTGCCTCCTGCTGAAGTCTCAGGGACAACAGACTTCATCCACCAGCTCCCCAAGAGTTCTTCTGAAGTGCCTGCTGCTGTGTTGGGCCTTCTGAGGAACTGCGTGTCGCAAGGAGCTGGAAGCGCAACTCACGAAGAAGAAGCGTCGCCGCCGCAACCGAAGCGCCCCGCATTGCCGGAGAAGAGGATCGACGTCACATCAGACGCCGCCGCATCAACGGAGAAGCGTGTCGCCGCCGCTGCTGCTGTCGCATCATCACCGAAGCGCCTCGCATCGACGGAGAAGAGGATCGACGTCGCATCAGACGCCGCCGCATCAACAGAGAAGCGTGTCGCCGCCGCTGCAGCTGTCGCATCATCGCCGAAGCGCCTCGCATCGCCGGAGAAGAGTGTCGCCGTCGCATCAGATGCCGTCGCATCACCGGGAAGCGTGTCGCAGGGCCTGTCGCGGCTCAGAAGAATCGTTGAGTCACCGCACGGCCGTCGGGCGTGCACGCATCGTGTCGCATCAAGAAGAAGACGCCATCTTTGTCGCATTGCACCTGATCTTCATCGCATCACGGCGCTGCTGGTCGCATCGCCACGGAAGCGCAGTAAGAAACCAACGCATCACCTCCCCACGCGGAGAAGAACCTACGCATCCCCTACGCAGCAGTAGGGCCCCGACGCATCACCGTTCTTGCGTGTAAGGAACCGACGCATCACCTTCCCTGCAACACTTTCGTTGTATAGCGTTACGCATCCTAAGGTACATTGAACTCAAAGTGTCGCATTTACCATCGTAAGAGAACTAAGCTAATTCTACCATTTTTGAAGTACAGTAGTGTGGATTTTTGTCGTTTGTGGTCTTGTGTTAAATCTATATAAAGATACTTATTTTTAATATACAACTGGTGTGGTGTCCATCTGTAGTGTTGTCACTGGATTACTGTATGTTTTCACAAATGCTTTACACACTGCCTCTGAGATAAGCCTCTCTGCTCGTGCCAAGCTACCAAGGGGGTGAGCAGGGGTTATTTTGGGAGTGTACCCCCTTACCCTGACGAGACGCAAGGGTCCCAATTTGGTCAAAGTTACCTACCTCTGCCAACTAGAGACCCCCAAATCTAACACAGTGCAATCGTAAAAGTGTTGTTCTTCTTTAATCTGAACAGTTGCCCAGCCAACACGTGTTTCGTCTCGGGAAGTACCCCACGACTTCTTCAGGGCTTCTGGCAACGAAAAGATCTAAATGGGCTCCTCTCCGCCGGTTGTAATTCCGTCATACTGTCAATTTTAACCTTATTATCCTGGAGTTTTATTGCACTGTCAGAGATTTCATTGAAAGGCCAGCCATGTGCTTGCAAATATTTTTAATTTCCAAAACAATGTTATCTGTATTAGAGCGTACTGCTTGTAACTCTTCCAATAAAGTTATTAGGAAAGGTCCATTAGAATCCACAATTTTGGACTTTACTGGTGGAGGAGAAGTTGTTTGCTTACATTTGTTAGCTGTTGTATGTAAATTCTTTCCTTTCATATTCAAATTTACCAAGCAAAATATATATGGAAATAGCATCAAAAGCACTTTAAAAACAAAGAAAATGAAAATACATAAAATATCACCAGAGCAAGCAACTGTGCAGCAGCTAGAACCAGCTGTTGGTGTGGTTTAGGCCTCAGCCGAGTCCTTTCCTTAATAAGTATCAGCCCTCCTGACAGGAAGCTCCAACAACACCTCAAAGGTCAGCTCGATGCAGTGACACAGCATGACAGAAAGCCCTCGAAAATGGAGCCAGAGCCCCAAAAAACAACCTTTCCAAAAGCACTGGCCATAAAGAGGAAAAAGAGACACTCCAACACTAATAAGGTAAGCCTAGAAGCGGCTAAAATATCGTCGATAATGCGGGCGTTGCGGGAGAATTACGGGGTAGTGGCCATCTTGAAAAGCGTGCTTGCGCGACTCCCCAAAACCGACCAAGAATGGACTCGAACCCTCAATCTTCCGATCCAACGTCAGACGCCTTATCCATTAGGCCACCAGGTCAATATATATAGAGTCCCAGCCACACTGCATCTCATGTCCCTACTTATAAGAGGATAGAAGCACTCAGACATGCAGTCAGACACTGAAAGAGACACTCATACATTCATGCACACATACAAACAACAGCTGTGTATAGCGCAGTATCAGAACCAGTTGATCACTGATACACCTATTCACATATCTAGGCAACTGCTGAGACAATCTAGTCTCATCCTCAGAACTAGTGCTTTAAACATGGGTCAGATTTAGTACTGCTGACACTCGGGGTGTTCCTTTTAAATGTCAGCTCGAACTGACAGTAGAAAGCCTGCCTGACAACTGTTAAACTGTCCTTTTACTACAGAAGACTCACCCCTCACCTAGGCTGTGTGTAGGCCATGGAGCATGGTCCTTTGTAATTAAAAGGTAAGAAATGTTTTTGAGTTTCACTGACTTAGATGTGCACTGGCAGACCCCTATGACCACTTATATATGCAGTGTGTCACCCATACTGCAACTCATATATCTACTTATAATAGGAGAGAAGCACTCAGACACTGAAAGAGCCCCTCATACATTCATGCATGCATCCAAACAGCAGGTCTGCATACTGCAGTATCAGAACTACTTGCTAACTCATACACTCACTCAGATATGTCGTCAAGTACTGACACAAGGTAGTTTCCCATTCAGAGAACTAGTGCTTTATACATGGTCAGGCCTACTACTGCTGACCCTGAGTTTGTTCCTTTTAAACATAAGCTCGAATTGGCACTAGAAAACCTGCTTGATAACAAGAAAACTCTCCTTTTACTACAGAACAGTCACCCATCAGCTAGGCTGTAGGTAGGCTATGGAGCATGCTCCTTTCTGATTAAAAGGTGAGAAATGTCTTTGAGAGTTCCACTGGCTTAGGGCCTGATTTAGAGTTTGACGGACCGGGTTACTCTGTTACAAACTGGCATTTATTAAGACCAGATGTTTGGTACCAAACATCTTATAAATCAGTGAAGCCATCATGGAGCTAGGAATCTCGTGTTGACAAATATCCAGCCCATGTACTCCTTATGGCTTTTCTGTGCACTTACAACATCTCAGAATAGACTGGAAATTGTAGGGGCATATCTGCTCATGCTGATATGCCTTCACATAGGATATAGCGTACCCTGCCTTAAGGCTAAAGGCCAGGCTTATGCAGTGTATGGGTGGCATGGCACACAGGGCTATGTGCCATATCGACTCTTCGGATTTCTTTGCACCAAGACACACAGCCTGCAATGGCAGAGTGAATAGCCTTGGTGAGGGGTCCCTGCGGTGGCAAAATCAGTGCAGCAGCCCGGGAGGACCATCTTCAGGACCCATGGCCTAGGTACCAGTGGTACCATGTACTAGAGGCTTACAGGCATAGCTGAAGTTGTGCTAATCATGGTACAATACTTGGCAAAGAGATCTGGCTCTGGGAACCTGGTTAGCAGGAACCCCTTGCACGTACAGTTTGAAAGCATCAGGCAAAACGTGCGGGCTAACTAAACAAAAAAAAAGGCATTTTCCTACATGAACCTCCCCCACAAATAAAGGAGGGTGAGACAAACCATTCCCTAGAGAGTCTACATCTTCTAAGTGGAAGAACCTGCAAAGGTCATCTGCATTGGCATGGTCAGACCCAGGTCTGTGTTCCACTGGAAAGTCCATTCCCTGTAGAGATATGGACCACCTTAACAATTTGGGGTTTTCCCCTTTCATCTGCATGAGCCATCTGGGAGGTCTGTGGTCAGTTTGGACAAGGAAGTGAGAACCAAACAGGTAAGGTCTCAGCTTCTTCAGGGACCAAACCACAGCAAAGGCTTCCTCTCTATTGCACTCCAACGCTGCTCTCTGGGGAGAAGCATCCTGCTCCTAAAAGCAACAGGTTGGTCATGGCCGCTCCTATCCCATGTTCAGAGGCATCTGTTTGCACTATGAACTAGTTGGTGTAATCTGGAGCTTTTAGAATGGGTGCTGAGCACATTGCTTCTTTCAAGTGTCAAAAGCCTTTTGACAGTTCACTGTCCAGTTAACCTTTTTGGGCATTTTTTTCTTGGAGGTTAATTCTGTGTGGGGGGCCACTATGGACCCATATCCCTGCAAAACCTCCTGTAGTACCCAGTGTAGCCAAGGAATGCCCTGACTTGGGTCTGGGTGGTTAGAGCTACCCAGTCCAGAATGGTTCGGATTTTGGGCTGTAGTGGCTAAACTTGGCCTCCACCCACAAGGTGGCCCAAGCATACAACCTTGCCCTGCCCTATCTGACACCTGCTTGCCTTGATAGTGATGCCTGCACTTTGCAGAGCCTTCAGGACCTTCTGGAGGTGGATAAGGTTATCCTGCCAGGCAGAGCTAATAACAGAAAACTCATCAAGATAAGCTGTACTGTAGGATTTCAATGCAGCAAGGACTTTATTCACCAACCTCTGAAAGGTGGCAGGGGCATTCTTCAAACCAAAGGGCATCACAGTAAACTGGAAGTCCCCATCTGGAGTGGAAAATGCTGCTTTTTCTTTTCCTCCAGGGGTCGGACCTATCTGCCAGTACCCTAATGTGAGATCAAAGTTTCTCAGCTATGTGGCTGCCCCCAACCTGTCAATCAGCTCATCAGCTCTTGAAATTAGATGTGCATCTGTCTTTGTGACTGCATTGAGGCCCAGTAGTCCACACACAACCTAATTTCTTTCTTTACACCCTGGGAATGAGGCTGGGTTATCCCAGGGGCTCTCTGAGGGTTCAATGACACCCAACCCCAGCATCTTACTTACCTCTGCTTTGATGCTTTCTTTGACATTCTCAGACTGCCTGTATATTTTGTATTTGATAGGTAGACTGTCACCAAAGTCCACATCATGTGTACACCAATCAGTCTGACCAGGGGTTAAAGGAAAGAGCTAAGCAAACTGATTTCGGACTTGCTTGCAATCAGCCTGCTGTTGGGTAGCGAGGGTGTCTGAAAAAGCCTCTTCATCAACTGACACATCTTTAGGTTTTGGAAAGGAGATCAGGAAGTGGCTCACTCTCTGCCTCCTGTTTCTCATGTGTAACCATAAGCATGGTCATATCAGCCCGGTCATTGCAGGGTTTGAGGCGATTTACATGTATCACCCTCTTGTACATGTGCGAAGGTCAGCTAAATAGGTGACCTCCCCTTTTCTCTCAAGGATAGGGTAGGGCCTTGTCCATTTGTCCCGGAGGGCCCTAGGTGCCATAAGCTCCAAAACCCATACCTTCTGCCCTGGTTGGAACTCCACCATGGCAGACTTTTGATCAGACAAGAGCTTCTGGAGCTCTTGGCTGGCCTCAAGATTTTTTTTTCCATGTACTCAGGCATCCTTGAATGAAGGTTAAGCACATAATCCACAATGTCTTGCTTTGGTTCCTGGAGAGGTCTCTCCTATCCTTCCTTGACAAGACAGAGGGGCCCTCTTACAGGGTATTCAAACACAAGTTCAAAGGGGGAAAACCCTACTCCCTTTTGTGGCACCTCTCTGTAAACTAAAAGTAGGCAAGGTAGTAAAACATCCCATCTCCTTCTGAGTGTTTCAGGAAGTCCACCAATCATGCCTTTTAAGGTCTTGTTAAATCTTTCAACAAGCCTATTTGTGTGCAGATGGTATGGTACAGTGAACCTATAGGTCACCCCACACACAGCCCACATGTATTTCAAGTATGCAGATGTAAAGTGTGTGTCTCTGTGTGATACTACCTCCTTAGGAAAGCCAATCCTAGTAAACATACCAAGGAGTGCCTTGGCCACTGCAGAAGTGGACCTTAGGGGAATTGCCTCAGGGTAACTGGTGGCATGATCCATTACCACCAAATAAATGTGTTCCCTGATGCTGTTGGAGGGTCAAGGGGACCAACAATATCAATCCCTACCCTTCCAGAGGGTACCCCAACCACTGGAAGTGGAATTAAGGGGACCTTCTTCAGGTGGCTACCTGTCTTGCCACTGGCCTGACAGGTGGCACAGGAGTTGCAAAACTCCTTCCCCTTCTGGGACATTCCTGGCCAGTAGAAGTGGTTGACCTCTCAAGGTTTTTGTCTGGCCAAGATGCCCATCTAGGGGAACGTCATGGGCCAATGTGAGGAAAAACTCTCTAAACTGTTGAGGCACTACTATCTCATAGTGGCACCAGGTTTGGGGTCTTTGGCCTCAGTTTATAGAAGTCCCTCCTCCCCTCAATAGGTCCCATAGGAACCACTGACACTTTCCTTTTCCTGCAGCTTGGTGCCTCAGGCTTTCAAGAGTGGGACAGGTTGTCTGCCCGTGGCACAGATCGTCCCTAGAGGGTCCACCTGAGCCTAGGAGCTCTTTCGTGTAAGGCTCAAGCTCCTGAGGCTCAGTTCCATCTGGGGCTGACAAGTCTTCTCCCTGAGGAGAGGGGACTTGGGCTGATGTCTGTTTTGAAGATGATTTCCCAAACTTCATGCCCTTTCTCTTGGAACGTTGGTGCATACTTACAGGCGCCAACACTTTTTTTTACCCTGGGTTTTGCTTCGTGCTCTGGTTTTTACAGCCCCCATTCAGGTATTCCCAGCATGGCTGCATGGGTTTTCCTCTCTACCTCGGCCCATGCTGAGTACTCCAAATCATTTCCAAGCAGACACTGTACAGGGATAGCAGAATACACCACTACCCTTTTGAGGCCACTAACCCTTCCCCAATCTAAGGTCACCAAGGCCACTGTCTGTTCCTTAGCCTGATTATCAGCATTGAGGACTGTATAGGTCTGTCCAAGGAGATATTGATTTGGTGACACCAGTAGCTCAGCTAGCATGGTGATTCTAACACCAGTGTCCCTCAGGGTTTCCACCCTAATACCATTATTATTTTGCTCTTATCTGTATCTTTCTAGGTTACTGGGCCAGACAGCCAGGGTAGCTACATTCACCCCTCCATCTGACACTAGAGTTGCCTCAGTGAACACCTTGGCATGGTCATGGCTCACCTGTGATTCCATCTGGAGACTCACAACTGCACTTGCTGCAGGTGGACAAGAGGCATTCTGTTTGTTTTTACAGCTAGGTTCTCCAGTTCGGTGTCCAAGTGCCCTACAGTCATGACACTGAGTCTTTTTGGGATCCCAGTTCTTACCGTGGTACCCACCCTTGGGCTGTGAAGAGTTTCTTGGCCCAACCTCCTGAACAGGTTTGTGGGGGCCTGAAGAGGACTCATTATTGTTTTTGTCTTTTTGGTCACCATATTTCCCTTTGAGGGTCATATTGGCCTCTTTCTTTTAGTCACCTCCACCAGTGGTAGTTTTAGTCACCCATGTTTGGACCCAGTGGTCTGCCTTCTTCCCCAACTCTAGAGGTGGAAGTGGACCTAGGTCTACCAGATGCTGATGTAACTTCCCATTGTAACAATTACTTAAAAGATGCTCCTTCATAATTAAATTGTAACGCCCTTCATAGTCATTTACATTGTTACATGTCAACCAACCACCTAGTATTTTCACTGAAAAGTCAATAAATTCCACCCAGGACTGACTCTTGGTTTTAAAAGTCTCCCTAGATCTTATTGTATACTCCTCAATGGTGAGTCCAAAGGCCTCATTCAGTGTACGCTTCATGAGGTCATAAGACTCAGCATCTTTTTTAGGAAAGGGCAGGAGTCTATCCTTGCATTTTACTGAGACAGAACCTTCACTCTCCCTATTTATTTGTATGCTGCCACCAGAGATAAGTCTTAGGACCATCTCTTTCCTATCGCACTTGTAATATGGCGGATGGGATATCAGTCACGTTTGTGATGGATTGACCTGTCCGCCAAACTCTAAATCAGGCCCTTAGATGTGCACTGGCCGACCCCTATGACCAATTATATATGCAGTGTGCCACCCATACTGCAACTCATGTACCTCCTTATAACAAGATAGAAGCACTCAGACACCAAGTAAGACACTGAAAGAGTCCCTCATACATTCATACAAGCATCCAAACAGCAGGTCTGCATACTTCAGTATCAGAACCACTTGCTAACTCATACACTCACTCAGATATGTTATCGAGTACTGACACAAGGTAGTCTACCATTCAGAGAAGTAGTGCTTTATGCATGGTTGGGCCTACTCTGCTGAGCCTGAGTGTGTTCCTTTCAAACGTCAGCTCGACTTGACACTAGAAAACCTGCTTGACAACTGTTAAACTCTCCTTTTACTACAAAAAACTCACCCCTTAGCTAGGCTGTAGGTAGGCATGACAAAGGCATAGAGTCGCAAATATAAATGATAAGTAACAGAGGTGGAGTGCATGTATCATAGTAATATAACTGTTTATAACATCAGTTAAATGGTTAAAAATATAATTTAAATGTATGTAAAGAAAAGCTAAATGTACTCACTTGTTTTCTCACTATAGACATCTACTAACACTTAAAAGAAGACAATTTCATGCCATCATAAACTGTAAGAAGAAAGCAACAGAGAAAAGTTTATTACATCCTCACAAATGTGAAACAAAAGGGACAAAATGCAGACCATGGAATGAAAGAGAAAAGAGCTGCTGGCTAGAAAACAAAAAACTTTCTGGAAATAGTATGTGGAAAACTGTAAAGTGAGCAAAAGCAAATGAATAGAAAGCAAGGTTTTAAAATGGCTAAGTGTAAGAAGCTGCCTCTCTATAAAGTGCATTAAAGTGACGTTCAGTGTGCAGAGAGTCCAGTGAATCCCCAAATGGTATACAGAGGTAAAAGTAGATCATTCTAATGCTCTTTTTGTGGTAGTGTGGGTGAACAATTAGGCTTATCAGAGGGTAGTACTAAGCATTTGATGTACTCATAGAGGCAATAAATGAGACACACAATCAAGAATAAATCCAATAGACCAATTTATAAAAATAGTATTGATTTTTATGTAACTTGTAAGACCAAGAACACAGTTCTATCGTAAGTACTTTCGGAGGTACGCTTTTTCAAAGTTCTGAAAATATTTCACTTTTGTGTGCAATTACGCACTATTGGAAACAATGGGGAAAAGCAGAAAAATGCATGTACAATCAGGCAATGCTTTCATGAAGTTCACCTTCCTGTTTTAGGTCAATATCGAGACCAGGTCCACAGTTCCAGCAAGAAAAGTTTGGGAGCGTCCCGGTTCGGGCGGGAGCAGAGCGCTAAGGGTCTTGGAAGCTGATGCGCAAAGACAAAGGGGGCCACTTGAAAGTACAATGCACAGGAGGACCTACAGGTAAGTCCGATGGGGCTCCTTCGAGGGAGGAGGTTGCAAGGGCTTGGGGAACACTGAAGCAGAGCTGGTTAGTTGATTCCAGGGCCGATGGGGCTGGGAGCAGAGTTAATAGGTCAGCCGGGTGCCGTGCATCTTGAGGTCTTCGGAGTCAGGAGCAGGGAATTTGGAGAGGCGATCGCTGGGCAGCTGGGCCACTCAGGAAGTGGGTCTTGGGTGTCTCAACATTCCCTCGATTGGTGCTTGCTTCTTGTGTTTTGGGAGTCTGGTGTGGATTCTTCTTCTTGCTGTTTGCCATTGGGAGTTTGGTACCCCGGGTATTGTTAAGTCATGGCTCCGGTAGGTCCTGGTATCTCCAACCTTGGTGGGGAGACAGATCTGACCCTCCATAGCTGTTGTACCTTTTCTTGCTTCAGTGCAGCATCGAGGTCATTGGGGAGCTACAAGTCAACAAACCAGACTGCATGGGCTCGGTGCCTGCAGAGTGCAGGGGAGTGATACCTTAACTCCAAGCGAGCTTCTCTGCGATTTCTGGAAGGCTGGAGGTGCTCCAGGGTTCTTGGAGCCCTTTCAAGTTTAGGAGGACACAGCAGGCAGCGATTGTCAAGTCCTTGAAGCAGCAGGCAGGGTTTGGCACCTTTTTCTTCTGCAGCAGGGCTTCAGTTCTCATGCAGCAGGTCTTTTGTGTCCTGGTCTTCTCTCATCCGTCGAATCTGATGTTCAGGTCTTGGGGTGCCACCTAAATACTGAGTTTGGGGGCGTTATAAGGGGAGACAGGTAGTAGCAAATGGACTACCTACCTTTAGAGTGTCTTCACCCTCTAGTGACCACTTCCTGTTGAAGGGGGCACTACCCTAGCCCTGATAGGTTGTTTCTCCACCATCTCAAGATTGCGGACTTTCAAAAGAGGGGTTCACCTCACCTGCCCTAGAAGTGGTGCAGGTTTAGTGGGGACTCCTCTCCTAATCTAACTCATTTTCCTGCCTTTCCTCCCACCAAAAGTGGAGCAAGGAAGGGGGCTTGGCTTCTCCCACTATCTGGAGGTTTCTAGGTTGAATTTCAAAGGTGGCATTTCCTCTGAAGCTCTCCACCCAGGAAGGCCATCCTGTCCTGGAGGAGCTGTGAAGCACATCTGCCTAAAGCAGGCTGTGTCTCTGTCTTCTGAGATTGCTGGCTCTCACCTCATGAGATCAGACACATTTCTCATGTTGGCAGACTGGTGAAAACAAGTCGGAGACCACACCAGTGCTTGGTAGGCTTTCTGTGTGAATTTAATAATAAATCTGTCACTGGCATCAGTGAGGATTTATTAAGACAAGATGTTTGGTACCAAACATCCTAGAAATCATTGAGGCCATCATGGAGCTAGGAAACCCGTGTTGACAAGTATTCAGCCCATGTACTCTTTATGGTTTCCCTGTTTACTTACAACGTCACAGAATAGACTGGACATTGTAGGGGCATATCTGTTCATGCTGATATGCCCTCACATATTTATAAAGTTTTATATAGCGTGAACATGACCCACGGGGGTATCAGAGCACTTTACAGAATACAGTTGTTGCGCCATACAGTACAAAAGAGGTATTTAGGAGTATATGGGTGGCATAGGAGACTAGTAGTTATTAAGGAATGATCCAAGAGGGAATCAGAGCGCTTTACAATACACAAGTTATTACATATTAGGTGGTTGAGGTAGTATGCATACAT
The DNA here is from genome assembly GCA_963921515.1 of Calotriton arnoldi. Lineage (NCBI taxonomy): Eukaryota > Metazoa > Chordata > Amphibia > Caudata > Salamandridae > Calotriton > Calotriton arnoldi. Next base: position 452,455 of record CAWUFW010007718.1, read on the forward strand.
TCGATATAAGTCATTCGGTACAAAAGAGGTAGACCGTGGTATAAGGGTAGCATAGGATAATGGTAGACATCATAGAATTACAGTCTTAGGATATGAATTTGTTCATTAGGAGCAGTTTTACTTCTTTTTTGAAGGAGGTAAAGGAAGTGATCCCGCGAACCACTGGCGGTAGGGAGTTCCAAATCTTCGGAGCGATCCCTGAGAATGCTCTGCAATCAGTTCTCTTTTTGTGGAAGGATTGTGGTTTCAGTAGTAATGAACTCGCACTACGCAATAGTCTGCATCCTCCTGAACGCTCAAGCTTTCGTGCTAAGTAGCTGGGGGTATTGCTATGCAGGGCTTTGTGGGTCATGCAGGCGGTCTTTAGGTGTATTCTAGCCTCGTAGGGTAGCCAGTTCAAAGCTTTCAAGGTTGGAGAAATGTGATTATTTCTTTTAGTTCCTGAGACCAATCTGGCCGCAGCGTTAAGCGAAGCCCTCAGAGGGGCAAGCTTGTATTTGGGAAGACCGCATAGGGTGGTGCTTCCATAGTCCAATCTTGGTAGCACTAGGGCTTGAACCACCATTTTTAAGTCGTTATGTGTGAGGAAGGGCTTGAGTTTCCTTAGTATGCTCATCATCTGATGATTAGCTCCCTTGGGGGCAATATTGATTTGCGCCTGCATGTTCAAGTGTTTGTCTATGGTGACTCCCAAGGATTTCGCAGAGTCAATGATGTGAGGAGCACAGTCAAAGGAAGTAAGATGCTTCAACCATAAGTCTATCTTGGGTGTGTGATTGGGAGGGGAGATGAGAAGGAATTCCGTTTTTTTGGTGTTAAGCATGAGGTGGTTGTCAGTGAGCCAACTTTGAGTATTCTGTAGAATAGCGTTGAGGGAGATGAAGTCTTCTGGTTGGGAGATTTTCATATACAGTTGGATGTCGTCCGCATATAGGTTATATAGAATGTTCGCAGAGTTCAGTGCGTTTGCCAGGGGTTCCATGAGTAAATTGAAAAGGATGGGTGAGAGTGCTGAGCCCTGTGGAACCCCTATGGTGACCATGGAGGGTTGAGAGAGTGAATGCTTCGTCTTAATTCTTTGTGTTCTGTTATTTAGGAAGGAGGTGAACCGTTGTAGCACTGAGCCAGTTAGGCCCATCCTTCGTTCCAGTAAGGACAGTAGGTTGTCATGCTTAACCGTATCAAAAGCGGAGGATAAGTCAAGAAGTATCAATAGGGATGATTCATTGTGGTCAAGCATTTTTAGGATGTCGTCCATTATGTGGGTGAGTGCAGATTCAGTGCTGTGACCATGCCGGAAGCCGGATTGGTGTTTGTCTAGGAGCTTGTAATTCTCGATGTGGTTGCAAAGTTGTATTTGCACACATTTTTCCAGCAATTTCGCCAGAGTGGGGATGTTGGATATAGGGCGGTAGTTGTTGAGATCAGTGGGGGGGGGAGTCAGACTTCTTTAGTATAGGTGTGACCTGCCCTATTTTGAAACAGTCCGGTATGGACCCTTGTCTCAGGGAGGCGTTTACGATCTTTGACCATAGGGGAAGAATAGAGGTTTTTATCATTTTGAATAAAGAAGGAGGTAAGGGGTCTGAGAAGTGATTTGAGGGGTTAATCGTTAGAAGAGTGTTGTAGATTTCTTGTTCAGGGATGTGCAAGAAGGTGTGCCAGGAGGCATTGTTTTTTGGGATTTCAGTCGGAGTAATAAAATGGACCTTGATCTGAGAGTGAGATTTATCATCAAGGGCCATAGTTTGAGGGAGGGTCTTCTTAGATTGGATGTTGAGTTCAATGGATTTTGTTTTTTCTAGGAAGAAGTTGGCCAACTCATCGCAGTTAGGTGTAACCGAGTCACTTGGTTCCAGGGAGTTTGGCTTGTTGCACGCTTGTTGTTTGACGATTTCGAATAGTTTTTTGGGACGGTTGATGGCTTGGTTCAGCTGGGATTTGAAAAAGTCTGCTTTAGCCTTTAGGATCTTCCTATTGAATGAATTCCTCAGCACTCTGAGTTGATATAAGTGCTCAATGGAGGGTGCTGATTTCCATAGTCACTCCGCTGATCTTAGCTTTTGCTGCTCCGAATTCAGATTCTCATTGAAATATGGTTTGGAGAGTTTGGAGGAAACGTTTTTTTCCTGGATGGGCGCTGCAGAGTCAAGAATTTCAAGCATTGTGGAATTGTAAAAGACTGTAAGGTCGTGGACGTCTGCCATGTCTGTTGAGGGGGTCAGGGCGGAGTTGCATCGGTTTACCAGGTCGATGGGGTTGATATTTTGTATATTTCTTTTCCATTGTTTTGTTTTTGTGGGTTGACCCCTTTTAGGACTTACCACGATATTGATGGAGAAGAGAATGCTATAATGGTCTGTCCAGTCACATGGGGTGATGGATTCTAAAGATACCGTGTTCATTTTAGCTATGATGAGGTCTAGTGTCTCTCCTTTGTTGTGGGTTGGACTGTCACATAGTTGGGACAGATCCTGATTTGCCAGAAAAGATTTAAGACAACTGACACCAAGATCACCTGAGTTATTCCAGTGGAGATTGAAGTCGCCCAGGAAAATCTGTGGTACTTGTGAGTTGTCATTGGATGTAATAACTTCCATTAGCTCATCGATGAACGTCAAATTATCACCCGGGGGTTGATAAATTATGTGAAGTTTGCAGGCGAGGCGCTTGTCATCAGAGATGTTGATGCAGAGATATTCGCAAGAGGATAGAGAGATGGAGTCTGCTTTATTGACTACGATAGTGTTTCGATAAATGCAGGCTAGCCCGCCACCGGGTTGCATGTTTCTGTCTAGACAGATTAGGTCGTGGCTAGGGGGTACCAGTAGGTCCAAGATGGGAGAGGAGGAACTGTTTAGCCATGTTTCGGTAAGGACGATAATGTCAAGATCATTCGCGAGGATGAAGTCGTAAATGTCAGGGGCATGTTTGTTAGCAGATCTGCAATTGATGAGTGCACATTTCAGCTTGCTAGTCAAATGGGGGGGAGTGGTCTGCACTATGTTGATATTTGTGAGGTTTTCTCTAATAATGGATCTGTAGTTGTGAGTGGGTTCTCTGAAGGGGTTGGTTTGAATGGATTGGATAGTGCCACAACGAGACTCACTGATGGCTGTCTGGCTGGCATAGGATATGCAGAGGTCATCAATGTCATTGTCCGATAGTACAGCAGTTGCCCTCCTAGGACGAGATGGGTCATTGGGGGAAGGTATCTTATACTGTCTGGTATCCTCGAGGTGTGAGTTCTTGGTGATATATCTGCTAATTTGGTGACTGATTCGGTTCACGGTGGCACCAGTAGCTCTGTGTGTGTTTAGGAGTTCTTTGGTGATGGTTGATAGACTTTGCATTTCAGCCTTGAGATGGGCTAGGCCGCTGGCTAGCTCATTGAATCGTTCAATCCAATCTGCGTTGGGATAATTAGATGTGTGTGTAGGTGTGGGTTCTATTGTAGCGGGAGGTCGGCAAATAAGGTTTGGTTGCAAGGGTATCTCATTATCTGGTTGCCTGGGGATAACGTTATTATGGATTGAAGGGGTTAGTTGATCATGGATGTTCGTTGTAAGGTCCGAATCAGTGTGTGAGAAGGCCTTTGGATGTGACCGCATGATAGGGGCTGACGCATGTGATTGGGGTATGGTCAATGAGTGGAGAGTGCGTAAGGGCGGAGTGAGTATCAGGATTTAGTGCACCCTGCCATAGGGCTAAAGGCCTGCAGTAGGGGTGACTTTCCTATATCTCATGCAGTGTATGGGTGGCATGGCACACAGCTGTGTGCCATGTCGACTCTTCGGATTTCTCTGCACCAAGACATGCAGCCTGCAATGGCAGAGTGCATAGCCTTAGTGAGAGGTCCCTAGTGTGGCACAACCAGTGCTGCAGCCCCAGAGGACACTCTTCAGTACCCATGCCCTAGGGGGGGTACTGCAACAGGCACCCAGTTTCTCACACCAAGGCACACATTTATCCATATGCTGACACACCCAGGCACACACTGACTCATACACTTAGACCCCCGGGGTGCAAACTGATTCATTCACTGTCACACCCAGGCATACACTGATGCATATTCTGACACAACCAGGCACACACTTGTGCATAGTCTGAGATATCCAGACACACATTCATGCAGACACTGACACACCCAGGCACACACTGAGGCATACACTGAGGCCACCAGGCAGATACTCATGCATACACTGACACACTTATGCATATGCTGACACACCCAGGCACACGCTGACTCCTACACTCATACCCCCAGGGCGCACACTGATGCGTACACTGTCACACCCAGGCAAACACTGATGCATGCACTGACACACCCAGACATACACTTATGCATACACTGACACACCCAAGCACACCCGACGCATACGCTGACACACCTTGGGACACACTGAAGCATACGCTGAGACACCCAGGCACACACTCATGCATACTCTGACACACCCAGGCACACACGTTTGCATACACTCAATCACTTAGGCACACACTTATGCATATACTGAGACACCCAAACACACTGATCCATTCACTGACACACCCAGGCACACACTTATATATTCACTAACACACCCAGGCACACTCTGACGCATACGCTGACAAACATTCATGCATACACTGACACACCCAGGCACAGTCTGATGTATACACCAACACACCCTGGCACACACTGACACATATGCTGGCACACCCAGGCACACACTCATGCATACACTGAGACACCCAGGCACATACTCATGCATATACTGACACACCCAGGCACAACCCGACGCATACGCTGACACCCCCAGGGACACACTGAAGCATACACTGAGACACCCAGGCACACAATTATGAATACACTGACACACCCAGGCACAAACTTGTGCATACACTCACACACCCAGGCACACACTCGTGCATACACTTACACACCCAGCCACACTCTGATGCATACACTGACTCGCCCAGGCACGCACTTATGCATACACCGACACACCCAACCACACACTGACACATATGCTGGCACACCCAGGCACACACTCATGCATACACTGAGACACCCAGACACATACTCATGCATACACTCACACACCCAGGCACACACTTATGCATACGCTGACACACCCAGGCGCACACTGATGCATATACTGAGACACCCAGTCACATACTCATGCATACACTTATGCATAAACCGACACACCCAGACACACTGACACATATGCAGGCACCCCCAGGCACACACTCATGTATACACTGACACACCTGGGCACATACTCATGCACACACTCACACACCCAGGCACACACTAATGCATACACTGAGACACCCAGGCACACACTCATGCATATACTGACACACCAACCAGGCACACACTGACACATACACTCACACTCCCAGGCAGACACTGATGCATAAACTGACACACCCAGGTACACACTGAACATACGTTGACACACCCAGGCACACACTGATGCATACACTAACACACACAGGCAGACACTGACGTATACTCTCACACCTCCAGACACACTCTGATGAATGCACTGACACACCCAGGCACACACTCATGCATACACTGACACACCCAGGCACGCACTTATACATACACTGACACACCTAGGCACACACTGACGCATATGCTGAGACACAAAGGCACACACTCATCCATACACTAACACACCCAACCATATTCTGATGCATATACTGACACACCTAGGCACACACTGACGCATACACTCACATCCCCAAGCACACTCTGATACATACACTGACACATCCAGTCACACACCGATACATACACTAGCACACTCAGGCATACACTGATGCATACACTGACACACCCAGCACCACACTGATGCATACACTGACGCACCCAGGCACATACTCACGCATATGGTAACACAACCAGGCACACACTGATGCATACACTGACACACCCAGGCACACAATCATGCATACACTGACACATCCAGGCACTCACTCATGCATACAATAATACACCATGACACACACTCATGCATACACTAACACACACAGATACACATATGCACACACGGACGCACGCACTTACACACTCACACAGAGACTGATACATACATTAACATAGCCAGGCAAACACTCATGCATACACTAACACACCCAAGTACACACTCTTCCATACATAGACATACCCACTCAGTCAGAGAACCAAACCATTACATATGCATTTACTCACACATACCCTGTTACTGTAGCATTCAATTAATCAGGCAGGGTTGGTAAAGCACAGCTACTCACTGTGCTTGGGGGCTCCATTGAGTGCTGGGGTCATCCGAAGAGCCAGGTCTTGAGGTCCTTCCTGAACTGGTGCAGTGTGGGGACTTGCCGGAGGTGGAGGGGGAGGTTGTTCCAGACCTTGGCTGCGAGGTAGGAGAAGGGCTTTCCTACCGTTCTGGTCTTGAAGATGCATGGGATTGAGGCTAGGGAGGTGTGCTGATCGGAGGTGTCTCTTGGATGCGTGGAAGGAGAGGCAGTTGTTTAGGTATGCTGGTCCGATGTTGTGGAGGGCCTCGTATGCGTGAGTGAGGAGCTTGAAAGTTATTCTTCTTTCGATGGTGAGCCAGTGAAGATCACTGAAGTGTTGGGTAATGTGGTTGTGACGGGGGATGTTTAGGGTCAGTCTGGCTGCGGCATTCTGGACTGTCTGGAGTTTGCGGGGTAGTTTCTTGTTGATTCTGGCATAGAGAGCATTGCTGTAGTCCAGTCTGCTACTGATGAGGGCATGCATGACCGTTTTTCTGGATTCGAATGGGATCCATCTGAAGGTCTTTCGGAGTATGCAGAGGGTGTTGAAGCAGGCCAAGGATACGGTGTTGATCTGCTGGTTCATCATGAGCGATTAGTCAAGTATGATGCCGAGGTTTCGTGAATGGTCTGTCAGGGTGGAGGGGTTTCTGAGGGCGGGGGCCACCAGGTGTCGTCCCACAGAGACGGGGTGAAGCCAAGGATGAGGACTTCTGTTTTCTCAGAGTTTAGTTTCAGGCAGCTCTTCTTCTTTCAGGTGGCGACGGCTTTCATCCCTTTTTGGAAGTTGTGTCTGGTTCTTTGGTGAGGGAGAGGATGAGCTGGGTGTCGTCAGCGTAGGAGACGATGTTGAGCCTGTGGTTTCTGACGATGGTTGCGAGTGGGGCCATGTATGTGTTGAAGAGGGTGGGGCTGAGGGAGGATCCCTGGGGCACCCCACATCTGCTCTTAGTTGGTTCCGAGAGGTAGGGCAGGAATCTGACTCACTGAGATCTGCCTGTGAGAAATTAGCTGGCGTTGTAGAGTCTGGTGGCCAGTGTGCGGTGGGAGATGAGGTCAAAGGCAGCTGAGAGGTCCAGGAGGATGAGGGCTGCCATTTGGCCCTGGTCGAGGAGGGAGTGGATGTCATCTGTGGCAGTCAGTAGGGCGGTCTCGGTTCTATGGTTGCTGTGGAATCCGGATTGGGAGATATCCAGGACGTTGTTGGCTTTGCTAGCAGGGTGTTGATGGCCTTTGTGATGACCTAAGCAAACACAAGGAGATGATGGACGGAGCGCTGAAACTTTTCAGACACTCACCCCCAGTCACAGATCTGGGTTGAATTCATCATCATTCTTTAGCTCACTTCGCCACCTCAGTTCAGACCCAGCTATATGCAAATCAGTCTTGACCCTGTGCCTCATGGGAACAGTCCAGCCCGAACTGCCAAGCCAGGTCTTCCCTCAACTGGAAACAAGCATCCTGGGACCGGTTTCTGGGAAACACCCTTCATCAGCCAGGCTAGCTTGAATCTAGTGGAAAAGTGAGCAAGGGACCCACGTCTGGGCATACCCTCCCAACTTAGGGCGAACAAAGCAAACACAAGGAGATGATGGACGAAAGCTGAAACTTTTCAGACACTCACCCCCAGTCACAGATCTGGGTTGAATCCATCATCATTCTTTAGCTCACTTCGCCACCTCAGTTTCAGACCCAGCTATATGCAAATCAGTCTTGACCCTGTGCCTCATGGGAACAGTCCAGCCCGTACTGCCAAGCCAGGTTGATGACCTTGGCAGCAAATGGAACCAGGGAGATGGGCCTGAAGTTCTTGAGGTCTGTCGGGTCTACGGAGGGTTTCTTCAGGAGGAGGTTGACTTCGGCGTGTTTCCAGTCGTCAAGGAATGTGGCAGTTTCGAGGGAGCAGTTAATCGTCTGGCGTAGTTTGGGTGCGATGGCCTTGGCAGCTGTGTGGAAGATGTGGGGTGGGCAGGGGTCTGAGGGTGCTCCCGAGTGGATGCTCTTCATGGTCTTTAGGGTGTCTTCTGTCATGAGCAGGGTCCAAGTGAGCATGGTCTGTTGGGTGGTGAGACTGGAGTTGGGAGCTGGAGTGGTGCGGAGGTCTTGGTTGTTGAAGTTGTCATAGATCATCTTAATTTTGAGGGGAAAAAAGGTTCTGAGTCTGTTGCAGAGGTCTTGGGAGGGTGGGACGTCTGTTGTTTCGCTGTTGGGTTTGGCAAATTTCTTGATGATGGAGAAGAGTTCTTTGGTGTTATGGGCGTCGGTGAGTATTCTGTCATGGAGGAATTTCTTCTTTGTGGACTTGATGATTTGTTAGTGTGCTTTGGTGGCTGCTCTGTATGCGGTGCGTGTTTCTGGGGTTCTGTTGTTCCTCCACGTATTTTCGAGTTGTCAGCAGGAGCGCTTGGATTATTGGAGTGCAGGGGTAAACCAGCTTGCTTTCTTGATGTGTCATCCTGTGGCTTTCTTGAGGGGGACGAGGATGTTGGCGCAGTTTGTGATCCAGCGGTGGAGGTTGCGTGCCGAGGTGTTGGCGTCTGGTGTTGGCTGTGGTGGGGTACTGATGAGGGCAGAGGTGAGCTGGTCTTCGGACACTTTTTCCCAGCTTCTACAGGGATGGTTTGTCTTGGTCTGGAAGTGAAGATGTTCCATGAAGGTCGTAGTGTCGTCCGGGCCAGTGGTTGTCAAGCGGAGGGTTCTTTTGTGGACAATAGTGATGCCTCCTCCTGGGCGGGTGGGGCAGTCTTTCCGTGGGATCTTGTATCCGTCGGGAATGGCAGTGGCGATGTCTGGCACAGAGGTGGCATTGGTCCAGGTTTCTGTGAGGAAGGTGACGTCGGGCCTGTGGGTGTTGAGAAGGTCCCAGATTTCTATGGCGTGCTTGTGCACGGAGTGCACGTTGAGGAGGATGCAGTTGAATGGTTTGCGAGCGGTGGTGACTGGGGACTGCTGCTGAGGTTCTTAGGTGGGTGAAGGTGCAGCGGCAGTGTTGACAGGAGATCGAGCCTTGGGTGTCGCTCTGCGTCAAAAGCTGGCAGTTGTTGCTGTGTCCGGGGTTGAGAGCGCGAAGGGTGCTGGAGTCGTAGTGGAGGTGGGTGGGAGGACCAGGGCCCCTGGAGCTGCTCGCGGTCGGGTCACGGTCGGGCGCAGATGGGCTAGCCTTTAAGTAGGGGTCAGAGAGAGCAGTCAGCTGGGAGGTGGGAAGGACATGCTGGAGGGAGGAGGGGTCGTGGGAGCAGCAGCGGCGGGGAGCACAAGAGAGTAAAGAGAGAGAAGAGAGCAAAAAAAAAGAGAACAGAGGGAAAAGAGAGCAAAAGAGAAAAGAGAGCAGAGAGATCAAAAAGAGAAAAGAGGGCACAGAAAAAAAGCCAAGCGAGGCGGAACAGCAGAAGTGCAGTGTGCTCTCCCCACTGGACCACCAGGGATGAGGTGCAGGCAGGAGCCTGCGGGTGGAGGAGGGCCTGGAACACTCAGCATAACGGAGAGCTCAGGGGCTCAGAGGGTAGCTGTGCGGTGGGAGACCAGTCACACTGACCAGGTCAGTGGTCTAGCATTCATTCATTTAACAAACATAAATCAACACACATACTAACAGGTGCATTCAAAGACATATAAACAAAAAACATATAGTTCATCGTTCTTTTAACCAGATGAGGCGGTTCTAACAAGAACCTTTTTGTTTTTTGGGGGTTTTTATGAACTTTTCTTTTTTTCAATTTTCAAACAATTTCTTTTCTTTTTTTAAATTAGAAAACAACAAAAACAAGGTGCACAGAATTAGTGCATACATAATAATATTTTTTTAAAATTAGCACTTATGGCAGCGCTTGGTTGCAAGGATAGCAGAAAAACATTGCTCTCCCGCCGAAATAACTTTGTTGCACTTCCGAAAAAAAGTGCCCATGTACAGCTGGAAAAACTTCAGTGACAGGCACCGCTATAGTGTCTCCCACCTGGAGCTCTCCAGCTTTTGGCTTAGATGCCTCTTTGCGCTCCTTCTCAACACAGAATAGATGTCTCGGGTGCATCACCTGGAAATGCTTCAACATAGAGTTGGTACCATGACTGTACTTCTTGGCAGTCCCCCTAGACAAAATGTTGTGGCACAGCTTGCACCAATTGGCACAACTAGAATTACCCCTTTAAGCCTCTAGTAAGTTGTACCTTGGCACCTAGGGCATGAGTAATGAAGAGGGTCCTCTGAGGCTGCAGCACTGGTTGTGCCACCCCAGGGTCCCCCTCACCAACACTATGCATACTGCCATTGCAGGCTGCCTGTCTTGGTGCAGAGAAATCCAAGAGTCGACATGGCACACAGCCCTATGTTTTCAACATAACTGTGACCGTCTTGGCTCAACAGTACGAGGTGCACAGCCTTTGCAGAGGGTCTGTAGGCCCTTGTGATCCAGAAAATAATCCAAGTCATCATCGTTTTTCAACATTTCTTTTCATTATTCTTTTAACATTCTTGTCCCATTTTTAACTGTTCAAACAAGCTGAGCTCAAAGACATTCACATTTGAAGGATTTAATTAGCAGTATACTGTGTCCAACTCTGACATCGTCACTAAGGCCGCTGCCCGCACCGGAGCCGAGGTCACCGCTTGTGACGCTCACGACGCACTGCCCTGACTCACATCTTAGCCCGACCTCACCGACCCCGGTGCTTCATCATTCATCATCGCAGAGCCGATGTCTGACATGGGTGACCTCCTGAATCAATTGACCGTGCACCATCGTGAGGAACTGCCGCCTCACCGCCATCGCAAAGTCCCCTTTGCCGGACAGTAAGAAACCAACGCCTCACCTTCCCTGCATCGCAGTAAGGAACCGATGCCTCCCCTCCCCTGTGGTCGTAAGGGACCGACGCCTCACCTCCTCTGTGGTCATAAGGAACTGCCGACGCCCGGCGCCAACGATGCATCACCTCCTTGACGCCTTGCACCGTCTTTGTTTTCATCGTTTGCCATGGTAGTGTTCTTGGGGTCTGTGTGACTCCATGCCCGGCCTGCGCACAACGTGGTTGGCACCGTACTTTGGGATTTTCATCGTTCACAACATCGTAATAGCCCCAGGTGGAGCTATTTGTTCCTACAAGCTTTATTTTTGTGAATAACCTATTTTTTATGATATCTTGACATATGTATGTTGGATTTTTGTTGTTTGGTTTAGCTAAAGATTACCTTTTTTTCTAAACTGGTGTGGTGTCCTTTTGTAGTGTTTTCACTGTGTTACTGTATATGTGCACAAATGCTTTACACACTGCCTCTGAGATAAGCCTGACTGCTCAAGCCATGCTACCAAAGGGGTAAGTAGGGGTTGTCTAATGGCGTAACTCCCTTCCCAAAGGTCAAACCATTGCTAATTAAAGACCCCCATTTCTAACATGCAGCATACCAATACCCGGAGTACTGGACCCCAATGACAAGCACTGGGAAGAAGAGTCCACTCCGGACTCTAATGACTCACAAAAGCAAGCACCCATCGAGGGACGTCTAGACCCCTGAGACCCACTTCCTGAGTGGCCTAGCTGTCCCGAGATCGCCTCTCCAAGTTGCCTGCTCCTGACCAATAGGACCTCAAGGCACATGATGCCCGCTTGCCCTATCTACTCTGCACCCGACCTCACTGGCCCCGGTAACGACAAACTAGCTGTGCTCCCATGGTCCCTAGGCCCTTGGGACCTCTTCTATCCAAGGAGACCTAACAGACTTATCTGTAAGTCCTCCTGGGCAGTGTGTTTTCAAGTGGCCTCCTTCGTCTTTGCGCACCAGCTTCCAACACAATCAGCACCCTTCTCCCGGTCGAACTGGGACACTCACGAACTCCTCCTGCTGAAACTTTGGACCTGGTCCCGACTTCGACCTAAAATGAGAAGGTGAACTTCTTGATAGCATTGCCTGATTTGTTATGCATTTTTCTGCTTTTTCCCCAATGTTTTCAATGGTGAGTAATTGCGCACAAAAGTGATATACTTTCCGAGCTTTGAAAAATCGTAACTCCAAATGTACTTACCTTAGAACTGTTTTCTTGGTCTTAAAAAGTACATACAAATCTATACTATTTTTATAAATTGGTCTCGGACTTATTATTAAATGTGTGTCTCATTTATTGTCTCTGTGAGTACAACAAATGCTTAGCACTGCCCTCTGACAAGCCAAACTGCTAACCCACCCTACCACAAAAAGAATATTACTATTGTCTCATTTAGCCTCTGTATTGGTAAGGGATCCATTGGACTCTCTGTCCAGTGTACTTCGTTTTAGTACACTATATAGAGAGCCAGCGTCCTATACTTTGTCACACCCACTGTGACACTCAGGCTGACATTTTCACACCCTGGCACACACCCATATAGACACTCTTACACCCACTCTCACATCCAGATAGAAACTCTCACACCCACTGCCACACCCAGACAGACACTCTTACACCTAGTGTGAATCCTAGCCTGACAATCTCAGACACAGTCACACACCCATACAGACACTCTCACACCCGCTCTCATACCCAGATAGACACTCTCGCACCCACTCTCACACCCAGACAGACACTTTCATACCCACTGTGACACTTAGGCTGTCACTCTCACACTCAGTCACACCCATACAGACACTCTCACACCCAGAGACACTCTCTCACACCAACTCACACACCCAGATAGAAACTCTCACACCTACATTCACACCTATACACACTTTTTCATACCCACTGTGACACCCAGGCTGACACTCTCACACTGAGTCACACACCCATATAGATGCTCTCACACGCACTGTCACACCCAGATAGAATCTTGCACACCCATTCTCAAGCCCAGACAGATACTCTCACACCCATAATCGCAGACCAAGGCACACACCCATACAGACACTCTCACACCCAGATAGAAACGCTCACACCCACTTTCACACCCAGACACTCTCACACCTACTGTGACACCCTGGTTGACACTCTCACACCCAGTCACACACTCATATAGACACTCTCACACCCAGATAGAAACTCTTACACCCAGACACTCTTGCACCCAGTGTGACACATAGGCTAAGAATCTCAGACCCAGTCACACATCCGGATAGATACATTCACACCCACACTCACACCCAGACAGACACTCTCAGACCTACAGTGGCACCCAGGCTGACACTGTCACACCCAGTCACACATTCATGCAGACACTCCTACATTTGCTATGACACCCAGAGAGATACTCTCATAAGCACTGTCACATCCAGGCACACTCTCACTCCCAGACTTACACTCTTACAGTGAGTCTCACAGTTAGAGACATACTCTCACACCCAGTCACACACCCAGACACTCTGACACCCACTCCCGCACCCAGACTCAGTGTCACAACCACTCTCATACCCAGACAGACACTCTCACAGTGAGTCTCACACTCAGAGACACACTCTCATACCCAGACACTGTGACACCTACTCTCACAACCAGCTGACCCTCTCACACCCACTTTCGCACCCAGACACTACCACACCCACTCTCATACCCAGACTGACACTCTCACACCCACTCTCACAGCCAGACAGACACTCTCACACTCACTGTCACACCTAGACAGATACTCAATATAAATGTCAAACAATACTTTATAATATTTATATAATTTGGAAAATATTGTGGTGTTTTCGAGAGGTAGTGATTTTGTAAGAAAAATAAAGGGATGTTGGATTGAGTTTTTAGAGAGTAGAAATAATTTAGTGTTTGGTTTATATTTATTATTTGAAAGAATCAAGCACACCTGCTTCATTTGCTTTACAAGTGAGCATGGTGCTTGGTGAAACTGTTACGAACTTGTGACCTTCTGCTGCAAGAGAATGTTGAAAACTATGTTACCATGGTAGCAAAGCATGGAGGGGGAAGGGAATAAGAAATACTAGACTGTGAGTTTGTAGTCGTAATTCTAGTAAATTCTTTTTTTTATAAGTGTTTTTTAGGTGTGAACATATTTTTCTTTTTGAAAGAGCAATGTATATGGCATTATTTGAGAATATATGGCAAAAGTGAACTCCGTACTCCCGTGCAATTCGGCGGATCCACTGCAGAGTTACACAGGGGGGCCACGCTGACTGCCACGGTGGATCCGTGGATCTGGCGAAAACCAGTATCAAATTGGGCTTTCTTTTGAGAAGTGTTGGAAAGGGTTAAGTATAAGAAACATTCAGAAGATGTATAGCAAAAGTTAAATATGAAAGAGATATTCTGATTGGGTTTGTGATTGAGTAACCTTGAAAGCAAAGTTGAAAAGGTTGCCATTAATGGTTAAGAAACAGAAAGGTACGAAGTTCCTATATGTACTCTAGGTAGTGAGGAGGTGGGGAATACCTCCTGTTGGAACTGGGACCCTCACACACCCAGCAAGCTAGGTGTCATGCTTCATCATATGGGTCTGCTCCTCGTCGGGCCGGCGCTGCAATGCTCGACGGCCCGACATGCTACACTAGGAGCAAAGGTACTCCCCATCGAAGTGCCCTGAGACTGATGGAAGAGTTGGTTGTTAAACTCAAAGAAATTCTCTGTGAGTGCTAAGGTAGCACATTGCATAATGAACGGGATAGGGGTGGACCCAACCCACTCAGTTTCTGTTAATGCAGTTTCAATCACAGTGAGTGTCTCTCTCTGTGGAATATTAGTATATAGTTGTTCCACATCCAGGGTGACTAGGAGGTTGATATCAGTGGTCTCTTCCAATTCCCCGATGATACGTAGGATATCTGTAGTGTCCCTGATGTAAGAGGGAGTCTGTTTAACTAGTGGTTGCAGAAAGAAATCGCAAAACTTAGACAATGGCTCCAGGAGGGACCCAATCCCTGAGACAATAGGTCTGCCAGGGACTGGGGTGGTCCCCTTATGTATTTTAATTAGGTTGGGACCCATATAGAATAAATAAACTTATTACAGAGGTTCCCATTACCTATTTTATATTCACATCTCACATCTACACATACCTAGGCCCCTCACACCCACGGCACCGATACGGCAAGGAACTAAAGATCTCCGAAAAAGAGCCCCTTTATGGGTGCCCGTCGAGCATTGCAGCGCCGGCCCGACGAGGAGCAGACCCATATGATGAAGCATGACACCTAGCTTGCTGGGTGTGTGAGGGTCCCAGTTCCAACAGGAGGTATTCCCCACCTCCTCACTACCTAGAGTACATATAGGAACTTCGTACCTTTCTGTTTCTTGACTTAATTAGGGCACGTACGTTGGACCTTTATTAAGCCCTCTCTGTCCCTCTTTTTGACATACTCTTGCACGGGTTATCCCGTGGGACTTATTAGGTTACCAGAGGGATAACTTTCCTTACTGGCCCAATTGCACAGGACATATTTCAGTCCTTTTTATTTACTTCACTGACTATGCTAGTCGATATGGAAGACAACCCAGGTTTCAGTTTTGGCGACGAGATAGCTGCTGAAATTCTCAGAAATACGCCATCTATTTTGGGGGGAGAAGGTGCCTCGGGCTCAGGGGCACCCTCTGAGGATTGGATTACTCTAACTAACATGAAGAGGGAGTGGCTTAAGATCACGCTCCATGGAGCGATGATGACAGAATATTTGAGGGCTAGTATTGCACCTAACGGTCTGATAGTAAAAAACTTCCTAGACTCTTTTTGGATGATGCAGTTTTTAAAAGGAATGGTCCCTGGTAGCATGGAAATGCACCAGGGACCTACTTATCCTCATCATTAACACAGCAAAAGAATAGCTGATGCCCTTCTTATTAAAATACAGGTGGCTGAAGGGGCAATTAAAACCACCATCTTAGCAACTGTTTTCAAAACTAAACTTGCAGAAATTAACAATGAGATTGCGGAGCAAAAAGAATTCTTGATGAAGCAGAAGGTCAGCAAGCTCCAAAAGGATATTACTAGATTCAGTAAAGAGAAAGTGTATCCGTATTTGAAAGCGGATTACACTAATAATAAAACCAGCTACTCTTCTGATGAAAGTAGCGATACTAACAGAAGAGGTTCAGCTAGCAGCGACTCCAGTGGTGGGAGCTGGGGTGGCCCCAATCAAAGGAGAAATTATCACACACTCACTCCTAACTACCCTTTGCATAATTTCTCAGGTCCTCAACCTCCATATTGGCCCTTGCCGGTATATCCCCATGGCCCACCTCAATTCTATCCAACTGGCCAACCACCTTTTTTAGGCAGAGGCTGGGGCAGAGGAAAAGGGCACAAAAGAGGAGGACCAAAACAGGTCCAGTGGCAGGACCAACAACCCAATGTGGTGGAAACCAGGAGCAAAACACGGGGCAGGAGAACCTAGTGGTCAATCTATCACATAGACAATTGACAACCACAGAACGATCGATACTGGAGAAAGGGCTCGGATATGTCCCTACCCTCAAAGAGGATAAATTTTTGGAACAATGCGAAATCCAACAACTGTTTAGAAAAGTACGCCTTAGGGCTTTTTTTCAGGATACAGTAGAACCTGCTAGACTGGACTCAGGTTTATGCAACCCTTCCACTTTCACGCCTACCAGTGGTATGATACCTGTGGAGGTTCTGACATTTGAGAAGGCTGTACTCAAAGAACTTGAAAATGTGGAAAACAAAGCCCCTTTTCATAACCTTTCAAATCAGGAACGAGCAGCTATAAAATCACTGGCAGATGACAATAGCATTACAATAAAACAGGCAGACAAAGGGGGAGCTACGGTAATTCAATCCATGACGGACTATGATACCGAATGCTTACGTCAACTACAGGATAGAAAATTCTATACCCCTATTATGATGAACCCACAACTCGGTTATCTAACGAGATTGCAACAATGGTTTTTGAGGCTGAGAGTAATGGGTGGGTCAGCAAAAAGAAGCTGATTTTTTGATTACAAAACATCCTAAGACCCCATATTTTTATACTCTCCTAAAATACATAAGGGGACCACCCCAGTCCCTGGCAGACCTATTGTCTCAGGGATTGGGTCCCTCCTGGAGCCATTGTCGAAGTTTTGCGATTTCTTTCTGCAACCACTAGTTAAACAGACTCCCTCTTACATCAGGGACACTACAGATATCCTACGTATCATCGGGGAATTGGAAGAGACCACTGATATCAACCTCCTAGTCACCCTGGATGTGGAACAACTATATACTAATATTCCACAGAGAGAGACACTCACTGTGATTGAAACTACATTAACAGAAACTGAGTGGGTTGGGTCCACCCCTATCCCGTTCATTATGCAATGTGCTACCTTAGCACTCACAGAGAATTTCTTTGAGTTTAACAACCAACTCTTCCATCAGTCTCAGGGCACTTCGATGGGGAGTACCTTTGCTCCTAGTGTAGCATGTCTTTACATGGCATCCTTTGAGCAAGAGGTGATTCGACATGCCAGCAACGCCTTCGGAGTAAACCTGAGTCTATGGAAGAGGTATATAGATGATATACTCATCTTCTGGAAGGTTGATACACAAACATGTAATGAATTTTGTAAGTGGATCAACACGAGGAATCAATACTTGAGGTTTACTCATACAATCTCATCAACTGAAATCCCCTTTCTATACCTCACCATTAGGTTACAAGAGGGAAAACTAACTACAACTATGTACAAAAACCTACTGACAGGAACAGTTTGTTACTATACAATAGTTATCATCCTAAGACTTTGAGAGACAACTTACCCTTCAGCCAATTTTTAAGGATTAGGAGGAATTGTAGCTCATTAAATGACTACAAAACTGAAGCTGAGATCCTGTCAGGGAATCTTTTGAAAAGACAATATCCTAGAAAACAAATCAACTCATGTATGAAACGAGCACAAAATAATCATCGTGAAAGTCTTTTAGATATACATGTAAAAGAACCCTCGAATGTGATGACATGTGTAACTACATACACCCCGAGATCCAATCTGATCAAAAAAGCTGTAAATAAACATTGGGAGATTCTTAATACTGGAACGCTGGCAATACCTAAACCGAGATTTGCTCTTAAACGTACTAATAACCTTAAGGACATGTTAGTACACACAAGACCCAAGAAGAATAATATCTCTAACCAGAGACAATTGTGGGATCTCCCTCCTGTCATAGGGCATTATCCATGCGGATCATGTACCGTTTGTCCACAGACCAAACAAACTAAAAAACTGGAACTATCTGACACTTTCACTTGGACGATCAATAAACACACGAATTGTAATACATCACGTTGTGTGTATTTGTTGACATGCCCATGTGACAAAAGATATATTGGTATGACCATGAGAGCCGTGAAGACCAGAATAACTGAACATAAGAGTAGCATTCGTTGCCTTAAGACAAACACGAAACTATATACCCACTTTACAGAACTGAGACATTCCCCAGAAAGCCTACGCTGGGTTGTCCTTGAAGCACATCAACAAATCACACACACAGCTCTGTTCAGGATTGAACAACGATGGGTGTATCGTTTGGACTCAGCCATAGGGGGCCTTAATGATGAGATCCCTTGGAGTACCATTAATTGATACATGATTCTTATCAGCAATATGCAATAGGAGTATAATACATATTAAGAGATGGTCATTTACTATTAAACCACTCATCACTAGGTATTACTAACAGTAATCCTCATATGATCCTTTATGAGGGACCTATGCATTACCAAATGTTTTCCATAACATCCCCTCATACCACCATGGAGCATCATGGCTAAAGGCACTTACCTCACCATGGCCATCATCAATGAACTAGTCACCTATAACATGGCCGCCATTTATGAGAGAACCATTACTTAAATGGCCAACATTCAATTACACACCTTCGATCTTTTAGCAATTAATGCGTTACTGCTACTATATTCACATTTTGTCAACACACTTTATCCTTAGGAAATCCTACTAGCATTCGCAACACCTACTCATAATTTTTATAGGTGTAAAGTCGAGGCCCCCTCTCTAGTCTCACTTTCAATCTAGATTACCGAGGGTTGAGAAATGACACCCCCTGAGGAATTTCTATTCCCATTTGCCAATTTTTCTCACTCTTCTATATTCTATTGTTATATCGTTTAGATCTTTAGACTGTATCTATTCACCACCAATACTGTGGGTTAACAACAAAACAACCTCCAAGATGTCCGCCATGTTGTCTACGCATTATGACATCACTTCTCTCTGTTAACACGCCCATCTCGATTGCAGCTGTGGACACTTGGCCAGCTCTGCGGTCCCGGGAACAGGTATTTAAACAGGCAGTTCCTGTTACTTGATACCTTCCGGTGGCAGCGGAGCGGGTAGGTCAGCCACGAAGCTCCTAATGGGAGCAGGTAAGTAGGCATACTACGTTCGGAGGAATATTTTGACATCAACTATTGGAGGTAAGAAACATTGGGGTCAGGCGCCAGGAGCGCTCAGATATTGAACCCTAGGCTTGCACCATTATACTCTGTTCTCCAAAGCACTAACCCTCTTCTTGACCGGGTTACTGGGAGCGTTCATACTGTGTACCGCTTTACCGGATTAGCTCATCGAGCTCCCGGTTTGGGGACACTGCGGGCGGCGCTCCCTTTAGCGATACCGGCTATGTAGGAACGTTCAATAGAAAATGGGGAGTGTGTGATTGGCTTGGGACCATCATTGTTTCAGGGCTATTGGCATCCTGACCCACACTTTGTTCTCTCCTCTTCCCCTTGGTGTGGGGTATAGTGAACAAATAAGCAGCGAACTATTGTGCTGATAGCCTTCAAACAACTTGTTTTTCTGTCTCATCTATTTTTTTATACAGTGACACTACATTGAGTGTCAATATACTCCGCTGCTAATTGATGAGGCAGACATAGACCTTATAATAGGTGAGCACTTTTTTACTCACCACCATGATTGAAATCACAATTCTGTTCTGGCACGTATATACAGTGGTTTTTATAAAAGGTTACACAGAGTATCAATTGCATGACAGCACTGTGTGATTTTAATGTTTTGACTCTAGAATATGTATATTGTGTTATTTCGTATGTATTCTATGAAGATCACCCTCCAACATTTTATGGTTTTTATTCTCTTTTCGTACTCTAGGTTGGTTGCTTGATTTCTCCTGGGTAATGACCCACGGGAGTGCATTTGGTAGGTAGCATTGCACCTTGCCACACATTGTAGATAGTTTATTGAAATTAGGTCCTGAAGAATCGCCAGTTGATCATTAGCGTGACTAATTGTGGCGAGAAACATGTTGACCACCTGGGGGTTGGAGCGAAATGTTTGTCACATCATAACAAAATAGTCGCCCCCTATTCCTTTTAATTAGGTTGGGACCCATATAGAATAAATAAACTTATTACAGAGGTTCCCATTACCTATTTTATATTCACATCTCACATCTACACATACCTAGGCCCCTCACACCCACGGCACCGATACGGCAAGGAACTAAAGATCTCCGAAAAAGAGCCCCTTTATGGGTGCCCGTCGAGCATTGCAGCGCCCGGCCCGACGAGGAGCAGACCCATATGATGAAGCATGACACCTAGCTTGCTGGGTGTGTGAGGGTCCCAGTTCCAACAGGAGGTATTCCCCACCTCCTCACTACCTAGAGTACATATAGGAACTTCGTACCTTTCTGTTTCTTGACTTAATTAGGGCACGTACGTTGGACCTTTATTAAGCCCTCTCTGTCCCTCTTTTTGACATGCCATTAATGGTTGCCTCGTATGAGAGTGATGTACCATTCTTGTGCTTTTTTTTTGCGCATTTTCAGTGAGTAGTAATTCTAACTAATACTGAGAGACAACTATACAGACCAACAAACACACTTAACAGGTATGCGTAGCAATATGTATTTTACTGGCATGATTTGATATAAGGTGAAATAAACTGAGTAGCATGTTTATAACAACTAAAAAGGAATATATATAATAGATATGTGATAACAATAAGGAAAAGTAGAATAATCACCAAAGAAGAATTTGACTTCCATTTAGGCACACAATACTCAACCCTTAGGTGTGGGTTTAGGTAGGCCATAGAGCAGGGAGCTTTGTTATTAAGAGGTGAAACATGTCATTCTTACTTTACGTGACTTCGAGGAGCACTTGCAGACCCCTATGTCCACGTATATATGCGCTCTGACAGGCATACTGCAACTCATATACCTGTAAACAGAAGGGTAGTGCCACTGACACAGACAGTCACACACTGAGAGGGTTGCTTATACATTCATGCACACACCCAGAAAGCAGTTATGTTTATCATAGTATTAGAGGTAGTTGCATATATAGTTGCATATCCCTGTACTCACCATATTTACTTAAACATCTGCTGGGACGCTCATAGAGGTACTGATACTCTCAGTCAGATATGTAGTAAATACTAACACAACCAATTGAGCTATCCACACATGTACTACTTTAAACATGGCTCTGGCCTACTAATGCAGACTCTAAGGGTGCACGTTTATTGTCAGCGCGAGTTGCCATCAGAAAGGTTGCTTGACAATCCTTAAACTGCCATTAGTATAGAAATTTGATCTCTCTGATAGGCTGTAGGTAGGTGATAGAGCAGGGTACTTTGTGGTAAAAACATGAAACGTTCTAAATTTCAGTGAGTGAGTTAGACATGCACTTGCAGACTCCTATGCTCGCTAACGCATGCAGTGGTCAGCCCATACTACAACTCATATATATATTAAGACAAGGATAGAGACACTGACACAGCCAGCCAGACACTGAGAGGGCCACTTATAGATTCATGGACACACCCAGACAGCAGTTATGTTTCTAGCAGAATTGGAGGCAGTTGCACACGCAGTTACATACCACAGTACTCACCATATTTACTTAACTATCTGGTGGGACGCAAATATAGGTACTGATACACTAACTCAGAATTGTAGCCAAGTACTTAGACAACCTACTCATCCATCTACAGAAGTACTGCTTTAAACATGTCTCAGGCCTACTACTACAGAGCCTTAGTATGCAGTTTTACTGTCAACTCGATGTGCATCAGAAAGGCTCCTTGACAATCCTTAAACTGTCCTTCTGCTATAGAACATTTAGCATTCAGCTAGGATGTAGGTAGATGATAGAGCAGGGTGCTGTGTAGTTACAAGATGAAATCTGCCCTTCTAAGTTTCAGTGAGTTAGACATGCACTTGCAGGCTCCCTGTGCTCACTTATATATGCAGTGCCCCGCCCATGCTTCAACTCGTATAGCTATTAACGAAGGATAGAGCCACGGACACAGCCTGTTAGACACTGAGAGGGTCTCTAATAGATTCATGTACACAGCCAGACAGCAGTTATATTTCCAGCAGTATTGGATGCAGTTGTACACACAGTTACATACCACAGTACGTATTATTTTTAATTAAAGATGAGGTGGGATACTGATAAAGGTACTGATACAACCAGTCAGATATGTAGTCAGATACTGGCACAACCTACTCACCTATCCACACAAGTACTACGTTAAACATGGCTCAGGCCAACTGCTATAGAGCCTTCGTGTGCAATGTTACTGCTAGTTCAACTTCCCATTCCAAATCCTTTTGCCAAACCTTAAACTCTGCTTTTACTACAAATAACTTACCCGTTATCTAGGCAGTCACTGACACACATGTACATGGTAATAAAAATACTGACACACCTAATTATTTTTAGAATGTAATTTAATACTATTTTCTGTAGAGTTAAATGCATGTTTTATTTGATTTGTAGATATTCACTTGTGTTTAGAAAAGAAAAATCAGAATGCCTGATAAGAGGCAAAAGAGAAAGAGGAAGCAATACTACCTAATTCAAACTGACAGTGAAAAGATAAAGTGGAGAATGTGGACAAGACAAAAAGAACAGCTGGTAAGAGCACTAAGGACTTTCTGAAAAAAAGTATGTCAATAATTGTCCAGTAAAAGCAGGAGTTAAAAATCAAATAATAAATAGGAAGGAATACATGCTTTTAAAAGTAGAAAATGTAACAGTTTAAGGGGATAAGAGTAGAAATGTTTTGAACTAAAGAAGATGAAGTATAAGAGGAGAAGTGCTATAGTTAAACAAAAGCAACATATTCAGAATATAGTGAACAAAGCATTTTCTCTGAACAGAAAACTTTTTATCTTAACATTTTTCAGAATGAAGACACTAGACAAAACAGTACTCTGCATGAAAAAAAGCACATTAAGTAAAAGGATTTTTAACAAAATTAGTTTTGCCAAGTTTTTAAAGGTGAATGGATGCACACATCTAGCACAGAACCGTTTTTTTAATGGAGCAAGCTACTTGCAAGAGAACATATTAGTACATGCAGTTGACACAAGTGGTCATTGCTATGAAGTAAAAGACGGTACTCCCATAGAAAAATAAGAGATAGGGGCATATTATCAAGAAACGGCGTTAAAATTATCGCCGCTTTAGCGGCAGAAAACTGCCGCTAAAGCGGCGATAATGGGCTTGATAATATGCCCTTGAGAATTCCAATAGAAGCCCATGTTCTAGTGTCAACATGGGCTTCTATTGGAATTCTCAAGGGCATATTATCAAGCCCATTATCGCCGCTTTAGTGGCAGTTTTCTGCCGCTAAAGCGGCGATAATTTTAACGCCGTTCTTGATAATATGCCCCATAGTTCCTAGGAATGTAGAACAAGTGATAGCTTAAGAAGTACAAGGAAAGCGTAAACCGGCTCCTGTGTACAAGTGAAAGTGTAGCAGTGTTTGTACTGCACATCAGGAATCAATTGATAAATTGAAAACTTTCCTAAGAGAATTTTTATGGAGAAGTCTGAAACAGAACATTATAATGCTGCAAGGATTAGATCCATGCAATGGTGGTAAATACACTAACTTACAAGGCCATTCACTGAGATGTCTTTCAAAGAAAGTGTGTAAAAGTACTTTTCATCACTTTAGAATGTTAGCTGTAGTTCATTAAAAAATGTGAAAATTTGTAAGGAGACTTTATTTTGAAAAAACTCCACCTTTGTGTTTAGGAGATATGAATACAACTCCATTACATGGTACTGTGGCAGAGGTTGGGAAAGTTTGTGAAGACATTTTGTTTTGTTTCTTTGGTCCTGAAGAGGAGTATAGGGAAAATAAGGAGGTAGAGACTGGAGGTGTAGAGCAACAGGACAAACACATTAGTACTTAGAAAATTTCAAAAAGAGATAGGGAAGTTCCATGCACTATCTCCTGAGAAATCAGAGTATGTTCGTATTTGTTGTTCCCGCACTCACTACAAAAACCAAACTCGTAACGTAGTTGTATTTCCTAAAACTGAGAAAGATAACGGAGATGAGTGGCAAGAATTTGGTGCATATCTATTTGTAGAAGAACACTTTGATTTAGCCACAAGAAAAATGATATGTAAGCATTGTTATGATAAATTAGAGGATAATAAAATGCCAGCTTGAGCAAATCATAATAGATTAGAATTGGTACCGATTCCACAAGAACTAGAACAATTAAATGTGTATGAATCAATTTTAATGCAAGCTGTCCATCCATTTCAAGCAATAGTACGAATGGAACCGAAGACAAGGAAACTACCAGCAAGAAAACTACAGAAAGGACTTAACCCCTTGCATGCGCTGTGCGGGTGTTTTGCATAGTGGGCGGGATTCGGACAGCCCCTGGCCGTCCTCCGCACACGCCCACAGTGACGTATGACGGCCGGGGGCCGTCCCGAGCATGCAAGGGGTTAAAGCAAGAGTTGTCTGTTTGCCTTTTGATTTAAAAAAACAATTACACTGTGGGTGTTGAGAAAGATGTAGATGAACCACTCATTATTCTAGTAAATGGAGTGCCAACCAAAAGTAAAAATAAATCTGGCAGGAGTTAGTGAATGTAAATAAAGAAAATAAATCCACATTATACTTGAAAGAAAATAATGGGGCATATTATCAAGGGCATTATCGCCGCTTTAGCGGCACTTTTTGCCGCTAAAGCGGCGATATTTTTATCGCCCTATTAGCAAGCTGTCGCTAACAGGCGTTAGCGACAGCTTACAGGCGTTAGCGGGCGGTTTTACCATCGCCTTGCATGCCAGCGATAATTATCGCTAATGACATGCAAGGTAGGCGTTCCTCACTAAAGCGACTGAAAACAGTCGCTAACACAACTAACCCCTATTAACAAGGCAGGCGAAGCGATAAAATAAATCGCGCTAAGCGCGTTTATCGCTAGATTTTAACACCTGCTACTGAGGATGACTTACCTGTTTAAAGT
This sequence comes from Calotriton arnoldi, assembly GCA_963921515.1. NCBI lineage: Eukaryota > Metazoa > Chordata > Amphibia > Caudata > Salamandridae > Calotriton > Calotriton arnoldi. Next base: position 477,921 of record CAWUFW010007718.1, read on the forward strand.
ATAGGAGGTGGATTGTCAGGCTAAATCCATCCTTGCGTTAATGCGAGAATATCGCAGCTTTTCCAGCGATATTCTCACATTTTGCCGCTATCGCTGGAAATTTTATCGCTATGGAGATAAACCTTGTTAATAGGGTGTTATCTCAGCGATATTTTCCAGCGATAGGCGGCGTTAAAAGAATTCGCGCTAAGCGCGGTTAGCGATAAATATCGCTATTCCTTGATAATATGCCCCAATCTTTTTTTACAAAAATGTTGATATTATTGGAGATGTAAGTTGTATTGATGATGAAGCTCTACAATCAAGTGCAAAAATAGAAAAAAGTGGATAAGCAGAAGTCAGAAGAAATGTATGAGCACTACAGTATCCATCCACTTCATTCCAAAGGAGTTGTTGGGGATGCCATGGCTCTGTTTCAGATGAAACAAGCTAGTGGAGCTCCAATGAGTGTGTGAGAAAAGAGTTTAGAGGCTCACTGTTGTCCACAGCTATTTCCTACAGGAGTAGGTGGCTGATACAATGACTGACCTGTACAAATACCAGCAGCAGAGTACAGGTCAACAAGGCTATATTCAGAGGGCCCTAGGTTTCGCCAGTGTATTCCATATATATTCCATTTGTTATTTTGGAGTGACTTGTCAAGACTGTCTTAAGCTGTGAACCATTTTCTAAAGACAGGGGCTAATCTATAAAATCTTTCTACAAGGGAATTTGTGGACAAAATACAAGATAAGGATGAAAATCTTGAGTACAACTCAATAGATTTGATGGCATGTCAACGTGGAACTAATGAATATTGGTACCGTTGTCATGGAGAACTTAAATGTAAGCTCCGAACCTTAGGTGTACCTACTTGGATTGTGACACTTAGTTTTTCAGAGTATGCATGGGATGATTTACTTGATTTTCTTAGAGAAGCAAACTATAACATTAAGGGTATTAATTTGAAGACAGCAGGAGAACTTTGCTCTTTGAATCCCCCTAATATATGTAGATATTTAATCACAAGATTCAAACGATGCTGGGTTTCATATGCAATAAAACAAATCCTCCTCTTGGAGAAGTTTCAGATTTTTTGGGACGAAAAGAGTACCTGGCAAGAGGTGCTCCTCAAATACACATGCTCTTATGAATAAAGGATGCACCGAAATTTGGAACTGACAGTGAGGACTCTCTACTGTCTTTCATAGAACAGTATGTTACATGCACCATCCCAAATGAGTATGATGACAAAGGCCTAAGACAGCAAGTTCTACGCTTCCAAACACATAGATATGGCAACTAGTCGACGAAGATACAGATGTACCGGAACATTTTATACAAGGTGCAGTTTTGAATTTCCAAGACCTATCATTTCCAAAGGAAGAGTCAACAGCTTTTTATCTGCAGTCAGGCATACACTGACAAGAAAATAACCCCAAAAAATCATATATTTTGAGAAGATCAGGGGCCTCAAAATATATTAATGATTATAATCCTGTCATTCTGACATTATGGAATGCAAATATGGACATTGTAGGAAGCTGGCTCTCTGTTGAGTGTACTATAACAAAGTACCCTGTGTAGATAGTCCAGTGGATCCCCAATTGGTATACAGAGGTAAAAGCAGATAATACGAATGCTCTTTTTTGGTAGTGTGGATGAGCAGCTTATCAGAGGGTAGAGCTAAGCATTTGTTGTACTCACAGAGGCAAGGAGACACACACTCAAGAATAAATCCGAGACCAATCTATAAAAATAATATTGGTTTTTATGTAATTTCTAAGACCAAGAACACAGTTCTATGGTAAGTACTTTCAGAGGTATGATTTTTCAAAGTTCGGAAAATATATCACTTTTGTGCGCAATTATGCACCATTGGGAACAATAGGGAAAAACCAGAAAAATGCATATAAAATCAGACAATGCTTTCACGAAGTTCACCTTCCTGTTTTAGGTTGATGTTGAGACCAGGTCCAAAGTTCCAGCAGGAGACATTCGGAAGCATCCCAGATCAAGCGGTAGCAGAGTGTTGGTGCGCAAAAAAAAAAAAAAGGAGCCACTTGAAAGTACACTGCACAGAAGGAATTACAGGTAAGTCTGATGGTGGCTCCTTCAAGGGAGGAGGTTGCAAGGGCTTGGGTTCTACAGGAGCACAGCTGGTTAATCGATGCCAGGGCCGGTGGGGCCGGGTGCAGAGCAAACAGGCCAGCCGGGCGCCGTGCCTCCTGAGGACCTCCAGCAGGAGCAGGCACCTTTGAGAGGCGATCTCTGGACAGCTGGGTCACTCAGGAAGTGGGTCTCAGGTGTCTCTACGTCATTTGGTGGGTGCTTCCTTTTGGTGCTTTGGGAGTCTGGTGTAGACTCTTCTTCTCTGTGTTTGCCATTGGGGGTCCAGTACCTCGGGTATTGGTAAGCTGCAACTCCGGTAGGTCCTGGTGTCTCTAAACTTGGTGGAGAGACAGATCTGATCCTCCAGAGCTGTTTTACCTTTTCTTGCTTCGGTGCTGCATCAAGGTCATCGGGGAGCAGCAAGTTGACAAACCGGGCTTCATGGGATCGCTGCCTCCAGAGTGCAGGGGAGTGATACCTTCACTCCAAGGGAGCTTCTTGGTGATTTCTGGAAGGCTGGGGGTGCTCCGGGGTTCTTGGAGTCCTTTGAGGTTTAGGACGACACGTGATTGTCGAGTCCCTGAAGCAACAAGCAGGGTTTGGTGCCTTTTTCTTCTACAGCAGGGCTTCAGTTCTCATGCAGCAGGTCTTCTTTGTCCTTGTCTTCTCTTGTCCATCAAAGCTGATGGTCAGGTCTCGGGGGGGCCACCTAAATGCTGAATTTAAGGGTGGTACAAGAGGAGACAGGTAGTAGCCAATGGGCTTCCTACCTTAAGTGTGTCTATACCCTCTAGTGACTCACTTCCTGTGGGAAGGGGCACTACCCTAGCCCTGATAAATCGTTTCTCCACCATCTCAAGATGATGGAATTTCAGGAGAGGGGTTGGCATCACCTGCTCGACCCTAGGGGTGGTGTAGGCTAAGCGGGGACCCTCCTCCTACTCTAACTAATTTACATGCCTTTCCTCCCACTAAAAGTTGATCAGGAAAGGGGGCTTAGCTTCCCCCACTATCTGGAGGTTCCAGGGTTGGGTTTCAAAGGCGGCATCGCGTTTGAGGCTTCCCACCCAGGACGGCCATCCTGTCCTGGAGGAGGTGTGAAGCACCTCTGCCCAGAGCAGGCTTTGTCTCTGCCCTCGGAGAGCTGGCTCTCAGCCCATGAGATCAGAAACATTTCTTGTGGTGGCAGACTGGCAAAAACAAGTCAGAGACCACACCAGTGCTTGGTAGGTTTTCATGGGACCCTCTAAAAGGTTCTCCTGTGTGAATGTATTAATAAATCCACCGCTGGCATCAGTGGGGATTTATTAAGAAAAGGTGTTTGATACCAAACACCTTAGATATTAGTTATTCCATCATGGAGCTGTGACACTTGTGTTGACAAGTATCCAGCCCATGTAGTATTCTTGGCTTTCCTGTGCACTTACCATATTTCAGAATAGACTGGATATTGTAGAGACATATCTGCTCATGCTGATATGCTTTCACATAGGATATAGTGCACCCTGCCTTAGGGCTAAAGGTCTGCAGTGGGGTGACTTACCTATACATTATGCAGTGTATGGAGGGAATGACTCTTCAGATTTCTCTGCACCAAGAAACGCAGCCTGCAAAGGCAGTATGCATAGTCTTGAGGGGTCACTGGGGTGGCACAACTAGTGCTGCAGCCCCAGACAACCCTCTCCAGTACCCATGCCCTAAGTACCAGGGCTACCACTTACTAGGGACTTACAGGGGTAACTGAAGTTGTGCCAGTTGTGGTATGTCATTTGGGAAAGAGATCTAGCTCCGGGAACCTGGTTGGCAGGTGCACTTAAAGTTCGAAATCATATCAGGCATCCGACAAAAAATGTGGGCTAACCATGTCAAAAGAGACACTTTCCTACACTGATACATACACTGACACATCCAGACACACACTCTTGCATGCACTAACACACCCAGTCACACACTGATGCATATACCTCCACACCAGGCACACACTGAAGCATTCACTAACAAACCCAGACACAGACTCATACGTACACTAACACACCCAACTCACACTGATGCATACACTCACAGTGATACATACACTGACATACCCAGTCACACACGGATACATACACTGACACATCCAGGCACACACTCTTGCATTCACTAACACACCCAGTCACACACTGATACATATACTTACACATCAAGCCACACAATGAAGCATTCACTAGCACACCCACACACAGACTCATACATACACCAACACACCCAGGCGCACACTAATGGATATACTCACACCCAGGCACACACTGAAGCATTCCGTAACATACCCAGACACACACTCATACATGCACTAACACACCCAGGCTCACACTGATGCATACACTCACACCCAGATACTCACTGATACATGCACTAACCCAGCCAGGCTCAGACTCATGCATACACTAACACACCTAAGGAGACAGTCATTCATACACTAACACACCCAGGCTCACACTGATAAATACACTGACACATCCAGGCACACACTTTTCTATGCACTAACACACACAGACACTGATACATACACTAACACACCCAGGCTCACACTGATGCATACACTCACACCCAGATACTCACTGATATATGCACTAACCCAGCCAGGCTCACACTCATGCACACACTAACACACCTAAGCAGACAGTCATTCATACACTAACACACCCAGGCTCACACTGATAAATACACTGACACATCCAGGCACACACTTTTCTATGCACTAACACAGACAGGCACTGATACATACACTAACACACCCAGGCACACACTGATACATACACTAACACACATACACACACACTCAACATACACTAACACACCCAGTCACACACTGATACATACTCTAACACACCAGGCACACACTGTTACATACACTAAGGCACTCAGGAATGCTCTAAAGCATGCACTCATACTAATGCATGCACTAACACACCCAGGCACACATTCATGCATACACTGACACACCCATGCACACACCTCATGCATACATCAACACAGCCAGATGCACACTGATACATACAGTTACACACCTAGACATACACTGACACATGCACTAAGACACCCAGACACACACTGATGAATACACTAACACAATCATGCACACATTCACGCATACACAAACACACCCAGGCACACACTGACACATACTCTGACACACCCAGGAACACACTCATGCATACACTGACACATACAGGCAAATACTCATGCAAACACTGACACACCCAAGCACACACTGATGCATGCGCTAACACAGCCAGACACACACTAACGCATACACTGACACACCCAGGCACACACTCATGTATACACTGACACATACAGGCACACACTCATGCAAACACTGAGACACCCAAGCACACACTGATGCATGCGCTAACACAGCCAGACACACACTAACGCATACACTGACACACCCAGGCACACACTCATGATTTCTACAGTAATACATCTATGTACACAGTGAAATACACAGGCACACAATATTAAGAAGGCAGACACAGCATTTTATGGAAAATATGGTGGTTCTAACAAGAACCTTTATATACATTTTTTTGAAAACCAACTTTTTGTATTTTTTTATTTTAAAAAAAGAACTAGATTGAATGAAAAAAATACAAACAATCAAATTGTTTACAAAACAGTTGCATACTGAAAAATGCTAGTGTTTTCAAATACTAACAAGAAAAGAAAAAAACATTAACAGTGATGATTCTTCCCCTTCTGCAACATTTATATGATGTCATCATGTTTCCTTAGAACAAGCTCTTGGCACTTGCCACAGTGAATAACCATGTGTTTTAGCTCACTGAAGATTACTGGAATTGTAATCTCAGCAGGTGGTTGTCCAAGGCCAGATGTTGATGGATAAGGATCAGCTGCAGTAGTGGCTCCCTGCTTCACCATTCTCAAATATGCACGTTCATGGTTGCTCTTGACGTGTTTCCACATCGATAATGTACAATAACTGTATTTCTTGAGCGTGCCTCTGGAAAGCTGTTTTCCACACAGTTTACATTGTACAAATTGTGCTAGGAAAACGCAGGCGCTGATAATCAGTTGAATGGATTACAGCAATGCCTTGCTCATGGCAGCTAACAACACTCTCTTAACAAAACTTCAAGTCATATAAAATACTGCTGGCCGACTGGTCTGCAACCTCCCTTGGCCTCTCCCTTGGCCCCTATCCTCAGGTCCCTCCACTGTCTATCAGTCAGGAAGCGCATCTTCTTTAAGACATGTTGTTTCATCCACAAAGCTCTTCTAGGAAGATCTCCTCAATATCTGAAGGACAAATTATGTTTCATCACTCTCCTTTCTAGATGAAGCACTTTCTTCCTGGACATCACCTTCCTGCTCTGGTCACAGAGAAGGAGCTGGAGCATTGGCTTCTGCCATAATTTCTCTGCAGCTAAAAAGATTGCAGCTTTCTGCACAAACAGACAGTATAAAAGTGACTGCATTGAGTGTGATCTTTTCAAAACGTTGGGTGTGGTTGAACATAAACCAAAAAAAAGAAAGCTTTAGTTTTTCAAAACAAGCGACACCGCGGATCTCACCGCTAATCTGCGGATTTCCATCAATGGTAAAAAACCTAATTTGTGCAGGAAAAAATAAACAGAATTATTTAAAAGGTTTCAAATATGTTCACCCTTATGGTATAATTTAATTTAGAGACTACCATATACCTAAAAAAAAATTTTAATAATTCAGCGATTCAGCGGATCGGAATCCATGGATTCGTTTACATTACGTGATCAGAACAAAAAACAACTATCAATACTGTATTATTGTTTTACCAAATGAACTTTTTTTCCTTCTTCATACCTTGCCCTCTTTCTAACTACTTTACCTTTTGCTTTCTTCCTCTATTTAGTTTATTACCTCCTTCCGTTTCCCTCATTGTCACTGCTTTCTCCTTGCTTTTTTTGCATTATTTTGAGTACTTCCTCATTGCATTTGCCTAGTTTGTACTACTTTCTACTTCCTTTATCCCACATTTTCTAACTACCTATTCATTCTTTTTCTCTTGTACTGTGTACTAGAATACAATGTAGTGGGTTGCCCACAGGGCCTGGCTGTAACCTCACACGAAGTTTAAAAAACCTTAGAAATTTACTGAAAAAACCATAGGTTACATGGACATTATAGTTAGGAAATAGATAGAAAAAACCATAAAAAATCACTGAAAAAGAAGGTTACAGGGATGTTATAGTTAGGTACTGAATTTACTCGCACAAAACCATAGAAATTCAGCAGATATAGTTACCAGCCCTAAATATAACGTACGCCCCCACAATGCACTGCTTATGACCTCACATATTACATCACTCATGACATGGTCAGTGACATCACTCATGACATCTCAAATGAAATAACTAATGACATTACTGATGACATCCTCTACCTAGAGACTCTCACACCCCACTCACAGGCCCAAACAAATCGGACAAACACCCACACAAAGTGATGTCACTGACCATGTCATGAGTGATGTGATGTGAATGGCAGGTTTCGAGGGTCACAAAAAGGAGATCGTATAAAGGGTGATAACAGATTTTAGTTTCAATATAAATCATTTGTTGATGGTATCATACTCATTTTAGGAATTGCGGTGTGCTCTAAGGTGATTTAACATTTTGAAAAAGCCTTCTGCTGGGATTTCATGAATCAAGTTTGAGAGAAAACTGTTTTGTCACGATTTTCCCACTGAGATTATGGAAGGTGCTCCAGAAGCTAAACTGAGAGCATATTTTCTGCGAATTCACACTATGTTCCTCAGCCATATGAAAATGAAGTCTAACATTCTCAGTAAATCATGTACCTCCAACAGGAGCATCCTGTCAGTTGATTCCCTTGTGATCTACCGCAGCCTCCTAGAGTGTTCTAAAGAACAGCTAGAGTACTAGCAATGTTACTTATGACAAAACTATGGCACACCTGAAGCCAACTTGATTGAATCAAAACGGTAAAACTTAAAACCTTTAATTTAGAAAGGAACAAAACAAGGGGGTTAATTTTGTCATAGAAATTATGGTTAGTGCTGTAGAAAGCAAAGAATAGGACATTTTTTAAGTGAGATCTCAAATATATTTCTCTTCTATTTCATTAAAACATTGTGACATGTAGACTGAAACATGTACTTTCATCACCAGCAGCAGACTGCCAGTTAACTCCCTGTTGATCATCAGTTTATTACAGTGTTCTGATAAGCAACTAGAGTGCTAACATTCTGAATTCATGCCAAACGTGTGGCACATCTGAACGCCATCTTGATTGAATCGAAGTGGAAACTGAAAGCATTTTCTACTGAGGATACTGCAGTAAATGATGAGATTAGGGAGCTTCATTACAAACAAGTCTCCCAAGATGGCCACCAGAGAAAAGAGAGCCCAAATGTAGCCCAAATATAGCCCAGTGACAGAAGTATGCATAACACTTAATATTTTTGTTTTTCTGCAGTTTTATATAGCGCAGATTACCCAGAAGGTATTGGAGTGGTTTACATGAGCATCAGTACAATACACAAGGACACATTCATTTTGGTACTAAAAGAGCATAAACATTTCCTATACAATTAAGCATGACTAATGGCAAACCTGCCTTGGGCTTCAGACATAAAACTGCATTTAAAAAGTGACACACAAACATTTGGTGCTGCAAAATTAAATAATGAGGCTTTGATATTCACAGGCTTTAGTCAGACGTTTTCTACTTAAAAAAATCATGTAAAACATTGTGCAATTCATAGTTTGATTTAATGTGGCTGGTTTAGATTTTGTCCTCACTATGGAATATGATTTTAATTTGCAAAAATGTTAAATGTGTGCAGTGGTAGAATATAATTTCTACTGAATTAATACAACATTTTAAAGTATAGAGCACAGAAAGCAGCTCATGATTTAGCTTGCTCTGGGAACTCCAGTGGGACCGTCAGATAACAGGAATGTTTCTTCTCGTGTGAAAGGAGAACGCCTCGCATAACTTACAGCATGTAACCTGCCTTATCTATTTAGTTGCTGGGAATGTTTGCAGAAAGCCTCAGTTAATTCTTTGCTTTAGAGAGAATAGAAAACAAACTACTTTAAAAATGTATTACCATGTTATGCTTTAATTATTCTTGCTTAAATAACACAGTTATTTTGCAGCTAATGTTATGTGTGAAGTTAAAATAAAATGTTTGTTTATAGGAAGGTTTAGAAGATGAAGTTATATTAAATAAGATGTAGTATGCTGGATTCCGATTGGATGCAGAACCAACATCATGCCACATGCTTTGTAACATTTTTCTGACTTATAAACGCATTCCTAGTTTAGGACTTTCAGACCTTTGACGAGAGACCGACTCAGACAGATTTAGAGATTGAGACCTGCAGAGGAGTTTCAGACTTCGATGCAGAACTAAAGAGAGCAGACCAGATGTGATTTGCAGATGCAGAGGAGGAGAGGGCAGACTTTGATGGAGAGCAAAACAGATGTAGTCGAAGGCAGACTAGATGCAGGCTTTTTTCCATTCTGACTTTTATTAAAATCCTCAAGCTTAATGCTTGGACTAACTGGCTTTGACAAGGCTTATTTGTTCTATGCTTTATTTCTCTTAATGGAAGATTCTGCAATTATTAAGTATTGATTTAGCTTCATGCTAATCTCACTCTTGCTTTATTTTTTTTACTCTTCATGAGTCCCGACGTGACATCAGTTGTACCTCACTTTCCTAGAATAGAAGTTCTTTCCTTTATGAAACGTGCTGTATGCAATTCATGATATGCTCTGTACTAACTTTATTTTTCTACTATCAGTTCTGTAACCTGATTGATATCTGACCAATGAATGAAGTCAGAAAATCTTAAATATTAATTAGAAAATAAATCCCCTTAAAACTACTCACAACTCTCATTATTGACTAAAATATTAATTTGCATTTGATTACTTGCCTGTGTTAAAAAAGGAGCTCTTTTGGTCAAAATATGGTGGCAAAGATTCCTCAACTTTAGAAGAGATAATGGCGTGAAAAAAGGGTAATGGTGATTTAAGGTTAATTGTGCCACATTTAGTCCATTTTCCAAAGATAGATTATCGCGAGATTTTGCGCTATCAGTACAGGATAATAAATAGCAAATAATTTAAAAGTGCTTTGTCGCTATTTAAAAATATGTCCTCATTTTAGTTTTTTAGACCCTCTCATTTTTAAAATTTCTAAAGGAAATGCTTTAGGTATTACAGTTTTGATTACATCAAGATGATGTCAGGCATGCAACACTATTGTAATAAATATAGAATGTTAGAATTCTAGTTGTTCATTAGAATACTATGGAGAGGCAGAGGTCAGGGGAAAGGACTCAGATAATCGATGGCAGGGAGGAGGGTGCAGAGACAACAAGTTGACCACACCGGGCAGGCGAGAGGGGCAGTGGCAGCACAACAAACTACAGAGGGCAGGGGAAAGGGAGGGGCAGGGGCAACAAACCAACCATGCAGGACAGGCAAGAGAAGCAGTGGGAATATAACAGACTACTGAAGGCAGCAAGAAGAGGCAATGGCAGTACAACCATACATACCAACAGACCTGATTCAGGCAGGAGATTCCTGATGTTTTTAAGGCCAAAGGGGCTTCATTCTAGATGCCTCCTGCCTAAAATTGCCTCTTTTTCAATGCACGTCAATGGGCAAAATCAATTCCCCTGGATTTTGTTTTCAGAATCTCCCTCTTGCCAAGTTCAAAATGTTGGCAAGTATGGTATGTTGGATAACAGAGGGCAGGAGGAATGGGTAGGGACATGGACTCAAATAACAGATGGCAGGAGGGAGATGAGCAGGGGCATCAAATTGACCTTACGTGGCAAGCGTCAGAGGTTGCAGGAGCACAATACATTATGCAGGGCAAGCGGTATGGCAGTGGAACACAATGGATCATGGAAAGCAATAGGGAGAGGGCAGGACCATACTCATGGACAACAGAGAGTAGAGGGGAAGTGGCAAGGGAGGCAAGCTGAGCATACCGGACAGACAGGAGGGACAGTTGTAGCATAATGGACCATGAAGGGCGGGAGGGGACAATGGCAGCACATCGGACCATGCAGGGCAGGAGGGAGGGGGCTGGTGCATGGGCTCGGACAACAGAGGGTTGGGAGGCAGTGGATGGAGCAGCAAGCTAACTGTTTAGGGCAGACAGGAAGGGCAGTTGCAGAACGATGTCCATACAGCGCTGTGATGAGGGAAAGGGGGCATGGACTTGTACAATGCAAGGCAAGGAGGATGGGGCAGGAGCAGCCAGTATGGGTGGGGGCAGCACAATGCCAGGGCAGGCCCTGTGTTTAAATCCCCCCCACCGTACATTGCGATGGCCATCGTACTTAATGGTAAAAAAAATCCTAGAAATTCACTGAAAAAAGCAAAGGTTACAGGGGTTTTTATAGTTAGGAAACAGAATTGAAAAAAAAAACTTAGAAATTCACTAAAATAAGCTAAGGTTACAGGGACGTTATAGTTAGGTTCAGATTTTACACGCACAAAACCATACGGTACCTATAACTCGCACCCTCACCATGCACTGCTTATTACACCAGTTATTACCAGTGGTGGTGCGTCCATTGGGGGCGCTGGGGCATTGCCCCACTAATGCCACATGGCCCCATTCCAGTATAATAACTCTCACAGGGCTGTCTCACACTGAACGGCTGAAAATGCTAATGTGTACTGGGACACGCCCGAGGCAATCGGCCGCTGAAGGGGGTGGGGGCGGGGCTGCGGCAGCACTCACGGGTTTGAGTGACAGCGGCGCGCACTAAGCGCAGCTGCAATAGTGCGCATGCTCGATTTTGGGCTGGTCATTTTTATGACCAGCCCGAACATGCACACTACAGCCACCTACTACCTTCCCAGTAGGAGAGCGAGGGGGGACCCGAGAGGCCGAGGGTTGCTTCATGCAGCAGCCCCCGGTCTCCTAATGGGTGGGCCGTATCCCTGCTCTAGCCAATCCTGGTGCTGCTAATGCAGCGTCTGGATTGCCTGAGAAACAGCGCAGCCTGGAGGCATAAAAGCATTGGGTGCCGCGCGTGGGTGGTGACACTGCCGCACTTGGTTAAAGACGTGTGGCCAATCACTGTGGCTTATGCAGACAGTGATTGGCCATTTCGTTAGTGACGTGACTCGCAGCGCACTGCAGTCAGTCCGTCACCGCGGCAGTGCCACACGACACCACAGACCTCGTCGTGCTGCCGGTGTCCTCCTAGTGCTCGTCATAGACGTAGTGAGTGACGTACTTCAGATCACAGTGATCACATTGATTCCTCCTCGCTCCAATAAAGATCCTGATCATCCACGTTCACGTTGAGAGAGAATCTGATCTCTGTGTTGAAAAGTAAGAGTCAACTCAAGACAACATTAGTCGGAGTCCGCCGCTCGGCTGGGTGTGGGTGGACCCTCAGTTTCAGTTGTTTCTTTTCCTTGTGTAGGACAGGGCGATTGGCGAATCCCTGACCCCTGCGCCGCAGGCCTGCGCACCTATGCCGATCAGGCACCGCCAGAACTTCAACACCTCCTCCTGCCAGGCCTGTAAGTTACAGGCCTGGCAGCAGGACTGGAGGTGTTGAAGTTCTGGCGGCGCCTGATCGCCATAGGCGAGACTGTGCAGGCCTGCCCCCAGTCCGTGCTTTCTTAGCCCAACCTGATCATCGACGATTATCTATAATAAATAATCGTCGATGATCAGGTTGGGCTAAGCAAGCACGGACTGGGCGCAGGCCTGCGCAGTCAGGATCAGCCGGGCTGGGGCCCGGGTCCAGAGTCGGGGTTTCATTCATTCTCACTATTGCCGGACCGGAGCATCATTCATTCATACTGCTGCAGGACCGGGGCTTCATTCTTTCATACTATTGCAGGACCGGATCTTCATCCATTCACACTACTGCAGGACCGGGTCTTCACTCTTTCATACTACTGCAGAGTCGGGTTTCATTCATTAACACTATTGCAGATCCGGCTCTTTATTCATTTACATTAATGCAGGTTCGGGGTTGAATTCATTCTAACACTACTGCAGGACCGGGGCTTCCTTCATTCTAACACTACTGCCGGACAGGGGCTTCATTCATTCACACAACTGCAGAACCGGGGCTTCATTCATACTACTGCAGAATCCGGGCTTCATTCATTAACCCCCGGGACTGAGATGAAACGTGGGCAGGACGTGCTGGAGTAGTGGATCAAGTGCAGTGAACTGGCAGTGCACGCGAAGCACAGTAACTTTATGGAGTGAGCATGCAGTGGACATAGTGAGCATGCAGGGGCGTTGTGATTTGTGAACAGACACTGGGTGCAGTGAAGAGGCAGTGTGAGGTGAACAGACACTGGGTGCACCCTTCACTTTTCTTCTCCAGCTCGGAGTTGTACATTTTTTTCCGTAACCCTGTGCCCATGGGTTTTTCACCTTAGACCATTGTACGATCATCACTTAGATTAATGTGGGGGACTACTCAGGTGTTGTTTGAATCGGGTCTATCTTCCCCCGGAGATAATGTGTCTGGACTAATAAGTGTCTCCACTTCCTCAATTAGCAAATCATTCTCTCTAAACGTACTATTATCAGCTTTACTGGTGCTTTTTGGATGTTTGCCAATGCCCTGTGAAAGGTCTGAGGCTTTCCGTTTGCCCTTTTTAGAAACACCTGTTGGCTAATTTAATTACAGACAAAATGGCAATGCACAGTGGCATTACAATCACTTCAGACAATACCGAAGAAGAGCATTAGCCACTAAGGTAGGCCAATTAACCAGATAGGCCAATTAACGGAAGAGCTCAGCATAATTATAACATTTAAAATACATGCAGCTCTGTTCCGTGTGCCCTGTCACCTACTCAGAAAACATGTCGTGCAAGTTACAACCTGTGTGAGCGCAGGGAAGTACTCAGCTCGGAAGCACTTCCTCAACTTAAGTTATTGGCCGGAAACAACCTGGGGTAACTGGAGGCATTAAGTAATGTCCACTCAGCTTGTCATCCTTGCACACTCAAGCGTTCCATTAAGTTATGATGGCCCTTATTCGGCACTTTTTCTCAAAGCACTTTAGCAAGCGGCCTCCTGACGAGACAATAAAAATGTCATGATAACGCTGATGGTTAATGTTTTTCCTAGAGAGAGATCAGAGTTTTGTGTTTTGTCTAGTGGAAGTTTTGACTCATGGAAAGGTAGCGCAGAAGGTTAATGTGCATGCTGCAAATAACATGTACCTGATGCAGATCACAAAATGCACATGATGTAAATAGGTCAGTGAGTCACTGCTTTTGTCAGAGAGATCCTTTTGTTACTTGCAGTTTGTAAGTTAAAATCCTAACATAGAACAGTGAGCTATTAACTGTCATCTAAGAGCTGCATGCAAACTGCTAGGTAAAAATTGGAGCGTTATGTTTTTTCCCCCAGTCTTTGTTTCATTACCCTAATGTTTCAAAAATAAATTGTTATATTTTTATTTTCAGCACCTGGTAAAGCCTGACAACCATTACCTAATTTTTGGGCAATTTTTGGGCGAAGAACAAGAGGCACCAACCTCCTTTGCTGCTCTTTCACCCCGGCTACGACCCAGCAAACACCAGTGTTAAAGGTAAGGAAACTGATGCTATATTTTTTAGATTGGAGTTAGGGCTATGTATGTGGTCACTCTACATGGTGGGTGGGGTGGGTGCACATTTTGAACATTGTACCCTCAGTGGATGGAATTTACTATTAGCCCTGTGCTTTGGGCAATAACGGTTGTTAAAGGCACTATCTATCCCTTGCCTTGTTCAAGGCCCTCAAGCAGTGTCTGTTTCAGTGCTTTCAGCAGCCAGTATGGCACACAGAGGCAGCAGGCAGTAAGGCTGTATTTTTAGCAGTCATGTTGTGCAAAGGGGAGCTGTTGGAGATATATTGCGATAATGCACAAGATATATGTATTTATACTGAAATTTGATATTATTGCACCAAACCTTATACGTTGTACTTTGATTATTGACAGGTTTCTTTAATATTGGTAAGGTCAGCATCGGCATGATGAATACAGTAGAACAGCTAATTACAATGTCATGCCATGCACGGCCACTAGAAGAGGAACGACATATAAAGCAATTAGGACCTGATCGGCCTGACCTACAACTACAACAAGTTACCCAGGACAGAGGAAAATCTTACAAACGTACATTCTCAAACACCTGGTACACAAAAGCTGATTGGCTTACAGGGTGCCCGTCAAGAAAATCTCTGTTCTGCTTCCCCTGCTTGCTGTTTAATGGCGACTTCTCTTGGACAAGACAAGGAGTAACAGACTTGAAGCATTTGTCTGACAAAATAAAGAAGCATAAACACACAAGAAAGCATATGGAAAACCTGACGAGACTGGGAATGTTGGGAGACACACCGATTGAGCAGCACATAAACGATACATACCGCAAAACAATACAGAAACACAATGAAGCAGTTGATAGGACTCGACACATACTATCAAAAATTATTGATTGCATTCGTTTCTGTGGTGCTTTTGAACTGGCATTACGAGGCCATGATGAATGAGAAAGTTCCTCAAATCTTGGAATATTCAGAGGCCTTGTGGATTTAATAGCAAGCATAGACAAGGAAATGGAAGCACATTTAGCAAGGGCTACAGTCTTTGAGGGCACCTCTAAAACGATACAAAATGAACTCCTTGAGTGTATGCTAGAAATTATGAGAAGCCATATTGTCCAAGAGTTGCAAAACACAGACTTTGTGGCTATTCAGGCTGATGACACCACTGATGTGGCCACAAAAACACAGTCCGTATTAGTCTTTCGGTACCTTGACAATGACAGTAAAGTTGTGGTGAGGTTCTATGGTTTCACACATTTAAGAGACCATTACTGCAGAAACCATTACTGCAGCTATACTGCGTCAACTGAGCGTAATTTTTCCAGAGCTGCCTCAAAAAAAAAAACTTAATCGCACAAAGCTATGATGCTGCGTCCGTAATGAGTGGAAGCCTTGGTGGAGTACAGAAAAGAATTAGAGATGTGTACCCTAATGCTCATTATGTGCACTGTTACGCCCACCAACTTAATCTTATTATGCAACAGGCAGTATCAAAGATCTCCGAGACACGAATTTTCTTTCAGGATGTAGGAGGCATGGCAGCATTCTTCTCACGTTCCCCCAAAAGAACGGAAGCACTTCAGGAGATTGTGGACAAAAGGGTTCCAAGGGGATCCTCAACTCGTTGGAACTTTAACATACGTACAGTCAAACTAATATATCAACATAGGGAGGACCTTGAGAAATGTTTTGACGCCATAGAAGCCAATGCTGACTTTGATTGAGTGAAGCCCGTGGCTTTGCTAGAACACTACAAGACAGAGCGTTTCAGTTCTTTCTGTTTTTATTTCATGAGATAATGTTATCTGTCGACATATTATACAAGCAGTTACAAGCACGAGAGATAGATACTGTCTCTGTGCAAAGATATACCACTATGTTTGTCGAAAGCATAAGCAAAGTGAGAGATGAGGTTGACAATTTAGACAGCAAACTGCCAGAGGATTTTACTTTTTCAAACCGCAGGAAAAACATCACCAGTCTGGTCCGAATTGCAAAGGAGATATGTGACATTGTAATTGTGCATGCACAAGAACGTTTTCTTTCACAAAACGTTTGGTGAGTGCCGCATTATTGCAAAGTGAACACTTTGCAAAATATGATGAATCCTTCCCTGAGCATGCTCTGAATGAGGCTGTGGAAGCTTATCCTATGCTCAACAAAGAGGACCTGAAAACTGAGTTGACTGTACTGTACGGAATGAGTGTATACCAGAAGGCCACTGGTGCCATTTCTTTGCTGGCTGTAATTCATAAACTTAATATGGAAAAGTCACTTACAGAGACAGTGGCTTTACTAAAAATTGTCATTACCTCTCCTATGACAACAGCAGAGTCAGAACGATGTTTTTTCACCTTAAACAGGATTAAGACATTCCTGAGGAACACCATGCTTGAGGAAATACTGAATGCTTTGGCAATGCTCTCTATAGAGAGCGACCTAGTTAAAAGAATCCCAGACTTTAACGTTCAAGTTATTGAAAAGTTTGCTGCTCTTAAAGACAGACGTGCTGATTTTATATGCAAAAAGTAAACAATATGTTGAATGCTGCTAGTTTGCGACCTGTTTAGTTGTTTGTTAAATAAAAAACATCTGTGAGGTACTCAGAAATGCATTCTATCTCAAAGCCTGTTATGAAGCTCTGTGGTTATACTGAATAAGCAGCTACCTATGTTATATGACATCTCTTTATTAATGTAATAACTGCACTTTCACAATTGCTTTATTAACCTTCCTGCTATCTCAAATTTGCTTGAAAATGCACCATTTTTCCACTCTTTTTTCAAAATTTTCTCGGGGGGAGAACACCCCCGAACCACCCTTAGGTTGTTCGGGCTCGCTCACTACGCACGTTCGCTACGGTGCAGTATGACAATCATTTTACACCTCACCACTTTCAAATGTCACCATCCGCCACTGGTTATAACATCACTCATGACATCTTCTTTGACATCATTGATAATATCACTGTAACATTTGCAGTAAAATTATTGATGAGAAAACTGTGCATGGCGAGGGCACGAGTTGTAGTTAACTTAGGGACCAACATAACATGACAATGTGGATAGAACCACGTTTGTAAAGTGCACATTGATTTGCATCGTATTTTGATAATCATTTAACGAATATTTGCAATCATTGCACTTGTAGTATTTTTACAAGGTCATTATAATGCTTACAGACTTAAAGTAGCCAGTTGGACCTATTTACAACCACTTAACAAATGTTTCGCCTATTAGCAGTTCATTGCCAAAATGATTTAATGGTGACAATCAGATCTATCCACATCAGCATGTTTATTTTAGAGTACTGTTATTGTGTTTTATTATATATATATATATATATATGTATATATATATGTATATATATATATATATATATATAAAACCAAAATAAAAAAATACATAATATTAATTTTGAAAAGTAAAGTAATTTGTTTGTTCAAATATATGTATAGGTATTTATTTTCCTATGAATACACTTTAAATATAAAAAATGAATATAGTGTAAAAGAAATCTCTTATGAGCTATTTATATATTACATTGATATATAAATGCATTTAAAATATGAGAACAAAATAATATAATGTAGAAATTTAATGTACATTACAATTTCTATTTTTTAATATGGAGTTTAAAATAGTAAATGTTAAATATTGTAACATATCATTTTAATATATTGTACAATAAATGTATTCCACTAATATTTAATACTATATTGAAATATATAGTTATATAAACACACTGACACATATATAAGTTTATATTGAGAAATACATGTGTGTATATATATATATATATATATATATATATATATATATATATATATATATATATATATATATATATATATATATCCAAAATTATTCCAAGTAAAACGCACTCTCAAAGTCTTGGATGCCAAGCAGGAAGCTCATTTATTGCCCAACGCGTTTCGGAGTTCACGCACTCCTTGCCCCGTAAGCAAGGAGTGCTTGAACTCCGAAATGCGTTGGGTTTTTTCGTTGTTGCCCGTGTGTGAATAAACATACGCTGTGCTTGGAAATCGAGTGGCGGCTCTGGAATTATTTACCCAGTACATCTGAACTGGAGAATGTTGCAGGTTTTTGCTGGATATTTATATATATATATATATATATTGAATTGTCACACTAAGGGCCCGATTCCAATGTTGGCAGGAATGGCTCCGGCCGTCGGTTGGAGCAATCCTGCCCGCATCGGAACGTGCCGTTCGGATTCCTTTCCGACCAAGCCATTCTGATGGGCTCGGTCGGAAAGGAATCCAACTCGGTTTTCCGGATGGCTTATGACGGGCTCGGAGAGCCCGTCCGCCATCCCGAAACCCTTCAGTACTCCCCCGCCACCTCTTTCCGGCCGAGGGAGTACGATGGCAGTTTTCACTGTCTTTGGGGGCCCCCAGTAGGGCCCCCATGGGTGCGAGGCCGCCTTGAGGTGCCTGCCACAGGGTGCAGGGATGAACTGCACCTCTGCAGTTAACAATGCCGTTCGGAATGCATGCTCCCATTGT
The DNA here is from genome assembly GCA_963921515.1 of Calotriton arnoldi. Taxonomy (NCBI): domain Eukaryota; kingdom Metazoa; phylum Chordata; class Amphibia; order Caudata; family Salamandridae; genus Calotriton; species Calotriton arnoldi. Next base: position 497,153 of record CAWUFW010007718.1, read on the forward strand.
TAAGTATATGATTGCGAACAGGGTCCGGTCGCATCCTACTTGCAGGTCTGTAACCGACGACAGGAGGTCGGTCGGTTACAGTTCCTGACCTATGTTGGGCGGACTCCGGTCCATCCGACATCGGAATCGGGCCCTAAATGTACATAAATTGTTAATTATATTACACTATATATACATATAGTCTAAAATAAAGTGTAGACCAAAACAGAGCCTTGTTTTGTGCTAAAACAAACCTCGAATGTGAGGATATCAGAGCTGAAAGGATGAGTATTTAAGACACAGGGGGTGCTGGAAACTAAGAGGCCCAACAAGGAGCATGCTAGGGCACTCCTGGCGAAACCCCATTTTGGTGCAATGTGTAGCTCTCAATTTGCCTTTGAAAAGCAATTTACCTCCCCTCGGATCAACGCCATATGAAGTGAAGGTCTTTCATGAGCCTTTACATTAAATGGATGTGAAGTCGGGCACTCCCTCTGCTCCCTGTATGACAATCAGGATTCAGTAAAGGCTTATCAAGCATAGAGTCCTATCTCCGGTATAAAGTCAGATGTAATGTGAGGAGGTGATTCCAAAGCAGCTCCTTAACAATAGTTCAAGATAACCCCAGTTCCTTTGTTTTCAGCGAGAACTGTTTGCAAAGACTCAAAAAAGCCAAAGATAGACCATTGAAAATGTGATGAACAAAGACATTTAAAAATAGGCACTCTCACTCTTCTACTTCCCCTGAATTCACATCAGATTCAGACTCTAACTGAGAACATATCTTCTATATCAGATGAGGGGGACCAGATTATATTTTGTAAAAATTGGCCTGCACATCCATAATACAAAGAGACATGCATAGCTAACAGCACTAAGAAACGTGGCAGATCTTTATAAGTTATAATGGCTACATTGCCCGAGATCTCAGCAGCAGTAAAGGTGTCAAGTCTTAAGAGAGCACTGGAAAAGAAGTGTTAAAAATTAAAAATAAAACAATTTGGAAGAGATAGATCCCAAATGAAAGGGTTAGTAAAGGGTTGAGGAAATTAAAGCCAGTGTAGTAATAGAAAAAAGACAACAAGCACATTTGTGCAAAGTCACAAAGAAAAGGTGACAACCTTGAAAATAGGTCTAGAAGGTTCAATCAACAGCTAATTGGAATTCCATAAGGAATGGAAAACAACACCAGGGAGGCTATTTCGCATAGGCTAATTAAATTAACAAACAGCTCAGATTCATAAGAAATAATAAAAGACTTAACAGTAATGAGTGCACATCAAATTCCTACTGGAAAACAAAACGTTGAGATCCCTCTAGAACAATAATGGCAAACTTCATGGACTTTTCCATAAAGGAGGAGATCTTGGGAAAGACTAGAAATTCAATGTTAGTTAATTAGACTGCAGACTTTTCATTTGGGATATTTACAGAATTGACATTTAAAACTGTGCAAAGACAGAAGGAAATGAGACGCCTCATTCTTGAATTCAAAAGAGATGGAGTGCATGCTGGTGTTGCAATATAAGGTAAATAGTTTATGCAAAGAGAATTTAAGATTTTGGATGAGACTGCAGCCGCACAAGGTCCGTTGACAAAGATGTGAGACACTAAGAAGTAGTAATTAGAGCGGAGCAAGATAAACTTTATTAGAATGAGTTCAGCTTATAAGTTCTTTTGAACGGGTTTACAGATAGACCATTTTTCCACACAAAGGGAATTCTTACAGAAGACCATCTCAGCGAGGGGTCAGAGATAACTGGGATTGTTAACCCTGAGGGAGAAGGGAGGGTGTTTAATTGGGGGGCGGGGGTTGTAGAATGAACAAGGGAGGTTCGGGACAGAGGTTGAGAAGGAGAAATAAAATGGGAAAATTAGGAGTAATAAAAGAGCTTTAACAGCAATATTCATGCTGGAGACAGGAACATACAAGGCCTGTCAAATATTTTATCAATCAATGTAAATGGTCTCCAGAACAAATGCTTTAGGCATTATTTGGAGAATTAATTGGAACTATAATTCTTTTGCATTGAGACACATTTGATGGTGTCTACCTTTATTTGATAGAAACACGCAGTGAGGTACAAGAAGCCTGTTATTCTTATTTCCATATTATTCTTAAACTTCTGCCTTCATTCATGAAGCTGCATCCATAGTGAAGGAAAACAGGAGAATCACAGGAAGGTTACTAGGGATCATGGTGGCATGTGGTGAAAGTGCATACTTTACAAAATAAAGATTATATATTGGCTTATTAGGGTCAAACTACAGAAGAGCCTTTTTATTGACAATGTGCCATTGTCCCAGAAGTGATGAAATTAAGGCCATATAGAAGTATTACCTCACAGCTATGAGCTAATAGATGTCTGGTATCAGCAGCAACTGAAAGAAACCGGATATTCTTTCTTTACCAATGTATACTGTAGTTCAAGATAAAATAGTTTAATTTTTAGTATAACAGGATCTAGGATATGGGGAGATGTAAATATTCCCATAAGTTTTTTTCGATCATTGCCCTATTTTTCTGAATTTAAATTTAACATTCGGTGTGAAAATAAGTAAGTGATAGAAAGAGTGCATGATTGATGTTTTATTATTGACAGACTATATTTGGTTGAGGACATTAAAAAGCAAGGTCAGACAATATTTTGAGCGTAATACACAGTCACAAAATTAAATTTTCAAAGCATTATATGGGGGCATTTGCTTACCATGTATAGTATATAAAAGGAACATAAAAAATAATATTATATTAGGAACAAAAAAAGTTGCACATAGCTCAACAGGAAGCTATGAAACTCCATTCAAAAGAGAACTTTAATACAATTCATTCAAACAGTGTACAAACTAGTTTACAAGGATTAGAGAAGGAATTAGTGAATTTGAATAGAGTGTATCAAAAAGTATTTGAGGATTATATCAGCAGGATATCATCCTGGAAAACGAAAGCTTAAAATTAACCAAAAGCATTTTGATCAGGTTTGGCAAATGGGTAAAGGCCAATGCAAGATAGGTCACGGATTTTCGAAGTTCCATAAAAAAATGATATAGAGGATTCCTCTTCCCGGACGTAGAATTGAAAGATTATTAGATGCAGCCGCCCTTAAAAGGATAAACTTGAATATGCATAATAGTCTTCCGAAAATGATTACTGAAGAAGAGGATGCAGGTTTTATGGCCTTGTTGTCATCAGCTAAGGCTGCTGGAAAGGATTGTTTTGTAGTAATAAGGCACTTCAAGCTGAATTGGTCCCTTGGCCGGAACAACTGTATAATGAGAATTTGAGAGGTAAACAGGTAAAATATTTTAATTTTGATGACCCGAGTAAAAAGCACGAGGATCCTACAGGCCTATAACATTTTTTAATATGGATTATAACATTATTAAGTTACTCTCGGATAGGATGGTGATGATTATTTGTGATATTCTCTATCCTAAATAAGCAGGTTTCATTTTGAGAAGATTGCTGGCGGCCAATGCTCAATATCTTGTGGCACCCCCAGATTATTATTATGGACACACCAGTGGTGGTGCTTATTTCAAGTGCTGAGAAGGCATTTGATCCGGTGAACAGGGTCTACTTGGAAGCGGTTTGAAGATGAGTTACTTTTCTGGGCCAGTACACCAGACTGGTTTTTTGATTATATAGCACGGCTAATCCACAGATTTTAGTCAATGGAGAATGTCAAGGGAAAGAGTAGGGAGAGGGAAGGGCCAGAGATGTCCCCTTTGACCAATATTATTAGCTTTCTGTTTAGAGCCGGTAGCTGCTTTGATTCTAGATGGAATTCAGGTTGGCCTAAGGTAGCTGGAGCCTGCAAAGTACATTTATATGCCGATGATATAGTGCTATTCTAAATCTGTGCAAGGAGAATATTAATAGAATATTTCACATTATAAACGGTTCTCCAGTATCTCTGGACATGGAATTAATAAAAATAAAACTGAGGTAACATTCTCTAATGCTTAAGATGAAATATTTCCAAATATTTTGCAAGGTAGAAATCACCAGCTTCCTCCTAGGTATTTATGATATCAAGCCAAGAATAAAGGATAATTGAACAAATAGAATTATTCACGCCTCTTATTAGAAATAAAGCAGTAACAAAATGTTTGTTAATCTGGGCCCAAGAGTAGCAAGACAATTTTTTGGGGCTAAATTAACAGACGGTTGATGCACTGTTCCTGATTTTGAGGATTATTTATTTGTTAAGATATCACAAATCTTATGCTGAGTAGTAATCCCCAAGAAGGGTCATCAATTTCCTTCATTTTGTCACAGTTACATCAAGGTTACTGTTGCTTGGCTACATTCCCAAAATGTATCAAATGCATCTTCAGAAAGAAGTCAAATACTACATTTTATGGGCACTTTGTCACCACTATAATCAGTGGCTCTAGAAAACAAAAACGATTGGCGAAAGAGAAAGACTCCAGTTGTGAAGAGATCTCAGTCTGCCAGCAATTCTTACTCAAAAACTGGCTGATTGGTAAAACAGGGCGATTAGAGAAGTCGAACACTTATTTGGGACTGTAGGGTCAAACCCTTTACACAGTTAAAAGAAGATTTTGGACTCCTTTTTAAATACTTGCTTTATTAATCAAAAGTTGGAGTTCTGGACAGTCTATTAGATGGCCGTTAGAAAGCAAGCCAGCACAGACCACCCTGTGCAGGTAAAAGGAATAATTTATATGCTTACAGACGTTGATAATGTTCAAATACAGGCCAGATGGATGTGGATACAGAATCACGTTATAGAAACAGGGTGGAAACACTAAAATAAAAAATAAAAAAAATGTATCCACTTCCTCTAAAGTTTAACCATAGAATGATACAATATTTTTCAATTTAACAATTTATTGTATGTCGGTGCTTTTATATAAATTCTCTAATAGGTACTCTCATAGATGAATATGGTGTGGACATACATTATGGACTTGCTTTTCTTCGAAAAATGTTTGGTAATTAAGCTTCTTAGAAAAACTAAAATTGGTGGGATTAATATTTTTCCAGACCCGTGTGTGGCCTTGCTGGGCTGCGAGACCACTCTTTCCTGATAATCATAGCAATTCTTAATTTTTTCGGACATTGGTTGCAAAGTGTTTATTAGCACAGAATTGGAGGTCCAAAGAAGTACCAACCCTTGCAAAATGGGGCCATATTTGGTAATCGCAAACACTAATGTGCAAAAGTGTGTTTTACACTTTCTGCGATTCCCAGTGGGTCGCAGAGAGACCTTCCTCATGAATATTTCCCACCTCTCACCTAGCCCCGCCCACCACCTTCTAGTGCACATCCCTCCTCCTAGGACCTACTTAATGATGGCTGCTGCGCGATCCCATTGAGCAGGTCCCAGGCCCAGCTCTCCCCATGCTGCTGCATCGCTCATGCCCCTGCCTTCTCTTTGCTTTCCCCCCCGGCTTTTGTGTGCCTTCTCATTGTTTTACCCTTGTTCCACTGCTTTCTCCTTGCTTTTCCCCCCATTGTTTGGATGGCCTCCCCACGCTACTCCGGACCATCACCATCACCAGAATGCTGAAGGGCCCTCAAGACCTGGCTGTTCGAATGAGCCCCTGGGACCTGCAAGCACCTGGATACCCCGTCGGGTGATTAGTCACGCTTTACAAATCCTGATTGATTGATTGAATATTAATGAGGTAGGTCTCAGTTTGTGCCCGTTGGAAATCGCAAAAATAACAGGGATGGTTATCAGCTGTGGTCAGCAAACCACCTTGTCTGTGATTGCCTTTAAATAACGCAGTCTTTTTTTTAAATGCAGCCCATTTTCCTTAACACAACTGGTGGCCACTCAAATGCCCGTAAAGAAGATTATGAACATGATGGGTTTCATAATATTAACTAATTTGAGATTATTCTCCTGAGCTGAATCACAAAATAATTAGTTGAGTTTCTACCTCTAGGTTGGGTTGAAGATGAAAAGCCACCCTTGGATGGAGAAGAGCAACTGGCTGGACCGACTGGTCAATATGTAGTTTGAACACTTTATTTTTATCACCGCCATGTGCTCAAGCATGTGTGGAAACTCTAGCAGCAGAGTTTCAAGGTTGTTGATGTGCACACTGTGAGCAAAGTGAATCAGTAGTTACAGTTCAGATGTGAAGCAGCTCAAATCTGTGACTTTTCCTCATAGGTGACATACATGTTCGGGGTGTCAAGAGGACATACCCAGCAGCTCGAAGGAGATAGTGATGGAAAGGAAGATATTATGGGTAAGCAAGGGGTGGCCGACTGAATTAGCTGAATGAAGAAAACAAAGTATCCTCTCGGATTGTACTCAGGGTGGGCGTGCAATTAATGTTGAAAGCTTCAATATGACCTTTCCATTGCACTGCATTTAATAGCATCAATGCTGCCCTCATCTGGTGAGCGGCGTGCACCGCATTGGATGAAAGCTGTTGCTGCCCTCTGGTGGAGGTCCGCTGTCTGCACGGTGAGGTGGGTGCCCCACAACGTTTATGAGTGGATTAGTAGGCGTAGGTCTGGCTTGTATACCACGTGACTCACCGTCTTGGCTCACGTTTATTTTTTTTGCGGATTTATGTAGCGCAAACTCAACCCAAAGGTATTGGAGCGCTTTACATGAGCACCAGTTACGTTACACAAGGACACATTCATTTTTTGGTAGGCACGGGGAGATTAAGTGATTTGCCCAGAATCACAGGATGCTGAGCCGAGGCCCAAACCTGGTTCCCCAGCTTCAAAGTCGGCAGCCCTGGCCGTGAAGCCACATCCTCTCCATGGTTCTCGCCAGCCGCTGAGCAGAATGCCAGTCAGGGGGAGTACGTCACCTAGGAACAGACCAATATGGGCTAGGTTAGTTCTGTTAGTTCCTAGTGCCACTTGTGCAAGTGCCGATGCCCAGAGCTTCAGGAACTTGTGGTGTGGTGACAACTGTGGGTGACCATCCTCGTCGCCACTGAAGAGTCTCCTGTGGACCCTAAACATGTGCCTGGCCTGCCTAGGCAAATAGTGAGAAACATACATACTAGTAGGTTTTGTCATGTCCAAATGACACCGACTGCAGCGTGACTCAGCTCTTTTGTGTCCACAGTGTCCGTCAATGGCACAAACATTTGTCAAACAACACGAGGGTGGAAACTAGTGGAGTTTTCCAAAAGTGTCTCCCCTGACAACGGACTTTTCCTGCGTCCGAAATACAATGGAGAATTATGAAAAGTGTACATTCATAGTTCATCATTGAAATGAGAACAACAGACACATTTTAAAGAATTGATTGGAACTTCAAATATAATTATGAAGAAGTTATATTTTACAAAACACAGTGGAAAAGAAAAATGTTTTATGCAAAATTAATTTGTATCGACCAAACTGAACCCTGCAGTCTGACATGCTGTTCAAGAGCAGCAGACATTTTTGCCTCATGTTGTCTGAGCATTAAGGGAATCCTCCATTTTTAAAAAGGGTAGGTTTAAAAGTGCTTATTTCTGAGGGGATTAGTCAAATATTGGTCAGAGGAGAGGGTTAGGTATAGTAAAAGTATTAGTCCGTCGAACCACAGGTACAGTCTCACCTGACGCCGGCTTCCTGAGTGAGTCTCATTAGCACTAAAGCTGTTCTCTTCTCTCTTAAAACTAAAGATGTTTGTTTTCCATAACCCAACCCATCTTTTCTCCCTCAAAGTCATTTACCCATAGGTATCTCAGCAGCAAAGTCCGGCCATTAAGAGTTTTTCCCCCGCAATGGAAAATAACTTCAAAGACTTGGACTTAATAGGTGTTTAGCGGTTAGTTTTACACCAATCTGGGGAATAAATGAGGCATCTTCTGTCTGCTCTGAGCAGGGGATATTGTCTGAAGCACTGATGTAAGGTCAGAGATGGGGGGGGAGGGGAGCTTGTCTGAGGTTAGCATTATCTGATCTCCCAAGACTGCTGCAGGGGGCAAGCAGGGGCCAGACAGTGCTACTCCCTGCAGCAAGTCTTAGAGGCCTGGAGTCTCCAGAACCAAAATGACCTGGTCCAGAGATTTCAGACCTGAGAATGTCAGGCCTGAAGACACTTGTAATGGGGATTCGGGATATTTTACCTGAGGTTATTACCCAGGTTGAAAAACCAAACTTATAATGAGGCCCTTATGTCTCTTGTTGGTGCCATCATTTCCCAATGTCCACCCTTTCCATATTTTCTGCTCAGCCCAACCACTTTCTTCCTGATGATCTCAGCATTTTTCTCACTCAATCATGAGCCTTCTCTTGGTACCTTGCACTCCTCCTCCAGGGTTACAAGTTCATGTGTCATAGTGCCTAGAACCTCCCACGCTTGGTGTCCCTCTAGATCCACCATCACAAGTCTTGCTTCCCACATTTCTTTCATGGCAGTCACATGATTTGGCATGACGTACCTCATGTATGTCAATCTCCTCAGCGTCATCCTCCACGGCATACTGCATGATACGGGAGCGCTCTTGTAAGTTGGTTCGTCCTCGCTGGTGGCTCCTTTCTTTTAATTTCTCTGATGTTTTTGTCAGCCTTTCCTCCAGGGATTTGTTTTCTCGCTCAATATCTTCTGCAATCCTTTTTTCTCTTTCCAGGCGTTCTTGTTGTCGCTTCTCCTCCTGTCTCTGCTCTCGCTCCGCCTCCTCTCTCTGCTTTCGCTCCGCCTCCTCTCTCTGCTTTTCCTGTTCTATCCTATCTTCATTCTGTTTTCCTTAAAGTGGAATAAAAAAAGGGATAAGAACCAAAACCAGTAGTCTGTGGCATGAGCATGGCTTCTCATTTGATGACAATATTCTATGACAGAGCGATATTGGTTTCTATTGATATATCGTGCTGCTTGACCACGACATGTGGCATTAAGATGGTCACTTGGTGGGCGATAGCAGTAAAACACATCACACATACTGGTGGTCCAAAAGCAAGCTCTCCTGTCTGGAAATGTATCCAAGGTACACCATAGTCTAGATGTTATGTCGCTACAAGGCTCCTCCTTAGAGGGAGAATGTTGTATTAACCGTATACGTACGTAATGCCACATGGCAGGCATATCTGCTTTAAGAAGGCATAGCTGCCATGTACCCATTATGTACCTTGGCTACAAAACTGCCAGCTTTCTAGGAATGGTTTAAGGCTGGCGAGGCACAATGCCAATCTCAGATCTGAACTCACAGATGCCTCCTGAGGGGATTCAAGCTAGGCAAGCAGGCTGCCTTGGTTGGGATTTGCAGCACCAAAGGCTTAGTGAAGTGTGCCTGGATTGAAGGCACGCTGCCTTGGCTAGGGCAGGGGTGGCAGATGTTTAGCAAAGGGGCTCAGTCTAGGAAGAAGAGCATCCTTGATCTGGCCTGGAGAGCACTTCTGTGCTTCCCAGATGCACAATTCAGTGCTGTGGTATCCCAAACCATCAATAAATTCACTCTGGGGGAATTTACATGCAAATTCATTCCAACTGTAAACTATGTAGTGGGTAGCACTGAGGGGAAATTAAAAAGGGACAGGAGAAAAACAGAGTGATTGAGAATAAAAATTAAAATTAGGGGGAGGGAACAGAGGAGGAAACATTGATCATTATCATATCACCCTTGTCCAGGAGGAACCTGAAATATGCAGTAATACAGAAGCTCAAAAATTGGAAACAGAAGTGGAAATCGATAGTGAGTCAGACATGGAGATGCATGTAAGGCACATGGGTTGGCATGTTGGGGTAGGAGAGATGGTGTGATGAGGCGGCACAGCGCAGTGGCTGCAGGGTCTTGGAAGAGGCCAGGGCAACCTAAGCTGAGGGTGCTGGGTTTTGGTGGTCAAAGGATGAGAGTAGAGAAAAAAGTAACACACAAAAAAGGGAGGCACTACAATTTGGCTGGGGTAAAATGTCAATAACTCTGGTAAATGTTGCTTAATTGTGGGAATCTTGCATTGTTCTTGTTAATATTTGAATAATGAATGTTGATGTATGCCATGATAAATTTGTACATAACAACAAGATCACATCGCTGTTATCAAGTCCCCCCTTTGATGGAGCAAGGACTCGCAATGAGACTTGCTCGGAAGCAATCCTCTCACAACAGTAATTAATCGCACTAAACTTTGTAATGTATATTAATAATATACAGAATTACATCAAATATAGTATCCTTAAGAAGCTTGCCTATGTGTTTTCTATTAATACTTAATCCTTGGCTAATCCAAAATGGCCGCTAAAGCGCGGGAACTGGACTACGCATGTGTCAACCATATCACGTGGTATGACGTCTTTCTTTGCTTGGAGGGAATCTTTGCTTCTGCGCAGTAGGTGCTAAAATGGCTGCTTAAACGCTTTTACATGCTGCAGCTTTCGCATTTGTTGCAACTAATAGTGTGTTATACTAAAGCTATTAATGCGGGATAGATATATTAAGTAAAAGGGATTAGTGTAGAAGTAGGGGGTATACAGTGAAAACATTTATTTTTGATTTTGATATATTTCTTCTTTGTCTTTTATTAGTTTTCGTAACTGGGCCGGGGTTGGCAAATGGCAGCACGAGAGACATGCACCCCGCATGCGCGCCAAAGATCAGCAAAGCAAACCGATGAAGTCAACTTGGCAGATGCCCAAGACCATGACCTGCTGGTCACCTTCCAAGTCCCACCAACACGACCTACTATTTGATACATTTTGTGTACAATGTATATGAAAACCTGTATGAGACGGGTGGGAAATAAAGCAAATGTATTAATTGTGAGGGGCGGGTTTTTAAAACAATGGTCTTAAGAAAATTGAACTAAATTGACATGGTGTGAGGATCAACCCCCTGTCCCTGTCCAATCAGAAATAGTGGGCCCATATTTTTGCAACATTAAGGGGAGGTACATGGGCATAGAAAGGTATAATAGGTATAGATTAGTTAATTAGTTAGGGATTCTGAACTGAATTGAACTGAGCAGAGCAGAGCTGATGCAGAGCAGAACCAGACTGATTCGCTGTCCAAAGAGGTCCTGAGGTGGGGGCGACGGACTCTTAGAAGACGACACGAGAGAATCGAGGCGGATTGAAGTGTCAGAGAGGGGGACGACGCAGGCGTCATTGGTAGAGAGGTCATCTATCCTGTTCTGAATCCGGTCCGGTGGTCTTGGTCTCCATCCTATCCTGGGGATCCTTTCCAACTCCTTGGCCAAGGGGTTTGGTTTTCACACCTTTAGGTAACTATAAAAGTAGTATCTTTAGTTGTACTGATGTCTCTATCTTCTCCTTTCTGAGGGACCGTCATTTGTGATTAATAGGTGACTAGAGAAAGTGCTTCCTCCTTGATATACGATTTAAAGTACAGTGGGGCACATGCATCAAAGGTTTTTGCGATCGCAAACGGTGCGAATCGCAAAAATCGGCCGTTTGCGATCGCAAATTGGCCTTTGGAGATGCATGAAAGTGTTTCCTATGCGCAATTTAAGAATTCGCAATTAATTGCGAATTCCTAAATTGCGATTGCATTTAAGGAATCGCAATTTGCGATTCCTTAAATGCAATGCTAGAAGCACTTTCAAATAGCGATTTCGCTATTTGGGACCATAAATTACAGACAAATCAAACTTGTCTGTAATTTGCAAAACCTTCGAAAAATGCTCTAAAATGCATTTTTTAAGTTTTAGGTTACACACACACATGCCCTTGGGGCATGTGTGTCGCTAACATGGGTGCACATCACAATTTCAGGGTGCAACAGGGTGTCATTTTGACACTCTGGCACCTTGAAATGCATTCTCAATTTGCGATTCTCTAATTGCGAATCGCTAATTGAGAATGTCTTCCCATTCATTCCTATGGGCCTCTAGGCCCATAGGAATTAATAGGGAGGTATTCCTTAATTGCGACTCGCAATTAGCGAGTCGCAATTAAGGAATGTTTAGGAATCGCTATTTTTATAGCGATTCCTACATCACATAGGCTTTGCGATTCCTTAATTGCGATTCCTTAAAAATCGCAATTAAGGAATCATAAAGCCTACCTTGATGCATGTGCCCCAGTGTGATTTGTATTTTTACTCTGCTAAAATTTTAGATAAAACATTTTAAACTACCTGAGTCTTTGATTATTTCAGGTTTATGAAATTGTATTATATATATTTTCATCAATCCCCAGTTATCAAACGGTCCATTGGTAAGTCATTACTCTTCGATCAAGAAGTAGGTGGTAGCAGAGATTTGATAAAGAGTATAACTGACCCACCCAGCGGTGATTGCTAGTGTAGTGTGAATGAATGGGCCCAGGTGAGTATTTGGTGTGTGAATACTTGTTGCTAGTAACCCGCTGGATCAGTTTTCTGGTTATCAGAGGATGGTTGGAGTTTGTTGATTGGGTAATGAAAAATATTTTTATGAACTAACATCCGTGTGTGTTTTAAGTTTGTTTTATGTTGTCCAGAAATCCCCGGGGAATCTTGAATAGCAGATGGTAAGTGGAAACCATACTGCAGTGAGGTTATCTGTCAGGCAGAAATAGTACTGAAAAGTTAAGTAGGGCTATCAGTACTTGTTAGGGACTCTGTGGGTGAGTGAGTGACAGCTAAGGAATACGCTGGTGAAAATTTGATGTTATATCACCTAGAAAGGGTAACATTGACGGAGTAGCAGGTATTCTGAGGCTTACGTGAAGAGTAAACGGAAGGGTTTTACTCGTAGTGTATGTTTAGTAAACGGAAGGGTTTTACTAAGTGTGAGAAAATTCTATCCTTTAATTTAGAGAAACTGGCACGATAGCGAATGTTTTATGTTGTTATCAAATTTTAATGAAAATTATTGAGAAATAAGAAGTTTGCGTACGAATTTTGTAAAGGGAGGGTCAGCTGCCAGAGTAGAAGCTGACGTCACAGGTGCCGCGCTGGGATTGGCTGATACAGCGGGCGTGGAGAGAGCTTGTAAAGGAGGGGTCAGTAGTAAGGAGTAGCTGACGTCACAGGTGCCGCGCTGGGATTGGTTGACACAGCAAAGGACAGAGAAGCGCAGATTGTAAAGGAGGGGTCGTCAGATAGACGTCACAGAAAAGAAGCGCAAGGATTGGTTCAGAGATAGTTGAAAGCTGGAATTTGATTGGTTGTCAGCATAGAAGACAAAGTTTTAGTAAACAAGTGTAGATTATATGTGGAAACGTGATCCGACTTTGACAGGAACCCGTCCAGATAGGAGATTTTTAGGTTTTGCAGAATATAATTCAATACATAGATATTTACCCAAAATGTACGGAGAAAAGAGAAAAATGTCGTTTTTACAAAAGATTAAGAATTATTTTAAGAAAGATAAGCCCATCAAAACTAGGGAAGGAATACTCATTCCACCAGCAAAAACGCCCGCATCATTTATGATGATGGAAAGGGGTTATCATACTTGTGTATGGTTAGAAAATTGGATAGAATATACTAAAGACGATGGAATCCTGGCTTTCCTCGAAAATGGTACTTTCAATGGGAGAGTTCTTCAGAATTTAAGAATGAGAATGGATGAATTAGAACCCAGACCGAGATTAACGCAATACGAAGCTTTGGAAGAATGGGAAACAGAAGCATTTGAACGTGATAGACCTAGAAGCAATAGGGGTTATAGGGGATTCTTCCCTAGACATCAAAATGAGACATGAGAAAGTCAGATGAAACAATGGAGAAGAGCGATGCTTACCGAAGGTTTGTATCAAGTATTCATGACAGACGAACCAGCAGGGAGTAAATGTAAGGAAAAGACCGAACACCTGACAGGGTTTGGGGATTCCGAAGATGAATTTATGGAAGAAATATTAAAGAACCCTCCACCATATCAGGAGGAACTCAGCAGATGTACTCCAAGTGCACCTGTTTTGAGAACGCCAATGGTACCTCAAGTACTACATAATCCACCAGTTACTAGAATACTTCAGGATAAGGAAAGAGAGGCCTTAGACAGAAACAGAGCAGAATTAATACAGAAAATAACGCAGTTAAATGTACATCCTGATTCGTTGACTATACCCGTAACCATTGGTCCTGTAGTTCCTTTGTATGGAGACAAGGTAAATTGTCCGAAACCTTTAGTTATGCCTACACCTGTGGAAACCCCTAAAAATGAAGTTGTAATAACTGATGATCATGTCAGTGATTGTGAATCTATGATTTCACTAATGGACTTGCCCATTCGAGAATCCGTAAACAGCACCCCCAGAAGAGCCACACCTAGTTGTTCAAGAGATGTAAATATAATAACATCCTCAGGAGCTAAAAATGCAACGATAGTGACTTCAGAAGATTTAGAAAGATGGGCACAAGGAATAGACAAACAGAGTTCACCTCCAAAGATTTTGGACATCTATAAGTTAAAAGTGGAATTAGAAGAATTGATAGCAGGCAATGTAGGAGTGGATCGCCTGAATACCTACAGTGAAGAAGAACTACTATTCATATGCAGGAGTATAACCAGAAATGTAAAAATATTCCATGAAAAATTAACAGATTTGGCTTATAATATGGGAATTGAAATAAGAAAGTCCAAAGTTTTGCAGAGACCATATAGGGCAGAATTTACTGACAAAGATCTAGAAAATATGAATGCATCTGGTAGAAAATTGCAAATTAAAGAATTGATGACAGTCCTACAGAAATGGGGAGATTTGGATAAGTGGAAAGCTAGATGGACAAAGAAAAAGGAAGAAACACGTTCAAGTAGAACAGCATCTGAATATTTGGTGAAAGAAACAGGAAACGTAGAACAAATGTATCCAATGCGAGAAGTACCAGGTGGAGGTTACGTTCATGTTCCCTGGAGCAGACAGGATATATTATCCTTTACCAATGATTTCCCAAAATTAAGAGAAAAACCGATTGAGTGGTATAAGCAGGTTGAGAGGTTTGTGAAGGTTTCAAAGGTTTTTTTGAAGGACTTAGATGGTCTATTTGACATAGTGGTACCGGCCGATTTATGGACAGATTGTAAAATTACAGTCGATTGGCCTAGTGAAGAGTATCCTAGGGATGCAAAGACAGGTGCCCCATCAAATGATGTGATGAAAAAGTATCATCAGGTAATCACGTACTTGAAAGGAAAGATACCACCAAAGGAGACGGATTGGGTAAAAATAGACAGAACTACCCAAGAAGCAAATGAGTCAGTTCACGCGTACTATGAGCGTCTGTTACAGGTGTTCAAAAAGTATAGTGGATTTGAAAATATTGGAGATAAGAATATGAGCCAGTTCGTCTATTGGTTTGTTTATGGTTTAAAGCCAGAGATTTGTCAGATGATTAAGCAGCATATGCTATGCTGGCAAGGGAAACCTATCGACAAAATTTTGAAATACGCTAAGTATTGTGGGGATGACATAGAAGATAGGCATAAGAAACTACAAGAGAAGGTAATGTGGGCTCAAGTTAAAATGGCAGAACGAGAGGGAATTAATTTAGATAATCCATCTGAAAATCAGGGAAAAGAATCAGGATCGAATGCAGACACCGGAAATGGTGGAAAGGTAAGAGGACGAATGAGTAGAGAAGAGGCTAAAAATAAATTTCCTTGTCATTGATGCGGAAAGTTGGGGCATTGGAAGGATGAGTGTAAAAAGATTCAAAATAATAATGGCCCAAATCAAAATTTAAATCCACAGACGCAGAATGACTCACAACAGGGTGTAAGTCATCAGAGTCAATTGCCACCTGCCCCTATTCAGGGTAATGTAAGCAGAGCAAGGCACGGTACAGACGTCGGATATCAAGGAGGAAGTGGTAAGAATGAATATGTAACTACTCAGTTTCTTTTACAGGATGATTTTAATCCATATGATTATAAGTGACGGTGCCTAGGAGAGGGGGAGAAGGAGTGCGTGCTTGGCGCATCCTTACCGGTAGATCAGTCAGGTCCATATGTAGAAGGAAAAGTAAAAGGTAATGATATCACCTTTCTTTTGGACACTGGTGCTACCAGGTCTACTGTGAGAACAGCAGACATCCCAGACCTCCCTCTCTCTGGAGAAACTATCCAAGTTGTAGGTGTAGCAAATCGAAAAATTAGAACACCCCTTACAGAACCAATGGAAGTAAAAATTGGAAACTTCCGAGAAATGCATCAATTTGTGGTGTGTGATTCTAGTCCAGTAAACCTACTGGGCAGAGATTTGTTATGCAAAATGAACTGCACCATTTTCTGCACACCGGATGGTGTTGCAATTCAGACCCCGGACGAAGATCATGTTTATAAATTTATGATTGCAAAACAAGGTACAGAAGTAGATGAAATGTTCTCCTTGATAACAAAAGATGAACTACCAGAGGAGTTAAAAACTACAGTGAGTTCAAAGGTGTGGGATTTTACAGGGAAAGAAGTAGGTCTGATTGCAAATATAGACCCAGTGAAAATATCTGTGAAAGAAGGTGCGATTTTCCCAAATACTCGACAGTATAAAATGAGTGCAGAAGTAAAGGCAGGAGTTATTGAAGAAATTAACAGAATGGTAAAACAAGGAATATTAAAGGAAGTTATGAGTAGCCCTTGTAATTCACCAATCATGGGTTTGAAAAAGCCTAGTGGAAAGTATAGAATCGTTCAAGATTTACGCAAGGTAAACAAAATCGTGGTACCTTGTTGTCCTATAGTACCAAATCCTGCAGTAATCCTATATCAGATACCCTGGGATGCAGAATGGTTCACTGTAATTGATTTATGTCAAGCATTTTTCTCAATTCCATTGTACCCAGATAGTCAGTATTTGTTTTCGTTCAAATTTGAGAATCATGTTTACGTATGGAATCGTGTTCCTCAGGGGTACACAGAAAGTCCCTCCATATTTAATCAGATATTGAAAAAGTGTTTAGAGAAGCTAGTGATGCCAAGAAGCTCAGTCCTGGTGCAGTATATAGATGACTTACTAGTAGCATCTAGCACCCGAGACGATTGTGTCACCGACTCCATCGCATTACTCAATCATTTGGCTGAGGAAGGTCACAAAGTGTCACCTGAGAAGTTACAGTTTTGTACAACAGCAGTTAAATATTTAGGACACCAAATTGAGAGGGGAAAAAGAAGGATAACCTCTGAGAGAATAAAACTAATCAAGCAAATGAAAATGGCGGTAACACAGAGAGAAGTGAGAATGTTTCTTGGAATAGTGGGATACTGTCGACAATGGATTGTAGGGTTTTCACAACTAGCAAAGCCTTTAATTCAGCTAACCAAAAAGAAGGCAAAGGACCCAGTTGAATGGGATGATGAAAGCGCAGACGCCTTTGTAAAATTAAGAAATGCTTTATGTGAAGCACCTGCTCTGGGCATGCCTGACTATACAAGGGAATTCACATTGTTCTGTTATGAGAGAGAAAGTTGTGCACTTTCAGTCCCAACACAAAGACATGGTTTGGACAGACGTCCTATAGCATATTTCTCTGCTACATTGGACCCAGTGGCAGCAGCGTTGCCAGGCTGTTTAAAAGCAGTAGCTGCTATTTGTATGAGCATTGAACAAAGTGAATCAATTGTAATGGGACATCCTGTTAAAGTGTTTGTCCCACATTCAGTTGTGATTCTATTGACGAGAACCAGAACTCAGCATCTTACCCCTAGTCGGATGACTAAATATGAGAGAATAATCCTAGGTGCTGAAAATGTGACCATAGCTAGGTGCACAATTGTAAATCCTGCTACTTTATTACCAGATCCATATTGTGAGGAAGTCAAAAATGAGGAAGAGGAACATGATTGTTTACAAATCACAGAGTTGTGCACCAAGCCATGTCCTGACATACAGGAAATGCCTCTCAAGAACCCAGACAGGGAGCTGTTTGTGGATGGCTCATGCTTAAGGCATGAAGACGGCAAATTGAGTGCAGCTTATGCTGTATGTGAACTAACTGGAATAGTCGAAGCATCCTATTTACCAGGGGTCAAATCTGCACAAGTAGCTGAATTGGTTGCTCTGATTAAAGCCTCCAAAATTGGGAAAAATTTAAAGGTGACCATATTTACGGACAGTCAATATGGTTACGGGGTTGTGCATGATTTTGGCCAACTGTGGATGCAGAGGGATTTCATGACTTCTTCAGGATCCCCCATTAAAAATGGACAGTTTGTAAGAGAACTATTGGAGGCAATACAATTACCAAAAGAAGTGGCAGTGGTAAAATGTGCCGCACACCAGTCAGGAAATGATTGGGTGGTAGCCGGTAACAGATATGCGGACTCAATGGCTCAACATTGTGCCAGCCATAAAATGGCAGTAAACAGAAAAATTGAAACAATGGGAATCAGCTGCCAACTTATGATGTGTGCACCCCCTGAAACATGGAACGATGTGAAAAGATTGCAGGATGATGCTGAAGAGTGTGAAAAGGATGTTTGGGTAAAAATTGGTTGTACCCGGAGAGCAGAGGATGATGTGTGGGTTTATACAGATGGCCGACCAGTCATGCCCGATTGCCTAATTTCACAAATGGCTAGAATGTATCATGGAGACACTCATGTAGGGAGAGATCCAATGATTAGACTCTTCAGGCAAAGTTGGTACAATCCAAAGTTTAGGGCTGCAGCAGAGAGCCTTTGTCAGAGACGATTAACTTGTCAAATGAATAATCCAGGAAGAAAGACAGTGGTGGGGCTGGGAAGAATCAGAAAGGCAGAGGGTCCCTTTGTGAGATTACAGTTAGATTTCCTTCAGTTACCACCATGTAAAGGACTGAAATACGTACTTGTCATAGTGTGTCTGTTTTCAAAGTGGGTGGAGGCTTACCCTACCAGAAGGAATGACAGCATAACAGTAGCAAAACTATTATTGAGAGAACTCATTCCTAGGTTTGGTTTCCCAGTAACTTTGGAATCAGATAGAGGAAGTCACTTCAATAATGATGTAATTCGAATTATCTGTGAAGCATTTAAAATTGAACAGAAATTGCACTGTGCATACTGCCCAGAGGCTTCTGGAGTGGTTGAACAAATAAATGGCACAATAAAGTCACGATTGTCAAAAATGTGTGCATCCACCTCGTTGAACTGGCCAGATGCGTTACCTCTTGTCTTGATGGGACTCAGGAGTATTCCTGATAGAAATACAGGATTGAGTCCCCGTGAAATCCTTATGGGAAGAGCAATGAGACAAGCGCATGTACCAGGAAATAAACTGCTGAACATAACTGATGATATGGTTCTAGATTATTGCAAAGCCTTGGCTGACCTAGTGCGTTCTGTCTCTCACCAGGTTGGAGAAGACGCAGTTTCCAGGCAGCCAGAACAAGAGCATGATCTGAACCCCGGAGATTGGGTGGTAGTGAAGCATCACACCAGAGAGACGTGTTTATCACCCAGGTGGGGAGAACCTTGTCAGATTGTACTGGTTACAAACACAGCAGTGAAATGTGCAGGTTTACCTAATTGGATTCATGTAAGCCATACCAAAAGGGTGCCAGCTCCTGAAGAGAAAGTACCTCAGTCAGCGTCAATAGCTGAGGAAGCAGAAGGTTGTACAGCTGAAGAATCTCAAGTAATAGATTCAGGAATAGCTGAAGAAGAACAACCGAGCACCAGTCAGGACTGGATACCAGTGGTGGATATACCTGAAGTCTTCATCAACACAAGAAGCAGAGCGAAACTAGAAGAAATCAGAGAGGTCCATATAGGTGTAGAAGAACCAGCTCAGGATATGGAGATAAAAGTTATAGATGAACCTGAGCAAGGCCAGTTAGGGAAAGGAAAATGGGCTCAAACTGACAGCGAAACAATCACAACAGAGTTTGAGCAGGGACAGACAGGCCTAGAAGAATACGGTCAGGCTGCAGAAGTACAAAGTGCAATAAGCCCTGATCAGGACCAGTTAGGACAAGGAAATCACGTTCAGGTAGAAGAAAACAAAGAAAACGACGAACTTGGGAATATCAAACAAGAAAGCGTCAATCCTGAACAGGGTCAGTTAGTAGAGACGCCAATTCAGGCAACTGAAGAAACTGCAATAAGACCTGAACCAGAACAAAGAGAAGAAGAAGTTGAAGACAAAGACAATCGAATTGTGTCACCTATTAAGATAAATAAAAGAGTACTTGAAGAAGACTCGGAAGGTGAAAGTACAGTGCAAACCAAAAAGGCCAGAAAAGGTGATCATTGGCCAAGTGCTATTAAAAGACTTAAATATCGTATCGTAACTCGAAGTGAAGATCCAGAACAAGTAAATGAAGTAACAAGTCCATCGGGAGCAGCACAAGGATCTGCAAAACGCAAAAGCCCAAGATTGAGACTTGTAAACAATAAGTTCAAAGGTCCTGATTGGACTTATGTAATTCTTGAAGACTGCGAAAGTTCTGAAGACAGTGATAACGGAGACGAAGGCACAAGTACAGAACTGACCTATGAAAAAGAACTGAGACCACCTTGATAACGTTAAAGTTTCGAGGGAAAAGTAAAGGAGAGAAATCTTCTTGGTCAAAATGGCTGAGGACAGAGTTGCTGGGAAATTGAAACGGAATTGTTGCAAAAGATGCTGTGCTGTATGCATATGTAGCCTTGTAATGGTGCTTATAGTGTGGTTAGTTATGATCGTAGCAATTCTTTATCTCATGATAATGGACAAACAGAATAACACAGAGACACAGGCAAGGATAGATAATATGAGAAAAGGCAGAGTAGAATTAGAAGCAGAAGATGAACCAGACTTTCATCACATCGTAACAGATAATGAAACCAGCTTAAATGTCTTTACTAAATTATTGTTTCAGTATGTAGATACAATGGACGTTAGTGATTGTTATGTTTGCATGAAATTACCTGAATCAGTAGCTGAGGGTTTGACTTATCATCACTTACCTTTAACATATGGTATATCATGTAGTGTATTAAGTACTTTATTTTACAGAACAGGGAAACTTCAGTATTATTATTCAAATATAGATGTGGTATTTTCAGAAGTTCCCATTCGAAAGAATATGAACCCAGTGCTTAGTAGTCAAGATGCACAATTTATGGGAGAATTTTTCTTAACAATGAAGTCAATAGACATAACAAATGCACATAGAAGCAATTTAACTTGCTCATTACATGAAGAGGAAAAAGTATTCTTGAATTTAGTTGAAGATAGAAGACAAAATTTCCAAAAGAAGGCTTCTGAGCATAAGGCTCATCTTCCAACTTGGGCTGAGAAAGAGGGTACTTATACCCCTGGCAAGGCTCAAGCTGCTATGGCTCTAGATTTTGTAAAAACTGGGAAAATTTGTCTGCATAGATTAAAGACTGACTATAACAACGTTTTCATCGGTACCAGTGAATGTGAACATAATTTCTTAATTCTGGGAGGTTGGGGATTAAAAGGAGGAACAGATTCAGTTTTTCCTGGAATTTATTATGTGTGTGGGAATAAGGCTTACTTTAGGCTTCCTGCACGGTGGTATGGAAATTGTTATTTTGGAATAGTTTTTCCAAAAATATACCACGTTAAAAAGAACACTGAAATCGATGAAAACTATAGAGGACTAACACGTAGCAAAAGAGTTAGTTTTTCAGAAATTGTAGGAGATATATTTGGTGCATTGATACCTTCAGTGGGAATAATTCTGAACTCAAGGAGAATATGTAAATTATCTACAGTAGTTGATCGTTTATCAACGGATACTGCTGGAGGATTTCTGATGATAAATGCAGAGATGGTTGCGATTAGATCTATGGTGATGCAAAATTGACTTGCGCTTGATATATTATTAGCAAAAGAGGGCGGAGTCTGTAAATTGTTGAAAACAAAACATTGTTGCACATATATTCCGGACAAAAGTGCAGAAATTGGAACTTATATAAAGAATATTACAAAACTTGAGAAAGAACTAAAACCACTGGAAGTTGATAGTGTATGGCAAAGATTGACAAATAGTATTGCGTCAATTGGTACTTGGTTCACTAATGTAGGAAAAGGGCTTATAGATCAAATATTAGTGCCCTTTGTAGGGATAGCAAAAATAATAATTTCAATAATGATATGGTGCAAATGTTGTAAAAAGAAAGAAACTTATAGTGTGACAGGAAGAGGCAAGAAACAAAAATTTGAAAACTCGAATTAGAAGATCTTAGAAGTGAAATATACAAAAGATTAAAAGGAAAGAATGAAAAGAGTAAAAATGAAAATGTGACAGAAATTTGCTGAAGTTGGCATCTGATTTAGATAGTTTTTTTGATGGCTCAGAAACGCCATCAGAGAGGGGATTGATGGAGCAAGGACTCGCAATGAGACTTGCTCGGAAGCAATCCTCTCACAACAGTAATTAATCGCACTAAACTTTGTAATGTTTATTAATAATATACAGAATTACATCAAATATAGTATCCTTAAGAAGCTTGCCTATGTGTTTTCTATTAATACTTAATCCTTGGCTAATCCAAAATGGCCGCTAAAGCGCGGGAACTGTACTACGCATGTGTCAACCATATCATGTGGTATGACGTCTTTCTTTGGTTGGAGGGAATCTTTGCTTCTGCGCAGCAGGTGCTAAAATGGCTGCTTAAACGCTTTTACATGCTGCAGCTTTCGCATTTGTTGCAACTAATAGTGTGTTATACTAAAGCTATTAATGCGGGATAGATATATTAAGTAAAAGGGATTAGTGTAGAAGTAGGGGGTATACAGTGAAAACATTTATTTTTGATATGTTTCTTCTTTGACTTTTATTAGTTTTCGTAACTGGGCCGGGGTTGGCAAATGGCAGCACGAGAGACATGCACCGCGCATGCGCGCCAAAGATCAGCAAAGAAAACCGATGAAGTCAACTTGGCAGATACCCAAGACCATGACCTGCTGGTCACCTTCCAAGTCCCACCAAGACGACCTACTATTTGATACATTTTGTGTACAATGTATATGAAAACCTGTATGAGACGGGTGGGAAATAAAGCAAATGTATTAATTGTGAGGGGCGGGTTTTTAAAACAATGGTCTTAAGAAAATTTAACTAAATTGACATGGTGTGAGGATCAACCCCCTGTCCCTGTCCAATCAGAAATAGTGGGCCCATATTTTTGCAACATTATGAGGAGGTACATGGGCATAGAAAGGTATAATAGGTATAGATTTGTTAATTAGTTAGGGATTCTGAACTGAATTGAACTGAGCAGAGCAGAGCAGAGCTGATGCAGAGCAGAACCAGACTGATTCGCTGTCCAAAGAGGTCCTGAGGTGGGGGCGGCGGACTCTTAGAAGATGACACGAGAGAATCGAGGAGGATTGAAGTGTCAGAGAGGGGGACATCGCAGGCGTCGTTGGTAGAGAGGTCATCTATCCTGTTCTGAATCCGGTCCGGTGGTCTTGGTCTCCATCCTATCCTGGGGATCCTTTCCAACTCCTTGGCCAAGGGGTTTGGTTTTCACACCTTTAGGTAACTATAAAAGTAGTATCTTTAGTTGTACTGCTGTCTCTATCTTCTCCTTTCTGAGGGACCGTCATTTGTGATTAATAGGTGACTAGAGAAAGTGCTTCCTCCTTGATATACGATTTAAAGTACAGTGTGATTTGTATTTTTACTCTGCTAAAATTTTAGATAAAACATTTTAAACTACCTGAGTCTTTGATTATTTCAGGTTTATGAAATTGTATTATATATATTTTCATCAATCCCCAGTTATCAAACGGTCCATTGGTAAGTCATTACTCTTCGATCAAGAAGTAGGCGGTAGCAGAGATTTGATAAAGAGTATAACTGACCCACCCAGCGGTGATTGCTAGTGTAGTGTGAATGAATGGGCCCAGGTGAGTATTTGGTGTGTGAATACTTGTTGCTAGTAACCCGCTGGATCACCTTCAAGAACCCTCCGTCAACCCCACTCCCAAAATACGTGGTCAGGCAGGCTCTGAGACCTAGACCTGAGGCTGACTCATTGACAGGTCACAGGTGGAGCAGCACATAGCTGGTCGGCGCACGCGTGAACAGGAAACACAGGTCAGTCCCACAGATAGGCGCAGCAACACCACAATAGTTTTAGGAGATCGGCCCCAAGTAAACGCTTATGGCTGGAAGGGGTATACGCATTGCCAAACACCATAAAAGTCAAATGCCACATACAGTCAGGAACACTTAGCCAATTAGAACACAGCACGCACAGAAACATGCAGTGATCATGTGTACCTCATGAGGGACATTGGAACATGTATCCACTGGCCCAAACTGTGTCCAAGTCCACCTGGATTCGCTATCAGTATTTTTATTTATGACTCCAATACAACCGCTCACATTCTCAAACAAGAAAAGAATGTCTTCATTATTTTATGGTGCAGAGAATTGTATAAAAAGAGGCTTCAAACCTATGACCTTGAGAAACAGTCCTCAGATCCCAGTTCTGTAACTGCTCTCCAGGCTGTAATGTATCTGCTTTGCCAGACACCTCTTGCTTTTGTTTGTTAAGGTAAATTTCGCATTCGAGCAACATTATTATGATGCATAATTCCAGAAATGACACCATCATGCCTCGTTGTGCACTTACAGCGCAGAATAAAAGCAACTGACTATAGCACAACATGGACTAAAGGATGCATTTTGCACTAAAATCTAGCCATAAAGTCCGCATTTGAGTTCTGCACAGCCTGTGCGGTGGGTGCGTGGTGGTGTGGGACTGAGGAGGAGTGTTAGGGGAACTGGGGCACTGAAGAGGCCTGTCCATTGCTCCAACATACATAATCAGTCCAGCAAATCTCTTGGATTTAACTTCTCTTTGAATCCTGATCAATGTGAAAATTGAATAGAAATAAGTTTTAGTGCCATTGTAAGGTCTACAGTCACAGAACACAACACATGCATGCATGCACATAAACATCAGCACACACACAACACATGCATGCATGCACATAACCATCAGCACACACACATCACATGCATGCATGCACATAAACAGCAGCACACACAACACACGCATGCATGGACATAAACAGCAGCACACACGCATGCACGCATGCTCATAAACATGGCATTGGAGTGCAAAATAAAGATGTCCTGTGATTCGGCCGAGTGTTTACCAGTGACTGAGATTAATTCAAGCATTCCATCCATCACTTTTTGTATGTTTATCGTGTCGCCCTAAGTGTGTGTCACTGGAACTAGCTGTACATGGCTGATGAACCCTTAACTAGGGCAAAACTGGTCCTGGGTTGCTTGTGTGCCAGTTCAGGGTTGACCTGGCTTGGCAGTTCAGACTTGATCGTTTCTATTGGAGCAGGATCAAGACTGATTTGCATATGGCTTGAATCCAACTGATTTGCTGTAGTACATTACTTGCTTGGTTATTACTCAGTTGTTGATTACTTGGTTCCAAGGTTTTCCCCTCTGAGCACCGCTTCTGTGGCCTTACTGGTCAATCTTACAATGCAGTTCTAGTGAACTGCATGAATCAGTTTGATGATGCCAGGAAGAAAAGCAGTTCAGTTAATCTTGATAAACATGTTGAGGACTACTCACTGACAGAACAGAAGGTAGCTGAAATTAATGGCAAAAATAACCTTCTTGAAATTCAGCTGAAAAAGTCAACCAGGCTCATAAGGTTAAGTGAAACAATGGAGGGTTGTGGCAAACTTCAAAAGGTGACCAAAGGTCTACAAGATGCAATTATAAATTAATGCAATTTAAGAGATAAATGCATTGAAATATTCATTGCTGTTACCTGGGGGCCTCAGTGGGGCTGCATGCCCCAGACTGCCTCTCTCCTCCCGTGACGCTACTCAGATCGCGCCTGGAGGCGCATTTTACATCGTGCTTATAAGGGCTTGCCTGTGCCCGCAGGCCGCCCCCACGCACGTGTCCACGCGTCCTCACCCTTCACTGCCTGGAAGAGGCCAGGCCGGGCCCCTTCTGTTCATTCTCTCATCAATTGACTGACTAGTAGGTGAATTTTTCCTTTATTCACATTGTGGAGTTAATCCCCAAAAATTCTAGCCCAAGACCTTAAGATTGGCCTAGTGACTTGCGTGGTTGAGAATTGGGAAGTTTAAGGCATCTGAACTAGTAAAAGCAAAGGTCAAGAAATCTAAGAAACCTTCTGACAAGAGCTCTTCCTCAAGTTCTATACAGGGCCGAATTCTACCCTGGAAGATATCGACCATTTGAAAAAGAGGTTGAGAGAATATTAAAAACCGACCTTACTGCTACAAAAGCTGCCTTAACCAGATCCATTGACTTGGACAGTGAGATAAAGTTACGGAACGGGTTGATAGTGACGAGCTTTCTACTGCTAATGTCCTGTCTGCAGTATGCAGCCATGAAACTAGTTGCTGCAATTTTAATTCCATCAGCCAATCTATGTTTAATGTCTGGCGGACGCGTGAGAAGTGATTGAAACAGCTTCCATCTGCACAATTGTGATTTTGTGACATCTTTTCGATGGTACAATTATTGTATTATTCTGCACCATGCCTTGGTTTTCTTCCACCCTCCAAATGATAGTGTGAACAAAGCAGTTATACTTTGTCAATTCCTTTTTGCTTCTTAGTTTTAGACTGTTCCTTTGTTTAAGTCTAACAGATTTAGCTAGCTTGTTATAAAACGCAGGCAGCTTAGGGAGGAAGGGGTGGAGGAATACGTATCTGCGCTGAGGATTTTAGCTGCAAATTTGGACAACATTTTGATACATACATTCATGACCTATTCATGTTCAATTGGGTTTCTAAGAAAATTCAGGAGCGTTCTCTGAGTTGCAGGAGTCCCACCCACACTGAAGTCCTAGACTTACAAAAAGCATTGAGAGGTCTCTAATTTCATCAAAAGTCACGAATGCTGACACCTCAGTCAACAATATCTCAGACATGTCACCTGAACAGTGTGCGGACTCAGTGTGCATGGTCCATTCCAAAGGGAAGGCGCAGAAAGGGAGCAGAGGAAAGGTTCAACTCTCTGCTAGAGATGTGGTACAAAAAAGCATCTTAGTGATTTTACGGGGTGCCCAGCTGTTGGCAAACAGTGCTTATCTTGCAAAAAGTTGGGGCAGTCCAAATAGTGTTCAAGAGTGGGAAAAGTCCTGTACAAATTAGTCATGTAAATATTGTTGTGCTTAATACAGAGTGTATTTCTGTTGGTACCACAGTTAAGGGGCCCACAAGTGATGCGCCTATTGATAACATTTCATTACAGGTCATGGCAGACTCTGGTTCACCAATCTGTGTTCCACACAATCATCTAATCCTTTTGGTGGTAGTGTGTCTAACTTTTTTATCCAAATAATTTCTCTCTGTATAACATCTTATGGTTATCACAATGTTCTAGCATTTGAACTGTTTCTAAAATGGTAAACCGTAGTTGACTAACGTTATTTCCTTGGGAATTGTAATGACATGCAATCGTAGATTTTTCATTTTTAGTACATATGTTACTTTTGTGTTGGTTTATCCAGGTTTTTAGTTTTTCGTTCAGTTTTTCTGACATATGCTAATCCACAAGGGCACTTCAACAAGTAAATGACGTTTTTCGAGTCGCTTGTTGCTGTGGGGATTGAGTCTAATTTTGGTCCCTTTGGGGGTTGAGAAATGGTAGTTCCCTTAATGAATTTGTTAAAGTTTCCACTGTTGTGGCAGGTTATAGTGCCTTTGTGGGACAGTTTGTTTGTAGGTTTAGCTGGCTGATTAAGCAACTCCTTTACTACTACATTAAAAATGTTACTTTACTTTTATCAATACTTCCTGGTAATTAATCTCTAATGCTTTGTTTTAGCTAAATATTTGTAATGCATCTCAGTTTAGATACATATACATAGTTTATTTTATTTCATTTTCTTTTTGGGGTTTGTTCCTTTGTTGGGGGAGGTGATGTAGTACATTACTTGGTTTTTATGATGTGCCTGTCCATTATTATGTATTGTGTTGTTGTATAAATTTGCCTCATGGTTGCAGTTACTAGCTGCCAGACGAGGATTCCAGCGTTCATAGTGAGTTCCCACTGGGATCCGAGCTGGCTGGTTGTTAAACGTTGTGGGCGTGTATTGTGGTAACGTAATAAACCTTATTTGACTCTACGTTGTCAGGAGCCTTCTTACCAGAGTTGGCATGGTGTGCAAAATAACAGTGGATTGGGATGCAGCCTGTGTGATTACCAGTGGCTGGGATTAATTCAAGCATTCCATCCATCACTGTTTTGTATACTTATTGCACATAAACAGCAGCACACACACAACACAAACAAGCATGTACAAATACATCAGCACACAAACAACACACAGGCAACTGCTTATTCGCATACATCCCAAACCCAATATGTTAATGCAAAATTTAATGCCATCATAGGAATAAACATAGCACCCCAATATCAACTACTCGAAGATGTGTCCCCTGAGATTGATCTCAAAATAATGAAGGGATCGAAAACTATCTCAGGGAAACGTTCAGTAAAAACGATCGGCTATGGAGCACAAACCACCAAAGAGTGTAATGTGTGTTTGTTTTCTGTTTGTATTAATGTTAAATACAATGTATTAAATCCAAGGCGCTGAGGTCACTTGTGAAACTTGGGGCCTTATTTACAAGGCGACATTAAGCCATGTTAACAAGGGTTTTGCCAAAACATTAAAACAGCTCTAATCACACTGATCACGCAAAACAGCAAAACTGACCCTCCTTGAATAGTTCCTTTTATCCCTTCATTCTCTTTTCATCCAGTTCTTCATCCACACATTCACCCTTCTATTAATCAATCCACCTGTGCATCCCTTCTCCTATCCATTCGTCCATCAACACATCTTTTATCAATTCACCTATCTATCAATCAATCAATCAATAAGGGGAATTGTAAGCGCGCTACTCACCCGTGAGGGTCTCAAGGCGCTGAGGGGGGATCCGCAGATCTGCTTAGCCGAAGAGCCAGGACTTGAGGGTCTTCCTGAAGGTGTTCAGGGAGGGGGCGCGTCTGATGTCTGCCGGTAGCTCGTTACACGTCTTGGCTGCAATGTGAGAGAAGGATCTTCTGCCAGCTCTGGCTCTGTGGATGCGCAGGGTTTCGGCCAGTGCGAGGTTGGTAGATCAGAGGTTTCTTTTGGGTACGTGGAAGTTGATTCTGTCATTGAGGTATTTGGGTCCGTTGTTGTGTAGGCATTTGTAGGCGTGAGTGAGGATTTTGAAGGTGACTCTTTTCTCCACGGGGAGCCAGTGGAGTCTTCGTAGGTGTTGGCTGATGTGTTTGTGACGGGGGATGCTGAGGACGAGTCTGACAGCGGTGTTCTGTATTGTCTGGAATTTGCGGAGTAGGGACTTGTTGATGCCGGCGTAGAGTGTGTTTCCATAGTCCAGTCTGCTGGTGATGAGTGCGTGGGTGACTGTCTTCCTTGACTCAGGGGGGATCCATTTGAAGGTCTTACGGAGGATGCGGAGGGTGTTGAAGCAGCTGGAGGTGACGGCGTTGACCTGTCGGTTCATGGTGAGTGATGAGTCGAGTACGATGCCAAGGTTTTTGGCGTGGTCTGAGGGGGTAGGTGGGCTTCCGAAGGCGGTCGGCCACCAAGTGTTGTCCCATGCTGAAGGGGTGGTTCCAAGGACGAGGACTTCTGTCTTCTCGGCGTTGAGCTTCAGGCAGCTGTTGGTCATCCAGACTGCGACATCTTGCATTTTTTTCTGGAAGTTGAGTTTGGCATTGGTGGAGTCTTTGGTGAGAGAGAGGATGAGCTGGGTGTCGTCAGCGTAGGACACGATGTTGAGGCTGTGTTGTCGGACGATGGCTGCGAAGGGGGCCATGTAGATGTTGAAGAGGGTTGGGCTCAGTGATGACCACTGTGGGACTCCGCAGGTGATTTTCGTGGGGTCGGAGAGGAAGGGTGGCAGTCTGATCCTTTGGCTTCTTCCGGTGAGGAATGACTGGATCCATTCCAGGGCTGTTCCTTGTATGCCGGCGTTGTGTAGTCTGGTGACTAGTGTGCGGTGGGAGACGGTGTTGAAGGCCGCTGACAGGTCGAGTAGGATGAGGGCTGCAGAGTGTCCTTGGTCCAGGAGGGTGTGGACGTCGTCTGTGGCAGTGAGTAGTGCGGTCTCGGTGCTGTGGTTGCTTCGGAATCCGGATTGGGACGGGTCGAGGGCGGCGTTCTCTTCGATGAATCGTGTCAGTTCCCTGTTGACTGTTTTCTCTGCGACTTTGGCTGCGAAGGGGAGGAGCGAGATGGGCCGGTAGTTCTTGAGGTCGGTGGGGTCAGCTGTGGGCTTCTTGAGCACGGGCCTGACTTCTGCGCACTTCCAGTCGTCTGGGAAGGTGCCTGTTTTGAAGGTGGTGTTGATGGTGCGTTGTAGTTCGGGTGCAATGGCGGCTGCGGCTCTGTGGTAGATGTGAGGAGGGCAGGGGTCAGTGGGGGCCCCCGAGTGGATGCCTTTCATGGTCGAGGCGGTATCTTCGGTCGTGATCGGTGTCCAGTTGGAGATGGTGGGCTGGCTGGTGTCTCTGGGGGGGCGGGGGGCCGGCTGTGGCATCTGGTGGATGGTCGACGAA
Organism: Calotriton arnoldi; assembly: GCA_963921515.1. Classification (NCBI taxonomy): domain Eukaryota; kingdom Metazoa; phylum Chordata; class Amphibia; order Caudata; family Salamandridae; genus Calotriton; species Calotriton arnoldi. The sequence continues at coordinate 527,486 of CAWUFW010007718.1, forward strand.
TTGTCGTAGAGGTTTCTGATCTTGAGGTGGAAGTGGGTTCCGAGCTTGTCGCAGAGGTCTTGGGATGGGGTGATGTCTGTGGCTTCGCTGCGTGGGTTGGTGAATTCCTGAATGACACTGAAGAGTTCCTTGGAGTTGGTGGAGTTGGCGAGGATTTTGTTGTGGATGAAGTTCCTCTTGGTGGTTCTGATTTGGTTGTGGTAGTTCGTCATGGCGTCCTTGTAGGTGGAGTAGTTTTCGGTTGTCTTGGTGTTTCTCCAGTTCTTCTCCAGGCGTCTGCAGGTGCGCCTGGCTTCTTGGAGATCGGTGGTGAACCAGGCGGCTTTCCCGGGGCGCTGTTTGTCTGGGTTGCGTAGCGGGCGAGCTCGTCTGCGCAGTTGGAGATCCAGGTGTGGAGTCCTCTGGGTGCGATGTTTGCGTCGGGTGCCCAGGTGTGGTTGTCTCGGGTGAGGGTGGAGTTGAGTTGCTCGTCGGTGACCTTGCTCCAGTTCCTTCGTGGAGAGCGTGGGTCTGGTTTGGGTGCCTTGGGTTTGTTGACAGTGAAGTGTACGCAGTGGTGGTCGGTCCATGGTGGTTGCGTTGTGTGGCTGAAGTGAACGCTGTTTCCTGCAGCGAAGATGGGGTCGAGGATGTGTCCTGCTCTGTGGGTCGGTGTGGTGATGAGTTGTTTGAGTCCGATGTTGGCGAGGATGTCACGAAGGATGGTGGAGTTGGGGTCGCTGGGGTTGTCGAGGTGGAAGTTCAGGTCTCCAATGAGTATGTAGTTCATTGAGGCGATGGCGTGGGGTGCGATGAAGTCGGTGATGGCGGTGGCGAAGGGTGTCCGGGGGCCGGGGGGTCTGTATACGAGGGTTCCACGGAGCGTGGCGTTGGGGCTGGTCTGGATCTGGAAGTGCAGGTGTTCGGTGGAGGGGAAGGTTTTGCTGGAGGTGGTGAGGCGGAGGGTGCTCTTGTGGGCGATGGCGAGGCCCCCTCCCTGGTGGTTGGGGTGGTCCTTCCTCTGGATTTTGTATCTGTCCGGGATGGCGGTGTTGATGTCGGGGGTGGAGGAGGCGTTGGTCCAGGTCTCCGTAAAGAAGGCGATGTCGGGCGAGAGAGTCGAGTAGGTTCCAGATTTCCATGGCGTGTTTGTGTACGGAGCGCACGTTGAGGAGGATGCATCTTAGGGTGTCGCCGGTGTTGGCGTTGGTGGTGTTGGAGGCCGGGGTGGTGGTGAAGGTCTGGCGGCAGTGGAGGCAGGAGAATTGCCCATGGATTGTGTTTGGCGAGGCCTGTTGGCAGTCTCTGAGTTTTCCGGGGTTGAGTGCGAGGAGGGTGGTGGTGTCGTAGCAATGGATGTTCGGAGATCCAGGGTTCCTGGCGCTGGCCGCAGCCGGGTCGCGGACGGGCGCAGACGGGCTTGCCTTTGGTGCGACTTTGGGCGGCGAGAGGGTGCGAGAAGAGATCAGTGGAAGTAGAGGGCGAGGTGCGGAGACGGGTGCAGCTTCAAGCAGGAGTCAGGCAGGAGACAGGAGCGGGTAGCCGGCACGAACCCTCACCAGGGGGAGGACTCGGCGCAGTGGAGAGGCGCACAGAAATGCGGAGCTGCTGGGGAAAGAGCTGGCCTGGACCAGAGGTCAAGGTTTTACTCGCACTCCCCCGCAGCGTCCACCATTAAGAAGGGGAGGGGGGGCGGGACGAGAGGTATTCATTTATCTGTCCATTTGCTCATGCGTCTGTTTATTTACCCCATCCATTAATCTGTCTAGTAGTCCATACATTAATCTATTGATCTATCAATCAATCCATCCATCCCCCATGTGTCTGGCCATTTCCTCCACTATCCTGTCTGTCCACTAGCCCATCCATCAAACCGGACACCTTTTATCGATCCACCCATCAATTTATTATGTATCCATTAATCAGACTGCTTGCCCATCCATACTGCACTCTTTTGCATGCATCCATTTCTCCTTCCTTCCATCATTGACACTTTAACCTGTTGATCTTTTCACTCTTCATCCATTCCCCCTTTCATTCATTCTTCTAACTTCCATTTTATTGTTGACTTTTTTCTTCTTTTCTTTCATGTTCCCTTCCTTCTCTCATCCTTCATACATTCTCTGTTCTTTCTCTCCCCTTTCAATCCATCCATCTTTTTTCTCTTATCTTTACTTGTCTTTCTTGAGTTTTCTCTCATGCTCCCTTTTTCAGTTTGTCCCTCACTCTGTGTTTTTCCCACATTTTAATTATTTCTCTTTCTTTGGTTCTCTCACAGGTCAAGTCCCACAACCTGTTTTCATATTATGATCTGAAAATGTTACGTATGAGCATTTTGATTGAAGTCCTGGAGACAGAAAAGGCAGAAATAACTATGGGCTAGATGTACGAAACATTTTTGAGTTTGCAAACTGTCCGATTACCAGAATTGCCCGTTTGCAAATGCAACAATGCCTTTTCTGATGTACAAAGCCGAAGTTAGGATTCAGTAACCTCTTACCGAATCGCCATTTGGGTTTGCTGATCTATATTTGGATGGGGCATGTTTGGGACGCCACTTCCAAATACCGATTCGCATAGGTATGTACAAATGTTTTGTGACCAAAAATGTGGTCACAAAACATTAGCACTTTACCGCCAACTCAAAGTTAGTGGTAACCCATTCGCCAATTGAACGGGGTTCCTTTGGGACCCCTTCACCTTTGAGAGTGGTTGAATAAACATTTTTTAAGAGCCACTGCCTACTCTTGAAAAAAAACACAAAATCAAACTTTTCAATTATTATATTTAATTGCACCATTTCCCTTTAACAAAAATGGACTAAAAAAGAATGATTGCTTTACTGATTTGAAAATGGGATACATTTGAAAAGAAAAATATTAAACCCTGAAGTTCCATTTTTTTAAGAGTAGGCAGTGGTCTGTGGGATTACAGCCTGCTCCTAAAAAAATATTATTATTATCATTCTCAAAGAGGATGGGGTCCCTTGGGTCATGTAAATAATAAGTTACAGAATTGCATTTTGCATTTTGTACATTTGAAAAATCATCTTTGCTATCACAAAAGGCCCGATTCTCTGAATCAGGCCTCTTGCGGCCGGAAAACTGCTTTGTACATCTGGCCCTTAGTTCCTGCAAGCCATGCACTGCCTTTCATCTTGTTCTGTGCACACTCTCATTAATCTGATTTGTGCAGGCCTTATGTAGCCTGTCTGTACCCTTGGCAGTTGGGTCATCAGACCACAAACCCTCATGAAGCCTGACTAAAACCCTTGCAGTCAGTTCACCGGGCCAGAGGCCCTCATGCAGCATGTTTGCAGCCCTTCTAATAAGCTCACCATTTCATGAGCCCTCATGCAGCCTGTTTGCAGTCTCTTGCAGTCAGTTCACTGGGCCACGACCCCTCATGCAGCCTGTCTGAGGCCCTTGCAGTCAGTTCACCATCTCATGAGCCCTCGTGCAGCCTGTCTGCCACCCTTGCAGTCAGTTTACCATTTCACGAGCCCTTGTGCAGCCTGTTTTCTGCTCGTGCAGTCAGTTCACCATTTCACGAGCCCTCGTGCAACCTGTCCGCAGCTCTTACAGTCAGTTCACAATTTCACAAGCCCTCATGCAGCCTGTCTGCGCCCTTGTAGTCAGTTCACCAGGCCACAGGCCCTCATGCACCTGTCTGAAGCTCTTGCAGTCAGTTCACCATTAAAGCAAACACAAGTAGATGATGAACGTCGCGCTAAAACTTTTCAGACACTCACCCCCAGTCACATATCTGAGTTGAATTCATCATCATTCTTTAGCTCACTTCTCCACCCCAGTTCAGACCCAACCATATGCAAATCAGTCTTGGCCCTGTTCCTCATGGGAACAGTCCAGCCCGAACTGCCAAGCCAGGTCCTCCCTGGACCGGAAACAAGCATCCTGGGACCAGTTTCAGGATAACACCCCTCATCAGCCTGGCTAGCTTGAATCCAGTGGCAAAGTGAGCAAGGGACCCACATTTGGGCATACCCTGCCAACTTAGGGCGGACAAAGCAAACACAAGGAGATGATGTATGGAGCGCTCAAACTTTTCAGACACTTACCCCCAGTCACAGATCTGGGTTGAATCCATCATCGTGCTTTAGCTCACTTCGCCACCCCAGTTCAGACTCAGTTATATGCAAATCAGTCTTGACCCTGTTCGTCATGGGAACAGTCCAGCCCAAACTGCCACGCAGGCCTTCCCTGGAAGTGGCGAAGTAAGCTAAAGAATGATGATGAGCAGACACATTATCATCAGAGGAATGGCAATGTGTATGGAGACCAGGCCTCTTTCCTGGACATGTGCTTGTGCAGGCCAGTTGGAGTTACGCCGGGAGATGCTTTGGTTGTTTGCCAGGAAGGAAGCATGAACCCTTAGATGTGAATCAGCTGAGATTTGAATGAATGACCCTAGTGGATGAGGTAATGCAGGGGCTGATCATGCATGTAGGGAACAAAAAGTGCGAACAGAGTCAGTCCATAGGAGAGTATGAAGTTTGCAAGTGAGCTGCTAACAGGACAGCTCCGCATCCAGGCACATGGGGCCAGGGCTGGAATATTTTCTTTAGAAGTACCAAATGGTTACTGGGTCTCTTTTGGATGCAAGACAGGACCTTCAGGGTTCCTTGGTGGGACGGACTAACACGTGGCTAGGTCTGTGCCACCATCGGGCAGATTTTGAAGCACAGCCGTTAGATGGGTAATTCCCAAAAGATCCCAACTGTTTGAATTCCTATGCTTTGTAGTAAGAAGAAGCTTAGGTTATACTCCAATCCATTGTCTAGGGATCAACTCTCCCCAGGTTCCACCCACAGCTAGGGTTGATCCACATTCCTGACCTTGGACTCCCAGTACTCACAGCGTGCTCCTGCTTCAGGGTTAGACTCTCACACTGGTGGCCAGCACCCAACTCTGCTACCATCCCACAACTTTCTGCCTGCTGCCACGAGGAAGGTGAGACCTTCTTGAGTGAGGGGGTGCCCGAGTATAAACGTGAAGAACAGCGATATTAGAAAGAGGCTACATTGCCACGGTGTGACAGAAGGTGTGTCTGATACATCTTTTCCCTGGTCTAGAGAGATGTCTTATTTCTGAAACACCTGCATGAATGAGCCTGGACAGATATGTAAGATACTATCAGTGCAGTGCCTACAGTGGCCCACTCTAAGAGGAAACCCCTTTTGTTGAAATAAAGGCCAGAGTCTAGCACCAGAGTAGGGGAAAGTAGAATGAAAAGAGTTTGGGTTCCTGGACAAGAATGTCCAGGGGAGTGACAAATCATATCTAAGTAAGGATAACTCTTGACAAGTTTTCAGTACTCTGTATGCATAAATATACCCTCTACCCACAATGCACTAGGACTAGACCACTTTGGACTAGGTCAGTGACGTTACCATCATACTGATGGAGGTGGTGGATGTTTCAGATATGGGACAGCACAGCTACACGATGAAGGCACTACTGAGATGTGCCTGTGTGGAGAAATTGTGGAGTGGTCTGGACTTCATGCATAAAAGGTGCACTAGTGATTTGTAGCCCCAGGTATTCACACCCCTGCATTTTAGACCTATGATTGGCTTACAAAAGTGTATTTGCTGTATGCCACCTGCCATATTGTCGGGTCATATGTGAGACTTGTATCCAGAATGCCACCATTGCTGCAGTCTACCTGACCCTCCCATATATGGGCATGTGGGCAGCTCCAGCCTTGGCTCACAATGGGTAGTATGTGTGCAGGAGCCTACCTGACCCTCCCATATATGGGTATGTGGCAGCTCCAGCCTCGGCTCACAACCTGCAGTGTATGTGCAGCAGCCTATCTGACCTTCCCATATGTGGGCAGCTCCAGCCTCGGCTCACAAATGGCAGTATGTGTGCAGCAGCCTACCTGACCTTCCCATATGTGGGCAGCTCCAGCCTCGGCTCACAACTGACAGTATGCATGCAGCAGCCTACCTGAACCTCCCATATATGGGCATGTGGGCAGCCCCAGCCTCAGCTCACAACTGGCAGTATGTGTGCAGCAGCCTACCTGACCTTCCCATATATGGGCATGTGGGCAGCTCCAGCCTCGGCTCACAACCCACAGTATGTGTGCAGCGGCCTACCCGACCTTCCCATATATGGGCATGTGGGGAGCTTCAGCCTCGGCTCACAACCGGCAGAATGTGTGCAGTAGCCTACCCGACCCTCCCATATATGGGCATGTAGGCAGCTCCAGCCTCGGCTCACAACCGGCAGTATGTGTGCAGCAGCCTACCTGACCTTCCCATATGTGGGCAGCTCCAGCCTCGGCTCACAACTGACAGTATGCATGCAGCAGCCTACCTGAACCTCCCATATATGGGCATGTGGGCAGCCCCAGCCTCAGCTCACAACTGGCAGTATGTGTGCAGCAGCCTACCTGACCTTCCCATATATGGGCATGTGGGCAGCTCCAGCCTCGGCTAACAACCTGCAGTATGTGTCCAGCAACCTACCTGACCCTCCCATCTATGGGCATGTGGGCAGCTCCAGCCTCAGCTCACAACCGGCAGTAGTTTTCAGCAGGCTACCTGACCTTCCCATATATGGGCATGTGGGCAGCTCCAGCCTCAGATCACAACCGGCAGTATGTGCAGCAGCCTACCTGACCTTTCCATATATGGGCATGTGGGCAGCTCCAGTCTCAGCTCACAACCAGCAGTATGTTTGCAGATCTCAGGTGTATGGGCTAGACATGTGGACCTGCCATAGTCAGGTCACACAGTGCCACAAGCAGCCCATGACAGCAAGTCACCCCACAATCTGTCCTCACTGGAATACTGGAAAATAGGGTGAAAGAGCCATGACAAAGCCTAGTGAGCCAACCGTACAGACAAGAAACCACCACCACCCTGTTGCCCTCTCTAGATCAACTTCCATAGCACAGAAGCTGGGTCAGGGAAAGGAGCCTCTATGGACAATAAGGAAGAGTTGGGGATGCTCTGCAGTAGAGTCAGACACCACATCCAAAGCCTTGTAGACAGATGTTATTTGCTGAAACTAAGAAAAATTACCCTCACAATAGCTCTCTGATGTTTGCCCCCAAAAAGAGCTTGCACATGGAAAATTCACATAATTTCTGGAGATGACATTGAGGTTTCCAGTCAATTGCTTTTCACATATTTATGTCCAATAACTGACACTATAATCTTACCATAGTTGGGGCAGACAGGGGCGTCTCCTCCACGATCACAGACCAGCTGAATCTTCGACTGATCCCAATTGCACACCCGTATATAGAATGTTGGATTGTCCATTCCAGTGTATTGGCGACATAAATCCGGATGCTCACGACATGTTTCTGCATTATGGCATCCAGATTTCACATACAAGAGGCTTATTATTTCTCGCTGATTGGACAAAAGTTTCTGACCAGGCTGAAGGACAGCATGATGCTAAGGCAAAAAAAGAAAGGACACATATTAAGGTAGAACATGAGCCTATCAATGTTGAAAGGCTTTTACTGGGACATAGGATCAATAGACAAAAAAGCAGATCAGAAGTTAGGGGCTATGTCCGTCACTGTTTCCAAAGTCAATGGAGGAATACCCCTCGCTGTCAAAATTTCACGATCCATGTGCTTCTTGAAAGGACAGGCTAGATTTCTCAAGACTGTTCTCCAAGCTCCATCCAGGATTCCAGGACCAAACCCTCTAAAACACCTGAATATAATAGTAATGTATCCTCAGTCTCCCCATTCTAAACCATTCATGCATGATCTCAACATGAACATATTATGAATCAGACTATGAGTCTGTATTATTGCACCATCTCTCCATGACTGCAGATAATACATGCAGCTGCAGTCTCAGCTCATTCAGGATGTCTCCATTAAACAAAGAAATCTTACAAGTAAGTCCACATTATTTATGCATTTGACTATTTATTTATTGGTCATCACATGATCAATAGAAACTACAAAAGAACACATTTTGTATATATGATATACAATGGTGAATATACAATACTGATGCTGATAAGAAAACTTTCAGAAAACAACCTGACACGGCCTTACTAGTAATATGTTACTATGGGACAAAATCAGAAAGAAAACACTAACAAAAGATAGGAAATCAAAAAAGAGTGTATCATGTCCACCAAAATAAGAATCTAAACAGCAAAAATTAGCTACGAATAAAACAACTGAATTAATAGACACCTGGATTTTTTCTTTTTTTATAACTAACTTTATTGATTTTATCAACAATAGTACAACCACACGGGATACACCCTAATTCAATACATGGTATGTGACAAGGAAGCAGCATCAATACAAACCGATGAGAAGTACATATGGAGCGACACTCGGAGGACATAATTGTCACTGTGTCACTTGGATCGGTCCAATTGACCTAGCCATTTATCCCATACTCGTTCATGTTTCTTCAGGCAGCCTCTTGCTTTGTACACAGGCTTCTCCTGCATCGTACACCAATCCAGTCCCTTGCGCCATTGTGCCATGGTAAGAGGTCTAGGGTCTTTCTATTTGGCTGCCACATCTCGTTTTCCTTCCATAGTGGCTGTGCCTAAGAATGCTTTGTCTGCCCAGAAACCCCCAGAGCCTTCCAAAACTACCAGGAGGAGGACCAAAGGAGAATATGGGACCTCCCACCCCAGCACATTGGTTAGTTCTGTGACATGACCACACCATATGGTAGAAGTCCACAGGGGTCTCTGTGCAGCGGGGGCAATCAGGGCTTAAGAGGAGCCTGGCACGGTGCAGTCTGGCTGGAGTGAGGTAAGCACAATGCAGGTAGTAAGTTTGAATGTTGAATGAATCTCAGTTTGGATGAGCTAGTTATGACCTGTGCGGCCATAATGGCATCGAACCAATTGTCGTGCTTCAAGGTGCCTAACCACTGCTCCCAGGGCGACCTGAGGTGATCTAGGGTATTAGGTGCATTAATGATGAGCATTCGGTAAATTTGGGATACGCCTCCTTTTCTTAGTGTACCCATCAGGAGTTCGGCCTCCAGCAGGCTAAACTCCGGAACAGAAGGATAAGGGCCAGACGGGGTCTAGACCAGCCCCAAAGGACCGCTGTGGCTAGCCTATCTAAGGTCTGGAACCAGAGGCGTGGCAGGTGGAGTAGGAGGTTCTGGAAAATATAGAGAAATCGAGGAAGGATCATAATTTTATATGAGGCTATTCTGCCCATTGGGTTTAGTGGTAAGGATTTCCATTTGCAGAGATCGTTTTTTGCTCTCTTAGTCAGTGGATTAAGGTTAAGGGACCTGGTGAACTCTGGATGGAGTGCCATCCAAATTCTGAGATAGCGGAAATTGAGGGCCGTACTGGGATAGTGGACTGCCATGCTACACAGTCATGGGAGTCATTTAATGGAACCAAGATGGACTTGGCTGGGTTGACCTGTAGCCCCGACGCCTCACCAAAGAGCTGGAGTACTCCGAGGCACCGAGGACCCATCATCATGGGGTCAGTTAAAAAGAGCAGCACGCCATCTGCCTAAACTGTAATGCTGTCTTCACAGGCATTCTTCCATTGCCAGCCTTGCATCTGGGCATTGTACCTAATGAGAAGAGCCAATGGTTCGATCGCCAGCCAACCCTGATGTGTCCCTCGGCGGATGGGAAAGGAGTCTGATAGCACACCGTTTACCTGAACTCGAGCCGTAGGGCTGGAGTACAGCATGCGGACGAGTCCGCAGAAACATGGTCCAATACCTGCTCTTGATAGCACCTTGTCCAAGTATCTCCAAGCCACAGCGTCGAAGGCCTTTTCAAAGTCTATGAGTAGTAAGGCCAGACCAGGCGAAAGGAGGTGGCTAATGTGGCATGAAGACGTCAAAGGCAGTGCTGCGTGCTTTTGTGGGGCATGAAGCTGCAATGGTTCAGGGTGGATAAGTGTTTTAAGCACTGGTCTATGACGGGTAGCCAGTATCATGGCATAAATCTTTACTTCGGTATTGATGAGTGAGATCTGGTGAAAATCTGAATAGGAGGAGGACGGGGCTGCATCTTTGGGGTGCCTTTCTTCGCTGCCTCTAATAGAGGGCGTGAAGACAGGGTGCCTGGACATATCTAAATATTGAATAATACTCTGCAGGGAATGTGCAAGGGCCAGGTGTCTCCCAGAGGCTACAGCTGAAATAGCTGCTCCTACCTCCTCAACCGTGATGGCTGATTGAGCAGCTGACTCTTGGTTTGAAAGATGATGGAAGAGGTATTTCCTACAGAAAGTGGGGGTTTGGCTCAGGTTTCACTGGTGGGACTGCCATGAAGAGACGTTGATTGTATTCAGCGAAGGTCTGTGTGATACCATGAAGGGTGCGTTGAGTGTGACCGTGGGCGTCGATTATCTCTGGTATTATCCAGTTCACTAGGGGATGAGAGGCGAGCTAGTAGAGGAGTTTGCCATTCCTATCTCCCCATCCTTAAACTCTGGCTGTTCTCCACATTTGCTTCGCATTTCGAGGGAAATGTGACGGATTTCCTCTCGTATGAGCTCGAGTTGCCGGGGAGTCTTGTCCCTGTTGCTCATAGTTGTTGTCCTCTCTAGGCGAAGGCCTGGGCCTCCAGGCAGGCGAAGTGTTTGTTTTTGACCCGGTTTTTCCTTTTAAGCTACCCATTGGCATACCCCCTAATAGTGGCCTTACTAGCAGTCCACAGTGTACCCAGGCAACTGTGATTTGAGCTGGAGCTGGAAGTAGGTCTTGATTTCCTCATCTAGTGCCCGTTTGTAAGCCTTATCTTGAAGAAACCATGCATTGAGTCCCCTTATGGGATGTGGATTGTCTGTGTGGGATCCTAGATGAAGAATAAGGGGAGCATGGTCAGATATGCCAAGGGAGAGGATTTGAATATGCGTGACAGTGCAGCAATCTGGGGCAGGCATACATTTGAGATCTATTCGGGAAGGACTGATGTGCTGCGGAGGTGTAGGTGTATTGATTCTGCCGAGGGTTCCAAGTCCTATATACGTCGCATAAACCAAACGTAGAGGCCCAATCTGAGAGGTGTTTTGCGCCTAAGCAGCGGCCCGCAGAGGGGAACCCGTGGCATGTTGGTCTGGAGCCAGTACCGCATTGAAGTCACCTCCAATTACTATCGGACCCTCAGAAAGAGTTGTCAGTAGTTTGGAAAGGTCTTGTCAGAGGAAATCTCTAGAGCAGCCAGGGGCACGTAGGCAGAAATAAGATTAATTATACATCCTCCCATAGTCCCCGTCAGGGCTAAGTAGCATCCCTGGGGGTCTCTGATTTCCTTCGTAATCGCTAGTGGAAAGGAGCGACAAAGAAGGATCGCCACTCCTCGAGAGCCACGTGTAAACCTGTGTCGAAAACTCTGCCGTATCACTGACGTGCCAATAATGGGCAGTGGTTCCCCAGCAGGTGTGTCTCTTGCAACAGCAGGGCTGCTGGGTGGAATCATTAGGCGCATTTTTAAACTGCAGTGCGCTTCACTTGATCCAAGATCCCATTGACATTCCAAGAGATCCCAGGGAACGGTTCTAGGTAAGGGTATAATGAAGCCATAGTTTTGGGTGGTAAGTAGAGTGAACAACCTTATACGGTATGCATGCTGATGTCATTGTGTCATGCAGGAATAGCAGCAGTGTATCTCCTGTCCGGTGTAGTATGCAGAGGGACAGGTCATTACTGAGTGTCATGTTGTGTGGTGTAAACAAATGGTAAACAGCAACAGTTTAATGCATTCCCCAACTTTCCCCCAACCAACCTCCCCATACTTTGCCTCCAGAAGCATTTGTCACCCCATAAATGAAAACAAAATAAAAACAGTTTGAACTTAGGAACGGAGTGGTGGACCCTTCCTTGTTGTAGGATCAGAACCAAAATTCAGGACCCAAGGTCATTTGGTAAGTAAAGGTAACATCACCCAGTCCCTGCCAATAGGTAAGGCCATTGCCCCTTTAAATCGTGGGGCTCCATGAAAGGTCTCTGTCCTCCGCCCAGGTGGTCGGTGGAGCGCTGGCCATACATGAGAATCATTGTAGTTTGAAGCTGAGTCCAGCATCACAAGAGGTGGGAGGGCAGGTGGAGGGGACCTAGCCTGGTCCCCTGCCGTTGAGGCGGGCGATGAGGTGGTCGCTCTCTTGATGCTATGCCCCCTGTGTGAGTGGGTGCGCTGTCTCTGTGGCTTGGGGGCCATACCTGATCTGGTCGATCCGCTCGGTCTCAGGGTGAAGGATGGGGAGATGTTCGGTGCATGGATGGCCGTTCCTTGGTAACCCATGTCCAGGCTGCCTCCGGGGTGTTGAAAAAGTGGCACTCTGAGGTGGGCCGGTAACAGCAGTCTTTAAGGGAGATTAATGGTCTGGAGCTTCTGCTTAACTGCGGCGTAGGAGCGATGCTGTGACTACCTCCTGGTGTAGTCCGGAAATATAAGGCCTTGGTGAGATAAGTCTGAGTGGACGTGGGCCTCCTACAAGATGGCATCCCAGTCTCTAAAGTTGAGGATGCGGGCAATCATTGATCTGTAGAGGGCTGCCAGAGGTGGCTTTGGTGTCAAGGCCCGATGGGCCTGTTCAACAACAAATCATGGGGGGAGACGATTCAGAGGCATCCAGGATCTGAGCCAGTTTTCTATAAAGGTCTCACCTTGCGTGGGTTCTGCCCCCTCTGGAAGGCCTATGAAGCACAGGTTGTTACACCAGGAGCGGTTTGCCACATCCTCTGCCCGGCGATGGAGCTCAGCTGTGTGGGACAGTTGTCGGGAGACTTGTGTCTTCAGTGTGTTAACGTCGTCTTCCACTGTTGATATGTGGGATTATGCCTCGCTGATCCTCGCCGTGGTGTTGTGCAGGTCTTGTCGCATGAGAGCCATGTCAATGCACAGCTCTCCTATTTTGGTTACAACTGAGGTTCGAGAGTTGTGAATGGCTTGAAGGATGGTGGCAAGGTCACCCTCAGGCCGTGGGGTTTTGTCCAAGGTGGTGCTGCCAGTGTTGCCATGACTTGTGGCATAATGGTCTATGCGGGTTTGAGAGGCTGGTGGCCGCACAGGTCTGTCTTTGTCCATGGCTGCGGCGAGGTGAAATGTTATTTAGGGCCAGGCCCACTTGCCATGGGAACAAGAGCACGAGCAGGTTGACCCAGGATATAGACTCCAATTCAAACAGGTGCTCAATGTGTGTGCCAGAGATGGTCCCGACCACAGGGTGTCCCGTGGGCTGGTATTTGTCCCGATGGTGTGTATCTGGCAGCTAATCTAGTTTCTGGCAGGGCCCAGGTAGCCAGGTCGAAGCGGAGCGGCGCTATGTCAGAGGTTCTTTATGCAGTCGAAAGCGGGGTCATCCCAGTGCCTCTGGTCCCGGCGTGCATGCAGCTCCATCAATGGTGAGACTGGCAGTGCAGTAGTTGCCTCTGGCCCCACTCTGAGGGGTCCCCGGGGCACAGGCAGGTTAGTCAGCAGTGATGTGGCCCTCAATAGAGGCAGAGTCTTTCTGTGCCACAGAAACTCTGACAAGTCCTTTGTTGCTGGGGCCTGTAATAGTGGGGTGGGAGGGGAGGGCTCTCACCTCCTTGGCCAGCGCCTGGGGAGGTGGGTGGGTGTTGCACCCAGTCAGCAGCAGTCACAAGAGCAGGATTGTGGGCCCCTGTGTACTCCCTGTCGAGGTGCCACCTGAAAGGGGCCCATAACATATTATGAACCCCACTATGAGTCTGTAGTATTGTACCATCTCTCCATGACTGCAGATAATACATGTAGCCGCAGTCTCAGTTTATTCAGGATGTCTCAATTGTTAAACAAAGAAACCTTACAAGTAAGCCCACACTATCTGTTTATTTATTTATTTATTTACTTGACTATTTATTTATTGGCCATCACTTGTTTAACAGAAATTTAAAAAAAGAACAATATCTGTATATATGATATACAATGGTGAATATAGTACACTGATGCAGATAAGAAAACTTTCAGAAAATAAACTGACACCGCTTTACTAGTGATATGTTACTATGGGGCAAAAACAGAGAGAAAACAACAGATAGGAAATCAGAAAATGTAAAGAAAATATCAAGTCCACCAAAATAAAAATGTAAACAGCAAAATTGGCTACGAATAAAACAATTGAATTAGTATGCATTTTACCTAAGTAAGAATGAATTATGGATCGATAACTGTGAAGAGCAGTGATTGTTTTCACCGATGGTCCTCAAAAGAGAGTTAGAATGCAGTTTTGTTGTCTCTGATGTCAATAAGAACCCAGAGGTGATGAACATCCCACCTCTTTACAGTTACCTCATGTCCCCACTGACAGTTTTATGCTATGAATGCTCCCTATGTAATTTGCCCCTGCTTCCATCACTTGTGCCGGGTTACAGAAGACACCTGCTTTATCCCTCTACCCCTTCTTGCACCCATTGTCTTGACCCCAGACCTCTCACTGGCCACAACTCCCTTCCTCCTACCAAATTAACAGTAAACATACCTGGCACTCTGCCACCCTCTCACACTACCCCTTAGCATTACCCAAAAAGAATCTAAAGCCAGATGTACGTAGGTAATCTTTTAAGATTACCAAATAGCGATTTTTTTTCGTGAGTCGCTCTTTGGTAATCGCAAACACCAATGTACAAATATGTTTTCGACCCATTTTGTGATTCCCAAAGGGTCACTAATTGACCTACCTCATGAACATTAATGAGGTAGGTCACAGTGAGCGACTTATTTGGAATCGCTAAAATGGCAGGAATGGTGGCCTGCGGATGTCAGCAGACCACCATGTCTGTGACTGCTTATGAATAAAGCAATCTTTTTTTTAATAGTGCAGCCCGCTTTCCTTAACCCGTTCCATGCATCCGACGGCCGGGAGCCATATGATGCCACAGTGCTCATGTACGTCGGACGGCTCCCGGCCGTCCGTGCACATGGCACTGCAAATCTGGCAGCAGAGGGATTTCCTGCAGGCCAAAACAGCCTCGGGACTTAGGGAAGTCTTTCTGCCCCCCACCCCCACCGGGAGGCAGATGAGGGCAATAGCCACATATCTGTCCCCTGGGGAGACAAAAAGCCCACTAAGCACCAGGGATTATGCTTTTTTTTACATAGGATGGGAGCACTGGCATGCCCATTTTAGGCAGCCCCCACCTCAACTAATTGGACAGTCCACTAGGCAGCCAGGGACTATTTTTGTTGTAGTTGAGGGTTGGCGGCTGCCCAGAATGGGCATGCCAATGCCCCCAACCCCTACAAAATTTACCACAGTCTTTCTGCCTCCCTGGGAGGCAGATGGGGGCAATAGCCCCTTATCTGCCCCCCCAGGGTGGAAAGAAAGCCCTCTAGGCACCAGGGATTATGTTTTTTTTATACGTAGGGGTGGGGGCTGCCCAAAATGAGCATGCCAGTGCTCCCACCCCCCCAAAACTAATTGGACAATCTTTCTGCCCTCCGGTGGGGAAGATGGGGGCAATAGCCCCTGATGTGCCCCCCGGGAGGCAGAACGCCCACTAGGAAGCCAGGGACTATTTGTTTTGTAGGTCAGGTGTGGGGGCTTCCTAGAATTGGCATGCCAATGTCCCCACCCCTCGAACAAATTGCCACAGTCTTTACGCCCCTCCCTGGGAGGCAGATGGGGGCAATAGCCCCGGATCTACCCCCCTCCCGGGGGGGGGGCAGAAAGCCAACTAGGCACCAGGGATTATGTGTTTTTTATACGTAGGGGTGGGGACTGCCCAAAATGGACATGCCAGTCCCCCAAACACAAATTGGACAGTGTTTTTGTCCCCCTTTGTGGCCAGATGGGGTTATTTCCCCCGATCTGCCCCACAGGGGGGCAGAAAGCCCACTAGACACCAGGTATATGCTTATCTGCATGTCAGAGAGCAGCCCCATAGACAAGGGTTGCTGCCCTTTTATTTCAAGGGACGCAATTTGGCTGTTTCTGCCCCCCTTGTTAAAGCTGATAAACGATAACACAATATGTAATATGTTAATACATCAAAGGGATTGTAAAATGGATCTGACTAGCCTTAAAGAAAACACTTCATAAAATAGCAGAAAAGAATGCAATTGAATGTGTGAAAAAAAAGAAAAAGGATTAGGCAGAGAAAGGAAATAGGGTAAAAAGTAGAGGATGTGGATTCTGCTTCTGAATATCCTGGAGAATGGTCTAAATAAAGATGCAGAGTTGCACATATTTTAAAATGATAATAAAATGGATGCGATAAAGTGGACTTGAAAGTCTCTTCCTCAAAGGCATTGCCTTCCTCGTTCAAATATCTCAAACCATTCTTCATCGTGATCTTCATCTAAATCTAAAATGGGACACTTGTGTCCCGGTCTTGCTACTGATGTCCCTGCCTCACTGTCCCATTCGAACACAACTGTAGCTCGAGTCATCTCTTTCTTGTCAACTGTATGAGATCCCTGGTATTTAAGCTGAATAAAAATCTGAAGCTTCAGACCCACATAAATGGCTTCAGTAGGCCGCTTAATATCAGATTAGACTCCTCTGAGAACTCAAACTTCTGAAGATGATTTTAAGTCTGTAGTAAAAATCCCTAGTAGAGATAAGAAGGCAAGAACTCTCAAACAAGCATCCTCCGGGAGAGCACCTAGGGTACATTTCAAGAACCAGCACTGCCATCTTTAATATCCTTAGCAAGTTCACTGATTATGTCATTGTCACTGTTAGCGACTCTGCCCTTTCTAATCACAACCACCTGCTGGTCCAGCTCCTGTAGCGTACCTCGTAAGGTATGGACCATGTTCTTGTTGCTAATAGAAACAGTGTCTGATGGTTTATTCCCCTTTGCAGGGGTTTGGCTAGCCTCTGGCAGTGGATGAGCCTGGGATAGCACCACCCGATTGGTGAAATCACTTCTTCCGCTTTGTAAATGTTAGTTGACCTTTGTTGAGAGAGGTTACTGACACTCTATGTCAAGGATGAAAATTGCAGATTTTCACTGGCAGAGTTCCTTATTCCTGAAGGTTGTTTTGTACAGCATGCAGATACAACAAAGCCCTTAATTTTAACGCCTTCAATATTGTTTTTTTATTTTTCAACCTATTGTTTGTTCCTGCCACCTATTTCGCAGAAATCCCTCAACCTATTTAACGGCCCTTAAACACAGCTACGCTCTGCTTGTTGAAGCATATTTTTATGTTGCCGACAACAAAGTAATTGCTGGGAAATCTGAGGAGGACACCCTCTTATTGTACTCACCAAGAAGCACCCCTACTTACACATTCACAGATGCATTTTTTTGGGCATGAAATATTCAGAAAAAATTCAGATAAAACTCCCTTGATTTTGAGATTGTTAGTTTCATCCTCTGTTAAGAACATCAGTTTGTATTCAGAGACTATAGCTATTGGCTTCCAGATTCAAAGTTAGTCTCCCACTGCTGAAAGTACATTTCCTTCATAGGTGAAGGAGTTTTACAGCAAGATTTTTCCAAGGTTATCCATGACTCTGGGTTTGTAAAATGAAAAAAATCTATTCATATTACATCACCCTTACCAGGGGCTGTTGCTGTGTTCCGGCATCCTGGACTGCCTGGCTTAGTGAAACAAATTTAACTAAATTCAGCGCATAGCACCTTGTGTCAGGGAGGTGTTCCAGGGGTGGAGCATGGGTGTTCCTGTGTATTTACCTATGGATTTTAACACACCCTAGATTTACTAAATGGTGCATCTACCAGAGACTGCTGAATGAGGAGAAATATCTTTACTTCTCCTCATCACTTCCTTTTGCATGTGTTCTGCATTCTGCATCGTATATACAAAGAGGAATAAACTTCTAAGAATAGTTTTTATACAAGAAGGTATTTTTTCATGCACAAAAACTATTCTGACAACATTGCAGGCAACCTTGTGGTGTGGCACAATGGTACCTGCATTGGCACTATGTCGTGCACCAGTGCCAGGAGAAAGCAGACGTGTGCCAATTCGTTGGAAATATGGCATATTTCTATTCTCTCCCTTTCATACAACTCATTGCAGCAAGTTCCCTTAACACATTACGTTGCGTGAAATTGTAGTAAATCCGAGCAGTAGTGAGCTAGGCTTCCAACCCTCACACTAGAATCAGATCCTCCCTTTGATCGAGGCATATTGGGTCTTTGGCTTCTAAGAGCCCATTTTCATGGCCTCATTGGAGTTGATGCCATCTGGAGGGTTGACAGTCTTCTCATTTCATCATTCAGACACAGCTATGGATTATTGAAACACTTCGTCCAACACTACGGTTTTATGGGTGATAGTAGTTGTCTTGTTAATCAATGAAAAAATACAAAAGATAATGTGTAAAAATGGCCATCTCTGATTACTTTAGTCCACTTTGTAAAGTTTTTCCCTGTCGATTGGAAACACACCAAGATCAATCCCCTGCTGAAGAACAGTCTGCCGACCCGACAGACCTCAAGAACTTCAGACCCATCTCCCTCCTCCGCTTCCCAGCCAAGGTCATCAGGAAGGCCATAAACGCCCAGCTCTCAGAGTTCATCGTAGAGAACCATGTCCTGGAGACCTCCAAATCCAGCTTCCAAAGCTACCGTAGCACTAGGACCGCACTCGTCGCTGCCACCGACGACATCCGCTCCCTCCTCGACCGGGGCTAAACCACAGCTCTCATCCTACTGGGCCTCTCGGCCACCTTCAACACCCTCTTCCACCGCACCCTAATCACAAGACTCCACAAAGCCGGCATCCGCAACAAGGCACTAGACTGGATGCTCTCCTTTCTGACTGGCCGAACTCAGCGAGTCAGACTACCCCCGTTCCTCTCAGAACCTACAGAGATCAGCTGCAGATTACCCCATGGCTCCTCCCTGAGCCCCACCCTCTTCAACGTCTACATGGCTCCCCTTGCAGCTATCGTCAGAAGCCATGGACCCAACATTGTCTTCTATGCCGACGATACCTAGCTGATCACTTCCCTCACCAACGAACCCACAGCTGCCAGAAACCAACTTTCACAACGGAATGTAGGTAGTTGCCACTAGGATGCAAGGCAGCTGCCTCAAGCTCAACTCAGACAAGACCGAAGTACTCATCCTGGGACTCACCCTCTCAGCCTGGTACGACTCCTGGAGGGCCGCCGTACTAGTAACCCCTCCCACCCGTACAGACCACGCACGCAACCTCAGCATCATACTAGACTCCTCGCTCTCTATGAACCGCCAAATCAACGCAGTATCCTCTTCCTGTTTCCACACGATCCGCCTGCTTTGAAAAACTTTCAGATGTCTTTCCACAGAATCCAGAAAGACGGTCACCCACGCCCTCATCACCAGTAGACATGACTACGGTAACGCACTATATGCCAGCATCACCCAGAAACAGCTCAGGAAACTACAGAATGTTCAAAACGCCGCAGCAAGACTGGTCCTCGACATCCCCCGCCGCAGCCACATGGCACAACATGTCCGACAACTCCACTGGCTCCCTATCAACAAGAGGATCACCTTCAAGCAGGACCAGAATATCTTATCCACTGCCTCGCTTTCCACAGACCCACCAGACAACTCCGCTCTGCTCAACTCGCCCTGGCCTCCATTCCACGAATCCACAAGACCGTGACCCGAGGAAGATCCTTCACCTACCTCACCGCAAAGACCTGGAACACTCTACCCCTCCACCTCAGGCAATACGCGTTGTTGACCAGTTCAGGAAGGACCTCAAGACCTGGCTATTCGACTGAACCTCCACACCTGATGGATCAGCAGCCCCCCTAGTGCCTTGAGACCCTCACAGGTGAGTAGCCGCACCTTACAAACCCGTGATTGATTGAAATGAAACATCCTCAAAATATTGGTAGCGTGGGACAAATCTTCCCACCCAAACAATCAGCTGGGATATTCTGCAATTAAAACAATTCTTTCTGCTGCCTTTGCACCCCCAGCAGTCAGCACAGGGCTAGGGTAAGCCCTTACCTGAGTGGATGGAGGCATGGTCTATAGGAGATAACCTTTGCCCGAGCAAAACAGCGATAAAAGGTTAAGTTCCTCCCACACAATTGCTTCACCAAGCACAGCAATCTGGTACTCTGGAGATCAGATTTCATGTTAATGGTAAAGTTGTTATCAATAAAAAGAGACCCTCTAGTTAATGGCTTGTCTTGCATTGAGATACTCACCTGAAGAACCCAGTCACTCCCCAGATAGGAGTAAGTGTAGCTGAACACATACGTGGTCTCGTTGACCATTGTCATGCAGTGGTTCCCCATGGTGGACGAGCACCCTCACGGCTTCGATGCTCCAAGGATCCTGGGTGTCCCAAAGATGAGAGGCGCCTAAGGTAACAAGACAACAAAATAGATAAATGTCTCCCAGTTTGATGGGAGGGTTGGCAGATTTGAGAAGGACCTAGTGTAGAGGGGTGAACAAAAGAGAAGGTGACAAGATGGAGGCAAACCTAGTATAATGTGCAATGTGGAAACATTCTAAAAATATTTAAAACTGACAATGAATTATAGCAGTACATAAAACACTATAAAAGCATGAAACCCCTACTACTGAAAACAGGCATTGGCATAGCCAATAGGTCTCGCCTTTGGGGCCTTATAAGTGTTTAGCCAGAGCGATTGACTTTGCCAATGTCTTTAAGCTGTGCTGTAGAGAAGTGTGGCTGCTGTGCAGCATGCTGAAAAGTTTTAATAAAAAAGTGTCAGAATCATTTTAGTTACCTTATATATGACCAAGAAGGCATTATGTACAACTGAACGACCATATTAAAAAAGTATTTACAATAAAAAATGTCCTCAGTTTTCTTTTGTTCTTGCAATGCTGGCAACTTGTTTCTGCCTATTCCAATGGTTGTTTGTTAAAGCTTTTTTTGAGGGGGCATAAACAATCGGAGGGTGAAGGTTGGGAACTAGTACCTGTATTATAACACCAGCAGCAGCCAGACGCTAGGGAGAATCAACAGATGCCAGATTCCGAGAGCAGGCTGAGGTGGTGCTGAGTGATGCTGAGGTGGTAGTGGTGGTGGTGGTGACTGGTGCGGAGACGATGCTGAGGTGATGCTGAATGATACTTAGGTCTTGCTGAGTGATGATGATGTGGTGGTGTACTAGTGCAAAGGCGATGCTGAGTGATACTGATGTGGTGCTGAGTGATGCTGTGGTGGCGCTGAGTGATGCTGTGGTGGTGCTGAGTGATGCTGTGGTGGCGCTGAGTGATACTGTTGTGGCCCTGAGTGATGCTGTGGTGGTGCTGAGTGATGCTGTGGTGGTGCTGAGTGATGCTGTGGTGGCCCTGAGTGATGCTGTGGTGGCCCTGAGTGATGCTGTGGTGGCCCTGAGTGATGCTGTGGTGGCGCTGAGTGATGCTGTGGTGGCGCTGAGTGATGCTGTGGAGACGCTGAGTGATGCTGTGGTGGCCCTGAGTGATGCTGTGGTGGCCCTGAGTGATGTTGTGGTGGCGCTGAGTGATGCTGTGGTGGCGCTGAGTGATGCTGTGGTGGCGCTAAGTGATGCTGTGGTGACGCTGAGTGATGGTGTGGTGGCGCTGAGTGATGCTGTGGTGGCCCTGAGTGATGCTGTGGTGGTGCTGAGTGATGCTGTGGTAGTGCTGAGTGATGCTGTGGTGGCCCTGAGTGATGCTGTGGTGGCCCTGGGTGATGCTGTGGTGGCCCTGAGTGATGCTGTGGTGGCGCTGAGTGATGCTGTGGTGGCGCTGAGTGATGCTGCTGAGACACTGAGTGATGCTGTGCTGGCCCTGAGTGATGCTGTGCTGGCCCTGAGTGATGCTGTGGCGGTGCTGAGTGATGCTGTGGTGGCCCTGAGTGTAGCTGTAATTTTATGCGTTGTATTATATATCTGGATGCAATGACAGAAGCAGCAAAATACTAGTCGGGCGGCAAACCATATATGCTAAGCGCAGGTTTTTAGCTTACATGTTTTTGAGCAATGCCCTTAAGTACATCGACCACGCCCCTTTGTCTTTGACAGACCGCCCCCGGTTTTTCATCCCACTTAAACCCCTGAGTATTATCTATGAGTCAGATGCACACTAATTACTTTCAGCAGCATCCCTGGTCTCAAAATCATATAATTCACGTGAACTCTTCTCGAGTTTCTTTGCGCAACCCTTAGCGGTCGCACTATGTACGAGTCCAGTCACAAAAGAGAGCTGTGCGACACTGACACTTCCGGACAGGTTATGGACACGGGTAGAGATTTAAGGGCAATAGGAGCCCATTACTTATGCATAATTAGGGTATGTAGTGTACAGGAAGTGACATACGCGGAACACTAAAAAGTAAATGTTCCGTCATGTTTAGAACAGGCATGGAAAGTGCAGGTGTAGAGGAATCCTCTGATGAAGCGAAACTGAGGACCCTCGAGGAGGAGGGGCCAGAGGTTCGGGGAAGGGGAATGAGCCATCCCTGCAGGTGGAACAGCAACCAGGTCCTGTAGACGAGGGGCTGCGGCGTGAAACCCAGGCTCTGTGGGAGAGGTATGGACATTGAAAGAGAACGAGTCTACACCGGGACGGCTAAGTAGTAGGACTAGACTAGTCCGTGCTAGTAACATTTTGTAGAAAGAGCAATGAATGCATAAGAGTTTGGAGTGGTAGGACTCTGGCAAATGAGTGTTAGTTTAAAAACAATTTTCTCGCAAAGCGGCTCCAGTTATTGGCGGAGCGTAAACGAGCAGTCAGCTACACGGGGTGGGTGGAGCTGCTTTAGATTTTTTGTTGTTGCCCGTAGACGCGCCCCGTGAACCTACGAACAGTGTAGTTTGATTTTTAGTATCTACAGCATCTCAAATCATGCACGTAGCAGGGCGCTTGCAAGTGTCACAACACATTAATCAGCATCGGCAGCAATCGTTCTATTAAAGATAACCCTTGCTAAGATTGGCTGCCCTGCGAGCGCACGTCTTTATGCCTAAGCAGTTAGACAACAGCGAAAAGCACTAGCAAAGCCAATTATAACTCAGTATTGAGAGCCCGATGCCTATTGGCTTTGCTAGTGCTTGTTTCAACTTTTGCAGTGCTTCAACCTTCATTGCTTGGCCACTAGATGGCAGTGTCCGGCAGCCAATGGAGATTTTGAAAAAGAGAAATGATGTAATAAGCAGTGGCGGCTCTCGTGATAACCTTTCAGGGCTGTTTTATGCGTAGATGACTGCAGTTCCTCGAATGCACAGTAAATTGATTGTATAAAAACAATTAAAATGTACATTTTTGTTACAACTTAATTTAATCCAGAATCATCTGAAAATGTTTCGAAGTATGATTTTTTTAACAAAGTCAGTAGGAAGTATAGCACAAACAAACAAGCAAATGGCGCGCGAAAGTGATCGCGAGCAAGACGTGCGGCCGCGACCGGGAGTTGTGTGTGCGCGCGGGCATAAAGGACATAAAAAAACCACGCAGGCTGGCGAGTGGTGTGCGCGCACCATGAAGAGAGAGGAAAGCCATATGGCGCCTCTGCTCGTCATTGTGCGCGTAACCGCACGCTCTATGCCAGCCAAAAGCGTGTGGTAGGACTTTTAAAAGCCCACACACTAAATGTCTCGCAGAGCAGCGCATGCGCTGGCTCAGCGAGACCTAAAAAGGACAAGTCATAGCGCCTTAAGAAGCCTATGCAAGAGCCCTGATTCATTCACTTGCAGGAATTTGTGCTCTTTCCTTAATACCCACAAGAGGTAGAGGCACCAGGGCTGGCCTGGCAGTTTGGGTTGGACGGTTCCCATGGAGAGGAGGGTCAAGACTGATTTGCATATGGCTGGGATTAAACTGGAATATCATATGGCATGGTGAGCAAAAAAACGATGGATTTAGGCCCAGATTTCTGTACTGGGGTGAATGTTTGACATTGTTCAGCGTTCTGTCCATCAATTGTTCTTTTTGCATTTATCACCCCAAGTGGGACGGGTATGCCCAGATGATGGTCCCATGCTCTCCATGCCACTGGAGTCAAGCTAGCCTGGCTGATGAGGGGTGATACCCCAAAACTGGTCCCAGGATGCTTGTTTCCGGTCAAGGGAGGACCTGGCCTGGTAGTTCAGGCTGGACTGTTCTTATGGGGAGCAGGGTCAAGACTGATTTGCATATGGCTGGATTTAAACTGGAATGGCATGGGGAGCACATAAACGGTGGATTTAGGCCCAGATCTCTGTCCTGGGATGAATGTTTGACATTGTTCAGAATTCTGTCCATTAACTGTTCTTTTTACATTGCATAGTTAGCCATCATTTCCATGAATGAACAAGCACAAGGTGAACAACCAGAACACGAGTGACTGATGTTTACAGGTCTTGTATTTCTTTCCAATTTTTTCATCACAAAGGTGTCCTTGCATCCAAAAAGGACACAAGGATGCATTTTGTGCTAAAATATATTGCCAGATATCAAATGCTGTAGATCTGTGTGAGAAATTGGGTTGTTGGTTGACTGGGGTGTGAGCCCTGGTCAAGCAGCAGCCACAATTACTTTCAGGGTGAACCACAAAAAGTCACTAAATTAACCTGTACTTAACGCTGGATAGCTTGGTACAAACATCAGTCAGGCTTAACTTAAAGGCAATGTGCTAAGCATTTATGCAGTTCACAAACAGATATACAGTAAGAATGCAACACAATAAAAATCCCAAACCAATGTAGAGGAATAGAAAACAATTGAATACATTATTTAACACCAAAATCATTAACATTCAATTATTAGAACTGGAGTTATGACTTTTTAAAGTTCTTAGAGAATTTGGCCATCTGGGCACTTTTATCACCACAACCAAGGGTCCAGGAGTGGAGGGAGACCTCTTGGGGGTTCAGGACTTACTAGGGCTTGGTCCAGATGCTGGTTTAGGATGGTGGGGGCCTGTTATGTCCCTGTGGCTCTGAACAGGAGCCCAGTAAAACTAGCCCTTGGAGTCACTTCTGGAAGTCCTGGGTGCAGGTAAAACTGCAGAGCTCCATAGCAGGGCTGGCCTCTCAAGGTTCAAGGCAGGCTCCAGGCAGCAAAGCAGTCCTTTCAGGTACAGCAGCAGTCTAGCAGAATGCACAGCAGGTCACAGCCACAGGCAGTCCCCTGAGAGTCCTTTCACAGGTCCAGTAGTGAATTGAAGAGTGGGTCTGATGGTCCAATTTTTATACCCTGGTTCCCTGCTCCTAGACGTAGGTAAACATTTACAGAAGGGTTCTTTGAAGTTACAGGAATTTTCTCCCTCCCCTGCCCTGGCAATCCTAGCTGGCTGAACTGGCAATACAGGGTTGTTAAGCCTATTGTGTGGAGGCAGAGCACAGCCTATTCAGGTACAAGTGGGGCTGTGCTTAGCTCCACCCCGCCATCAAGTCAGTTAATGACCTATTCAGGCTCTGCTAATCCCACTATTGTGGGACTGTCTGGGAGGAATTTTCAAAGTCCTAACTGTCAGTTACACCCAGGTATGTGACCTAAGGCAGGCTGCAGGCACAAAGGGCTAAGGACAGGAAAATGCCAACTTTCTAAAAGTGGCATTTTCCAACTTGTAATGATACATCCGACTTTACCATTAAAGAGGGTTTATCATTGCAGGTTCATAGATACCAAACATGACATATCTGCCACCTCTGGTTTAGTAATTACAGCTTATTAAATTTTAAAAGGAATCCCCAATGTTATCCTGTGGGAGGGGTAGGCCTCACTGTAGTGAAAAACGAATTTTGGAGTTTTTCACTACTAGGACATGTAAAACTTAAAGGTATATGTCCTACCTTTTAATTACACAGCACCCTGCCATATGGGTTACCTAGGGCCTACCTTAGGGATGATATGTAATAAAAGGAATTTTTAAGGCTTGGCAAAGGGCTTTAAATGCCAAGTCAACATGGCAGTGGGACACTGCCTTCAGGCTGCAAAGGCCGGCATGGGACATGTTTTAAAGTGCTACATAAGTGGGTGACACAATAAGAGCGTGACACAATAAGTGCTTCAGGCCCACTGGTAGAATTTAATTTAAAAGTCCAGAGTCTATGCTATACTACTCTACAAGGGACTTACATGTAAATTAAATATGCCAGTCAGGTGTATGCCAATCAAACTATGCTTAGGGGAGTGAGCACAAGCACTTTAGCATTTGTTAGCAGTGGTAAGTGCACAGAGTCCTAAGGCCAACAGAGTTAAAATCCAGCAAAGAGTAGGAGGAGGAAGGCAAAGGTTTTGGGTCGACCCTGTAGAGAGGGCCATTTCCAACAATGTCATCTTATGTTATGTTAGGGGATATTTATAGAGCGCACGTACACCGACAGGTCTCTTGGTGCTGAGTTTGGAAGCCACGGTTATCTGAGTCCGTGCCTAGCCAAAGGCTTGAGCAAAAAGCCATGTTTTCAGCTTTTTCCTGAAACACATGTAATCTGCTGTCTGTCTGATGGCGATGGGCATAGATTTCCAAAATTGGGGCCCTAGTGTGGAGAAACGAGACCCTCCCATCCTTTAGCGTCTAAATCTCGGGACCTCCAATAAATTCATTTGCGCAGATCTGAGACTGTGTTTCTGGGAATATCTATGGATCCTTGTGGATAGGTATTTGGGGACTTTGCTGGGAATCGCTTTACAGATAATGCATCCTGTTTTAAACATAGACGGCTGCGCCACTGGGAGCCAATAAAGCTCCTTCATCAGCGGCTTCGTGTGGCAGTGCCTAGGTTGTTGATAGATGATTCTAGCAGATTGATTTTGTATCATCTGGAGTCAGTAATTTTGATTAATAGGGAGACCCAGTATAAATAGCATTAGCATGATCAGTTCTGGACAGAATCAAGGCGATAATGAGTTGAGTACTGGCCTCTCTGCTGAAAAATCTAATTTTCCTAAACGTCCTGCGTTGGAGAAAGCAGGAAGACATAACCGAGCTTATCTGGGGTTTCATGGATAGCTCTGCATCAATTTGGATGCCAAGACTTTTTATTGTGCTCTTGAGGTTGGTTGCGGGACCAAGCTCTATTAGCCAGTGAGCAGGGGTCCAATAGTTTAGTTTATTATTGGGGATGACAATCGCTGTTTTGTCAGAGTTAAGTTTTAACTGGTTGCTATTCATCCAGTCTCTGACGAACAGCATGGTGTTCTGGAGGAACTCCTTGGAGTCTGATGTCTCATCAGTTGTAAAAATCAACTGCATATCATCCGCATAATTATAGATTTTAACCTTTTTGTTGTTGTAGAGTATATATCAGAGAGCGGATGTAAAGGTTGAAAAGATGGTGGGAGCCGGCGAGGAACCCTGAGGTACCCCACAGTTCATACTACCTATAGCAGTACTATAGGGTGAGAGACGGGCTGATTGCTTTCGATCTTTTAAGAAAGATTTCATCCAATTTGAGGTGGTACCCCTGAGACCTGCCGCAGCAATTCGATCCACTAAGATCTCATGGTCAACGGTATAGAACGCTGCAGATAGATCCAGCAGGACCTGTGCCTGAGTACATCCCTCATCAGCCTTTTCTTTTAAGTTGTCCACTACAGATAGGATGATTGATTCGGTGGAGTGAGAGGGCCGAAAGCCTGCCTGGTGGGGATCCAGGAAATTGGTCTCTTCTATGAAGGAGCAAAGGTGTTTGGCTACATGTGCCTCTAGAATTTTAGCGGGAAAAGGAAGAAGAGATATGGGCCTATAGTTGCCTAACCTCTGGGGGTTCGCACCTGTTTTTTTTTGGAGCAGAATGATGACTGCTTCTTTGAAGCCTGTGGGTGTAACTCCTTGTGTGAGGGATAGATTCAATAGGGAGAGAGTGCTCTCAGGAAAGGAAGTTAGAATATATTTTTGTACATGGGGGAAAACATCTTTAGGGCAGCCAGATTTTACTTTGCTTAGTAGTTCGAAAACTGTTCTTTGTTTATGCGGGGAAGGTAGCCATGTTGGTAGGATTACTGTTTTCAGGAAACTTTTGCATATCCTGATGGATAGGAACAATGGATTCTTGTATTTTCTTTATTTTGTCTAGGAAGAAGACATTAAGATCGTCGTATAGTTTCTGTGAGGGAGTGAAGGAAGGTGTTACTCGGTTGGGGTTGGATAGATCCCTTACTATGTTGAAGATGTCTTTCACTTTATTACCTGAGTTTATGGCTTTGTTAGTGAAAAAATAATGTTTTGCCTCTAGAATGGCTTTTTTATAGGCTGTCAAGCTTAGATTGAATAACTCCTTGGTTTCCGGCAAGTATGTTTTGCGCCATTTCCGTTCGTACTGGCGCGTTCTTAATTAACTATTTTTAACTGAGCGGAAAACCGTTTGGATGCTTTGTGTCGCCGAGTATGACTGGTTTGAGTCTGTAGAGGGGCATGTATATTGCTGGCCTTTAATTGCCAATTTGAGATTTCTTTCTCAAGGTTGTCTACGTTGTCTGACATGGCAGGTAACTTGAGTGCCAAGGTATTGCAAAAGGAATTCGTATTTATGCGATTCCAATTTCTGGTCATACATTTTGGAAGAGTCATGGGTCTGGGTAGGGTTATATCACTTAATGTAAAGCTAATTACGTGATGGTCTGACCGAATGCATGGGTGAATAACCAAATTCCAGAGAGTGAGGTTGATGGACCTAACTTGATCAAGTGTGTGTCCATTGATGTGCGTGGGCACCTGGATATATTGTTCAAGATTCTGAAATTAGAATTTCATCTTCTCTTTTGTGCTTGTTAGTGTTTTATTTGTATCCCTTTTTCACATTCAGTGAGTTGTAGTGGTAACTCTACAATGCATTCTTCTTTGTCCTGGGCATCTGGGCACCGCTGTTTGATAAATGGTTGGTTTTCTGTTATAGAGTGGTTTTTGCATGTTGCTTTCCAAGCACCCCCATTCAAAGTTTCTTAGTTACTGCACTGAAAGTATTAAGTTGTTAGTACTTTAAGATTGCTTTGGAATATGTACTTGTGGGATGAGAGAGGGCAACAAGTGCACTTTTTATGATGCTTCGATTAAATATGCTATACATTTGTTTTTTCACTTTCGTAGTTTCTTCTGTTTTCATTGATGATTCTTCATTTTCTTTGTCCTTTGTTTTTTCTTCTTTTGCTTTGTAATATTTGCAGTTCTATGTTACTTCAATGTGGCTGTCAGTATTGACTGCTATGTTTTTTTTAACTTCTTTCCGTGTTTTGTATATGCTTGTGAATGTAATGTTCATTTTGCTGAATTGCAAAACTTTTGATTTCTCTAGCTGCATATACTGCACATAGTTTCGGCCTTGGTAGATCTGAAGTTAGTGTAGTTGCATGTTTTTGTAAGGAAAACATTTTTTTGTAATGTTTACATCAAGTGTGTATCGTTACCCTACTAGAAAGTTTTTTCCAATTTTTGTAATACTTTCAGCATATTTACCTTCAGTGGCGGCTGCCAGCTTTCGGGAGTGGTAGGGCGGGCAAACAGCTGCTGGGAACACAAAACATACTACACTACACACAAAATATACATATACAAAAAAAAAGAAGAAAAGCCACTTCTCTTTCCTGCAGCACAGGACCAGCTGACTTTCTTAACCAATCACGGCTCTGCTCTGCAGCGCCAGGATTGGATGGAGTGTCCTGGCTGTACACTCCTTCAGGACCGTGCTTGGTCTCCACCCAGCTGTCTAAGACAGCTAGGTGGAGAGCTTCAAAGTGTGCATGTCACTTTGGACGGTGCAAGACAGCCGGCCAAAGTAACATGCGCACTTTGGAGCATCAAGCCAGCCACTGCACCAGTCCTCTGCTGCCAATCGGCAGTAGAGGACACGCCCTATATGTCTCTGGGTTCGCAGCAGGCTAGCTGCTAAAGTGCACACCACAGTAAACAAGCATTTGCAATGCAATAGGTCTCGCATTTCAAGAGATTAAGCTATTGCATTTTATTTATCTGTTTTGCTAATTAACAAATCCATACCTGAAAACAGAAATCCGCATAAGTGAATGACTTCTGGAAAACATGTCAGCAGGAAATGGTTTTGCACCATCTCAAGATAGAAACTCTGCTGATGCTATTTAAGTAAAAAGGGAGGAGTGTTCTAAGATCCATTGCCAAGTCAAATTCTGAAGTGGTTGCCTCTAAGTCAATACAGAAGACATACCTGAAAAACTTTCCAAAGCCAATCAGTCCTCTTCAATGACTCCTGTAGCAAAAGATCACAAAGATGATCTATCCAATGCACCAGTATACTGACTCGATCAAACAAGTTCTGAGATGATCTACCCCCGATGTACTACCTGGATCAAATAAGATCTTGGATGATGAACCCTTGATGCACTGACATACTTTCCAGATCAAAGAAGTTCTGGGGTGACCTACCCTTGATACTCTGTCTGGATCAAAGGAAATCTGATATGATCTACCCCAGATGCACTGAAATACTCTCCGGATCATGAACGATCAGAGATAATCTGCCCCTGATGCACTGACATACTCTCCGGATCATGAACGATCTGAGATAATCTGCCCCATATGCACTGAAATACTCTCTGGATCATGAACGATCTGAGATAATCTGCCCCTGATGCTCTGAAATACTCTCCGGATCATGAACGATCTGAGATAATGTGCCCCTGATGCACTGACATACTCTCCGGATCATGAACGATCTGAGATAATCTGCCCCTGATGCACTGACATACTCTCCGGATCATGAACGATCTGAGATAATCTGCCCCTGATGCACTGACATACTGTGCCAATCAAAGAAGATTTGACATCATACAATCAAATGCAGGGATACATCTTCCGGTTCAGAGAAGAGCCTCAGACTACACACCTGCAAACGAGGCATCACAACAACTTCTGTGTTCTTTTCTCTGGGCAAAGACAGGCATGTGGCCAGCTCAACAAAGAGGACAATGCAATTGACATTTGTAGTAAGTGTTCTCTAGTGATTGGAGGAGGCTGACTTTAGGGACAGGAAGAAGCCATCTCAAGGGACTGGGGGAAGAAGTCTCAAGGGTCTAGAGGACGCTATCTCAAGGGACTGCAGAGAGTAGTCTCAAGGTGTTCCTTCCTCAATCTATATTGCTCATCAGCATTCATTTATAATGTGCCAGAATTCAACAGGAATCCACTTTCAAACTGATTCCGTCTTCAGCGTAACATTATTCGCCCCTTGGTCACCAATGACAAATTAGGCCGTTTGACCTCATGGTGAAGAACAACAAATGCCATTTACTTAGGAGCCACCAGCAAACACTTCTTTTCTTTTGTTTTTTAATACATTTTTATTATGGAGCATACATCATATAAATTCAAAATCATATTACATACATTAGTACACTGCCAGCAGCGACAGATCGGATAATATTAATTTTGGCGCATGACCCTAATACAAGATGTTTCTCAATAATTAAGTACATTATTACACATCCATTAAACGTAATCATGGATACTTTTTTCCAATTCATACATTTTACTTCAACAGATCCGGGCATTACAATCACTAAAATAAATTATGAAGTGTACTACCATAAACAGTGGATTAGTCTCTACCCAAGATGTTCAGGCCAGACTACATAATCCAGTCCCCAATTCCATATTTGCGCTACACCTTGTCTGCTAATGGCGCCCAAATTAGGGCCCGCATTTCCTCGCCTAAGTACCCTTACAATTATATAAGGTTCTTTTACCAGATTATACATATCGAGGAGTCGAGAGAGCCGCTGCTGAAGGTTTGGGAGCCCCGGACTCAGCCAAACTGCCGCTATAGTCAGGCGTACTGCTGCCGTGGCTATAAGTATTTACGTAAAGCGTCACCTTATTGCCCTGGAAGCGTTGATCAATTTCAAATAGCATCGGGAGGAGTAATGTCCACTTCTACTTCAAGTGCCTCCTCTAGGAAAGCCCCGATCCCATCTCTTAACGCCTGTAATCTTGAACATGAGCAAAACACATCTGCCAAAACCAGCTGCGCCGTCGCCACAACGGAGACGCTTATTATCAGCTCTCTTTCTCCAGCTGAACATCTTGGCCGGGGTATAGTGCAGATTAAACACAACCATATAATGTTGGCTCTTCAGACCTGCAGTTAGTAAAACTTCCAAGCTCAACTCCAACAACTCCTGCAGATCTATATCTGTAATCCCCAGTCTAATCTCCCATCTTTCTGTTTGGAGGTATAAATAACCTACCACTGTATCAATCAAAACTTTGTATATTCCCCGGTTCCAAGCTACCTTAGTCCCCTTTATAAGCTCCAGGAGCGAAATTTTGGCCGCCGAAAGTTTATCATTGCCGAGCGTTAGTATAAAATCCTTGTCCTGTATATAATTAAAAAAGCATTGCTGTGACAGACTGAATTTCAACTGAAGGTCAGCAGTGAGAAGAGCTCCTCGTGGTTAAAAAGATCAGCCAGCCTTACAGCCCATGCCCTACAAACATTATCGTGAAATATAGATGACCTCCATAGCGGGGTATGTTTATCATACTTGGTATCCCAGTTTTAGCTCCGAGTGATTTCCATATTTTAAAGGCCGCAATGAGGGTTTTGAATTTAACTTTATGATAGTAGCTGGACTCAATTTTTCAGGGAAAGCATCCCTTGGCCTCTGCCTCTAGGGTCAATTCATTTATTGATGGTAGCTCTGGCCGAGCTGCAGCGATTTCCTCTCGCTGTAATAAGGAGCGCCATATGCTGTAAAAGTGATGGCCTGTTATAATATCTGAAATGATGTCTTGCCCAGCCACCCCTGTTTCTGTAGAGCACAGATATCTTAGGGATCGCCGCACTCTTGTACCGCCAGATAAAGTTAGAATAAATTGCCTCAATTATTTTCAACCAGTGCGTTTCTACCTAAAGTGGTATTGCCCTGAAACGGTACAAGATCTTGGGGAGTATGGTCATTTTTACTACATTGCGTCAACTAGCTAATGTTAAATGTAGGCTGTTTATTCTTCTTAAGTCTTGCTTGGCTTTGGTCTGTATTGGTGTATAATTTATACCTGTGATTTTGTCCACCTCTGCCCTGATCCTAACCCCTAAATATGTTGCCCTTTCTACTCACCTACTATCACTCAATACATTGTCGTTGGTACCGACTATCTGGCTTGTCCCTTCATTCAGAAGGTAACCAGAAAAAGCCTCGAATAATTTGGCTTTCTTTTCTAATTTCAGTCAGGGTGTTTGCCAACTCCGGGGTAAGCACTGCGATGTCATCAGCATATCCAAGATTTTCGTGTCCATCCCCCTTATACTCATTGGCCTTATCACTTCGTTTTCCTTTAGTCTATTGATGAAGAGGTCAATTTATAGTGCAAATAGAAAGGGTGAACATGGGCATCCCTGTTGGGTCCCTCTTATGATCAATATTTTTTTATTCAACCCCCATTATTTGATGTCTAGAAGATGGCTTGTGGTATAATGCCTTTATAGCTTTAATTAAGTCACGGCCAAGCCCCTTACGCCTGAGTATTAACCATTGGTATTCCCACAATACTCTGTCGAAGGCTTTCCCCTCATGGAGCAGGATCAGATCCATTGGCTCCTAAATCACTGTCGCTACATCAAACAGGGTAATTGCTCCCCTTATAAGATCTGTCGTTCCCCGCCCAGGAATAAACCCATGTTGCCGGGGGGAAACAATTTGGCTATGATCCTGCCCATCCGTAATGCCAGGATTTTTAAATAGAGTTTTGCATTGCTATTGATTAGCAAAATAGGTATATAGACATGGACAGCGAAAGTGGCCTTTTTAAAAATTTTATTAACCACAATTTCACCCTGACGGGACTACTTATTTACCGTCCTCCTGGGCAATCTAGAAGGTTCAAGAACTCTCTCATTAATTTAGTTCCCATTTTGGCCACTAGATCTGCCAACTTCACTATTTTAGGAGATCTTAATCTCCATCTTGAAGACCATCATAACTATGAAATGACAGATTTTCTGGCAGATCTCGCTGCCTGTCAATTACTGCAATTTGTGGTCGGTTCTACTCATTTGGCTGGTCATCTTTTTGACCCAGTATTCTCTAACTTATCTATCTTTAGAGTTTTACCCCCGCTCCCCATGGCGTGGACTGATCACTTTCTCATCTCGATGGCTCTTCCTTACGTGAATCAGCCACTGCGTACCGACCCTGAGCCTCTGCTAAAACGCCCTTGGCACAAGCTCAACGTCAATCTCTTTACGGGCACCTTAAGTTCCCAAACACCCCAACTGCCGGATGACGCTGAGGTTGCTGACAGATATGTCAACGGGTGGCTTTTGCAGGCTCATGATGTACACATTCCTGCCAAACTTACTACACGTCGTAGAACCAACACTAATCCCTGGTTCAATGAAAAACTGTCACAGGCGAAGAAAAACTGCAAAACTCTTGAAAGGGCCTGGGGATGTAACTATGAGCCGGCTCTTAAAACTCATTATCGCTCCGGAAAACACGTGCCGACTATATTGCAGAAACTATAAAGAGCAGCAATTACCCCACCAAAAGTATTTTCTCCCTGCTTAATGACATTAAAAATCCTCCCTCAGCTAAGGCCTCGACTTCCCTTTCCAGCTCACAATGTGAAGCCCTCGCTATTTGTTTTGTGAATAAAGTTGAGAAGATCTACAAATCTTTCCCACCCAGAATCAATGATAAAAAGTGCATTGTTCCCACCAGAGGTCTTGACACTAGTCTATCTTCTTTCCCTGTCTTATCCTGTGAGACACTAGAGACCTTGTGCCATAAAATCAAATCTGGATCCCCATCAGACCCTCTTAAGCCTGACCAGTTCTTACAATTTCTACCCCTACTTCTACCCACACTGTGTGAACTAATAAATCTCTCCCTCACTTCAGGCACTGTGCCCACGTCTTGGAAACATGCCAAGGTCATTCCCCTATGTGGATTTGGGGGTCTCCCTGGAAGACCACCCAAAGGTGCAGGGTCCACCCTTCGTCCACGGGTCCGAGATACAAACTGAGACCAACACTGGAGCGCCGAGAGAAAGGATATTTATTACAATCTCATGAGATGGAGAGAGAGAGCATCAGCAACAGACACCCGCAGCTTGTCTGAGGAGGCAATCTGCCAAGCACTTTGGTTCCACGTCTTATATACCCTTCATCCCCACCCTATGCGTGTATAGTAAAGAAAGAACACCATGATTATGAAAAGGGGGGATGTATACAGAAAACAATGAACACCATAATTATACAGGCAGAGGTCAATCTGATAAGTTAGCAGATGGTCACTGTTGGGCCCCTGCAGGGCATAGGTGAAACCCATAATTACACAACAAGCAGAGGTCAATCTGATAAGCTAGCAGATGGTAGCTGTCAAGCCCTGTAGGGTGAAGGGCAGGGTGAGGACAGTAAGCGCAGGTGAACTGTCCTGTTCAACTGGGGTTAGCAAGAGTTCAGTCAGATTGTGGCAAACAAGGGCACGGACAGTCCTGCTCGGCTGGTTTAGCATGAGTTCAGGCAGGTGGCGGCAGGTCAGGTCAGGAACAGGGCGTTGGTGGCAGTGCAGAGGTGAGGTGAATCAAGATGTGAAGCCACAGAGCATTTGTGACCCCTGTAGAGAGGTCGCAATGGAGGATGAAGCGCAAAATGGCTGAGCTAATGGCAAGACAACAGACATACTTTTCCACAGTCCCTCCTTTTGCCATAAGCGAAATCATTTTTAGTCAATTGCAAAGTCCATCAATAGCTGTATCTCACGTTCAATCATTATTTTATTGTTCTCGACATGAGTATTTATAGGGACTGGCTTGATAGCACTTGCGCAGAGGCCGCAAAGTGGGGGACCACATTGAATGCAAAGACAGCAAAAGAAAATCAATACAAGAGGTATCAGGACGATCATTAGGACTTTCCATCCCCAAGTCAGTAGAAGTTGCCACAACCAGGGGCCAAGGGACCATGAGCCGGTATCTTGATGAAGATCAGAGGTGATTCGATGAAGCGTGGAAATAGCCTCATAGACAGATGAGGAATGATCTGGGATGTACACACAGCAGCTGGTACCGATGATGCGGCACGCTCCTCCGCGGTCAGCAAGGATGACGTCAAGGACCATGCGGTTTTGTAAAACGACGAGGCGTACCGCTTGGAGCTCCGGTGTTGTTGGCCAGAATACCAGCTGTGTTGTTGACAGTTGCTTCCATGACCCTGATGAGGTGGTGAATGTCTCTGCTGTTTTCCATCGGTCCCCATGGCATCGGTCCCCATGGCATCCAGGAACAGTTGAGAGGTAGTGTCTGCTTGGTCGACCACTTCGTTGCTGCGGCGGACGTGATGATGAAGAGGAGGAGCAATATAGGCAGGAGGAAGGAGAAACGCTATATAACATGTGCCTCCCCAGTTTTTGTGAAGCCAGGTGTATGCTTTTGTCCCACACACGAAATAAGTGTTTGGGGAAGCAACAAGCGGTGGTGGAAATGTCATGTTCAGAGTTGCTGTTATGGCACAAGAGCTGTCCCCAACGTACTCAGTACCTAAGCCTTTGATGCATATAAGTCCAGGAATGCGAACAACTGATAGGGGCAATGTTCGCTTGGCGGGGCCTTCTTTTTGAAGCTAGAAAAGCGAAGACGGTCAGTGGTGTTGAAGATCAGCATTTCCTCTTGCTCATCTTCCGATATTTTCATGGGACTGTTAGTTGGACAGAAAGGGTTGATGGTGTTGCCTGTCTTGTTCCACCATAATTCGTCCCGGAATTGCTGGAGAATGGTATCAGCGATGTTGCTAGTCTGCTGGGCATCCATGATGAGCATCATCCAGGCAAGGCAAGAGGCATGTACAGAATAGGGGTAAGGAAAAAGCGATATTGGGTTTTCCGTGGATTGAGGCAGGAGACCACAGACCCAACAGTTCATTTTGTTCAAGACCATATTATGTTGATGGAACATTTGAATAAAAGTGTTGTTCCAAAAGTCTTGTCTTCTGTGTTGGAGATAAGGGGCAAGGACACCTGCGAGTGTTCAGTAGGTGTGGCATCAGTCGGCAATATGGTACCTTTTGCCGGCGCTTTTTCCTCTATAATCCAGAAGATGATGGTAAGAATGATCGTGAGGCAGAGAAATACTGTTAGCACTATTGACCTTCGATTATACAGTCTGTTATGGTATGCCTTCTTCTTCTCGAGGGGTGGTATGGCTGCATTATTAGGCATAGCCAATCTTCTTTTTGGGCTCTACAGCTGTCGGAGAGGGAGGCTGAGCCCTACGCGTCGCCGGTAGCTGGTGGTTGCTTCACTGGCTAGGCTTCTTAATACCCCACTATAAGGAGTATCAATCCACCCTTCCAGACTGTACTACCGCCCTGCGACTTTTGTTCAGCCCTCCTGTCCAGTCGCTGGAGCTCCAGAGGTTGTGCGAGGACGGAGGTTGTATCTCTCTTTGGCTGGTACTGTGTTGTCTTCAAACAGTTCAAGCTCTGGTTCTTGGAGGCCGTACATGGGGTGGTCGTGCGTCAGCACTTCCTTGTAGGTGGCCGGCCCCGTGGATCGGTCGGGCAACGCTTCCTGAACCTGCTGATTAATAGAAGACAAAGTTTGTGTAAGTACAGACAAGTAGTCGCTCAGCAATTCACAAGGAGAATCCGACAAGGTGGTAGCCGGAGGGGCACCCCAGATGTTCATTGGGCGGCCAAAAATTACCTCGTATGGGGTCAACGAGGTGCGGGAGTGTGGGACAGACCTTATTGATAGGAGTGCTAGTGGTAATGCATCGGGCCATCTAAGCCCCGTAGTCTCCATTATTTTGGCTAGTTTTGATTTGATGGTAGCATTGTATCTTTCCACCAAGCCTGCTGACTGGGGGTGGAAGACTGCGTGGAATTTTTGTTTGACCCCTAGTCCAGCTAATATGTGTTTGACTACCTCTCCAATGAAGTGGCTCCCGCTGTCACTCCAGAGTACCCGGCAAAGGCCATAGCGGGGAAAGAATTCTTTCAACAACATCTTGGCGGTTGTTAGGGCAGTGTTGTCTTTGACCGGGTAGGCTTCCACCCATTTTGCTGAATGCGCAAACAACCACTAGGACATATTTAAGGTTGTTGCACCGTTCCATCTGGATATAATCCATCTGTAAGACCTCGAAGGGTGCCGTGGGGATGGCAAACCCAGCTCGTGGTACCCGGGTCCCTTTTCCTACATTGTAACGGAGACATACTAAACATTGCTGTACCAGCCTTGTGGCGGTAGACCGGAGTTGGTTGTTATCCCACACCTCCTGTAAGATTTTAGTTATGGTGGCAGCATCGG
Source organism: Calotriton arnoldi (assembly GCA_963921515.1). NCBI lineage: Eukaryota > Metazoa > Chordata > Amphibia > Caudata > Salamandridae > Calotriton > Calotriton arnoldi. The sequence continues at coordinate 565,559 of CAWUFW010007718.1, forward strand.
TATGGGCCGGTAAATGAGTCATGTTCAACAATGGGAGGAGATAGGCATTTAGCAATTTCCATAATTTTGTGTCCTTGGACCGCCAACAATTCTCCTCGTCAAGCATGCCCTCCTTTTCCCATTGTTGAAGTTCTCCAGGAGTGGCAGTAGACTGGATGTCCCTGATCTGTTGTCTAACGTCACGCCACTTCTCTGCTTGGGATTTTATTATGTACATGGCGGTATGTGTTCTTTCTTGTGCAGTGGCTCGGGCTGTCTCATCAGCTAAGGCATTTCCCAGTCCTATTTCGTCTGTGATTTTCTTGTGGGCATTGCATTTGACAATAGCTAGTGTTCGGGGCAGTGTCAAGGCTTGGAGCAATGCAGTTACTAAGTCACCATGCCGGATGGGCGTACCATGTGACGTCAAGAATCCTCTCTCTTTCCAGAGGATACCAAAACTGTGTGCTACTCCAAAGGCATATTGGCTGTCGGTGTAAATGGTGACAGCTAGACTCTGGCTAAGGATACAAGCGCGGGTGAGAGCTATAAGCTCTGCTGCCTGGGCCGATTTCTGAGGTATGCGTGCAGTTTCAACAATGGTGTTGGTAGTAGTGACGGCATAGGCAGCAGATGTGGTACCATCTGATAGTTTAATACAGAACCCGTCCACCCATAATTGCCCATCCTGTTCCGTGAGAGGGATGTCTTTCAAATCTACCCGCCCCTTAGTCTGTTCTTCTGTTTGGAAGAGGCAGTCATGTGGAGTGTCTGTGGTGTCTGAATCTGGTGTGGGCAGGAGTGTGGCGGGGTTCAAGGTCGTACATCGCTTTAATGTGATGTGGGGTGCTAACAACGTAAGTTTGTATCCTGTCAGTCGTGCACTAGTGAGGTGTTGTGTCTTTGTCTGGTTTAGTAGTATGTCGACTGCGTGGGGAACTAACACCGTCAGTTTAGATCCTAAAACAATTCCCTCACTTTGTCGAATAGAGACGGCCGCAGCCGCGACCGCTTTAAGACAAGAGGGAAGACCTCGGGCCACAGGATCTAGAGTGGCCGAAAAGTAGGCGCACAGGCATTGTTTGGTGCTGTGAATTTGGGTCAAGACCGAGAGAGCGCATCCTGAGCGTTCATGGGTGTAGAGGCAGAAGGGTTTAGAGTAGTCAGGTGTGCCCAGTACTGGTGCAGAACAAAGAGCGTGGCGTAAGTCTTCAAAGGCTTGGTCGTGTTCATGTGTCCAAGGGAGGGGTGTGGGTGTGTCTTTTGAAAGTAAAGCAAGGAGTGGCTTAACTATGAGGGAAAAATGTGGAATCCAATGACGACAAAAAGAAGTGAGGCCAATTAGTGCACGAACATCTCTTTGGGTAGTAGGAGAAGAAAGGCGTAGTATTGTCTGGATGCGGTCAGGTGTGAATGTACGTCCCTCCTTAGACAGCAGATGGGCGAGGTAGGTCACCTGCTGTCTACAATACTGTAACTTATTCTTGGACACCTTATGGCCCTGTGACACCAGAAAGTGTAAAGTAGTAAGTGATGCGGTGCGGGCCAGGGCCGGAGTGTCCGCAGCCAAAAGAATGTCGTCGACATACTGAATGAGGACAGTACCGGGTGGTAACTGTATCTGGTCGAGCTGTTGTTTAAGGGCTTGGCTGTATATGCTCGGACTCTCGGTGTACCCTTGTGGATCCCGGCAGAATCTGTATGATCTGTTTCTTATGGTAAAACCAAAAAGGTAGCGTGAATCAGGATGTATTGGTATGGAGAAAAAGGCATTTTTGAGGTCTATGACTGTGAAGGTGGTAGCAGTTGCTACACAAATGCTGGTAATACAACCGAACATGGCACACGCATTATTCTCATTATAAGTTGTGCATTTATTAATTTTGGGGGTGAGGACAGGTACATTCCTTAATTCTTTTTAACAGCATTTAGTCTGCACGTCGACCTTGTAAGTGCAGTATGGTGTAATGTAGCTGCCACACTTTAATAATTGTTTATATATATTTTTTAATTTAATTTGATGAGTTACTTTAGATATTCTTCTATCATCCATTAATTGGACTGAGTATAATCTTGCTCCCAAACCTCGTATAAGGATGAGGATTTAGCGCTGGTTATGGGCTAAGGGGAGACTCATTCTTAAGACTTGGGTGTCCTGAGCTGCACAGAGCGGTGTTTCCTAGGTTCAGCTCCTCAGAAGAACATGCCCTACCAGGGTAAGTGAAGGAAGCGCCACATGCAGCTCTGTTAACACAGTGTGGCGATTGTTTGCAAAGGGCTTTGAAGTTGTCCCAAAGTATTTGAGTTTGGGACATTCCAACTTATTACCAACTGCATTAGCATTAGGTTAGCCAAATACTGTGGGTAGCTTAGTTACCGGCAAAGCAATAAACACAGCTGGTGGGATGCTATTCAGTAATTTCTGATACCTGCTGGCAGCTCACAAGTAGAATATTAAGGAGAATGGAAATATCACCCTCCTGCAACGCACCTGCAGTGGTGCAGCATCTTGAGAGCTTGGTCGGTTATTAGCTGGCATATAAAATGGCTGCTCGAGTAATTTTCATAACACAGCTCTACATAGCCAGGCAATTCATACACCTAAAAATTAATGTCTTAAATATTTAATTTAGGAAACATATATTTTTATGCTCCCAGTAGACTTGCTATATTTAAGTTTGTTAAACAGAATTTTTAGTTGAGGGGCAGCCTTTTGTTTTTTTATCTACTGTGATGTTTCACACAAGAATTGTTAGGTTATTCTGAGGAATAGCGTCGAAATGCAAACCTGAAACTCATGCTAATTTTCTTTAGTGTAAAAGGAACAGTTGCGATAAGATAGGAAGAGGAAACAACTTCCGCCATTCTGCTAGAGCACACATCGCTACTGTACCTTGTCAACTGTTTCACTCAAGTCATTTCTAGTGTCAGCTTCTATCATTCAACTTGCCCCCTCTCCCCCTAATTCTTACTAAAAGATGCTTCAATCACACTCTAAAAGTTTAGCAATATTGCCCTTTTTTTTATTTTTTTTATTCCAAGAAATACAACTGATCCTTGATTGTACGAGAGCTCTACATCGCAGTGCCTACATGTGTTTCCGGTTTTATTTCTGTCGCTCGACAGTGGCAGGGAGAAAGTTGTTTTCGTATCATCAGCTTGCACATCACAATTTGAAGTAAATAAATTAATTCAACCTAAAACACACGGGTTGGTAAAGGAGACGGTTGAAGCAAATGGATCAAGATGTTTAAAAGTAAAGGAACAGGTAGGACGAGCAAACTGTCGGTAGAGGCCAGTAAGAACAACTGTTTCAGGGAAAAGAAATGAATAACTCCAAGCCATTACTATTGGGACAAAACCATAACGAGGCCTCCATGTTGGGATGCAAAATGACAAGTTTTTGAATTCAGACCATCCAATCTGTCTCAGGAAAATTTCGCATTCCTACAGCGTGGTTTTAAGAGTTTTGCCAAATAGCCACATTAAAAAAATCATGACTGCTTTGTATTTGGTTGTAATATTTAGTATTTTCAGGTGTAGTTTCCATGGGTTCACAGCACAAATAACTCTTGGGTTAGTAAATGGCACAGTTATTATTTGGAGTGTAAGCAATAGTGGGCCTGATTCCAGAAACCTTTTCCAAGCATATATCAGTGGAAAGAGTGGGCACTTCTGCAGGCAGAACCCGTCCCTTTGAAATGTCGGATCGGTGCAGGTGTTCATGCCGAGCTTTTAATTACACCTGTGGAAGTGTTACCCCGGGTGCAAATGTTTCAGGCGGGATATGGTCCTGGGAAGGCAGGGCATGCACCTGAGGCGAACACCGAAGTTTCAACTTCGTGGTTACTCAAAAACTTCTGCAATGCCTCCCTTACACCAATCTGTACTTCCCAATTTACACCTAAATAGCCCATGTGCACGTGGTGCAGTAAATGTGGAGAAACGCGAGCGACGCCATAATTTCCTAGAACGTGAGAATAGGGACGTCTTAAATCTATTCTCCTGTTCAAGAAAAGGACTAATTGTGAAATTTTAAATGGGGAAGTGTTTGCACTTGGCCTGTGTGCCAGGCTGCGCTGTGTTTGCTGCCTGGCTGTACCAAGTACATAATACAATAACTGTATGAAAACAAAGTCAGTCCCTAAGGCTTACTCATCATGTAATTCGTTTTACATTCTCCTTTCTACTCCACACTCGTCCTAGGTTGTATATAATGTTTTTGGTTTTCTGTTCTCCCAACAACTGCAGTGTGTTTGGCTGTGCCTCATTTGCTTTACCGTCTGTTATCCTCACATTTGCAGTAGGCTTCGTTGTGTCTTTTATTTGCCTTCTACCCTCACCAACAGCTGCAGTTTGTTTAGCTTCTTGGCACTGTGTCCCTCATTAACTACAGGTTGCATTTTGCTGATGCATTGTGTGACCACGAGGTGCAGTTTAAGTTTGACAGGATTGGGGAAATTGGTAATTCTCACATTAGCTTTCGTTATTTACAGCGAAAGCGATTTTAACCCCTATTACAGAAGGGAAAGTGCAAGTTATATAATACCTTAGCCTAAGATTATAGTCCAGTAATTACTGATTATCTGCGCTGAATTGCTGGACCAGTGCTCTCCTCAAAACATGTTTGCAGAGGTAAGAAATGAAAGTATACTGAAAAAGATATACAAAGTGGAATTGCATGTCAATATCCATGTTAATGTGATCAATGGTCAATATTCATTACATGGAATGGAATGGTGTTCATTAAAAATCAGGTACGCTTGTGCACGATGAAAATACAGAAGATATCACTTGCCTTCCTTGTTGTGGGAGGCCTGTCTTTAAAAAAATATATATATTATGCTACAATCCTTTCCTGAAAGACTTAGCAATTATTACACGTCTTTCAAGGGCTCGGTCTCTCTAGACAAATGTAAATTCCCTATAATTTGTACCTAAGGTACAGTTTCCTCTAAATTGTAATTCGGAGTTTGTCCATAATACTTTGCATAATGTTTGTTCAGAATAAAAAGTCAGTCACACTTCCATATTCAAAGCAACGTATTTTAAAAGATTTGTTTGAAATGCTGTATACTAAAATAGAATTTAGACATGCTACGCTCCTCTCCTCTTCACCCACTTTTAAAAACAAACATTTTTAATCACACCCAAGGCTTTTCCTGCTTTCACCCTCTGCCAATTTCTTTCCCTGATACTTGTTTCCTTAGTGATTGTATATTTTACCCCTTCTCCTTTAAGTACATTTGTATTTGACTCTTCAGCTACTCTCTACTTTTTGTGCATTAACTGTTTGTCTGAAAAATAAAGAATAAATACTCTTTAAACTCTCCAAAAAATTAATTCATTATTGTTGTCCTGTGGTTTTCACGCAAAAGTCGATTTTGCAGGTGCTTTGGAAGATCGGCATATATCAACATAGATTTCATGCATTCATTTATTTAATCTTACTCCACCACAGCAGCTTAAGTGCAGTCATCAGCTTAACCATATACAGGCGTAGCAGATTAGTACACTTGTCTTTCTACCCGCATAGTACACAGCACATTAATCCCTTTAGCCATGTCCTATCCCAACAGTTACTCATCGAGATGACTTTTGAGCACTGAGACTATGACGTGGCTAAAGATGATTGTTATTAATTTGATGAAATGCATATATCCATATGGGAGTTTTCCATGTCATTGCTTGAAAGCACGTCGTATGGAAAAAGGAATAGTTTCAGCGCTGACAATGAGTTATATATTATGGGAGCAATACCATATCTTATGTACATATCCTTACTCGGGATACCTTCCGGGGGAGCCGGCTGGCTATCTTCCAGCACCCTTGATGGAGATGAGCAACAAAAATACCATTGTGCAAACTTACTAAACACGGGCATGTTTTTCTATATTATTTTACCAAAAACGTCTCTACAAGTTTCTAAACCGGACAAAAAAAGTCCACATTACCCGTTTTGCCTTCGCTCTTTGCAAAGAGTGAACAAAAACCAGATAACCAAAACCAAACAAACCAAACAAACAAAAGGTATCGCCAACCGGCGATCCTACCAGAATCCTTTGTCTCGTTCTCCAGGCGGTCTCTTTACTGCAAAGCTCGTCCAAGTCTATCTGGGGCTCCAGTCAGGACCGGTGCCACTTGCGAAGGTCTTTTCAGATGCAGCGAAGTACGGGTGGTGGCTACGAAGATGAGGGTCTCTTTCGCGTAGGTATACTCCACCACCGTCCGTTCAAACTTCCTTCATAGGGACCCCTCGACCGGGCAGCCGCGTCACTGATGGGGACCACGTTTGGGCGCCAATTGTGGATTTGGGGTCTCCTTGGAAGACCACACAAAGGTGCAGGGTCCACCCTTCGTCCACGGGTCCGAGATACAAACTGAGACCAACACTGGAGCGCCGAGAGAAAGGATATTTATTACAATCTCATGAGATGGAGAGAGAGAGCATCAGCAACAGACACCCGCAGCTTGTCTGAGGAGGCAATCTGCCAAGCACTTTGGTTCCACGTCTTATATACCCTTCATCCCCACCCTATGCGTGTATAGTAAAGAAAGAACACCATGATTATGAAAAGGGGGATGTATACAGAAAACAATGAACACCATAATTATACAGGCAGAGGTCAATCTGATAAGTTAGCAGATGGTCACTGTTGGGCCCCTGCAGGGCATAGGTGAAACCCATAATTACACAACAAGCAGAGGTCAATCTGATAAGCTAGCAGATGGTAGCTGTCAAGCCCTGTAGGGCGAAGGGCAGGGTGAGGACAGTAAGCGCAGGTGAACAGTCCTGTTCAACTGGGGTTAGCAAGAGTTCAGTCAGATTGTGGCAAACAAGGGCACGGACAGTCCTGCTCGGCTGCTTTAGCATGAGTTCAGGCAGGTGGCGGCAGGTCAGGTCAGGAACAGGGCGTTGGTGGCAGTGCAGAGGTGAGGTGAATCAAGATGTGAAGCCACAGAGCATTTGTGACCCCTGTAGAGAGGTCGCAATGGAGGATGAAGCGCAAAATGGCTGAGCTAATGGTAAGACAACAGACATACTTTTCCACACCTATTAAAAAAGCTGACGCTGGATGCCACCAAACCTGAGAGCTTCTGCCCGATCTCTCTTCTTCCTTTTGCTGCCAAAATTACAGAATCTCACATCAATTGTACCCTCACCAAATTCATAGAGGCTAACAATATCCTAGACCCGATGCAGAATGGTTTCAGGCCTGGTCACAGCACTGAATCCGCTATATTGGCTGTGACGGAACAACTGCGGTGCATTTTGGATGAGGGCCAGACTTCTGCTCTGATCCTCCTTGACCTTAGTGCCGCGTTTGACACGGTATCGCACAGAATTCTGTTGCAACGCCTTCAAGAGATTGGCATAGGAGATCTGGCTCTTGACTGGTTCATGTCGTTTCTAGCTGACAGATCCTTTCAAGTTATCTCCCCTCCCTATGGCTCCCAGAGGCAACCGGTAAACCGTGGGGTCCGTCTGGGCTAGGCCCTGAGACTGACACTCTTTAATATCTATGTCCCGCCCCTGGCGGAATTGGCTAAAAGCAGAGGCCTCTCCATGATCTCCCCTGCTGATGACACTCAGCTGATCATCTCGCTATCCAACCCCTGTGATCTGCATGTCACCAGGTTTCGTGAGGACATGATGGCCATCTCTGAATGGTTGACGACCAATTGCCTACAGCTTAACACTAGTAAATCTGAGATCCTACTGGTGGGCAAGGACACCCATATTTGGAACAATCAATGGTGGCCTCCGGCCCTGGGAATTTCGCCCACTCCTAAAGACACTGTAAAAAATCTGGGCGTGTGGCTAGTTAGCGCTTTCACCTTTCAAGCCCAGACAAAATCAGTGGCAGGCAGTTGCTTTGGTCTCCTACGCGGCCTGAGGCCACTACTCGGTTTCTTTGACTTTAATACTCGTCAAGTTATCGTCCAGTCCACCATCCTTTCTAGACTGGACCATTGTAACTCTTTATATCTGGGTGCTAACAAGGCCAGCATTTCCAGATTACAGAGGGTGCAGAACGCCGCAGCTCGTTCCATCTTTGCCCTTCCGCGGTCTTGCTCTACTTCTAAGTACCTGCGGAAATTACACTGGGTTCCGGTGGAAAAAGAGTCAAGTTCAAAGCCCTGTGCATTGCGCACAGAATCTTTCATGCCCAGGCCCCCTCTATTCTAACCAACCTTCTCACTCCTTATAAGCCTGAACGTGACCTTCGCTCATCACACCAATTTCGGGTGTGCACCCCCCGTGTTAAAAGAGCACGGGCGGGGGGATGCTCTTTCTGTGTGCTAGCTGCGTCCCTCTGGAACACTCTCCCTAGTACCATCAGGAACCTTCAGGATCTCAAGGTGTTTAGGAAGGCTGTCAAGACCTGGCTCTTCCCCTGAGTTCCCCGGCTGCAGTCTCGCCCTCCTTTTGGTCTTTTTATGGTGGATTTTAGCGCTGGGACGCCCCGTCACTGGGGCAGCCATGCGCTCTACAAATCTGATAACATAACATAAGAACCGGGGTTCGTAGGAGGCTTCCCCTTCTCTATAAAGACCACAATATTAAAACACCCCCATGAAGCGGAGGCAGCTCAGTTATGTTTAGAAAAATATCTATCATGTCTCTGGCAGGTTCTGGGAAGGATGTTACATAACATTCTATTGGCATTTCATCTGGCCCGGCCGCTTTACCAAATGCTTGACTGTATATAGCTAATCTGATTTCATTGGGAATTAAAGCAGTCTCCAGGAATTCACGATCTTCCCTCTCAAGCCCCTTTATTATTATTTTATCAAGAAAGACGTCCAACCGATCTTGTAGGGGAAATGTGCCATCTTGGTAAAGTTCTTCATAATACCCCTTGAATACTCTGGTGATAGGTGTGCTAGCCAGCCCCCTTCCCTGTCTAGTATGGAATCTATACAGCAGTTTGTTTTGGTCTCGTGTACGAAGGGCCAATAATCTCCCAACGCTCTGCCACTCGTAGCTTTCAGCCCTACGAGTCTGCTGTTTTTCCGCATGTGGCCTGCTATGGTCGCTATTAATCCTAGCGTTAGCCACAGTGATAGTTTGCAGCAGCTTCGCCATGATCAGCCTTATATGTTGTGCCTCGAGTTCAGAACGCTCGAGATAAAACCCCTGTCTCATTAACCTGCTGCCTCTGATTGTGAAAACCAAAGCTGGTGGTCTCACCCCTAATTCCAGCTTTAGTGAGTCTCACACTGCATCATCAGAGGCACTATTTCTGTTGATTGACAGGAACTCAGAAAGCCATTTCTCATGTGCTGAATATAACTGGTGTTGAGGAGTAATTTCCTGTCCAATGTCCGGCGCTGTAGTGTCCTGTTATCCCTCGTATCAGCGATCTCCAGAATCGTGTGGTTCTGGTCTGCAAAGACACGAGGGAGTCTCTTAATACTTAGATTTGACAATTCATTCAATTGTATGACAATATTGCTCCTATTTTTAATAAATAGCCCCCCCGACCCCTCCGCCTTCTCCCCTCCTCCAAGACTCCTCCCACCCACCCATGTGAAGCTCTCAGACCTGGGGTGGTCTGGTTGATGCCTTGTAGTCCCCCCTCTAGACCCGGAGCTGATTGTTACACCTAAATGATTACATCAGCGTGATTTCACCGTAACTGAATAACAACAACAAAATGAACTAACAGAAACAGAAAACAGAAAAAAAGCCATGCAGAGAGAGAGAGACCAAAAGCCAGAAGACAAAATATAGAGCACAGGAACCCTTTTCCCTCTCTTCCCCCCCCCCCCCCCTCTCCCTTCTCTTTATAGATAAGGGAGAATACCACATTCCAGAACGACCCTGATCAATCTTTGGGGTCTATACTGACCAAAAATCTGAAAATAATCAAAGATCAACCACCAAAATCGCCATATCCTGAAACCCAAAGAGATGTATCAGATCCGATCATTTCAGGCATTTATATTGCAACAGCCTATTAAATAATATTCCCCAAAAATTCCTTGGCCAGAGCTAAACATGTAAATACGACGTTGCCGGTCCAATTCTTCCAGCTTCCATTGTGTGTCCCTAAGCTGAGCCTCGGGGGCCTCTGCTTGTCCCTTGACAGCTGCCACATCCATCTCTGCTGCCGTCACCCGTCTTCCAGTGTGGTCATCCTCTCTGATATCTCAGAGCAGGTTTTAGCAACTTTTCGGATTGCCCCCTGCAGCCTCCTGGTTGCGGCCCGGCCCTGTGACCATCGGCCTCTATGTCTCGTCTCTATGTTCCATGACAGTTAATTTTCTAACAAAGATGGAGTTCCTCTTTAATAAGCGTTTATGCCTCTGAGGTCACAAAGGAAAGACTAAAATACCATAAATGGGCATTTATCCGCCAAATATTTGGAAACCACAATGATGTAAAAGCTGGTCTCTCGACACCTCCTCCAAGAATCTAAGTGAGGAAATTAGATTTTACACCAATCAGATAAGGCAATGAGCATACTACCCTCAGATAAAGAAACAGAGATGCTGACCTAAAATTAGGTGTTTTATTTTTATTTTTCACGCCTGCCGAAAATCCGTAAAACCAAGGAACATAATTGAGATTTACAAAGGTTCTCCAGGATGAGCCTGGAAATCATTGCCACTAAGAATACTTTGTGACATTCCGGCTGTGAATAACCATCTTCACCTAGATCACGGTTTTTGGTACTAAAGCAACATTTTTGGACCTTTTGAGAATGCTGGTCCTATTGTGGAGTAGCCACGTGCACGGTGTTTCTACAGATTAGCCAGGAGCTGGAGTTGTCTATAGCTGGTGAAGTCCGCCATCTTCAGGATCTCACATTATCATATAAAGATGCCCCAGACGGGTCTTTCCTTCCTGCTTTGTTTCTGGTTTGGAGGCTTCCAAGCCTGCTTTTCATAATGCTACTGAAGGGATGTATGTCACGATAGCAACGAAACAATATCAACCTGCAAGAATATCGACTCCACAATAGAGACTGCAAGTGTATGTTTAAGAGGAGTATAAGTAGGGAAGTATAGATGAATTATTCTTAACTCCACATCTATTCACCTCAATGATCTGGTGCTAGCCTATACTGCGCAGTTGACCATAACATTGGGATCCCCCACCCTACTAATGGTGCACTCAGACTACACGTTGCTTGTTCGAACTGCCTTGAACTGGGTGATCACGTGTATGAAGCTACTCAGGAGAGCAGAGGTAAATAAGTGTAAATAGGGCTACAGCGCACTGTACGTACACTTAAGACTTGTGGCACTGGGGGAGGGGCCTTGAATTGATGGTGTTCCTGTTTAAAATGTGATTTATTGAGTTAGCTGTATTCTGACCAGCAGGTCAGTCTGTGGTCTGGAAGAAGAGACAACTGGACAAAGGACAAAGGACTGTGGCCATAGGCATGACCTTGACAACAAACCTAATCAACTCAATGGAGGTGGGATGCCGGCCCACCCTCCTCTTTTGTGCTTGCCTCTGGCAAAAGAGGAGAGGTGGATGCCATGTGGGCATGATGTAGATGTCCATTGGGCATTAGAAGATGTCTGCCATCACCAGGAAAAACACAGTAATTGGGCACCTTAGGCTGACTAACACTTCCATCGAAAGCACTTGGCACAGATTACTCCTGGCATGTCGACCACAAAGGTGTGGCCCAGTATCAGCTGGCTTGGGTCAGACTGCCACAGTTTAAACATTGAAATTGTTCAGGTTCACAGGTAAGTCATACTTTACTTTTCTTTATTTGTTCAAGATTGTGTCGACAAGCAACACAAACAAAACGCAAAATGCAATATAAAATGTATAGCTTACGTTTCTATAATAGCCCCACTACCACATACAAAAACATTTCAGCAAAAGGTTAATATATCAATGCATTATTTAGCAGTCATTCAAACTGCTACAATCATTCCAGTTCGTAAATATCCATAAAATGACAGCCAAACAAAATTATAAAAGTCCTAGCCTATAACTATTTCTTAAATACAATTGCTTAACATTTTCCAATCCCGCAACATAATCTTATATTATTACGTTGTAAGATGTATTTATTAAGAGATCACAAACATGGTGAACATTTAAAACTCTAAAAATCAGGAGGTGGAGGCGTTTCCTTTCCTCAACTAAAGTTCTACAGAAGACAATTAGAAAACCCAGAGTTGAAGGAAAGTGATTCCAGAAAGGGCATAGAACACTTCGCATTCTTGCATAATTCAATGTTCCCTATTTGATAAAAGCTGCACCTGGCCAAGCCTCAGCATAAGCGACCACCTTCGAACCATAGAGCTCTTAATGCCGTGCAGGTAAGGTTGTAAGGCACCGCCATAACCAGTAGCTAATAAGTGAGACAACCTCGCTTGTACCTACATCCTCTAAATCACACTGTCTAGATTTGCCCTTGACTACTCTCTTTGAGACCCTCTTCCGTTGGACTGCAGATATACCCTCTGAATCAAAAGAAGGCGTGGCCCCAAGTCTGTCGTTGATACTCTGTACATTTCTCATCCATGGTGCTGATGTAGTGAGCTGTAAATGATCTTTAATCAACTGCCTTAACAAGCTCTCTGCTGCGATTGGCCCAGTAATTGAGAATCCTTTGCTGGTACTTATATGTTATGTTTGTCAAGCCCAATTCCAATCTCAGTGCACTATGAAGTTTACCCCTTGGACGATTTAATCATCTTTTCTAAATATTCATTTCTATTATCCTAAAGCGATTAATGTCTTTCTCCAAGAGGACTTCACAACCATACAGGAGCAGGTTTTCTATTTTCGTGTTCTAAGTTTCTTTAAGCCCTTCTATGGATTTATGCCCCAGTTTTGCATTGATTTTAAGCAATGCCTCTGTAATCGGCCACGCTCTTTGCTCCTGTGATCCATGTGTGTTATAAAATTAAAGTTGTATTTGAAAAGAAGACCTAGATATTTATACTCATTAACCACATCGAATTACGCACCATCCAACCACCATTTCTGATTTTTCTTCTATATAATTCTATTAGAGAAAAACCATCAGTTTTAGCAACATTTATTATCAACTCATTCTCTCCGCAATATTCTGCAAAACCGTTTAATGTCTCTGAAGTCCTACTGGTGTAAAATCAAATATAACTGTGTCATCTGTACAAAACAGGAAGGAAATAGCTTCTACCTCCACTTAAGGAATAAATGAAAAAAAAAAAAAAAAAATGTAAGTCCGTTTTTATATAGCGCAGCTACTCACCCTTACGGGTCTCAAGGCGCTGGGGGCCGGAGTGGAAATTAAGTGAGCTATTGCCCAGAGTCACATGGTGCTGAGCTGCCGCCGGAGATCGAACCGTGAACCCTGTGCTCCGGAGTCAGCTGCCCTGGCCGCTGCACCACACCTCTCCACTTGAATGGGGAACGAAATATTGTTCCCCATTACGATGGCCGAGGGACCGCCACCGACAGGCTGTCAGTGGCGGTCCCCCCGCCATCATAAAGTGGTTTCCCCCACGCCATATAAAGATGACGTGGGGAAGCGTGGTGTTCGGAAAGACCGACTGCTACGATCTAGATGGGCAGATCCAATCTGACCGCCCATCAGACTCACTGCATGTCCCCGAATTGCGGCAGTGTTTGTCAGGCACCGCCGTAGGGATTATAATATCCCTCTCTTCTGGTTGTTCCGCGGCGGCCAACCCGCTGTGAAATTAATAGCGGAAATGGATTTGGGGGCCTGTAGCAGGCCCACCTTCATCCCTGGGGCAGGGACATGTGCCCTGGGGGGCACATATGGTGCCCTACTACATAAACCTGCACCATGTGGCAGGCACCGCATGGTGCCTGCAACGTAGTGCAGTGCTATGTACACTCCATATTTTTTTAATTGCGGCGGGGGCTGCTGACCGCATCCCCGCAGCACTACAAATAATAGGGAATGCGACCGCCGTGGTGGCAGTTGCATCATTATTCGGATTGTGGGTAGGCCGCTTCATAGGCGGCCGGTCCCAAATGCGATACGATGGCAGACGGACTGAAGTCCGTCCACCATCGTAATGAGGCCCTTAGTTCGGGCTATGAGTGTGTAGGCCATATAGATAGAAAACTGCAGTGAGGAAAATATACACCCTTTATTTAAGCCTTTAGGAGCCTCAATCCTCCTTAATAAAGAACCTTTGCTTCCCATTTCCACTCTTTAACATGATCCCTCATGAAACATAACAGCAACATATTTCCCAACGTAGCCTTCAAGCGAGCCCACATAGAGGTAGTGGATTTGTACGCATAGATCACTACAAGGCACATAAGTAGGAGTGTATGCTTCAGAGCTGCATAACATTGCAGTCTTCACTGTACCTGAATCCCACCTGCTCTGGGGAAAGACATTTTCTGTGAGGAGCTGGATGGAACTGGCACTGAGGTGTAATTGATACAGGTTGAGAAAGTGCAGGCCTGAAGGGACATTCTCTGTGAGATACCTAGGTGGAAGTGATTGCACTCAGGGATTTTGGGCTTCATTGCGATGTCGTTTTAAGAAAAACAGCGGTTCAATTTGGCCCGAATGGGTCTTATACAACCAAGTGAAACCCTCGAGAAGGTCACAAGGTAAAGCTTTTTGGGGTAGACAATTAATCATTAAATGATTAATTGTCTACCCCAAAAAGCTTTACCTTGTGACCTTCTCGAGGGTTTCACTTGGTTGTATAGGACCCATTCGGGCCAAATTGAACCGCTGTTTTTCTTAAAACACATGTTAACCCCAGGTTCTTTTAACGGGGTACCCTTGTTTCACTATACTAATCATTGCGATGTCGGGCAGAAACTTTCTGCCTGACACCATCTCAGATTTGGGAACCAACCAACCAGTGGTCCGCAGCTCTTCCCGACCGATTACGATGCGACCGAACTCTGTTCGTTCTGAGTTCCATTGTTCCCTATGGGAACACTTGTTCCTCACGGCAACACAGGCTCCTATGGGGAAATGGGGTGTGTGTGGAAAACCCTGCACCCTGTCGTGGGCACCCCACTGTGCCTGCCACATAGTGCAGGGTTTTACAGGGGGGTCCCTTAGGTACCTCCTCGGCCTCCAACCGGAGGCCTCAGGATGAAGGGGGCCCTGCCAGGGGCCCCCAAAGTCACTTTCCGACAGCCTTTTCGTGTCAGACAGGCCAACTCCGAAAAGCTGTTGGAAATCGACATCATAATCGGTCAGTCGGAAACGCTGTCCATAGAGGTGCACGATGCCGTTCCGACCGACACGAATACTCAGAGAGCGAGTCGGAACCAATTTGGAATACCTGTGCTGTTTCCTTTCCAACCGCGAACATCGTAATCCGTCGGGCGGATCGTAAACCGACCGAGTCGGTCGGAAGGGTTCCGAAGCGGTCTAGGAGATTTCGAGTGTCGGGCGGAGGCTTTCTGCCCGACATCGTAATGAGGCCCTAAGTTGTGACCTTCCTACTATTAGTCGCTTGCAAAGCTGGTGGAAGGTTCCGCCAAGACATTTTTTCACACAAAAGGGCTCGATGGATGGTGTCAAATGCCGTTGACAAATCTATTAATGAAACACAAATAGGCTGTTTTCATTTAAAAACATAATCCTCAACCAACAGTTTCAATATATAAGACAACTGTAGACAGTTTAGTGGCTACTGCAGAAATCTAATTGTACTTTGGGGAGCATGCCCTCCTTTAATGCCCACTCTTCCAATATGTGTAAAGGTGTTTAGCAAAAATCTTACTCAGGATATTCAACAGGCTGACCAATCAATAACTCTTAGGAGACTCTGTGGCCCCTTTTCATGAATCTGAACTCTTATTCTTTCTTTCCAGGATGCTGGTGCATCATAACCACTTATTAAAAGCTAAAAGCACCAGTCAATACTTGTGCCCACAAAGTGGGGTTAACCAGGCAATCCATTTCACCTTTCTGGACTGGACCGGGAATATTGTCTGTTCCCTCTGAAGGTGTAAGAACTGCACTCTAGGACACCTTAGACCAGTGAATTTTATGTTAAGCCTTTCCTTTTGGGTACCTACAAAGTCCACCTTCTACTGCCCTTATATGGAGTGGGGAGGCAAGTGCCACTGGCTCTGCTTCGTACTTCTTCTGTAGTTCCTCTACTTTCGAAGTTTTTGTCTTGTAGAGCGGATTAAATGTGGAGGTGGAGTGTATTAGAAGGTGGGAGTCTCTGCCCATTCCAGAGATGCCACATCACCCTTCCACTCCTGAAACACACTTCAGTCAGGAGCAGACCACAGAGTGGCTCAATCCCCTGTACAGCATTCTGACAGGCAGAATCAAGCAAGGTGTCGTCTGTAAGAGCTCATCATGGGCTAAGCTCCACCTTCAACCTTCACTGCGAAACTGGTTTCTTCGCTCCACAACTTCAAAAGAAACCCATGGTGTGGGGGGCACTAGATAGCCCATAGCAGATGGCTGCACTCTAGTGCAGCTCTGCCTGCTGGGACTCAATATCTGTCCATAATCATGCTTATTGGTGTCCATCCGACTTTGTACTTTGGGGCATAATGTACAGGAAGATGCAGTGCACCTGAGTTCCCCAAAAAACTGAGGAAAACTGCGCCATGTGATGCCCGGCAGCGAGTTTTCGCAGACCCGCTGGGTGCAGTCCTATGTGCCTAAGATGGCAGTGTTGTGAGCTGTGGAGCAGCTTGGAGACGGGCCGGATGGGATCCGAGCAGCAGAGCGTAAGTAAATAAAGTAGCTGTGACAGTGCATAGCGGCGCTGAGAAGATGCATGCACCCCGGGAACGCTGAGGAGGTGCATGCCCTCGGGGAACGGAGCATCAGCTGTGAAGGGCGATCTGGTCTGCGACATCCTGAGTTCTTGCGGCCTGTTGCAGAACACGACACTGGAGATCGCCATTGATGATTTTGCACTGCGCTACTGGGGAGAGACTCCGACACTGCCCCAAGGGGACAGGAGAGTGCTGTATGAGTTTAGGACCCCTGGCCCGCCTGTCAGAAATGGAGTGGAGGACTTCGAGGCGGAGAGCGATAGAGGTGTGGAAAGTGTGCTGGTGACAGGGCCTGATGAGGAGTGCACCGGCGTGGAAGATGATCTGCAGCCTAAGGGCACCTCCCTGCTAGGCGCACGCTGGCCATGAGACACTGACTGACTGGGCAAACCACAAACTGTAATAAGAAGGGAAAGGAATTGGTCAAGCCCAGGTACGAGAGGCTGCGCTGTTCTTGGCGGTATAAGCGCGGACACAATATAAAGACCTACAACGCCCTAAGGGCCAGATGTACAACAGTTTTTTGCGGTCGCAAAGGGGTTTTAGGCCTGTTTGCGACCGCAAAAAATATGTGGCC
The DNA here is from genome assembly GCA_963921515.1 of Calotriton arnoldi. Classification (NCBI taxonomy): domain Eukaryota; kingdom Metazoa; phylum Chordata; class Amphibia; order Caudata; family Salamandridae; genus Calotriton; species Calotriton arnoldi. The sequence goes on from CAWUFW010007718.1 coordinate 582,835, forward strand.
AATGTACCAACTCTATTTTGCGACTCGCTAATCAATTAGCGACTCGCAAAATAGGGTTTGCGACTCGCTACTAGGAAGGGGCGTTCCAAGGGCGTCCCCTCCTAATAGCGACTCCAAAACCTATGTATGAATGTTTTGGAATTGCGGTCGCAAAACACACGCAGTTTAACACCCTTCTCAGAAGGGTGGTAAGGCACTCGCAAACGGGAAGGGGTCCCAAGGGGACAAAAAAGGGACCCCTTCCCCTTTGGGAATGCATGCGCAAATATTTTTTTAGGGCAGGAAGTGGTCGCAGGGACCACAGCCTGCCCTTAAAAAATGAAACTGAAAAGATTAATTTTTATTTTTTAAATGCATCCCGTTTTCCTTTAAGGAAAACGGGCTGCATTTTTTTTAAAAACTGCTTTCTTGACAAAGCAGTCCCAGACATGGTGGTCTGCTGACCATAGCCGGCCGCCATCCCTGGGAGTGCAAGCTATTCCCAATGGGGTCGCAAATTACGACAGCCTCATTAATATTCATGAGGCATGCAATTTGCGACCCCATTGGGAATCGCAAACAGTGTCTCAGACACTGTTGTACATAGCATTTTGCGACTCGGAAATTGCAACTCGCAATTTGTCGCAATTTGTGAGTCGCAAAATGCTATGGTCGTACATCTGGCCCTAAGTGAGAAATCTGTTCGCTGCAGATATACCTAACTTACGCAGAGGTAGGCTGAACCAGCTGAACCGATTCCTCTCCTCGCTGGGGAGGTGATGTGTACTTGCACCGCAACATATTTCCCAACACAGCCTGCACGGGAGGCCACATACATGTAGAGGATTGGTGCGCATAGATCACTACAAGGCATATAAGTACGTGTGTATGCTTAAGTGCTACATAACATTGTGGTCTTCACTGTGCCTGAATCCCACCTGCTCTGGAGAAAGACATTTTCTGTGAGGAGCTGGATGGAACTGGCACAGAGGTGTAACTGATACTGTTGGAGAAAGTGCACGCCGGAAGGGACACTCTCTGTGAGATACTAAGGTGAAGTGATTGAACTCAGGGACTACGGGGCCGATTCCGATGTCGGACGGACCGGAGTCTGTCCGACATCGGCCAGGATCTGGAACCGAACAACCTCTTGTCGTTGGTTCCAGACCTGCAAGTAGGATGCGACTGAACCCTGTTCGGTCGCAAACCTATACTTAACAATGGGAGCACCCGGTGGCAGGCACCCGAGGTGCAGGGATCAACAAGGGGTCACCATTGGTGCCCCCTAGTCTGCCATTCGGCAGCCTCGCTCCTATGGGGGCCCTAATGGGGGCCCCCAAAAACAGTTTTCCACTGCCTTTCTGTGTCAGAAAGGCCGGTACAGAAAGGCAGTGGAAAAATGCCATCGTACTCCCATGGCCGGAAAGAGCCGTCGGGGGAGTACTGAAGGGTTTCCGGATGGCGGACGGGCTCTCCAAGTCCATCGGAAGCCATCCCGAAAACCGAGTCGGATTCCTTTCTGACGAGCCCATCGGAATAGCTTGGTCGGAAAGGAATCCGAATGGGCAAGTCCGATGCAGTTAGGAATGGCCCCAACCGAAGGTCGGGGCCATTCCTAACCGCATCTGAATTGGGTCCTAAGGGACTGATTCTGATGCGATTAGGAAGTCCTCCTAACTGCATTTTCTCTGTCCAAATCAGATTGGGAATGTGTCTTTCCAACCGACTCGGAAAGGTTTCCAACCGACCGAGTATGATGCGAGTTAGGCGTTAGGAATATCCCAATCCAAACCCGACAGCATTTGGAATGACCAAGCCATACAGAGCAGAATTGTCATCTCTACAGGCTGCGTCTCCAAATGACCGAGTATGATGCTGGATTTGGGCAGACTTTCCAAATTGTGCCGTCTGACTCGAATCAGCAGTCGGAATCAGACTTTGGGGGCCTGTAGTGGGCCCCCCTGCACCTGGAGCCTTCCTAATCGGGCCCGTGGAGGTACCCATAGGTCTTTCCTTACCAGCCATGCACAGTGCTGCAGGCACCAGGGGGTGCCCGCCACAGGGTGCCTGATTTTCTCCAGCCACCCCTTTCTTCAATGGGAGCCTGTGCATTTGGTCGGAACAAAGGCTCCCACTGAAGTCAATCGGAGTCCAACCAAGTCGTATCTGGAAGCATCTGGATGCATCGTACTCGGTCGGTTGGGCTCTCCCGATCCGATTCGGTTAGAAACCATTCCCAAACCCATTCGGTTGGGAAGCTTTCCAAACCACATCAGAATTGGGCCCTAAGTTGTGACCTTTCTACTACTAGCCGCTTGCACGCCTGTTCTCATGATAGGTAAGGCAGATAGACACCAGCCGTGCCTCACTTTCGAATCTCAGTTACTCATTAAATCTCGGTCTGAATCTGTGCCGGAACCAAATGGTGACGCATTGCCTGCAAGCGCAACAACCCTGGAGCACACATTACTTGCCATGCAGCAAAGTCTCCAATCTATAGATTGGAAGAGAGACTCTCTCAGTCTTCGTATGGATCAAATGGCAGTTAAGTTGGATAAACAAACCACAGAGCAGCGAATACCTACTGTGCAGGATGACCTGCAATCTATCTCATCAAAATGCCTAAATATAGATAAGGTATTGGCGGTGAAACAGGCCAAGAAGGAAAGCCTCAAAGCGCGATCCCGCCACAACAACCAGAGAATTAAGGGAATACCAGAATCCACAAACACAGGCCCAATGGAGCACTTTGTGAAAGATATGCTTTGAGCGGTTCACTGACAGAATATCGACCCCAGAAATATTGAGGAAAAAAATTATTGAGGCAAAAATATAGAATACAAAAATATCGTCTGCCTATACTTAAAAGGTTAAAAATATTGGAAAAAAATATTGTTTAAAATAATATCGTTGTATTAAATATCGATTTTGTAATATATAAAAATTAAAATATTAAAATAAACATATATTACATACTAACATTAATTTATAAAAACTTAAATGTATATTTTAACAAATATAACAAATAAACTTACTTTTAAAAATGTAAACACATACATATATATATATATATGAACATACATATATTAAAAAAATAAGTAAACTATTTTAAATAATGATATAATTTAAAAAATTGTAAATATTATATCATCAAAAATAAATCTACACATATTTAAATATACCAAAAACATAAAATATTAAAAAAGGAAACCAATTTAATGCAAAATAAAAATTAAACAACACACATTTTTTACAATTTAATATAAAATAATTTACAAACTAAAATATTGAAAATTATAAATATTAATATTATTGTCATTAACCAAATACATAATTATATAAATTAAATCAACATAAAATAAATTATTAAAAATTAAAATAAATACATATACATATACCACTACTTAAAAAAACAACATTTTTATACTAAATAAATATTTAAAAAATTACTTCCACCTAACACAACAGTAACAAATATTTTTACATCACACAAAAATTAAATTTAGTACTCTAACTACAATAAATATAAAATTACATAAAATATAACATTGCAAAATACTACAATTTACTATTCCACTACGATTAACACAACAATAAAATGATAATTTATTTTAAAAAAAAGTTAATATTCCCCCTCCATTCAGTGTTGGATTGCGGAGGGGTTGTTACACATTCATCGCAATGACATCACAGGCGAGTAACAAAATGTTTGTGTGCCAGTGGAGAATGTTCCTCGTTGCCTTTGTTGTGTTCCTTGCAGAGTCATTCAGCCATGCAGGAGTTGTATTCTCGGTTGAAGGCTTGGTGGGAGGAGACTGTCTGAGAGACTGAACTACAATTCCCATGATTCCTGCTGAACCGGAAGTATAAAAGCAGCTTCCGGGTTCAGCACGCTGCAGATTATTCTTGCCGGATCTCTGAAGCAGAGCTGCTGTGCGTTTGTATCGGAGTCTTCTTGTGGGTAAGGGTGCAGTGCACCAATCAAAGTTTGGATTGTTGAAACGGTGGCTGAGACAAGGTTACTCTCTAATCACTACGAGGCTCTGTCCATATAAACAAAGTGGACATTTCTTTCTGTGTCTGGAAGGTGTTCCCCAAAAACATTTTTTGTGGTGAAGTATTTGCCGGTGTTATTCCTAAGACAATTCACGGTTCGGTGAGTATTCTTCACCTTGCCCGGATAACTTGTTCGCATCTGAACTCTTTGGTATTTGGGGGAGAGAAACAGCTGTGAATTGTACCAAAAAAAACACCAAACAACAGTGTGAAAGGATCATGGCTTCCTGCAATATTTTGATAGGCTTTCAGTGTATCAATTTTGTTACTGAAATAAAAAAGTCCTAAGGAATTTATGAACTATACAAACGGAAGTTGCAGTTACGAAAATGAATAGCACTGATTCCTTGATTGCTATGAGACAAATTTGTTACCCTTTGGAACATTTATTAGTTCATTTGTATTCTCTTTCCGATATCCTAACAGGGCATCTTTTGAGTCCTGGTTGGTTCAATCCCTGTGAGGCTTGTCTTCTTGTTCTATTTGGTAGGTATTCATTATTATGGGAATGGTGAGGGTAAATCTACCAGTACAGGTTTAGGTAGATAAATTGTATTTTTATATTGCAGTATTGCTCTGAGGAAAGAGGAGCACTTGGACTCTTGTCCTTGGACACAAGGTTATCCAAGGTTATTTTCATTTGCTGGTAAAAAATTACATATACTAGTATAGAAGAATTTCGATGATCATTAATCATTCAACATATATATAACAAGTTCATATGTTATGTTTGCAGATCTCCTTCCCTGCCGTTCCCTTCCCATCCTTCCCTCACTTGATCACCTTAATAATCTGTGCTATTATAGCAATCGGATTCAAGGCTATCAAGAGGTGGACCACTTTGAGCAGCAAGCCGATCCCGAGGGACTTGATTATTAAGAATCAACAGGGGTAAACATTAATATTCCTACTCCAGTCAGTGCAACAGTAGGGAAAGTGTTGGATTGCAGAAGGGTGCATTTTACTATTCCCACTCCATTCAGTGCAACAGAAGGGAAAGTGTTGGATTGCAGAGGGGAAACATTTACTATTCCCACTTCAGTCAGTGCAATAGTATAAAAGTGTTGTAATTTAAAATTAAAAAAAATATTGTATTCGCTCTGCAGTCAGTACTACATTACAAACAAAAAAAATCTACAAATACGAAAACTAATAAAAAAAAAAAGTTTAAAAAAAAGATCTAAAATATAATATGTAACAAATTTTAAAAAATAATGAAAATTAAAACATTTCATAAAAATAAAAGCATATAAAAATATTACAAACAATATTTAAAATGTAATTCAATATTATTTTACATATAAAAAGCATTCTCTTAAAAACTATTTATTAATAAATGTAATTGATAAAATAAGTTTAGCTATAATTTCCTCCCACAATATACCCCTAAAAACCCCAGAACCCAAACCTAAAATTAAAAAAAATCTAACACAATTAACTTAATTTATAATCAATTAAATAATTCATATTAATTAACAAACAATTGATTACAATGAAATAATTTCCAACCCTGTACACCCATAAATCCCACAACCCACTCATACATTTTATTAAAAAAATTAACCTACACTATTAAGATAATTAATGATCAATTAAATAATTAATATTAAATAACAATTAATTAATAATGATAATTAACTAAAATTAAATTAATTTACATCCTACCTTCTACCCCAATAACCCCTACAATCCACATTAAAAATTAAATTAAAAACATTATTTACAATATTAACATAATTAATTGCCAATTAAATAATTAACATTGATTAACAATTAAAAAGATTAATTACACAATAAACAACATTAATTATTATTAATTAAATAAATAATGTTTATAAAAAAAGAAACATCAATTCATTATAATTAATTTACTTCCCACCCTGTACCCCTATAAACCCACAACCCGCTACGGTACCATAAATAATAAAAATTACTTAAATAAAATGTAATAACTACTAAAATGTTTACAAATACATTAAAAAACATAAAAAATATTGAAACTAAAACCACTACATCATATACATATAAAATTTATAACAAAATACATAACAAAAAATAAAAATCGATATTCCTTACCTTAAAATAGATATTCTTGATAACGATATTCTTGCACTTGATATTTCCATTCTACAATATGTTTCACTCGATATTAATGTCAGTCGTTATTTTTTACTCGATATTCTGTCTCACCACCGCTTTGAGCTGTATTTGGTGCACAGAATATCTCCAACATGTTGGGGGTGGAGCGCGCCCACAGATCACTGGCAAAAAGGGCTGACACCCTGTCCAATTATAGCAAGACTTCTCAATTATAGAGCTCGAGATGCGGTACTCCATATGGCAAGGGAGAATGGCGACATCCAATATCAAAGTAATGTTGCAGCATTCTTTCTGGACTTCGCGATGGCAGTACAGGCTGCAGCAGCCAGGAATCAAGTTTGCTATGCTATACCCTGCCAGACTGCGGGTGGATCACCGTGGATCGAAAGAAATTCTGACGACTCCAAAGGCAGCACTGTCATTTATCAAAACTCTCCATTCCCCACACAGTGAAAAGACCAAGCCGGATTTAGAGGACCAGGCTGACTAACCTGCCAAAATCCCTGAATGATGCAGTTCAGTACCACAGCGGTATTGGTAACATGTTTTAGCACCATGTTGATACCCAATGTACATAGGAAAGAATTTGCGCCTCCACCGTATAAATGCAGGCACAATTAAGTTGGTGGTAATTCTTTGACAGTGCCACTAACTTCGCTAGTTTCGGCAACCTAAGGATGCTTAATGGCCAGCTGCGGGAGTCTTGTGCAGCGATGGGAACCTATTGACCAAGGAAATAGCACCAGCGACCCTGGTATCTCCTATGAGATAACACTCAGTGGCCAAAACATAAATATTCATCGCCACCTCCTGACCAACGGGTGGTTGGTGGAGCCCTGGTGATCCCCCTCCCCCCCAAAGTGGGTGCACCCCAAATGATTTCCTTTTTTAAATATTATACTTATAATAATGATTAATACTGATGATGTAATTGTGTTTTGTCTATTAGTGGGGCGTTGGTATGCTGATGTCTTCAGTGAATCTGGGTTGCTAAAATGGGTGGCGGGGTAGTTTTCATTTGTTTATGTTTTTATGTTTTTACCACAGTACAATCGAAGATAACATGCATGTACAAGTTTGTTTAACATGGAATGTTCATGGGTTAAAAAATCCGAGGAAAACAAGGCAGGTGTTGGCATACTGAGATAGGCATCATGTACAAAACACTGTTCTTCAGGAGACACACCTCGCTAGACAAACGGAAGGTGGTATTGGAGCCAGTTGGGCTTATGTCGGAGTGGCTTCCTCCTATTCTTTGTACTCTAGGGGGGTTCTCATATTAATCAAGAAGGGAGTTCAATTCACACTTACACACTCTGAAACAGATGATGAGGGATGTTTTGTGTTATTGCAGGGCAGACTATATGGCACCCTAATTACCCGCATAGCCACATATGGGCCTAATATAGATGATCCCAAGTTTTATACACGAATATGGCATTAATTATACAAGTTACAGCCCACAGCTATTATTTGGAGAGTTGACCTAAACTTATATCTAGACCCCTTGGCGGATAGATCAGCTATCAGCTACAGAAGACTGGAAAGGCAAAAACTCTTACCGGGTCTTGAGTGAGGAAATGGACAAAAGCGTATGAGTGGACCTACGGCAACTATGGCATCCAGGAGGGTTGGAGGGAACGTTCACCTCATCTGTACATGGGACATGGTTCAGACCGGATTATTGGTTAATGACTAGAGAGGTCAATACATGGACGTCTGCAGTACAACACATGCCCAGAACACTATCTGAGCATGCGCCGGTGAGACTGGTGCTGGAGCTGCGGACAAGTATCCCTGCACCCTTTGCCTGGTGATTTTAACCCACAGCCCTACACAACCCTGAGTTTACAAGTGGTCTGCGAGTGGCAATCCTGGACTACTTTGCAAATAATGTGGGATCTGTGAAGAGAGGAGTTCAATGTGTGCATTCGGGGATATGCATCAGCACGCAGGCAGGGGTATTACGAGATTTTTTGCACACTCAGTTACAAACAATAGACCACAATCTTCGGACTTTAGAAACCCAATATGAGAGTGCACCCAGTCTCCACCTACTAGCTGAAATACAAGAACAGCTCACTGCTTACAAAGATATAGCGGAGAAAGAAGTCTGCCACCTCTCTAAGTGACATGTAGCGAGGTCATACGGGTAGGGAGGCCATCCTGTAGAAATCTAGTGACTCCGGCCAGAGAGCTTCTTCGCACATAACACACATTAATATGGCTGAGGGGTTGCGAGTTCATGACACTCTGGGGCCGATTCCGATTCGGGCCAAAAAACGTACCGACCGACTCGGAGCCGGAATAAATACCGACCGACACGTACCGGTGCAACCCGACCCGCAAAGTACGATGAGAAGCGTGCGAAATACGACCGACTCGTACGGAACACAAGCCGAACGACCGAGCCGCGCGGAAAACAGCCATCCGGCCGGAAAAGCACGCAAATCGAACCGACCGACACGCACCAGGAAGAATCCCGAACGAAACGTACCCGCGAACTCCTACCCGCCAAGTACGATGCAACATGTGGAAAACACGACCGAGTCGCACAGAGCCCAAGCCGCACGACCGACACGCATTCAAAACTGCGAGCCGAAGCAACCCAAAACCCCGCGACCGACGCGTACGCAGCACAGAAAACAGCACAAACACAGCGTGAACGAATCTGAGAGGCTCGCACGAGACAACTGGAAGGTCCGACTCGGTCACAAGAACGTCTCCTACATGCACAAAAAGACCCAAGGAAAAAAAAACACAAAAAAAGGCCAAACAAGCTATCACAAAGCAAATAAATACTGGGGGGGGGAAACAGGGAACAAAGACACACCCACAACTCCACCCATATAAAGGACACAAATCCCTACCATGATCCTTTGCAAATTCAAATTACCTGCCAGCACCCAACACCAACAGACAGCAACCACACACACACTCACAGCTCATCCATCACACAAGCCACACACCAGCAGCACCACCACAACAAATAGCACCCTCACATACACCCAGCAAAACACACACTCACACACCCTCACTTGCACACCAACACACACATCACACACCAGCACCACCCAACACCATGCCCCCAAAGAAGAATCACAAGTTCCTAGATAGTGAATTGGAAGTCCTGGTAGATGAGATCCTCAGGGTAGAGCCACAGCTTTTGGCACATTGGTCCAACAGATACCCATGGCGCAGAAAACCAAGATGTGGGAGAGGATCGTCGACAGGGTGAACGCACAATCACCATGTTTGCGCACAAAGGTAGACATCCAGAACAGGTGGTATGACGTGCGCAGGAGGGTCAAGGAGCTGTTGAAGAAGGACTACATCGTGAGCCAACACACCGGCAGTGGCCCTCCTGCCAAACCAGTATACCTCAGGCCCTGGGAGGAGAAGGTGCGGGCCATCCTACCACCAGTGAGCGTCCATGGACTAGAAAACATCCCAGAGCCTGGTGAGTACACAACAAATGTACACAATAATGTGCCACAATACACACACATCACTGTCAAGGGGAGAGTCAAACCATGCACCCTTAGCAAATACACACCAACCAAAACAGATCATCCCAAAATGTGTATGTCAGCCAGATAAACACAATACATGCCAGCTCATAGTGAAATGTAACTGTGTCATGACATGTACAAACCTAACAACAAATAGAGCTAGGCAGTGGCACAAATATAACCAACAAACACAGTCAGACATGTAGCCACCACCACAACACCACCTCACAGGAAGCTCACTGAAAGGAAGGAATACTGTGTATGCTGGGCAAGTCAGTGTAGCCAATAGCATCATGGGAGTCGTAGTCACAGAAATTGCCCACCCTCACAATGCGCACATCAACACCACCATGAACCATGCCCACATCACAGGGAGTGCAAAACAACTGACAAGATGGCTGACACTGGCTACTGCTGTGGGGAGCACAAGGCCCTGCTGGCAACTGTGCACCAACCAACAGCAGGACACCACTGACTGACATCCTGAAAGACAACTTGCACTCCCTGCAATGGGAGCACGTTACATGGTGGGATATCTGGCTGGGTGGGAAGGAGGACTCACAGCACTGACCATAGTCACCAGCAGCTCCACCCACACACCCCCCTAACACAAACTACACACAACTCACCTGGGAGAAAGCATTGCCTCACACACCAATCAAATATCCCACAAAGAACCACAACCCTGGGTCATGCAGTGTGAAGCACAGGGACACACATGGGACTTGTAGCAAAACAATCCCCAGGATAACACTGTCAGCCAACTTGTCAGCACAGGCACACAACCCCACAGGGAAGCTGAGTCAAAAGGAAGGAAGCATGGGCATGCTGGGAAGGGGGTGGAGGTAAAAGCATGATGGGAGTGGTAGTCACAGCCCAACATCCCCCACCCACATGGCCCAGCAAGAACACACCCAAGCATGCACACCTCACAGGGAGTCAAAAGCCACTTCAAAGATGTCTGACACTGGTGCTCTGTTGTGGGGAGCACAAGGCCAAGCTGGGAACTGGCCAACAACCAACAGCAGGACACCACTGAAAGCCATCTTGCCATTGCTGTCACACCCACACACAGTGAAGTACACTCAAAAGGAAGGAAGTATGGGCATGCTGGGAAGGGGGGTGGAGGCAATAGCATGATGGGAGTGGTAGTCACAGCTCAACATCCCCCCACATGGCCCAGCAAGCTCACACTGAAGCATGCACACCTCACAGAGAGTGGAAAGCCCCATCAAAGATGTCTGACACTGGTGCTCTGTTGTGGGGAACACAAGGCCATGCTGGGAACTGGCCAACAACTAACAGCAGGACACCACTGTCAGCCATCTTGCCATTGCTGTCACACCCACACACAGTGAAGTACACTCAAAAGGAAGGAAGTATGGGCATGCTGGGAAGGGGGTGGAGGCAATAGCATGATGGGAGTGGTAGTCACAGATATTGGTCAGCCTCACAATTGGCCCATCAACACCACCCTGAACCATGCACACATCACAGGGAGTGGAAAACAACTGACAAGATGGCTGACACTGGCTACTGCTGTGGGGAGCACAAGGCCCTGCTGGCAACTGTGCACCAACCAACAGCAGGACACCACTGACTGACATCCTGAAAGACAAATTGCACTCCCTGCAATGGAAGCACGTTCCATGGTGGGATATCTGGCTGGGTGGGAAGGAGGGCCGGATGTCAACCAAATACAACCAATGCAGACCATGTACACACCCCAACATTCACATGGAAATGCCCAAATAATGCAGGACAATGTGCTACACCAATATCAACCCCTGACTGTGACAACTTAGGACAATGCAATGTACAGGCCTGCATCCAGAGGCACAGTCACAACTGTCAGGTGTGTCAACCATTGATGCCTGCAGAAACATAACATACATTGTGTGTGTCTCCCAAAAACAGGTGATGATGGGGACACAGCAGCAGACGCTGAGGAGTCCCCGTCCCAGGCTCAAGAGGATACGGAGCTCACTGGTGTGGAACAGCCTCTGCCCTCCTCGGATGAAGAAGACCAACCTGGCACCTCTGGAGCAAGTCATCATGCAGCACCAGCAGGACCACCAGCTGCACCCCCTGCACCCACCCCTCCAACGACTGTCAACACACATACCACCCCTGCCGACATGGAAAGACCAAGGAGCACCACCACCACCAGCACAGGGACCCTGGACCAACGTGGGGCCATGGACACCAACACCACCAACAACCCCCAAGGGGGCCCAGGGTCACCTGTGCGTGCCACCTCAGGTACAGCACGTGTCGCCAGGGGTGGTGGGAGGGGTGGGAGTTGCAAATTCCTCTGTTGAAAGTAGTACGCAAATAATAAAAAGAAAAACTACAATTTGAATAAAAAAATCCCAGGCTGCATGGTTGGGGGCTTTATGTGTTTATTTTGTTGCAATGCGTGATGCATTCAGTTTGAAGACAGATCACTTGAGCTTTACAGACCTTGCACATTTTTAAAGGACACTGAAACAAGCAAATGAAAGCAGTGGACGGGCTGTAAGTCCACAATTAATAACCATCTTGAGGACTGGGGAATGCAATATTGAAAATACCGTACCTATGTCATAAAGGATTTTAGAAAAAAAACTGTTTTGTTATGTCAAAATTAAATAATAAAATAAATAAATATGTATAATTTGAGCTATGAATTTTATGTTACACTGTTTTCATCCCCTCTTGTTATACTATGTCAACTGCAAATCCTTCTATCAAAGCTCTCAACTGTGAATCCTTTTATCAATGCTATGTCTTGTAAAGCGCTCTGATACCCTCGAGTCTAGCCAGTGCTCCATAAAACTCTCAAATAAATATATAAGTATATACTAAAGTAAATGCAAAAAGAGCGACCACCTGAGAACATTAAGATCTACGGGCCCGGAACATGTATAGAGTAACCAAACGTAGGAACCTCCATCTGACCCTATTCCTTAACCATCATACCTCATCAATTATTCATTCTGGTGCAAGTGGCTCAGTGACTACACAAATAAGTATTAACATATGTTTATTTTTGTCACATCTCATATAACATTAAATTGTAATTTACAATATATTCATTTAGTATGTTGGGCTGGACATGCACCTCTCAAAAATATCAAAATTGTTAACAGTCATACACAAGTATATACACAATTCATCTCCCTCTCTCAAAAACCATACTAATCACTCATTCATGATCACTATTCCAACAAAAATAGAGCAAAAACAGATATACAATGAAATCCAACTAATACAGGTTTGGTTCAGGTCTAACTATTACACAGTAGCATCATCGGTTTGTTATATAATGGATTTCAAAATTCTCAATTAATACAATGGATTAGACAATTAGCAGTATTATATAGTGTTTTAAACTGTGGCTTCAACACTCATCCTCAACACACGTTTCCGCGTTCCGCCTTCTTCAGGAGTGACACAAGCCGCATATAGCACTTAAAGCCTGTTAACGTATAATGTAAAGATACTGAGCCAAGCATTGCACCAGAGCACTAACAATGAAATGCGACTAAATAAAAACAGTCTCCTTAGCCACAAAGTCCACCGAGAGAATGACGTGCCATCACCAAAACAGAAAAGAGTTGTGTGTCCATAACAAACCCAGCAATCCACCAAAATCCAAGGGCTGGCCAAGGCCGGCCACACCGATAACTGCCCATTTGGACTTCAGAGAAAAGCAAGAATATAAAATAGAAGAGCCTGTTCCTGAAAACAAAAAGCATTCAGAAGAATGTCCCGAAAAAGCATGCCTTTCCCAGGTTCTTATGATCATGGATCGAGACAAGGGAAATAAGTTACCTACCAGAATCTACAGCTTAAACTTTTGCCCTTCGACAATGGAACCTCCGACATGGAGATGTAGGGGCGAAAACAATTTTAAGCCCCTAACTAAACACAGGAGGCTGAAAACAAAGAGCCATGTATGAGCGTTCAGGGCCTTACAATGCACCAGTGTGCAGAGTCTAGGGTATATCAAAGGAATACCGTACCTTAATAATACTATAGAGGGATGTAAGAGCCGCTTTTATACCAAGTGGGACATCCGTCCCCACACCGGGAGAAGAAAAATCGTGTTGCTCTTTATATCGGTGGACACATGCTAAACATCAAATGGGTCTTTACTTTAAGTTTCCCGTAGGTTCATTCTGTACAGGCAATCAAGACATATGTCGAGGTATGTGTAATTCCTTGCAATATTTATCAATCATTTATTAGAAAACAGCAATGAGTGCTAAAGCCAAAAGAAACTAAAGGAAAGATGGTTTTTCAGAGGGGGCCTAAAATATGAACAATGTCAAGCATGAACATGTACTATTTCTGGGCTTATATAAATAAAAGCAGTCGGGGCGTATTTGCTGTGACAAGCCAAGAGAAGCTGAGAAAACCCCCCACAGGTTCACATCCTCGCTAGAGAATAAGCAGTGAAAAGTGCAGGCATGAGCCAAATGGAAGCTCATATGTCTGTCTGGAGCAAAGGCTAAGTCGTTAAATAAGTAACCATAGGCCGGGGTGAATACAATTAACGGCAACATTTACGCTTTGCTAGAGAGCAACGACTCGTACTAAATCCAAGGATACTGAAAAGACAGACTTTCAACGTGTGCTAAAACTGTACGAGCGTAGGCGTGTGTGGTCATTGTGCTTTTGCAAATAAAAGCGGCAGGGCCTGGGTTGTTTAAATAGACTGAGGAAAACGCCCAAAAGTTCAAACACTCGCTGGACAAACAGGCAGTAAAAATGAGGTGCAAGGGCCGAGAGAGAGCTACGGTTAAGACTAAGTTAATAAGACTTCTAGCTTTTCCGCCCTCAAAACTACGAAATGCCACTGTGAGACCCCTATGTAATGCAAGGCAACAAATAAAGTAATGCCCCGATCCTCGCTTCTTACCTATCTCTCTCGAGAAGACTGCGGAAACAACAGCGGATGCTAACAGATGACGTACAAATTGTGCACCGTGTTTGGTTTCTTAAATGTGAAGTAGTCATCTAATCAAGGGTCAGGGGCCACATCCTTTTCGTCTCAGGATAAACATTGCAAATAAAGAAGCAGCCATCTTAACAGAGGGTCAGGAAAGCACCATAGGCTCCAATGATATACTCAAACTCGATATAGATGCTTGCAAGAATAAGGGGTTGGGCAAGCAAAATAAAACAAGGATTGGCATAGCCAATGGGTCTCGCCTTTGGGACCTTATAAGTGTTTAGTTATCCAGCACAATATCCTTGGTGCAACAACATCAACTGTTGCATGGCTAAACACTTATAAGGTCCCAAATGCGAGACCAATTGGCTATGCCAATGCTTGTTTGTGTTATAGTTAGCAGAAACCTATAGACTAGAGCTGCAGTCGGTCCAGTACGTACTCAATCAAATTAGAGTTACGCAGTATGGACTGTTTGTGGAATTCAGTGCCTGCAGAACTTGGAGCGGCATTACAAAGCAGCGAATACCGAAATAATTGACAACAGGACGGACACATGATATGCGTTTGGCCTAAAATTGTGGAGATTCATCTACAAAGTTCTTTCTAGGATTGAAAATGTAATAGAAAGTGGCTTGCTTGCCACAAGCCCTGCTGCTAACTCAGGTCTAGGGGCTGAATGTGGAAGGGAGGAATGGACTCTGTACTCTCATGAGGGTACAGGGATCACACCTGCTGATGGCGGTGGGAATAAAAAATAAAAAATAAACTTATGAGTCGCTGGTGGAAAATACGGCAACCTTTTCCATCAAAAACGCACTCTGTTCGTGAGAAATACCATAGACCTCCTAACACATGGACATCCTTCATATGCATTTATTGATTAATTGGCACAAGCAGGTAGATGGTGTATAAGAGCAGAAACGGTACATCGCGTGAACTAGCGTTATGGCGGCGAACGTAACCAGGAGAATTGGATTAAATCGTCAAAACGGAATAATGTGATAAGCTGAGAAAGCACTTAATGTCTGCCAACGATCGAGCGGCTGCAACACTTCCGCGGGGCCATTGAAACACCTACGCAGTGTGACGTGGTAACAAGTGGAAAGTGTTTTATTACTATATTGTTGGTAAAAGCACTTTTAAATGTACTTCGCCTTGTTTAAGGACGGCCACGCAGCGCTTCAAGGGAAGGAATATTTTCGTTCGGTTACACGGCGCTGGTGGTAGTGATGTTGGCACTTCCACCTGCCGCAGCACTGTTGGTGACACCCCTGACCCGCCTATGAAGCCCTCTTCAACCCTTGGGTGCTGATATAAGAAATAAAGAAGATAAATAACAACGATTAGTGGTACAGTTAATCTCCTAAAAAATGTTGACAGCCAAAGGCAAACGCAGTAACATTGTACTTTTCTCAAACCGATTGCCTATAGTACTAGTATTGAGTTTATCTATTCCTAATTACCTAAACTTAAGCCCTATTTCAAATTTCCTAAACTGCAGTTGGAGCTACTAGTGCAATGGAACGAATTATCTTTGCTTCTCTTCTCATTCTCAACCCCCTTTGAAGGGCCAACTCATTCTCCCTTTTTTTCAATGCATAGATGCTTCCAACACATCACTGGAAGATTGTTTGGGACTGTATGAGCCACATAAAGAAAGGCACAGGACCCGCTACCTAAATGATATTACTACTACCACTATCTTAGTGACAGGACAGAGGAGTTTGCATGGCTTCCTAAATAATCAGCCCAAGCGAATGCCGACGAGTATGATTACTTAGGCCCGACCACCTGGCTAGCTCAAACTAGATCACATAATATTCGTAGTGTGAACTTAATTTACCTTTGAGTGTGAGCACCATACTGTCTGAAAAAATATATTAGCATTTTAGAACACCACAAATAAATAATTACTCACCGAGCCCGGGAACCTTGATGCCCAGCAGGTTGAGCAGGTCCAGCTCCGTGTCAAGGATATCGGCCCAGCGGTGCAAAAACTGCTGTTGGGTGCGCTGTCCCCAGTGTTTCAGGGCACACACTGGTGCACCCTCTCCCGCAGGACGTAAATGCTCCCAGGCCTGTTGCCTGCTGCCAACTTAGAGGGATGGTGGAGCTGCACATAAAAAACAAGTGCAGCCCCCTCCGCATCCGAAAAAATGGCCCTGGGCTTCACCCCTTGGTGGGCCAGGCAACTGCAAGGTGCGTGGGTAGCAGCCACACTGGCGCCACCGCTCCCTGTCTCCCCCTGCTCTTTCATGGGGCTGGGTGGGGAAAAAAGAAGACATAGGAAAAGGAAGGAATTAATAGAAGAAAGTAAGAACTAAGGAAGTAAAGGGAAAACCAAAAAAAAGTACAAAAAAGTCATAGAAAAAGAAAACAAAATGTAAAATAAACAAAGACACACACTAATAAAATAAAGGTAAAAGTTGGATAGAAAATCAGGACCAGCACCATGCACAGAACAGGAAAGCAGATAAAACAAAATGGCCTCGCTCATGCAGACCGGGTGGTGCTTTTTGCGCTGCTTTTTCCGCACAGAAGCTCAGATTGTGCTACTCACATGTGAAAAAGCAGCACAGACAAGCGCTCCCGCCCGTCTGCAAAGTTCTGTGGAATCTCAGGAAGTTTTTTGGGCACTTCACTGAATTCCGCGAAACCAAACTCCATGAGTTCCACCCAGGCCCAGTGATATTGGCTTACCCTATTAATCTCTAAATCCCCTCAAAGCCTCCAACAATTGCAGAATGATTTTATACGGTTCTGCAACGAGCGTGGCTTGGTACCAAATAAGGCCAAAACAAAATATATGGTCGTCTCTAAAGGGATTGCAAAACCACCTAAAAGATGTTTGTATGTAGGAAGCAGTATCCTGGAGCAAGTGTCTGCTTTTGATTATTTGGGAATTCGTCTAACATCTAACCTAAACTGGGCTCCCCATATCGACAAAGTAAAGCTGTCGCTAATTCAGCAGACTGCCCACATAAGCAAAATACATAAAAGTACGGTGTCCAGGAAAGTGGCCCCTGCACTAGAAATTTATAACATCAAATCTCTAGGGGGGAACTCTATGGGGCAGAACTTTGGGGTAGTGGGAATACAAATTGCCTCCCCATCGTAGAAAATCGTGTTTTTAAATCTCTCCTAAACCTACCTCCCAGTACCCCTTTGACCCCCATTGTATCTGGACTTCGCTCAAAGACAACCGGCACGCAAGCTAGATTATAAATTATTCATGTTTTGGCATCGCTTGTGGTCCATTGAAGAGCTAGCTTCCTACCGAGCAGTGACGATTGGTCTCTTGAAACAGTCCCAGGTAACCTCCATCCCATGGTTTAGCTCCTTGAGGGACCCACTTAGGAGGCTAGGGACGGAGGTGTATTGGTTCAATCCTGAAAGCTTGTCCCTAATATCAAAGGCTAGGGTCAAAGTGTATACTGGGAAACAATAGCACAAAAAGAGACATCTAATTTGGTGGGTTGTCTGACCAAGGATTTTATACATTTTAAATTTGCCTGAGCTACGAAGAAACTATTGATGAAATTGTCCCCCTCTGGCACGTAAACTATTTATTCAATTTCGTTACAAGACTCTACCCACCAAATTGTTTTGTAGCAAGTGGTGCCGAGATGTTTCCCCTGACGACCTCTGTCCATCCTGTAAAGCCTTGTTCAGAATCTATAGTCCACTCTGTTATTTTTTTGCCCCTACTACAAAAACCTGAGGGGCAAGTGGATTATTCCATTGTGTAGACTAGTTGGTCCCGGCCACTGTCTTGAGGTGTTGAGAACTTTGTTAACTAACACACGCAGGGTAATAGTATTTGGCCTGGCCAAATATTGGTATGCACTATGGATTAAGAGCTCTAAATGTATTGCATGAATAGTCTTTTTTAATTTTTTTATCTCACAAATTATATTTTATGGTAGGCATGTCTTCCTTTAAAATGTTTTTTTATCTTGTATATTGTTATACACCTGCATTGAGCTGTGTACTTTTTAAGATCTCTACGATTGAAATAAAGTTTATATGATGGATATTGGCTTATCCCCAATTGCCATATTTAATTTACTTATAGGCCCCTAGTAAAGTGCAATACGTGTGCCAAGGGCCTGTAAATTAAATGCTACCGGTGGACTTGCAGCACTAATTGTGCCACCCACTTAAGCAACCCTTTAAACATGCCTCAGGCCTGCCAATGCAGAGCCTGTGTGTGCAGTTTTAAACCGCCATTTCAACCTTGCAAAACAACCCTTTGGCTAGGCCCAAACCTTCCTTTTTAATATAAGTCATTCCTAGGACAGGCTATGGACAGCCCAGAGGGCAACGTGCAATGTATTTATAAGGCAGCACATGTACTTTGTAGTTTTGCATATCCTAGTAGTGAAAAACTCTTACATTTGTTTTTCACCACTGCAAGGCATATCCCTCCCATAGGATAACATTGTAGTTCCCTTATTATATTTCGTAAGCATAATTTCCATATGGGAAGATATGCTTCCTTCAAGTTTGGTGTCTCTGGAATCACAATTTAAAATCCTAACTTATGGTGAAGTTGGATTTTAAATTGCCATTCTGAAAATGGCAATTTCAGAAAGTTGGAATTTTTTTGCCTTAGTCATTTGATGGCTGTCTCTGGTCAAATGACTGGGTTTAGTTGGCAGTTGTGTATTCCCCCTAGACAACCTAGGCCCAAACCTTCCATTTTAATATGTCATTCCTAGGACAGGCTATGGACAGCCCAGAGGGCAACGTGCAATGTATTTATAAGGCAGCACATGTACTTTGTAGTTTTGCATATCCTAGTAGTGAAAAACTCTTACATTTGTTTTTCATCACTGCAAGGCATATCCCTCCCATAGGTTAACATTGAAGTTGCCTTATTACATTTCGTAAGCATAATTTCCATATGGGAAGATATTCTTCCTTCAAGTTTGGTGTCTCTAGAATCACAATTTAAAATCCTAACTTATGGTGAAGTTGGATTTTAAATTGCCATTCTGAAAATGGCAATTTCAGAAAGTTGGAATTTTTTTGCCTTAGTCATTTGATGGCTGTCTCTGGTCAAATGACTGGGTTTAGTTGGCAGTTGTGTATTCCCCCTAGACAACCATACACAAAAGGAGCGTACGTGTGATTTGATGGGCCATCCTGGCAGGGTGGGACGGAGGAGCTGGACCCAGCCTAACATACACCTGAATAAGCTGTGTCCTATCCCACACAAAGGGCTGCATACCACCTGTAATTAGTCTGCAGGACAGGAAATCTGTGCAATTGAAAGGGATGTCTTTGAAATCTCCCCTACTTCAAGGGCACAACTGGGTATGAAGAACTAGACCTGCGGACACCACCACTTCAGTACACTTCTGGACCTGTGGAAAGTCTGCTGTGCTGCTGAAGGACTGCCACTCTGCTGGACTGCACTCTGTTGGACTCCTGCTTTGCTGTGCTGACCTGCTGCCCTCTTGCCTGGATGGGAAAGGCTGGACCTGCATCTCTTGAATCCAGTGTGACTCCAAGGGCTAGTTGGATCTGAAGTGTCAGAGACATAACACACTTCCAACCACCCTGCTTCTGCACCTGTACTCTGCCATCTGTGAGTCTACCCTGTCAAGTGGTGCCACCCCAGCCCTGGACTCTTGGATGTGGGCCTAAGTTGCTTGCCAGTTGAGCCAACACATCTCCTCTGCTGAGTGACACATCACAAGCAGAATCAATGCATCTCCTCGGATGAGTGGTGCATCCCCGAGCAGAACCAACGCATCGCTGCTGCTATGTGGATTGGACCCATCACAACAAGACTTGCATGACTGCCCATCCAGCATCCTGGGTCTGATGCATCACTTTTGGAAACGCAGCTGCGTGACATGTTCCCAGAGCAGATTTTCGGATCTCTCATTGACGGCAGCCTCGATGACGATACTGAACCACCGCATCGCAGCTTCACTGCTCTTCAGAATTGACGCATCATCTTGACTTTGTGATGCATCCCCAACAGCGGCCTTCACATCGTAAGCCTCATCGACTGGATCCTCACCGTCGACGCAACAGGACCACTCGGTGTTGCATCTCGGAACTGGCACATTGCATTGGGGGATCCACTCAACGCTCTGCAACAAGGGTTTAAGATACTGTGTTCAGCGGGCCTAAGTGGGTCCCTGTAGCCGGCCCGTGCTCCATACTGGTGGGCCCAAAGCTGTGCTGGTACAACCAATATTGATTTGAGCTTTTTGGCCCTATTTTCACTTAAAACTTTCAAAATGGAATCTCTCTGGTTCTACTAATTGGATTTTAGTCACTTTGGTATTGTCTAATTTACCTAAAGTTACTCCATTTTTCTAATCGGTTGGAGGCTCCATTTGTGGAGTGTTTTTACTGTTATTTTTTTCAGTGTTGCATAAATACTTTACATATTGCCTTTAATTTAAGCCTGACTGCTCCTGGCCAAGCTCTCAAGGGGGTGAGCATAAGCTAATTTGGGGTTTGCTGGTGTCTTACCCGGACTAGGATTGGGGTTGCTGCTTCACCAGGGCTCATAGCCCAGTCAACCAGAAGCCCAGTGTCTTGCAAATGGATATGATGAAGATTACCAGTGAGTAATCGAAGCAATACTCTCAATCCCACCAACGGATGAATTGGTAGCCAAGCCCGAGCCCTTCGGCTCAGCAGTCCGGGGTCTGCTTTCTTTACTCCACATGGTAATCTAGTGGGGGGCTCTGGGCAGGCTGTGGTTTATTTAAATTACTTTGGGTCCGGGTCTGGTGTCTTAGTGGACTAGCCTTAATGCATCCGATGCAGGGGCCTGTGTTTGACCTCAGGATCTCAGGTTTAAATCCCGGCAGGTCCACTCAGCCTTTCATTCTTCTGAGGTCAATAAAATGAGTACCATTGAGTTGGGTAACAATAAACATGTTATTCAGTGCCAAGATGCCCACGGGTGAACGTGTGCTTTACAAATACACGTTATGTTTGCATTGAAATAAATACTGAACAATAGAAACCACTGAGTGCATGTGCAAGATCCGATGCGGGGATTGTAGAAAGGTGGGGGGGGAGGTTGACTCCCCCGTTCACAGTCAGGCAGCATGGATGTCATTTAGAGGCTGTGACCCCTGGCTTGCCCCTTGCAACCCCTGGCACTGGCTTTGCAGATCCTGTCCTCAGAGGTGGCAAATCAGTGTAAGGAACGCATGGGCACCTCCACTTTCCTTGTTTTCTGTCAATCTTTTATTAGACTGATAGTGAATAATATTTTATTATCCACTATTAGTGTAATAAAGAATAAATTACAATGTGCTGCATTATGGCCCTCCCTGGCAGCTGAGGTAAGTAAAGGAATGTGTTAGAATGGTTTTGTTGCGTGCGTGCTTGTGGGTGAGGCGAGTGTGTGCATGTATGTGTACACATACCTGTGCGAGTCAAAGTAGAGGTTAAATGACGCGTGATGTCAGCTCCGCTACCCCTGACATTTTAACAAACTGATGTTCATGCCAGGCAGACTGAGGCACCTGGATCTCAGTCCCCCCCACGCCCCCTTCCTCCCCTCGCGTCAATAACGCTGGCCTGGTCCCAAGCCGTCACAGCATGGCACGCTCTCTCGGCCGATGGTTTTGGGGTATTTAGGCCTCTGCCGGTGCGGGGGAGTCAGAGATCCGATAGTAACTCGAGCCTTTTCATCGAGGTCCTGGACTTCCTCTAACTCTAAGCTCTGCACTTCATGCCCCTGCCTGCAGCGTTCCCACGCAGCACGTGCGCTCCGGCTGTCAATAAGTGCGTGAAACAAGTCATGCGTTCACCCCTTCTTTGTTTGGCGCCTTAAAGTGATGGTGCGTGGATCACGTGCACACAAAGGCACAATGCGTGTCTGCATTTAGAATGTCAGCCAGGCCTGCTGTGCTGTGCACACAGTGTATCCGTCACGTCAACGACTCTCTGCCCTGGGCCTCTCTCCGAATAGCCAGCCTTCTTGGAGTTTTACTATTTTCATATTTATTTGCACAGTTTCTTGCATTCCTCTGCGGTTTGTTTGTTTATTGGGTCGGTCCCACGGTGGCTACAGGCAGTTCGGAGACTATACTCACACCTCTGGCATTACAATATTTTACTTTCCTAAAGTATGACCCTTAAAGAGAGCAGAAAAATCAGCCCGGGCGGAAATTCTATTACACCGGAGCAATCGGAGTGATTTCACTAATTCTGCATTAATAATTGATGTGGAATTACCAATCATAATGCAATTACACCCACATGCTTAAATTAGAGTAATTTTGGGGAAAATGTCAGGACTCACTGGCATGTGTCAGGGACTTTAGCAAGGACTGGTGGCATGGAAGACAAAGTAGGTAGAATACTGGGTATAGAGCCGCCCAAGATCACACAGAGTCAGAGGAGAAAGGGAATGTAGCATTCAGACTAACTTCCAGGACGGACGAGCAAGACATATATATACATATAAAGGGAAGCCAATAAAAGAACATTAACAAAGAAGGGAATGTGGGGTAAAGCACTTGTGAGCTTCACACAGTAGGAATGAAGCTCAGTAAGTTATTCACCCACAATTGCTGTACAAATACGGACTGCAAATACTCACATACATGATATACATGCAAAGGCAGGGTCTGTGGGGCTGATACCTATGGTGACGTTCTAAAAGGAACTCACAAACAATACTCAGTGGACGAGAAATACCACTGAGGTTGTCAGCCCACGGATCCTGGTGCTCAAACAGGAACATGCAAGGACTTCACAGCAAGGGGGTAGAACTAAACACAAGCACGATAGACAAGGAGCTAGCAAGGAGTGTGTAATAGGAAAGAAGGGAAAACAAATGGCACACTTGGAAATAAGCAAGTAACAAACATACACGGAAACTAGAAGCAAGACAGCAGGAATAGAAAGACAGAAAACTAGTGTTGCAAAGTCATACTGTGCCCTGGGCACCCCCCAACTTTCTGCTGAATGGTACTGGTGGTAACTGACTCTGACTGACCCTGGGCTCTGCCTAACCAGGCCCAGGGCCAGTGCTATGCTGAAAGAGACACATTTAGAATACAGTGAAAACACCTACATACACTAGGGTACACTATGGTATGGTGGGTACCCCTGTGATTGGCATGACCTACCCTCTAAGACCCTAGTACATAATAGGGCAGGGGGATTTAAACTACGTATCAGTCCTTAGTATAAATAGGGCATGGCAGTTTAGAGGGCAGCAGCTTTTTCTGCACTTGCATGTGTGCACTGCTGAAGCCTGAGGTCAGTTTAAAAGCAGCCCTGGGTGGCAGGACTGCTTTTAAAAAGTAAATTCTGCCCAAACTAGACTTTGGTGTTTGGGGCACTCAAAAATGGATAACCTACAATGTTTTGGCATATTAGGAACCCCCAGGGTCTCCCCTAGGTGTCCCAGGGGTGGGGGTGGGTGGGGGGTCAGGTATCTATAAGGTAGACCCTTATAAAATGAGTTTTATATGCCTGGGTTAAGTGAAATTTCACATTTCACTCCCCACATTGTGATAAAGTGCTGCCCAAATTCGACTTTGATGCTAGGAGCACTGTGGAGGGAGGATCTGCAATATTTCTACAGATTCAGAGCCCTAAAGTCTCCCCTAGTTGTCCCATGGGGTGGGGGTCCTGTAGATATAAGCGAAGTACTTATAAAATATGTTTTTATGAACCCTAGTGCTGGAAAAATGGCCCAAGTCATTTTTCCCATTGCAAATCCCATGCCACATAGGTTATCATGTACAATATAGTGGTGGTCGGAATAGCAACTTTCTTTAACAGAAGAAAAATATTAAAACATTCACCACTCCTGCTTAGATACGATGATCAAATCAAATTTTTAATCCAAAAATGAAAAGCAACAAATGCAAGATAACCTCAAAGTTTTTCATAGAGGCAACACAGTTGCTCAAGATACGCAGTAATGCAATAAATATTTACAGTGCTCTAAGTGTGAAAGAAAATGAAAAAAATTGCCTTCATGGACACTTACTGACGAAATATCTCCAAGCTAACATCATACCGACAGGCTTGCAGGTTCGCAACGAACCGGCAATCTTTGTAGACAACCCTAAATTTAAAGAAGGATTCAGTTTTGTAGCCAACAACTGCTCACGCCACTGGATGGTGTTGGGGGTTGAAACAGCGCTAGAACAAGTTGAGAAATTAATGAAAGAAATTAGTGATCTCAAACAAGAGATAATTGGGGATTCTGCATTAAGCAACGCGAAAGAAGCATTAGAGAGATTGGAGAAGACTGTGAAGGAATTTGACATTGGCACACAGGCGAAGAAACTGGACAAATTGGCTAAGGATTTACGCTACTACGATAAAAAGAAAACGTACCCATACTTACAGGAAGACTACTTTAAACAGGACACCCAAGGTCGTTTCTTTAATAGGGGCAGAGGAGGCTACAGGGGCAGCAGAAGATTCACAAATTTTTCCGACTCATCCTACAGCACTGGTAGCGATAGTGAACAAGCAGGACCCAGCAGTGGTTACCAATATCAAGACTCATGGTATCAATCCCACCAAGATCAGCAAACAGGGGCCTCGCCTTTTTTAGAGGATACTCACTGGAGACCACCCAGTGGACGGGGATTCAATTGGAACAGACCAACGCGCAGAGGGCAGAACCAGCAGAACTGGGACACAGGACGCCCACAGGGACAGAATTCGAAACAAGTGCGATTCCAACCAGAGAACCACGGGGAGATCAATACCCGGAAGAGGACATACAGGTGGTAGTCCAACAAAAGAGTCCCATCATCAATCTGTCAGCATACACGTTATCTACTGATGAAACCAGCATTCTGAATAAGGGATTATCTTTTGTGCCTACATCCCATGCAAACCGGTTTAATATAAAGGCGGAACTATACCGCTTCTTCCGCAAGGTTCGCTTGAGACATTTTTTCAGACACTCGCTACCTATATCATCTACATCATATACAGGGATGCGACCATCATCTACCTTCATGCCTCCAGCACACATGGTATCCCATAAAATTCTTACCTTTGAGAGTGTGGTCCTACGTGACGTTATGATGGCCTGTGCCACCAAATCCTACGTACAACACAACATCACCAAAGGTGAACGCGAGGCACTGACCTCTTTGAAGAACAACAAGACCATAGTAATCAAACCTGCAGATAAGGGCGGAGCCATTGTGGTGCAAAATACTCAAGATTACAAAGCTGAAATATACTCTCAGTTAAGGGATGGCATCAGCTACACCTCTGTCACCATCGATCCCACTAAGGAAGTTCGTAAAAGAATTAGACACATTACCGAAAGAGGGAAGGAAGCCGGTTTTGTGTCTGACAAAGAATTCGAATATCTGAACATTAACCAACCACGCCTCCCAACAATATATACCTTGCCAAAGGTTCACAAGGATCTTCACAAACCACCAAGGAGACCGATTATCTCGGGATGTGGCTCGCTTCTTGAGCCTGTATGTAAATACATTGACTTTTTTCTTAAACCATTGGCTGTAACTACGAGAATATATCTCCGAGACACAACGCAGGTGATTAACCTGGTAGATGACATGAAATTTGATCAAAACAAACAACTACTAGTGACACTTGATATCGTCTCACTCTATACTAGTATCCCCCAACAACCAGCATTGGACTCTATGAAACGAGCATTAGACAAAAGACCTCAACCTACTAATGTCCCTACGGATTTTATAGTGGAGCTCCTGGAGGTAGCTATGACGATGAATTATTTCATCTTCCAAAATGATTTCTTCATTCAAAGCAAAGGAGTCGCGATGGGAGCCGCTCGCCCGGATCTGGCGATCCTCTTCATGGCCAATTTTGAGGACAACTATATTTTCTCGACATCCAATCCATTCGGGAACCACATCACCGAATGGCGCAGATACATAGATGATGTGCTTCTTATTTGGACAGGAGATGAGATCGAACTGATGAATTTCTTCAACTGGCTGAACACCTGCTCCAGAGACATTAAGTTTACTATGCAGTGGGACAGACATACCATTGATTTCTTGGATATCAGTATCAAGGTGTCAGGAGATCACCTATATACCACTCTGTACAGAAAACCGGCAGAACGAAATACCCTGCTGAGGTATACTAGTCATCATACCCGTGGTCTCCGGGATAACCTGCCTTTTGGCCAATTCCTCCGTCTACGGAGGAATTGCTCACAAAAAGATGATTTCTTTCGTGAATCGGACAATCTGATCACACGCCTCCTGGAACGGGGGTATCCCAAAAGACTTGTGAAAAGAGCCCGTAAAAGAGCTTGGTACAACAATAGAGAGACACTACTGATACCGAAACAGCGTCAAATGGAGAACGACAGAATGATATGTGTAACTACATACTGTACTAGGAGCAATGATTTAAAAAAAATCATCAACGGGCACTGGGGTTTGATCTCAGACGAGTTGGAAGTCTACGATCCCCCAATGCATGCTTTCAGAAAGGCCAAAAACATTAGAGATCATGTCGTCCGCTCACTCTTGGACACACCAC
The DNA here is from genome assembly GCA_963921515.1 of Calotriton arnoldi. NCBI lineage: Eukaryota > Metazoa > Chordata > Amphibia > Caudata > Salamandridae > Calotriton > Calotriton arnoldi. The sequence continues at coordinate 609,940 of CAWUFW010007718.1, forward strand.
TGGAACAGACTATCCAAAGAATGTGGAACCTACCAGAAGTGGTGGGTAACTATAAATGTACCAAATGTAAGGCGTGTACGATGGCTATCGAAACCAAAACGTTTTGCTATAAACATCACACAATTGATCTTAAAGCACACACCAACTGTAATACATGTGATGTAATATATGCGATTCAGTGCCCGTGTAATCAACTGTATGTGGGCCAAACAAGACAAAAGATTAAAACACGCATCTTGCAGCACTGTAGCAGGATTCGATGCAAGACCATAGGAGCCCCACTTGTTGAACATTTTACAAACCACACACACACACCCGAATCGATCAGGTGGGTGGTGCTTGAGAAGGTATCATTGGGACAGCGAGGGGGAGATCTCTGCCCTATTCTCAACTTAAGGGAGTGTAAGTGGATGTACCTTTTGGACATAGTGGCCAATGATTGAATGAACAAGATGGTACGAATGCCCAGTTGGCTGGATTATCCATTGAATAACTGTTTGTTACACATGGGTGTCTGAATCCATGCAGTACTTCGGATATGTTTCATACATATAATACACCATGACACCTTTGCTTTTAATCTTTTATTGGCCCGCACCACTGAAATGCTAATATTATGATGGTACTTCATGATGTTTTTGTTGCCCGTAAACGTGTTACATACAGCACACACCCTAAATGCAATGTGATTTAAGGCAATATGTTTGCCCTCAATATTTCATGGGACCATAGCTTTGAAATGTTAGTATTTTAAGTATATGTGACCCAGATATTACTTATTATTGTTTTGATCCTTGCTGTACTACTAATAATGTTGACATGTGGTGATTTTTTTTTATGTTGCAATTTGATCTAGATTATTATTAGCATTTTTTCTGTACCCATCTTAGTTGTACAATACACACTTGAGTATTTAGTGACATCCGCAAACTCTTTGTATGGAGTGTTTACAACCTATTGTATCGGCCCCGAGATTATTATCAGCACTGTAGATTACATCGTGATTTGCGCAATCCAAGTGTCTGTACATGGCTGATCCATTTCCCATTTAAACAAATAGTCAACACAGCTCGTTTCAACTGTTTCTCGATTTGAGAATTTTCCCAATAGATAATGACGTTTTGCTCGTCCCACAATTGGTTGTTGTCTGACGAGCCCCCGAGCCAGCAATGAGCTGCTGCACCTCGCGGTGCACGCCCGCCGTGAATTTTCACTACATTTAGCGTGAGGTCTGACACTCGGGCTCATTCTTGAGCCGGACGGCCAACTGATAGGTAAGCCTTTTCCTATGTGATCCCCGACCACATCGAGTTTTTATTAATATTCTCTCAATCATTACTTTCCGTAATGGCTTGCTTTCACGTCTTGTTTATTACGCCTGTTTCGCGCTGACACTAGAAAGAGCAAATATTGGGGAATCATATCTCTATGAGTAGTATGGCTAATATTTTTATTTTTGCAATTAGAGGATTCAGTTAAATTCTTTTTTTCACACGATGTTGTAGCCGTGCACATATAATTATATGACGGCCAACTGTTAAATATGCGATCCCCGACCACATCCGGGGTTCTTTTGCTAGTGGGAGTGGGAGCTTCTTGTAATCACTGAACTTCGTAATGGTTTGCTTATACTTCGTAATGGTTTGCTTATATGTCGTGTGTATTACGCATTATTCGCGTTGACACAAGGAAAAAGTAAGATTATAGTCTTGCACGTTTAGTTATTTTTTTGCATCGTTTCTTCTTCTGATTAGCGCTGCAATTAATCAAATGGTTTCATACGATACAATGCCTATCATGGTGCAGATTTTGTCTCTGATCGGGCACACCCTGATCGCATTCATGTTGTCTGTATTAATTAACATGGATATATGTACAGCGTATTCAACCCCCTTTTTTAGATCTAGTCTGAGGTTTGGTTAGTATGTGCCTTCTTTTCACAATTGATCCTTATAATCCCCTTTCCCCTTCTATTAGATATTGACGGGATTGATTCCCTGCTACGTGAGACTTATTACCACGCAAGCAACCAATTTTTCTTCTCAGTAAGTGTCTATTCCATGGCGTGTTTTAGAGAGAGAGCTCTCTCCCTACCCTCGTTGGACATTTTAATCTGATCCGGTCTCCTTTCCGTTTGCTTTTAGGAGCTACGCCTAGCCCATCATATCCTGAATGGCACACTGATCGTGCCTCTTTATAAGTATGTATATGGTACCTTATTGACCGAAAGCATTCACCCCTCCACTGTAATTACCATTACCTTACACATACGTTTTTTGGATTATTCGTAGGTGCTCTTCCCAGCCCTGTCCTGATGAAGACCCCAACGTGAGGATTAACTTACCCTCCATCTCAGGGGTCGAAACGTTGACAACTGACAATCTATTGACAAGCTCAAAGGATTGATTGTTACGAATAACATGTATATTTGAGCTATGTATATATACAGGAACATTTGACCTATGTTAGGCTGGAAAGGTCTAACCGCATGTAGCTATGATGTATATATGTCACTATACCTTTATCCTGTCCTTTATTCACAGATCCACCACTTTTTAACTTATCCCTTTTTCCTTTTCTTTCACACTTAGAGCACTGTAAATATTTATTGCATTACTGCGTATCTTGAGCAACTGTGTTGCCTCTATGAAAAAATTTGAGGTTATCTTGCATTTGTTGCTTTTCATTTTTTGGATTAAAAATTTGATTTGATCATCGTATCTAAGCAGGAGTGGTGAATGTTTTAATATTTTTCTTCTGTTAAAGAAAGTTGCTATTCCGACCACCACTATATTGTACTGTATTACTGACCCAGGTCGGGTAGTTTTACGTGGGTTACCCCGTTAAAACTCAACACATAGGTTATCATGGCAAGAAGTTATTAACTAATAACTCCTGATAGGAGAATGATAGAACTTCCATTCAAAGACTTCCCAGAATGGTAGTGATGAATCCAACAATATCATATTGTTGAATTTCTCCTAAAATGTACAGACAAGAAGTTATAAGACTTTCTTGTTTGTAAGTCCAGATTCAGCCTTCCAGTGGTCTGTCCTGATTGGTCAGAGTTAAGTGGATTAGCCAGGCTGCCATGAAGAGGTGATAAAGAGCCCCTGGGGTTAACCAGCTCTGCTGGGAGGGCAGTGTGCTGCTACACATGAATGCCAGAGCAGGGGGAGGAGTCGTAAACTATGTTCTTCAAAGAGGAGAGCAGAGAACAGTGTCATTTACAACTCTACTCTCTTGACCCAAAGCCAGAGCTAGGATTAAGGAAAGAATGAGCAGATGCAAGGGGGAGAGTCTATGGAAAGTAGCCATCCCAGGGGTGTGTTTAGGCAGCTCTTACCTCCGTGCTGGAAAATCAGCCATTATGAATTTGGAAGATTTGGTGCACTCTGGGACAAAGTAATGCCACACTCTACAGGATGTGGTCATATCCTTGGGGAGTTGCCCTGCTCCCATTGGTCAGGAGTGACCTCCTGCTTGACCCAGAGAACTTGGAATAAGTATCTGAGAAGGGCAGAGTCTCTCAGATCTGCTGCTTGAAACTTAAGAAAGCAAGACGTTGCCATGCTGAGAAGTTGAGGTGCAAATTCTAAGGCCTGCCCTCTGAAGACTGCACTAGCTGAAACTACAGCCCTGTGGACTACCTTGCTGAAAAAGAACTAAAGAGTGGACTCCCTGCAAGCTACAGGTTAACAGAGCTCACCTGGAACATCACCACCAAGGATCCTCATCCTGGAGAACTACCAGTGGATTTGTAAGGGTTTTGTTCAAGTGGATTGTGGGAACTGAAGTCCTCAACTTTCAAGGACCATCTTGGAGCTTCCAGACCCTTGGAGTGAGTTTGAGACACTTTGGGACCCTTTGGGGAACTTCAGGAAGAAGTTCCAGAAGTTTGGAGAACTTTGGAGCAACTTTGAAAAAAAGCTCCATAGGGGGACCGACTCAACCTGGCCAGCCAAGCCGCCTGCCTTCAACCGCGAACCGGCCAAGCCATCCAGGTTCGTCCCACTGAAAGCTCCGTAGGTCCGATTTCCAGAGTTTGACCGGGAGTAGAAGAATGGAGAAGATGGGGAGGATCTAGCCTCTGAGGGAGGGACTCCATCCCTGCCAGAGCTGTCAGATTTGGCAAAACTGACAGGAGCAGGTGGACCCTCCAGAGAGGAGTTCAGTAAGGGACAGAGAGACTGTCCCACCCTTGGGAGCTTGAGGCGGATTGTTTCTAAGCAAGAGGAGGGGGATGACAGTGGGTTTCACAAACTCTACTAGGAAGATGGACTGCTTTATACTGAGGCCAGAAACCTCAAGGAGGGGGCCAACAGGAGGTTGGTGGTACCCCAGAAGTACAGAGAGTTCATCCTGACTTTGGGTCATGATATCCCCTTGGCAGGACGTTTGGGACAGACAAAGACATGGCACCGGTTGGTGAACCATTTCTACTGGCCCCATATGTCTGAAAAGGTAAAGGAGTTTTGCAGCTCCTGTGTCACCTGTCAGGCCAGTGGCAAGGCAGGGGGCAAGACAAAGGCTCCCCCAATACCACTGCCAGTGGTCGGGGTTCCTTTTGAAAGGGTGGGGATGGACATTGTTGGTCCCCTGGACCCACCTACTGCATCAGGGAATAGGTATATCTTAGTGGTAGTGGACCATGCCACTAGGTACCCTGAAGCAATCCCTCTTAGAACCATTGATGCTCCTGCAGTGGCTAGAGCACTGCTTGGTATATTCACCAGAGTGGGTTTTCCAAAAGAGGTGGTATCAGATAGGGGAACGAACTTCCTGTCCAGCTATCTGACTGCTATGTGTGATGAGTGTGGTGTCAACTACAAGTTCACCACCCCCTATCACCCACAAGCAAATGGTCTTGTTGAGAGATTCAACAAAACCCTGAAGGGCATGATACATGGGTTGTCAGAGAAACTCAGGAGGAGATGGGATGTTCTCCTCCCATGCTTACTGTTTGCCTACAGGGAGGTGCCACAGAAAGGGTTGGTTTCAGTCCCTTTGAGTTGTTGTTTGGACACCCTGTGAGGGGGCCAATGAGCCTGCTGAGAGAGTCTTTAGAGAAGCCTCTTAAAGAAGCAAAGGAAAATGTGCTTGACTATGTGCTAGATCTGAGATCTAGAATGGCAGAGTACATGTACAAGGCAAACAGGAAACTGGAGGCCAGCCAAGAGCTCATGAAGCACTGGTATGATCAAAAGGCTACTATGCCTGAGTATACTCCAGGACAATTGGTGTGGGTGTTGGAGCCTGTGGCTCCCAGGGCCCTCCATGACAAGTGGAGTGGGCCCTATCCAATCTTAGAAAAGAAGGGTGAGGTTACCTATTTGGTTGACCTTGGCACCCCCAGGAACCCTCATAGGGTCCTGCATGTGAATAGATTGAAACCCCACCATGACAGGGCAGACATGACCATGTTACTGGTCACTGATGAGGGAGTGGAGGAGGAAACTGAGCTAGTGCCGACCTCCTCTCCACTAATGTGCAAGATCGGTCAGTGGAGGGAGTTGTGCTCTCTCCCAAGTTGACAGACCAGCAGCACAGAGACTGTAAGCAAGTGCTGGAGCAGTTTGCTGGCCTGTTCTCTTTGACCCCAGGCATCACTGAGTGGTGTGTGCACCACATTGACACTGGTGACAGCCTACCTGTCAAAAATAAACTGTACAGGTTGTCTGACCATGTCAGAGCCAGCATTAAAGCTGAGGTTGCTAAGATGCTGGAATTGGGGGTAATTGAACGGTCTGAGAGTCCATGGGCCAGTCCAGTGGTGCTGGTACCTAAACCTAATCCTCAGGGGGGGACCCAAGGAGTTAAGTTTCTGTGTGGACTACAGAGGATTGAATGCAGTCACAAAGACTGACGCTCACCCTATACCTAGAGCTGATGAGCTCATTGACAGGTTAGGGGCTGCTACGTACCCGAGTACTTTTGATTTGACTTCAGGTTACTGGCAGATTGCCCTCACTGATGGAGCAAAGGAGAGGTCAGCATTCTCCACACCAGAGGGACATTATCAGTTCAAGGTAATGCCCTTTGGATTAAAGAATGTACCTGCCACCTTCCAAAGGTTGGTGAACAGGGTCTTGTCTGGGTTGGAACAGTTCAGTGCAGCTTACCTGGATGATATAGCTGTATACAGTTCTACCTGGGGGATCACTGAAGCCACCTAAGGGAAGTGCTTCAGGCCATGCATCAAGCAGGCCTGACTATTAAGGCAAGTAAGTGCCAAATAGGGCAGAGTTCTGTGGTATACCTGGGCCACCTGGTAGGTGGGGGCCATGTACAGCCTCTCCAAGCTAAAATCCAAACTATTTTGGATTGGACAGCTCCTGTTACCCAGACTCAGGTCAGAACATTCCTTGGACTGACAGGGTATTATAGAAGGTTTGTTCAAAATTATGGGACCATTGTGGGGCCCCTAACAGAACTCACTTCTAAGAAGAGGCCCAAAAAGGTGGATTGGACCCCAGAGTGTCAGAAGGCTTTTGACACACTGAAAGCTGCTATGTGTTCAGCACCAGTGCTACTGGCCCCTGACTACACAAAGGAATTTGTGGTTCAGACAGATGCTTCAGAGCAAGGGATTGGGGCAGTGTTGTCACAGCTAAATGAAGAGGGCCTTGATCAGCCAGTTGCCCTTATTAGCAGGAGACTTCTTCCTAGAGAGCAGAGGTGGAGTGCCATTGAGAGAGAGGCTTTTGCTGTGGTCTGATCCCTGAAAAAGTTGAGACCATATTTGTTTGGGACTCACTTTGTGTTCAAACTGACCACAGGCCTCTCAGATGGCTCATGCAGATGAGAGGGAGAATCCCAAGCTGTTAAGGTGGTCCATTTCCCTACAGGGAATGGACTTTACAGTGGAACACAGACCTGGGGTTGCCCATGCAAATGCGGATGGACTTTCCAGGTTTTTCCACTTAGCTGATGAGGACTACCAGGGTGTAGGTTAGTAACCCATCACCTTTCGTTTGGGGGGGGGGGCTATGTTACAAAGTCATCCTGTGCCCTGGGCACCCCCCAACGTTCTGCTGAATGGTACTGGTGGTAACTGACTCTGACTGACCCTGGGCTCTGCCTAACCAGGCCCAGGGCCAGTGCTATGCTGAAAGAGACACAGTTAGAATACAGTGAAAACACCAACATACACTAGGGTACACTATGGGTTGGGGTACCCCTGTGATTGGCATGACCTACCCTATAAGACCCTAGTACATAATAGGGCAGGGGGATTGAAACTACCTATCAGTCCCTAGTATAAATAGGGCATGGCGGTTTAGAGGCCAGCAGCTTTTTCTGCACTTGCATGTGTGCACTGCTGAAGCCTGAGGTCAGTTTAAAAGCAGCCCTGGGTGGCAGGACTGCTTTTAAAAAGTAAATTCTGCCCAAACTCGACTTTGGTATTTGGGGCACTTAAAAATGGATAACCTACAATGTTTTGGCATATTAGGAACCCCCAGGGTCTCCCCTAGGTGTCCCAGGGGTGGGGGGGGGTCAGCTATTTATAAGGTGGACCCTTATAAAATGAGTTTTATATGCCCTGGGTTAAGTGAAATTTCACATTTTGCTCCCCACATTGTGATAAAGTGCTGCCCAAACTCGACTTTGATGCTAGGAGCACTGTGGAGGGAAGATCTGCAATATTTCTACAGATTTAGAACCCCTAAAGTCTCCCCTAGTTGTCCCATGGGGTGGGGGTCCTGTAGATATAAGCGAAGTACTTATAAAATATGTTTTTATAAGCCCTAGTGCTGGAAAAATGGCCCAAGTCATTGTTCCCATTGCAAATCCCATGCCACATAGGTTATCATGGCAAGAAGTTATTAACTAATAACTCCTGTTAGGAGAATGATAGAACTTCCATTCAAAGACTTCCCAGAATGGTAGTGATGAATCCGACAATATCATATTGTTGAATTTCTCCTAAAATGTACAGACAAGAAGTTAGAAGACTTTCTTGTTTGTAAATCCAGATTCAGCCTTCCAGTGGTCTGTCCTGATTGGTCAGAGTTAAGTGGAAGAGCCAGGCTGCCTTGAAGAGGTGATAAAGAGCCCCTGGGGTTAACCAGCTCTGCTGGGAGGGCAGTGTGCTGCTACACAGGAATGCCAGAGCAGGGGGAGGAGTCGTAAACTATGGTCTTCAAAGGGAATGGGAAGGCCTCAGTGTCATTTACAACTCTACTCTCTTGACCCAAAGCCAGAGCTAGGATTAAGGAAAGAATTAGCAGATGCAAGGGGGAGAGTCTATGGAAAGTAGCCATCCTAGGGGTGTGTTTAGCCAGCTCTTATCTCCCTGCTGGAAAATCAGCCATTATGAATTTGGAAGATTTTGTGCACTCTGGGACAAAGTAATGCCACACTCTACAGGATGTGGTCATATCCTTGGGGAGGTGCCCTGCTCCCATTGGTCAGGAGTGATCTCCTGCTTGACCCAGAGAACTTGGAATAAGTATCTGAGAGGGGAAGAGTCTCTCAGATCTGCTGCTTGAAACTTAAGAAAGCAAGACGTTGCCATGCTGAGAAGTTGGGGTGCAAATTCTAAGGCCTGCCCTCTGAAGACTGTACTAGCTGAAACTACAGCCCTGTGGACTACCTTGCTGAAAAAGAACTAAAGAGTGGACTCCCTGCAAACTACAGGTTAACAGAGCTCACCTGGAACATCACCACCAAGGATCCTCAACCTGGAGAACTACCAGTGGATTTGTTAGGGTTTTGTCCAAGTGGATTGTGGGAACTGAAGTCCTCAACTTTCAAGGACCATCTTGGAGCTTCCAGACCCTTGGAGTGAGTTTGAGACACTTTGGGACCCTTTGGGGAACTTCAGGAAGAAGTTCCAGAAGTTTGCAGAACTTTGGAGCAACTTTGAAAAAAAGCTCCAAAGTGGGACCGACTCAACCTGGCCAGCCAAGCCGCCTGCCTTCAACCGCGAGCCGGCCAAGCCATCCAGGTTCATCCCGCAGAAAGCTCCGTAGGTCCGACTTCCAGAATTTGACCGGGAGTAGAAGAAATCCGAGGCCGGCGACCCCTCACCGAATCCGGCCTGGTGAAGAGCATCGAGGGACCCCGCGAGAAAAAGCTCCAGAAAAGTTTCTAAGTCCGAAGGTAAAAACTGTGACCGGGAACTACCGCGAGGGGTAGCCGCTCAGGGCTCCATCACGGTCGGCCTGAAACTTTGACTTTGAGCCGGTCTATCGCGACCAGATATCCCAATATGGTGCTATATGTTTCTAAGTGCTATAAAGTGATAAATCTTTAAAAATTCATATCTCTGGTTCCCTACATTGGATTTTTGTCGTTTTGGTGTTATTTTAAAGATAAAAATATTTCTTATTTTTATAAATTGGTGTTGGATTTTTATTATGCATTGTGTCTTAATTATTTACTGAATTGGTGTTTTTAAATGCTTTACATACCTGTCATTGAAGTAAAGCCTGCCTGCTCGCAGCCAAGCTACAAAGGGTTGAGCATGGGAATAATTTTCTAAGACCTATGCTGAGTCCTATCATGTGTTAGTGGCCTTATTGCCAGTGGCAGACCTACATCTGCCCCTACCAATAATCCACTTTCCAACAACTAGGAACTGGAACAAAAGTAATGGGAAGAAAAGCAGGGTCTTGGAAAAGCTAAATAGAGAAGGAGAAAGGCTGCAAGGGTTCACCGGAATAGTGCTGGTTCAGGAATCAAGGAAACAAGGTAACACTGCACGCAATGCTAGTTCAAGAAACAAGGAAATAGCTACAGCTCAGAATCAAGGAATAAAGGTAGCACTGGAAGCAGTGCTAGTACAAGGAAAAGCTACAGCTCAGAATCAAGGAATAAAGGTAGCACTGGAAGCAGTGCTAGTACAAGGAAAAGCTACCTACAGCTCAGAATCAAGGAATAAAGGTAGCATTGGAAGCAGTGCTAGTACAAGGAAAAGCTACCTACAGCTCAGAATCAAGGAATAAAGGTAGCACTGGAAGCAGTGCTAGTACAAGGAATAGCTACAGCTCAGAATCAAGGAATAAAGGTAGCACTGGAAGCAGCGCTAGTACAAGGAAAAGCTACCTACAGCTCAGAATCAAGGAATAAAGGTAGCACTGGAAGCTGCGGTAGTACAAGGAAAAGCTACAGCTCAGAATCAAGGAATAAAGGTAGCACTGGAAGCAGTGCTAGTACAAGGAAAAGCTAAAGCTCAGAATCAAGGAATAAAGGTAGCACTGGAAGCAGTGCTAGTACAAGAAACAAGGAATAGCTACAGCTCAGAACGAAGGAATAAAGGTAGCACTGCAAGCAGTGCTAGTACAAGGAACAAGGAATAGCTACAGCTCAGAATCAAGGAATAAAGGTAGCATTGGAAGCAGTGCTAGTACAACGAAAAGCTACCTACAGCTCAGAATCAAGGAATAAAGGTAGCACTGGAAGCAGTGCTAGTTCAGGGAACAAGGAATAGCTACAGCTCAGAATCAAGGTAGCACTGGAAGCAGTGCTAGTTCAAGAAACAAGGAATAGCTACAGCTCAGAACGAAGGAATAAAGGTAGCACTGCAAGCAGTGCTAGTACAAGGAACAAGGAATAGCTACAGCTCAGAATCAAGGAATAAAGGTAGCATTGGAAGCAGTGCTAGTACAACGAAAAGCTACCTACAGCTCAGAATCAAGGAATAAAGGTAGCACTGGAAGCAGTGCTAGTTCAGGGAACAAGGAATAGCTACAGCTCAGAATCAAGGTAGCACTGGAAGCAGTGCTAGTTCAAGAAACAAGGAATAGCTACAGCTCAGAACAAAGGAATAAAGGTAGCACTGCAAGCAGTGCTAGTACAAGGAACAAGGAATAGCTACAGCTCAGAATCAAGGAATAAAGGTAGCATTGGAAGCAGTGCTAGTACAACGAAAAGCTACCTACAGCTCAGAATCAAGGAATAAAGGTAGCACTGGAAGCAGTGCTAGTACAAGGAAAAGCTACCTAAAGCTCAGAATCAAGGAATAAAGGTAGCACTGGAAGCAGCGCTAGTACAAGGAAAAGCTACCTACAGCTCAGAATCAAGGAATAAAGGTAGCACTGGAAGCAGCGCTAGTACAAGGAAAAGCTACCTACAGCTCAGAATCAAGGAATAAAGGTAGCACTGGAAGCAGCGCTAGTACAAGGAAAAGCTACCTACAGCTCAGAATCAAGGAATAAAGGTAGCACTGGAAGCAGTGCTAGTACAAGGAAAAGCTACCTACAGCTCAGAATCAAGGAATAAAGGTAGCACTGGAAGCAGTGCTAGTACAAGGAAAAGCTACCTACAGCTCAGAATCAAGGAATAAAGGTAGCACTGGAAGCAGCGCTAGTACAAGGAAAAGCTACCTACAGCTCAGAATCAAGGAATAAAGGTAGCACTGGAAGCAGTGCTAGTAAAAGGAACAAGGGAATAGCTACAGCTCAGAATCAAGGTAGCACTGGAAGCAGTGCTAGTTCAAGGAATAAGGAATAGCTACAGCTCAGAATCAAGGAATAAAGGTAGCACTGGAAGCAGCGCTAGTACAAGGAAAAGCTACCTACAGCTCAGAATCAAGGAATAAAGGTAGCACTGGAAGCAGTGCTAGTACAAGGAAAAGCTACCTACAGCTCAGAATCAAGGAATAAAGGTAGCACTGGAAGCAGTGCTAGTACAACGAAAAGCTACCTACAGCTCAGAATCAAGGAATAAAGGTAGCACTGGAAGCAGTGCTAGTACAAGGAAAAGCTACCTACGGGTCAGAATCAAGGAATAAAGGTAGCACTGGAAGCAGTGCTAGTAAAAGGAACAAGGGAATAGCTACAGCTCAGAATCAAGGTAGCACTGGAAGCAGTGCTAGTTCAAGGAATAAGGAATAGCTACAGCTCAGAATCAAGGAATCAAGGTAGCACTGGAAGCAGTGCTAGTGCAAGGAATAGCTACAGCTCAGAATCAAGGAATAAAGGTAGCACTGGAAGCAGTGCTAGTTCAAGGAACAAGGAATAGCCAAAGCACAGGGACAAGGAAAAACTATAGCTCAGGAACTGTGGAAACAAGGATAGCAAAGGCTCAGGAAACCAGGGTTGGCCTCACCGGAACACAGGTACAATGACCAATGCTGGACTGAAGGGAGCTGGGGCTTAAAAGAGCTCCCAGTAATCACATGCATCAAGGGCGAACAAGCTAACAACAGCCAGTCACTGGTGAGCTGAATTACTCCAGGCATCCTTGGCCTGAGGGTGGGGAGACGAAGCAGTGAGCAGGGGATTCTAGGTAATGGAGATTCAGGCATGAGCAGACTGGCTTCCATAAAACCCGGCATGGATTGGGAATGGATGGCAATTTCCAAATAGCATCCAAATGGCTGGAAGTCAGTATCTGCAAGCAGGGGAAGGTCCGGAAGCTTATTAGAACATGGAGAGTTCCACAATTCAGCCCCCTGGTGGTGGGAACGAGAGCACAAGGAGCGAGTCCTTACAGTACACCCACTCCATCGACCACCCCCCGGGATCTGGAACTAGATTTAAAGTTTTTGCTCCTATGAAATAAGTTCATTTCCATCAGAGTTGTAGTGAAAGATACCAGAAGACTGCGGGAAAAATGTGCTGTTCTGGAGGGTAGGATAATGGGCCGTGAATTAACAGCAGTATTGAAGGCAGAACCTGAAGAGTCCAGATCCAGTAACGGGGGCTTAGATACCTGAATCAAAGGTGCTTGAAGTGCAGATGATGGCAGGCTGGAGTAGCCCTCCGTCCATCATCTTGTTGTGTTTGCTAGAGTAGCACTCTGAAAAGGAATGTAGATTGACTGCAGGGTCAAAAGCAGATAAATGATTGGCAGGAGGCACAGAGTTCAAAGGCAAGCTAATGCAAGACAAAGGAGGTAACAGGAAGCAGATTTGAAGCTCTGGCCCTGGAGGAAACATACATAGGACTCACATTCAGGAGACTCTCGAAGCATATATACAGGAGACCCAGGCCCTGGAGGCTTACTTGCTGAGAGTTTTGTCTCTGAGGCCGGAGGTTCAGTCTCTGAAAGTATGCGTGCTGAGACCTCTGAAGGCTGGCAAACTGGAAGCACAGGGTCAGAAAGCAGGCAAGCTAGATGCTCAGGGTGAGAAGGCTGGCAAGCTAGAAGCGTGGTGTCTGAAGGCAGGCAGGCTGGAGGCTCTGGCCCCAAAGGCAGGCAGGCCAGAGGTTTGGGCTCCGAAGGCAGGCAGGCCGGCTGAGGCCTCTGGCTCCGAAGGCAGGCAGGCAGGCCGGCTGAGGACTCTGGCTCCGAAGGCAGGCAGGCCGGCTGAGGACTCTGGCTCCGAAGGCAGGCAGGCTGGCTGAAGACTCTGGCTCCGAAGACAGGCAGGCCGGCAGGCCGGCTGAGGACTCTGGCGCTGAAGGAGGCAGGCCGGCTGAGGACTCTGGCTCCGAAGGCAGGCAGGCCGGCTGAGGACTCTGGCTCCGAAGGCAGGCAGGCCGGCTGAGGACTCTGGCTCCGAAGGCAGGCAGGCCGGCTGAGGACTCTGGCACTGAAGGCAGGCAGGCCAGCTGAGGACTCTGGCTCCGAAGGCAGGCAGGCCGGCTGAGGACTCTGGCTCCGAAGGCAGGCAGGCCAGCTGAGGACTCTGGCTCTGAAGGCAGGCAGGCTGGCTGAGGACTCTGGCTCTGAAGGCAGGCAGGCCGGCTAAGGACTCTGGCTCCGAAGGCAGGCAGGCCGGCTGAGGACTCTGGCTCTGAAGGCAGGCAGGCCGGCTGAGGACTCTGTCTCCGAAGGCAGGCAGGTCGGCTGAGGACTCTGGCGCTGAAGGAGGCAGGCCAGCTGAGGACTCTGGCGCTGAAGGAGGCAGGACAGGTGAGGACTCTGGCTCAGGAGGCGGCAGGCCGGCTGAGGACTCTGGCGCTGAAGGAGGCAGGCTGGCTGAGGACTCTGGCTCCGAAGGCTGGCAGGCCGGCTGAGGACTCTGGCGCTGAAGGAGGCAGGCCGGCTGAGGACTCAGGCGCTGAAGGAGGCAGGCCGGCTGAGGACTCTGGTTCTGGAGGTGGCAGGCTGGATGAGGACTCTGAAGACTCTGCAAGAAAGCTAGGTGAAGGTGGAGAGGCACAAGGTTGACAGACTTTAAGTTCTGGGAAGGGTGGTAGCTCATAAACCATAGATTCTGTGTTGTCAGTAGTGAAATCTTCACAGTTCATTGGCACATTAAAACACATTGAAGCTCTTTCTTCGGGATGTCTAGGAATAGTGCTTATCTTAGAGTCTCTGATGACCAGACTTCCTTAACCATTTGGCAGTTCACATCTCTTAGTCAGAGGAAATAGGTCTTAAATTACTTGGTCATGGGAGATTTTCTCAATTTTCTCTGCATTACAAGGTAGTGCAAAGTCATCCGAGCATAGAGTACAGTCAGTCAAAAATCTTTATTTGGCTAAAAAGCCATAAAAGATATTACATCACAGGTAAAATGTAGCGATTATACTGAACAAAAATAAAACTGCACAGTATAAAATACATAAAACAATATTAACGACATAAATACAAAGCATAACAACAACAATGAAATATCATGATTAGTTAAAAAGACATCCATCCTTCGTTCTTTTTCTGAGTTTAAGAACTTGAGAAACAAAGGTAATTACAGCAAGGCAACAATGTTCGTTAGCTGAAAGTTGAAGAAAATGCAAACAATCTTTATAAGATTTAAATGCAAGGGTGCATAAAAATGGTAATAAATATTGATGTCTAGGGTAATCATAAAAACATAAACTGTGCCTTGATTACTTGGAGATGCTATCACAGGGACAAGGGGACAAGGAATGAAACCATGTGCCTTGATTGCTTGGAGATGCTATCACAGGGACAAGGGGACAAGGAATGAAACCATGTGCCTTGATTGCTTGGAGATGCTATCACAGGGACAAGGGACAAGGAATGAAACCATGTGCCTTGATTGCTTGGAGATGCTATCACAGGGACAAGGGGACAAGGAATGAAACCATGTGCCTTGATTGCTTGGAGATGCTATCACAGGGACAAGGGACAAGGAATGAAACCATGTGCCTTGATTGCTTGGAGATGCTATCACAGGGACAAGGGGACAAGGAATGAAACCATGTGCCTTGATTGCTTGGAGATGCTATCACAGGGACAAGGGACAAGGAATGAAACCATGTGCCTTGATTGCTTGGAGATGCTATCACAGGGACAAGGGGACAAGGAATGAAACCATGTGCCTTGATTGCTTGGAGATGCTATCACAGGGACAAGGGACAAGGAATGAAACCATGTGCCTTGATTGCTTGGAGATGCTATCACAGGGACAAGGGGACAAGGAATGAAACCATGTGCCTTGATTGCTTGGAGATGCTATCACAGGGACAGGGGACAAGGAATGAAACCATGTGCCTTGATTGCTTGGAGATGCTATCACAGGGACAAGGGACAAGGAATGAAACCATGTGCCTTGATTGCTTGGAGATGCTATCACAGGGACAAGGGGACAAGGAATGAAACCATGTGCCTTGATTGCTTGGAGATGCTATCACAGGGACAAGGGGACAAGGAATGAAACCATGTGCCGTGATAAGGGTAAGCTACCATAAAACGCAGGGTGCTGAGCCTGAAACGAGTTCGATAAATTCTGAGTTCTTTATTTGTGACCCATATTAAATAGCATCCATTCCTGCCTCCTGCTCTAAGCCCAGATAGTACAGTCCTCAATCCTTGTTTTTTGTCAGATCTGACTTGGTTTTCAAATTGACAATAAATGATTTTCACCATAGACTTGGATGTATTGTCGATTTTGTTGGGGGAGGGGAGGGATAGGAAATGCCTGTATCAGTGAGAGCCCTTTTAACATGAACAAGCCAAGGGATTAAAATAGCTCCATCTTGCCTGACAATCTTCTATAACAGAGCGAGAGAAGCTAGTGTGTCTTGAATGCCAGATCTTAAGCCAAACATGAAGGGCTGCTAACTGGACTAGATCCTCTAAGAAAGGAAGTCCAGCCTCCAGGTGGACAATAAGGCTGGACGTACTTTTAGGTGTTGCCAAAAGCCTGTGTAAAAATGTTTTCTCCGTTTTTTAAAGGCTTGCCGGAGAGGTGTACCCCCACACATCTGTTCCATAGCACCCTAGGGAAAAGCATTTAGAGTGCAGATATTTCCTGACTTTTCAGTATGTGGTGTGCAAACAAGGGGTCAGGATTTTGTTCCTTCTCAGTCAGGAGGTTGGCTTCAGTCACAGCAGTTAGATCAAGAGTGTGGTCTGAGTCGCAGGGTATTGTCACAGCAGAGATTATGAGGGACACTGGTTCCGGTTTTGTCTGTATGTCAATGGTCTGTCTATGGGTCATCCTTGAGGTAGAACTGACCTCACTACCAGGAAAAGAAAGCAAAGAGATGTCTTGTGTTTTTCCAGACATTTGGGATTCTTGAAAAGTGGTGGGACACATCTCAGATGTATCGCCTACATGTAATTTAGAACTCAGAGGAGTTAGAAAATTCAGAAGTCAAACAAATATTTTCATTAACTGCACTTTGAGACAAGGTACCATGGCTATTCTGAGTGGAATCTGGGTGATCAGCCACAGTATTATTCACACAATCACTGGACCAGCTCTAAGAGGAACACAAAGAGAGCGCAAGGTTAAATTGTTCATTCGTAAGGAGGCTAACATAGATGCAGAAAAAAGTCTTGTACAGGGGTTTTAGATTCCCACTTCAAGTCCAGGTTATAGTTTTTTAACAGGGCCTGAAAAAGTTTATTCTCTTGTTGTAAATCCAGAATCTTAGATTTGATTATATCTTGTGAAGATTGTAGGACAGTGGTAGTCTTGGCAACTTTACAACAAGCAACAGAACTACACATTGGATATTGTTCAAACTGGCTATTAGCTTTCTTTGTTCTAGTAGCTCGTTTCTCTCTTTTGGTAAACTGATTCAATCAATCAATCAATCAGGGAATTGTAAGCGCGCTACTCACCCGTGAGGGTCTCAAGGCGCTGAGGGGGGCGTCCGCAGATCTGTTTAGCCAAAGAGCCAGGTCTTGAGGGTCTTCCTGAAGGTGTTCAGGGAGGGGGCGCGTCTGATGTCTGCCGTTAGCTCGTTCCAGGTCTTGGCTGCAATGTGAGAGAAGGATCTTCCGCCTGCTCTGGCTCTGTGGATGCGCGGGGTTTTGGCCAGTGCGAGGTTGGAAGAACGGAGGTTTCTTTTGGGTGCGTGGAAGTTGATTCTGTCATTGAGGTATTTGGGTCCGTTGTTGTGTATGCATTTGTAGGTGTGAGTGAGGATTTTGAAAGTGATTCTTTTCTCCACGGGGAGCCAGTGTTGGCTGATGTGTTCGTGTCGGGGGATGCCGAGGACGAGTCTGGCGGCGGTGTTCTGTATTGTCTGGAGTTTGCGGAGTAGGGACTTGTTGATGCCGGCGTAGAGTGCGTTTCCATAGTCCAGTCTGCTGGTGATGAGTGCGTGGGTGACTGTCTTCCTTGACTCAGAGGGGATCCACTTGAAGGTCTTGCGGAGGATGCGGAGGGTGTTGAAGCAGCTGGAGGTGACGGCGTTGACCTGTCGGTTCATGGTGAGTGATGAGTCGAGTACGATGCCGAGGTTCTTGGCGTGGTCTGAGGGGGTAGGTGGGCTTCCGAGGGCGGTCGGCCACCAGGTGCTGTCCCATGCAGAAGGGGTGGTACCGAGGACATTCTGTCTTCTCGGCGTTGAGCTTCAGGCAGCTGTTGGTCATCCAGACTGCGACGTCTTGTATTCCTTTCTGGAAGTTGAGTTTGACAGTGGTGGGGTCTTTGGTGAGGGAGAGGATGAGCTGGGTGTCGTCGGCGTAAGATACGATGTTGAGGCCGTGTTGTCGGACGATGGCTGCAAGGGGGGCCATGTAGATGTTGAAGAGGGTGGGGCTCAGTGATGAACCCTGTGGGACTCCGCAGGTGATTTTCGTGGGGTCGGAGAGGAAGGGTGGGAGTCTGATCCTTTGGCTTCTTCCGGTGAGGAATGATCGGATCCAGTCCAGGGCTGTTCCTTGTATGTCTGCGTCGTGTAGTCTGGCGACTAGTGTGCGGTGGGAGACTATTAGACGTACCAGGAGTCAGACACAAGCTCTTTGTGTAGAAGGCTTCGGTACCTTAGGCCACTATTAGACGTACCAGGAGTCAGACACAAGCTCTTTCTGTAGCAAGCTTCGGTACCTTAGGCCACTATTAGACGTACCAGGAGTCAGACACAAGCTCTTTCTGTTGCAAGCTTGGGTAACTTAGGCCACTATTAGACGTACCAGGAGTCAGAAACAAGCTCTTTGTGTAGCAAGCTTCGGTACCTTAGGCCACTATTAGACGTACCTGGAGTCAGGCACAAGCTCTTTGTGTAGCAAGCTTGGGTACCTTAGGCCACTATTAGACGTACCAGGAGTCAGACACAAGCTCTTTCTGTAGCAAGCTTGGTTACCTTAGGCCACTATTAGACGTACCTGGAGTCAGACACAAGCTCTTTCTGTAGCAGGCTTTGGTACCTTAGGCCACTATTAGACGTACCAGGAGTCAGACACAAGCTCTTTCTGTAGTAAGTTTGGGTACCTTAGGCCATTATTAGACATACCTTGAGTCAGGCACAAGCTCTTTGTGTAGCAAGCTTCAGTACCTTAGGCCATTATTAGACGTACCAGGAGTCAGACACAAGCTCTTTGTGTAGCAGGCTTCGGTACCTTAGGCCACTATTAGACGTACCAGGAGTCAGACACAAGCTCTTTGTGTAGCAAGCTTTGGTACCTTAGGCCACTATTAGACGTACCAGGAGTCAGACACAAGCTCTTTGTGTAGAAGGCTTCGGTACCTTAGGCCACTATTAGACGTACCAGGAGTCAGACACAAGCTCTTTCTGTAGCAAGCTTCGGTACCTTAGGCCACTATTAGACGTACCAGGAGTCAGACACAAGCTCTTTCTGTTGCAAGCTTGGGTAACTTAGGCCACTATTAGACGTACCAGGAGTCAGAAACAAGCTCTTTGTGTAGCAAGCTTCGGTACCTTAGGCCACTATTAGACGTACCTGGAGTCAGGCACAAGCTCTTTGTGTAGCAAGCTTGGGTACCTTAGGCCACTATTAGACGTACCAGGAGTCAGACACAAGCTCTTTGTGTAGCAGGCTTCGGTACCTTAGGTCACTATTAGACGTACCTGGAGTCAGCCACAAGCTCTTTCTGTTTCAAGCTTGGGTACCTTAGGCCACTATTAGACGTACCAGGAGTCAGACACAAGCTCTTTGTGTAGCAAGCTTCGGTACCTTAGGCCACTATTAGACGTACCAGGGGTCAGACACAAGCTCTTTGTGTAGCAAGCTTCGGTACCATAGGCCACTATTAGACGTACCAGGAGTCAGACACAAGCTCTTTCTGTAGCAAGCTTGGGTACCTTAGGCCACTATTAGACGTACCAGGAGTCAGACACAAGCTCTGTAGCAAGCTTGGGTACCATAGGCCACTATTAGACGTACCTGGAGTCAGGCACAAGCTCTTTCTGTAGCAAGCTTGGGTACCATAGGCCACTATTAGACGTACCAGGAGTCAGACACAAGCTCTTTCTGTAGCAAGCTTTGGTACCTTAGGCCATTACTACGTACCAGGAGTCAGACACAAGCCCTTTCTGTTGCAAGTTTCGGTACCTTATGCCACTACTACGTACCTGGAGTCAGACACAAGCTCTTTCTGTAGCAAGCTTTGGTACCTTAGGCCATTACTACGTACCAGGAGTCAGACACAAGCCCTTTCTGTTGCAAGTTTCGGTACCTTATGCCACTACTACGTACCTGGAGTCAGACACAAGCTCTTTCTGTAGCAAGCTTTGGTACCTTAGGCCATTACTACGTACCTGGAGTCAGACACAAGCTCTTCATTTAGCCAGCCTCGGTACCTTACGCGATTGCTAGAAGTCCTGGGAGTTGGGCACAAGTCCTTGCTGTAGTAGGTGTCTGAACACTAGGCTGTAACTAGTGACCCCTCTAATCATACACTAGCCTTTCCTATAATCAGGCCACAGTGCTTTGGGCAGATACTAGAGGTGCTACAGGCGTCCACCAGGACCACCTCCGTATGAGAGTATTATGAACAGAACAGATTTCCATGAACATCTTTGACAGTGGAAAGATACAACATGAATTTACCTATCCACTTTCACTAATCTAAACATGTGCGCTTGTTTTCTGTGTCCTAAAGAAATATGCCAATGCTGACCTATGATGACTGTCATTATCAAGGCTCCGAGTGCAACTCCTGTATGTTTGGGAGGACGTCACCATCACACAGTTATCACCAGGCACCTGGCAGTAGAAGCAAGCTGTATTCAGTATTTACATACAAGGGATCCTTAGTTGTTGATAGCAGATCTAGTGCTCTGAAATATACCTGAGCAGAGCCCCTCCCCCCCCCCGCCAGTGTGCATGGTCAGGAAATGAGTGGGGAAGAGGGGAAAGTGAGACCTACTCCTGAGTAGGAACAATGACCAGGAGAGGATGAGGCAAGAGGAAGCAGTGACCAGGGAGGAGGCGGGCCAGGACGTGCAGCAGAGGAAGGGCGGAGCTGAAAGGAAGTGAGAATGCGGGCTTCCCAGGGGAAACAACCGTTACAACGCATGCATTACAACGCATGCTTTTACCCCGCATGCCATTACAACGAAAATGGCTTGCTGTAGGGGATATAAGGTGTTGGATTTAACTCCAACACCTTCCCTACTGTTGCACAGACTGGAGCTGGAATAGCAAAATTATACTATTCCAAACTCCAGCGCACCCCCGACAGCAAATAGGGGTAAAAAATTGCGTTGCAACGGCATGCGGGGTAAAAGCATGCGGTGTAACGTCATACAACCGCTTCCCGGCAATATTCAAATATTGGTTACAGTAAAGCTGTCTGTGCATTAATGTGGCAGCTCTACAAAGTCTGTCAATGTTTTATTTTTAAAAAGAAAAATGCATGCAACACCTGCATTTTGTGGACAGTTCTCCTGCAAAAAATACCTTTGTGAAGGAAGATTGTCAAGTAAAAATAATTTGGGGCTGATTTATCAAGGTGTGGTGCCAGTACAGAGTCACGCGATGTGACACAAAGCAGAGCAAAGTCTTGGAAGGTTGTGTACTTTCTAGTGCATAATTGTTCTGTGCTGGAAAAATGTCCATTTTCTAGCGCAAATAGGGGCTTATTAATGGGTTTTTAGCATAGGGCAGCACAGCAAGGCACCTTCCTGCACTGCCTTACGCCAAAGTGAAAGAACAGGAAGGCACCGTATTTAAGCGATACAGGGCATTCCTGTCCTTCCTCCCTGCACTGGCACCATTTTGGCTGCCTAGCACCAATGCAGGCACCCTTGCAGCATGGTGCAAGGGTGCCTCTGTAGGACGCAGGATTGTTTTTGTGTAGGAAGGCGTATCCTCCTACACAAAAACAATCCTCAGAGGCGTTTTCCTCTCTCTATGTGCAGCACACATGAAAAGAAGAAGAAACAAGGAGAAATAAACATATTTCTCTTTGTTACGCCTCACCTCGGTGGCGTACGGATTTGGCGTTTCCCCAGGTTTACATAATTTTGAAAGTCTGGGGTAATGTCAAATTCCATGGGTGCTGCATGGGAAACCCCACTGCAACGCCTACCAAGTGCAGAGTAAGGCAACGCACCAATGTGCGCTGCGTCGTCTTACTCATGGTTTATGAGGTCACGCAAAGCCACGAAGGGTGGCTTTGCGTAGCTTCATAAGTCTTTATGAGAGCCCTGCGTCACGCATGTACCACTTTACATGGTGCAAAAGTGACGCCGGCCTCTCATAAGTCTTTATGAGAGCCCTGCGTCACGCATGTACCACTTTACATGGTGCAAAAGTGACGCAGGCTTCTCATAAATCTTTATGAGAGCCCTGCGTCACGCATGTACCACTTTACATGGTGCAAAAGTGACGCAGGCCTCTCATAAATCTTTATGAGAGCCCTGCGTCACGCATGTACCACTTTACATGGTGCAAAAGTGACGCAGGCCTCTCATAAGTCTTTATGAGAGCCCTGCATCACGCATGTACCACTTTACATGGTGCAAAAGTGACGCAGGCCTCTCATAAATCTTTATGAGAGCCCTGCATCACGCATGTACCACTTTACATGGTGCAAAAGTGACGCAGGCCTCTCATAAATCTTTATGAGAGCCCTGCATCACGCATGTACCACTTTACATGCTGCAAAAGTGACACAGGCCTCTCATAAGTCTTTATGAGAGCCCTGCATCACGCATGTACCACTTTACATGGTGCAAAAGTGACGCAGGCCTCTCATAAATAAGCCCCATAGTGTTTTGAGGTGTTACGTGGGTGGTACTTGGCCCCTTTCCAGCGCATGCCCCCATGTTTTTTGATGCAAGATATAACTACTAAAATTGTCATACCAGGCTTTCCAGCAAAATATAACTCCTCCCTGATGCAGGCGCAAAGATGGATAAATAAATGTATTTCTCCAAATAGTTCACAAATTGCATATATGCAGCACTGCACAGCACACAGCCAATGTGTGAAATGTTTAAGACATTGTCTTACTATAGGATTTTGTACTGGTAGAGTATAGTTCCCTACAAACCCTACTTGTGTCAAAGGAGTGAGTAGTCTGTCTGTGTGCCAGCGCAGGGTTTGTTTTAGTAAATAGGTCTCTGCGCTGCTCTCACCCCCTTCACATATATTATAGTAAATCTGCCCTTTGGGGTGTGATGTGGTGAGAAACTTTGCAGTTTCATGAAGTTCACAGTGTGTTGCATATGCAACCTTTGCCGCTGGAATTTTAATTTCACAGGCCGCTCAGATCTCTGCCCCCAGGGAGAAGTCTCCGAGCAGAGCAGGTTCAAGGTGTGGAGAGCTTTAATCTGCAGAGAATCACATGAGCAGTCAGAGAGAAGTAAGAGGGGGGAACCAGCTTGTTTGCACGGGTTTATTTTGCCTACTGTGTGTCTGCGAGCGCTGCTGACTCCACTGCCCAGACAGCCTTCTCGTAGCAATAGTTCAGACATAACAATTCTGCTTTTGTTCTTATGTTTATCAAGGAAACCTTTTTATCTACAAATAAACAACAGGATTGTCAGTGCGATTCTGAGAGAGGTAAAGATTAAAGGAAGAAAATAACATCTAATTACTGGAGGCAGTCCATGGCTCCTCAGCCCCTAATTAGGCGTCAGGCTCCAAAGAAGTGTCCTGAGCCCAGCTCTCACATCATGTGTGCCTCCATCTAAGCTCTCCTGTGCTTAGAAACAGGAAGCAGGATGGTTACTTTTTCACAAAATAACACAAAAGTAGATTTTGTGCTTGAAGAGTGCTTGAAACAAATCCGTGAGGAACACAGTAGCATGGAGCAAGGGAGGAAGATCTCAGTACAAATGTGCTGGGCTGCTGGGATGTGCCTGCTGGTGCTGGGGGCTGTAATACCAGGGGTTACTCAAGCTCAGGACAAGGGTAATCCAAGAGGTTACATCCCCATGGGGGGCACACAGGCCACAGCCACGTGGCAGTCCTGTCGTGTAGTTCCTATAGTACCCATGCAGGACCTGCGCGTTTGTGTAACATAAGCTGTGGGCTTGGTGGTAGACTGACTCTGAGCACCCCCACCGCATATGTTAGCCTGGTTTGCATTAGCTAGCTCACAGTGCCACTAGAATCTCCTCTTATCGGGGAGAGATTAGTTCCTGGCAACCTTAGATCATGACAACCCAAACTCCTCAGAATCGTGGAAACAATGTACTACTTTTCGCTCAGTCACTCGTGCTTACTTATTCGGTTTGTCTCAGAGAGTTACACAGAATACACAGTCTGGGCGTTTCAATAAGTATTTATTGAACAGTTGTTATTCTAGTGTAGAATATATGTGCTGCGGCAACCAGCAGACAATAGCAGAGATATATTATCAGCAGTACGATAAAAGCGAAGGGATAGAACAGTTCTACCATATTGCAATAATCATGAATACATACATGAATATAAAAAGCATTATGAAAAGTGCGCGTACTCCTACGATGCCTAACTAGATGTACCTGAGTGTACCTAGCATATGTGTGTAGGTCTAAAAGCCTAAGAGCCAAGAATCCTTCTAGGATTTAGTCGAACCCCCATACCTGAATAGAGAGAGTGTGGGACCCCGTCCTGGTCTCGAGTTGGACACCCCGCCAGGGCTGTGTGAGACCGCTGTCAGCTGGAGCGACTGCATGCAGGAGCCTCAGCGTCTCTGGTCAGTGTGTCAGCACGGTTCCCTCTGTCTTACCGGGGTAAGATGTGGTGTATTTATACCCTGAAGACTCTAGTTGCTTCGTATGGTTCGTATTGCCAATGTTAGACTTGAGGAAGACGTCAGGGGTGAACTTTGTACATACATATTATGCAGGTGGTGTATTCCTAGAGAGCCATGCATAATTGATGAGTACAGTGTGGGCCTGTGTTTGGGAAAAACCCTGCTGTATTCAAAACCACAGAATAGATAACGTTCAGCCCTCAGAGCACGTTGTGTACTAGTGAGGACCAATGTAGGTGAAAGATCATGACTATATAAGGAATCATGACTATAATAGGACATGTACAGTTATGACCGTAATAGGGCATATGCGGCTTTGACCATAATAGGGCAAGTACGAATATGACCGTATTAGGGCAAATACGAATACATCCATTTTAGGGAATGTATGAACAGGTCTACATTAGGGCCTCCATACGGGACATAACACCCACTCCTCTTCCGAACAGGATGACAATGACCATACTTAAAAACTGGACAATTTAAAAACATTTTAAAAGCAAGTAAAAACATGGTCTTAAAATTGTTAAAAAAAACTTCAAAAAAATGTTACAATTCAGCTATTTCCAATTGCCACTAAAAAAAGAAATGTCTATTTTGTTTCTCTATATAAGTTGCTTCACTCAAAGCGGAAGAAGGCCATGCTTTTCTCAAGCGAAAGTGTCAATTTAGGAAATGTTCTAAATTTGCTCGCTTATTATGAAAACGAATGGAGAAGCCGAATATGCCGAATTCTTTCCCAGGACGCGATGAGCCAATTCGAGATTAAGTGTCCTGGCTGGGAAGCACAACATTATCTGTGTGAGCTACTGCAGACGACAAATCCAATGCCTCACAGAGAACGTCAATCGCACATAGATGGAATGTAGCACTGCCAACAGTCGATGCTGCGGCAGCTTGTGCGGCAGTTGTTACCTGGGAGCCTGTGGAGGAGTCAAACCCAGCAGGAGCAAAAGGCACCTGTGGATTCTCCAGGAATGCGTTCATCAGAATTGGAAGCCGCTGGGGACAACGCAGAGCATGGGCCTTTATGGGGTCCAGCATTGCATCCGTGTCCGCAGGCGCATCTGATGGAAATGTTAGACAAAGATCCAACGTGCATTCTTCTCCGCAAAACAGGCATCGAAGAACAGGTAAGATGCAGTCTACCCAGACTGGTCGAAAGGATAGAAACCAGGAGGCATTGAGTTCTCGCAGGCAAGAAATGCCTAGAAGTTGTACCATGCTTTAACGGTATTTCCGCTCCAGGAGTATGTTCGCCATTCCCTCGGGAATTGGGCCGTCCATTTCGTAACAGTAGTATTATGAATAGGACCCCAGCAATCAGCAATAGGATAAGCGGGAGTCCTCCAAATACGCTTCCCAATAAGGAGTGTATATTATTTGGGATTACTCCGAGGACTGTCTGAAAGATGCTTAACAGTCCTGACCCTATGGTCTTAAATAGGTGTATAATTCCGCTCGTATCAGACATATTAAAGATACGTCCCACCATTTCTACGAAATGAAAAGGGCAGTTTGTACGTATAAGCGCCTGTATCTCAGTCGAGGTCCTTGCAACTTGAAGTTCAAAGGTTTCTCGAGCGTAGGTTAAGGGCACGGTTTGCTGTAAAAGCATGGCTTGCAGTCTGCTCAGAGTATCAAATTGTATGAAAGAAACGTTCAGTGAAGGCCATAGCGGCGCCTCCCTGACTGTGTTCAGTGGCGGAAACAATACAGCAAGTAACCCTGGAGTTAACAGTGACCAGATAGGCGACGCCCGGAAGCATCCCACAGCAACCTTGATCATTTAGCATCAAGTAACTCCCATTCGAGAGCAGCTGGAAAACCGGTGTGATCATGGCCGCTGGGGTCCCTGTCATGTGACACGATAGGTTCGCTACTGAACCGCTACAGGCTCCGTGTAGTGAAATATCCTGACACATGAGAGAACCGCTTAGAGCGTTCTTGCAGTTAGCACCGCTCAGAAATACTTCTCGATCCCCATTCCGGCATAGGTATCTATATGGTAACTCCCAAGTTTCCCTAATGTAACCCTTACCCATCTTTTCATATTTGCCTGCCTGCCTTTGCTCAAGGCAATATTGAAACTGAAACGTAGTGACCGGCAGAGTGATTTGGCCATAAATTAGCCATTCAGTTGATGGTGATTCGGCTACAGTGAATGGTAACCTTTCCAGTTTCTCAATACGCAGCATTGTATATTTGGCTCCCCTTTGTGCCATTTCTTTCTGTTTATCAGTCAGATTGTATTCTGAAAACAGAGACGTGGTGTTTATAAAACACCAGGGCACATAGCCTGCGCGCAAAGATTGTAGCGTCCAGCTTAGCATCATAATAGAACGTAGCTGAGATTGCCCGTGTTGTAACAAGGCCAGATCTTGTTCTAATATGTCGATTGCCGAAGACACAATGTTGCCTAAGGAGTAAATCCTGGAGGTCAAAGTTGTTAACCCATTATCCACTACAGCTAATGCCTTTTCTAAGTTAATACGGTCTATTTCCCGTATTCCTTCTGCGGCCTCTTGTTGGGATATTTTCCAGTTTTCATTATAATAGGCATAAATGCCGGCATATATGAAACGTTTCTGACGTGTTTTCCTTGGGCCTAACAAGAAATCCCTAGGGTCCACATCAGGTGTGAGTAAGGTTAAGTGATGTTTTACTTCTGTGAGTGTTGAGGTTTTTAGCCAATCAAGGCACAACTTCCCAACACTGTACGATGTCACTACCCCTGGGTGTTGTCTTTGTACATAGCGTGTATCTGGCCTATGGATACTAAACCCTTCGGTTGTATTCATAAATCTCTGTTGACAGGTGTTTGTGTCAATGTGGGCCAAATCAGCCATTTCGTCCAATCAGGATCTGATCTGTTGTACTGGAGAATGTCATCTAATCCTACCCCTTGTGTAGTTGAATTCTGCCCCCCACCCATCTGTGATGGTGTAGGAAACCCGGATGAGTTCAGTTCCTTGTTCTTGGCTAGTCCAAGACAGGATGTCTGTTGCACAGTGTCATTTAGAAATATCAGCTGCTGTGGAATGAGGCATGCTCTAAAAAGCGCTTCTGTTCCCTGGACTTGCCAGTCCCTAGAACCCCAGATTGATTTTAAATCTATAGTGTCCTTCCATAGGTCGAAACCCTGTGTAGACAACTGGGCCATAAAGGAAGCAGAGTAAAGTTGTTTGGTGTTAGTCAACATAATTTTCTGTGCTGATGTTTTTGCCACTTTGTAATAAAATGACTTCGGGTCAGATGTATTAAACCCTGAAAAGTATGTGAATTTCTGTGCAAAAGTTTGCGAACTACCTTTTGGAGGTGTTGGGCAGTGTTCCCACTGGTGATATTCAAATACATTTCTAGGTGTTATAGATTTGTGTAAGAAATGATGACCATAATGTTGGTAACAGTACAATGTATCATAGTCTGAAGTACCTTCTAACATTTCGTTGTTCGGAAATGCTGCAGTTTTTTCTAAATCAGACATCATAGCATTTACAGTTTCAGTGTCCCAATCATCAGAAAATGTACTGGTGGTAATGATATCATTTAAAGAAATTTTAAATACATGTTTAAGCTTTAAGAGTTCAGTCGGACCGAATATATCATAATTAGGGCTCCCAGTTTTATGGTATTTATTTTTTTAACATTTCCGTCTGTATTTATCCATATTTATTTTTATGTCATTTTATCTGTATATATCTGCATTTATTTTTGTTGCAAGCAAAAAAAGGCGTTGCAACTAGTATTTTTCCACATTTATTTAAATAGACAGTGCACACGGTTGTTATAGGTTTAGCTATATGTATATATGCGCCAAATATGTTTCAGACAACATCCACAAAAAAATGTTTGTTAGATCAAAACAGGAACTCACATATGAGAAATGGGAGTGGTGTCACAGAGATTACTTGCAGTAATATTAGTGATCTGCTGCTGTTACAATATTGAAAACACTGTCACTAGCCATGATTATTAAATGTAAACACATTTAGAATTTGGACGAGTGCACCTGTGCACTTTCAGTGACCTGGCCAAAGACGGCAGCAAGCTCTCAATTCAGAAATAAATTAAAGGCCCTTGCATTATTTCACTTTGTACTGCCTAGACTGTAATGCTGTAATCCGACACGGTGTAGCTGCAGCCACAGTTCTTCCTCACACAGTGGAGAAAAAAAAACGATTTAACTTAAAAAGGGGCTTACAGATATGCCCCGGCTGTCTCTGTCTCTCAGGAATGTTTTGTTTCTTCATGCTGCACCAAGTCACAGGAAAGTTTCAATTTAAGGCCTGAAAGTTTCTGAAAGCGAATGCGACCTAATTTCCCTAATGTGTAGCCGTCTTTCTGACCTTTTTGGGTCACACATTTCTGCCGGTCTCACATTAGCGGCAAGTACTCGCGCTACTAACAACGACCCACCTCCTCAAATTTGAACAGCTGTAGTGGTGCAAATAGTGAAATACAAGTCCACCCCCACCCTTTCACTTACCTGTGACCTAAAACTGACTGGGGTGCTGGCGCAGCGCTCACTAGATAGCCAGAGCTCCGGAGATCTCGAAGGAACAGCTGATTGCTGGGCAGGCGGCAAGTCCGAGGGCTGAAAGCAAGTGGCGTCAAGCAGAGTGAACCGATGGTGGTCGTAGGGAAGGCAAAAAGGAGAAAGTAGGGGGATGAGGCCCAGAAATAAAGGGCAAAAACGTAAGGGCTGACTAGAGAAGTGTAGACACACCCACGTTGTGACGCATGGATCTAAACGTGATTGGCTCAAAGAATGTAACAGGCATGTCATCAGGGCTATGGTGGGCAGGTCAGAGGTCAATGCAAGACACTCCATGGAAGGAATTTCCCGCGCCTAGCAGACATTAATGGCCCAGCAGGTGCTAATGTGGGCAGGCATACACCGCAATCCAGTAAGAGTGGCGTGGCAGGCAACCCTGGGCTGGAGCACGGATTGCCAAACAATTCTCGGAATCCGAGAATCCGATTTGGTTGTATTTTTCCGCTTCTATTTATAAATACAGACGGAAGAAAAATATGTTTCCGTCTGTATTTATGTGTAAAAATCCGTTTAAACGGAAAACCGGGAGCCTTAATCATAATCAATCTTGTCCCATACTATACCGTCCAGTATAGGAACTGCTGTGATGTTCACTGAAGACAAGTCTCTTGGTTCACGATGTGAAGACTGGTGTGGTTTTAAAATCAAATTGACTCTTTGGGCTGTAGAGCTCTGCTGGAGGTATCGTCCATTAATAAGCATACTAAAAGTTAAAATTAACCCTAGCCAGAAAAGAAAAAAGAAAATCCCAGTGATATACCATAGTTCAATCCAAGGTGACACCAGGTAAGTCTTTCTAAAAAAGTTCAAAAAGTCAGTGAGTTTCTGTTTGTGTGATTTTTGGGCTGGCGTCATTTCCGTCTCGCTTGGATCCAGTGAAAACGTATCAAAGTTCATGAAATAGCCAGAAGCAGTTCGATCAATTGTTGGAATTGCATCGGGATTTGTTGAAATCGGATTTTGCTCTTGACGAGGAATGTTGACGTAGACGTCTGTAGTTGGTCTTATTGCAACTTGGGTGTTAAGTTGATTTTCTTCTTGTTGAAGTGGAACGAGTTCCATAGCATTGTTGCTTAGT
Source organism: Calotriton arnoldi (assembly GCA_963921515.1). Lineage (NCBI taxonomy): Eukaryota > Metazoa > Chordata > Amphibia > Caudata > Salamandridae > Calotriton > Calotriton arnoldi. The sequence continues at coordinate 639,826 of CAWUFW010007718.1, forward strand.
CCTTCAGACGTCAGGGGTGAACTTTGTACATACATATTATGCAGGTGGTGTATTCCTAGAGAGCCATGCATAATTGATGAGTACAGTGTGGGCCTGTGTTTGGGAAAAACCCTGCTGTATTCAAAACCACAGAATAGATAACGTTCAGCCCTCAGAGCACGTTGTGTACTAGTGAGGACCAATGTAGGTGAAAAATCATGCCTATATAAGGAATCATGACTATAATAGGGCATGTACAGTTATGACCGTAATAGGGCATATGCGGCTTTGACCATAATAGGGCAAGTACGAATACGTCCATTTTAGGGCATGTATGAACGGGTCTACATTAGGGCCTCTATACGGGACATAACAGTCCCATGGCCCAGATACGCGCTCTACCCTCGGACCGCCATGGAGATGGTAACCCCTCGAATCAGCAAGGTCCATCATGGTCCTGAGATGATGGAGACCCTTGTGATGCACATGCTTCAAGGACCTCCAATCTCTCCCCTGTGACCTGCTGTGAATGCACAATGAGATGCAGAGAAACTCCCAAGAGTATGGATGACATATAAAGCCTACCCCTCTGTCTTATGTGACGTTTCCTATACATTGATTTACACACGTGATTGATTGTCTCTGTAATGTGCGTGCAATGTAAAGTGCTCGGACACCCTTCACTTTTACGAGTGACACTAAGAAACTAATTAAATGCATCTGAGTGAGCGTGGTTATGGAGACTGTTAAGGGGTGGTAGTGCGGGAATGCGTTGTGGAGGAGGTCATTGGGGGGGGAGGGGGTGGCACCAAAAAACATTGTCGCACTGGGCTCCCCTGGGGGCAGACAATGGAAGAACCCAGTCTCAGAGGCAGTGGCACGGATGCGGACCGTCCTTTGAAAACTCCGAGAATTGTGCATCACCTCTTACCCCTCTATCGGGCAAGTGCGGTGGGCTGAAGCGCAGGCTGTGCCGTCCGTGCCAATGTTGGGAGTGGCAGAAGTGCGGCGAGAGGCACGCAGCCGGACGCACAGAGGTTGGGCCTCCATTCTACTCTGCTCAGATGGTGGCGAGGGTGTGTCCGGACCGTATCATTGTGCAGTACTTTCCGAGCCTGTGGCGCAGAGCATGGGTTACACGCCCCCAGCAACCCCTCCAGTGTCCGGTCTGTTGCCCCCGAGCCCCCCCCTCCCCCTCCGATTAAAACACAGACTTGTAATGCGAGTGAGGTGGGCGCGCTCGCAAGTGATCTGTAACTCGTGCCACGTCAGTGACTTGTGAGCTCAGTGCTTCGAGTCGAGTTAACAGAGAGGGAGAGCCGAGCCAGACACGGCCCAGTGTTCTAGCTTGGCTCTAGGAGCCTGACCACGAGCCGAACCCAGCCGAGCCATCAACGTATTTGGCATGTAAGTAGTGCAATAAATGCCGTGTGAAACACAGGATAAGGGCTTCCAAATAAAATTTTAAAAAGTGTTTCTTTAGTGTGCAGTAGCGTTTTGTTTCATTAGGTTACACCAGCGCACCGAGTGGCATTCATTAGAAGTGAAAGTTTCTAACCATGAACTTAGAAACATCCGTGGCCCTCCCCCGTTGCCATGACGACTATGTCATTAGTGAAACAAGAGCCAGTCAGTGCTCACGTGTACCTCACACCTTGTTATTAAAGATGAAGCAACACCAGAGTCCATTAAAACAGCTGCAGGCTAGGTTTGTGCACAGGCACATCCTGGACTGCATTCCTCAACGGGGACGATAAAGGGATTACGTAAGTGCCTAAGATCACACCATTTGGTCAAGGTTTCGCGCTAAAAGGAAATAATTTTTTTAAAAACGCGAGTAGTGCGCGCGCGCATGGCAAAGAATGTCAGGAATGCCGCTGGCACAGTGCGGGGCGGCTGCTCGCTCCCGAGAAGGCTAGGCCAGGGCACAGAGAAGGCGGGACATGCACCCGCCTTGGACCAATTGCGTGCTGTCTTTCTTAGAAAGACGCATGCAAAGGCCAATTGCGGGTGCTAAAAAAAAAACACGCACGAGCGTGTGTTTAGCGTGGAAAAGCCCTTACTAAAAGTCTCGCAGAGCAACGCATGTGCGCTGGCTCAGGCGTGACCTAAAAAGGAAGTTCCTAAAATGGTTATAAAGTGAGAGCAGTGGAGGGATAGTGTACTTGGTCCTTGCTCTCAGGGAGGGGTAAACACAGGAAGAGGCATGACAAATGCATGCGATGGACAAAAGGGAAGAAAGTATAGGAGAGCTACGATAGACCCAGCAAATGGAAAACATGTGGGCGGGTTGAAGCCCAAAAAGTAGATACATCATGTCTCTTCGAGACAACGCATGTGCTGTCTAAAGCCGAGACCTAAAAACTTCTCTGCCTGCTGCACTGAACTTTTCTTTCTTATCAGCAATACATCAGCACTGCTTCAGAACATCTGGAGCCATTCTCTTTTAAATCACAGGGTGACACTAATAATAATAATAATAATCTTTATTCGGCATATAAAAATATGACCATAAAAGAGACATTTTCAGGAGCATAACAATGTAAACAGTATTCATAAAAAATAGTCAGGGAGACATTAAGATAGAAAAAACTGTGCAAAATCCTTACAATGCTGTTGTCCTTCTTGGACTCATAAATTCATAAAAGAGCCAGAGTGAGAAAAAAAAACATTAAAAAGCTCTAGAGGCCACCATTCATAGTACAGGGATTAACAGGGAGTCACTAGGTGAAGACCCTGCCAGGGAGATCTACTTGCAAGCCACCTAAAGGGAGCCAGGGATTACTCATGGAAACCATTTTACACTTTAGGGGTCAAATTGTTTGGCCAATCAGGTAGCAAACATCTAACATCACAGCTAACATCACGGCTGATGCCTCTGGCTCTTCCCCCATAGCCTAACCCTCTAATTCCCTATAAATGGCATTTATTCAAATACTTGTGTGGCACAAGGGCCTCCATTCTGAGTAATCTAGAACATTCTCCTTGTGATTACCATTCCTATGTCCAGGGTGTGAGATGGGGCCGGGGGCAACTGACTTGTTTATGCCAGGTAAAAGCAGAAAGCAAACGTTGAGGAGCAGCCTATTGGACCTCGCTAATACATCTGTGTGGTTTGCCATCACTGGGACCATTCACTCCCAACTGTGAGATGTTGATGTGCATCATCTTCTGAGAGCCTGTGGGTCCCCCAGCTTATGTGTTCCCAAGAAGGTGTATTTTCATGTAAGAATGTGTATGCCATGAGGCAGCTGTCGCCCTTGTTCCCCTGCATTTCCTGCATATTCATTCCTCTCTCTCGAACCCACACAGGCCACTGGCACGAGGCTATTGTATGGCTGCTGTGGATCAACAATATATTCAATGGAACAGGAAAGACTCTTTGTGCTCACATCACTGGATCTAGTCAGCTTCTATGAGTCATCCTGTGTCCTGGAAGAAACAACACCTTAGCCAAGGACATGTCTGCTGCCATCACCTGAACAAAAGAGATGCTCTGAGTGCACATCTCACCCACTTGCAGGTGGCTCTGGCAGAGAAGAGCTGACAAGCAGCAACAGATCTTCTGTTTTCTGGAGAACGGCCTAAGAGAAAAACGTACGTCAGGAAATAAGAGACAATGAAAGCATTAGAAGATGGGGGAAGATGGCAGTCCACTAACTTACGGTGGTGGACACTCAGTCTGTTTCCCCAAAGCCGCTACCCTGCAGTAAAGAAGATGATGCAGAGTAGATTATGTGGCTTTGACTCATTCGGGTGCCAGATTTTGACTTACTTCTTTGCCAGCGAAGAAAACCCTCCACACCGTGAGCAGTAACTGCCTGAGCGGGATTGCTGCCTGCGGTGGTACAGTGCTTGTGTGACATCATTCAGCTTTGATACCCATGAGTCAAAATGCTGGGATGGGGAGAAGACAATATGGCTGGTTGAGGCAGAGAAAGGGCGACCATGGTAGTGCAGGGATCCATCCCGGGAAAGGGAAGGAACTCGCCCAGCCTGGCTCAACGATGCTAGGCAGAGGTAGTGCTATCTAATGGAGCTCAGGTATAAGAGTGGCTCCTTCTAGTGGTTGCTCGATTAGATATTTTCTTCTGCTTCCTCCTTCGGATACAGGAACCTTTACAAAGCCTTCAGCAAAGCCTTTGCTGACCACAAGAAGGAGTACAGATTCTGCAGGAAGGATCCGAAGGACAAGAGAGTGGAATGACACGGGAAGTGAAAGTGAAGATTAGTCCCTACAATGGGATCATTCAGCTGATAAATAGACCCCTGCAGGGGAACAAACAATGATGTCGAAGGATTCCAACATCACAACCTCAATTAAATCACCTGTGGGGCCAAGAACTGATACACAATAGATTGGACTCATAACACTCCCTGACAGCACTACACAAATTGCTATATGCAGCTAGGGAAAAGTATCACAAAAAGATCGCGATCCGGAAAGTTTCGTAAATAATTTATTCATTAGGTGCCCCTATAACAAAATTAAAAAAATGTATCAGTTCCCACAAGTATGCAGAAACATTAATTATCGAGCAGGAACAGAAATCCAATGATGCTGCCTGGAGGGTGGAGGACCTGGAAACCACAATGAGTCATAATAATCTCGAAGTTAACAGGCATAAACGAGAGTGCTGAGGGAGATGACACCACAGCATTTCTTGTTAAGCTATTTCAGATAGCTATTTCTCTGCTTTAGCGGATCAGGATGGGAATAGCCAAATGTAACGGGCACATAGGTTCCCATTCCACTCCCCAAAAGGTACAAAGTGGAGGTGCATTCGTGAGCAATCATAATATACATTGGCAATTTTATTTTCAACACCTAGCATTTTTCAAGCAGCTCTTCCCACCAACTGTGTCAAGATGAGATCCCCTTCTTTGTCTGGTAATGCTTTTATCATGCCACTGAGAAAAGACGATGGCGACTGCAACGATTGATAGTTCTACTCCAGGCTGTAGGGGCTCAGGTGGTACTACAGGAAGCAGCCAAATCAAATTTGGGAAAGAGAGCCTCACAAGCATCTGTATATCAAGCAGAGAAAGTGAAACATTAGTTAGAGTTATGGAAACAAAGGGCATCTCTGACATTGACTATGTTTGATTAGGAATGAGAAAAGGATGGCTCAAGAGATCCAGTATAAGAAGGGGTCGAGCTGGCCAGCCGCCGAGGGTGGGAATCAGTGTGGCCTTCACATTTTGTCAGGGGAGGGGGTTTGATACCAGGGCCAAAGTGGGTCAGGTACTCCGCATGGATCGCCGAAGGGGACAGGGCAGAGAGGGGTATGGTTGGGGGCAGGGGCTGGAAAAAGGGGAACAGGGGGTAAATGGGAGGATGTCCAGACATAAGAGCAGCTTCAGAGGCACTGCCAGAAAAATAGTGATTATGTTGGTGAAGAAATGTAAGCAGACGGGAAAGAGGGTATCAGAATTAGACCTTAGAAGGTAAAGGGGCTCCGATTGAAAAATAAAATCAGTAACATTGTGAAAGAGCTATATTATACAGGGGATGAAACAGTCTGTTTCCAGGAAAACCACCTTAAAAAGATGACCTACAGAGGCTGCAGGGATTGGGCTGTAGGGTTTTAGGGGCATCTGAACACAAAAGACCATTCAGAGGAGTTACCCTTTTAGTTCAATTCCAATCTTGGGAAAGCCAACAAATGACAAGAGAGGCCGCTGGCTTCTGGTTCTTATCAGCAAGGGAGAGGATGTGGCCTAACAGGCTAGGGCGGTCGATTTCAAATCTGGGGAACCGGGTTCGAGTCTCGGCAATGACGCTCAACATCCTGTGATTCTGGGCAAATCACTTAGGGCCAGATGTTCGACCATTGGAATTTGCGAGTCGCAAATTGCGACAAATTGCGAGTTGCAATTTGCGAGTTGCAAAATCCAATGCACGACAGTGTCTCAAACACTGTTTGCGATTCCCAATGGTGTCGCAAATTGCATGCTTCATGAATATTAAAGAGGCTGTCGCAATTTGCGACCCCATTGGGAATGGCTGGCACTACCAGGGATGGTGGCCTGCTGGGGTCAGCAGACCACCATGTCTGGGACTGCTTTGTCAATAAAGCAGTTTTATTTTTTTTAAATGCAGCCCGTTTTCCTTAAAGGAAAACGGGATGCATTTAAAGAATAAAAATGAAACACTTCAGTTTCATTTTTAAGGGCAGGCAGTGGTTCCAGGGACCACTGCCTGCTCTTAAAAATTATTGTGCATCTCTTCCCGTTTACGAGTGGTTTACCACCCTTTTGAGAAGGATGGTAAACTGCAAATGTTTCGCGACCGCAATTGCGGTTGCAAAACATTCATACATAGGTTTTGGAGTCGCTATTAGGAGGGGACGCCCTTGGCTCGCCCCTTCCTAATAACGAGTTCCTAACCCTATTTTGCGAGTCGCTAATTGATTAGCGACTCGCAAAATAGGGTTGGTACATTGGGCTGACCTATTTTGCGTTCGCAAAGGGGCTGAAATCCCCTTTGCGACTGCAAAAAACGGTCGTCCATCTGGCCCCAAATGTCCCCGTGCCTACCAAAAAAAAATGAATGTGTCCTTGTGTAATGTAACTGGTGCTCATGTAAAGCACTCTGATCCCAGATACCTTCGGGTCAAGTTTGCGCTATAAAAAACTCAGAAAAAAAAAAAAAACTTTCATTGGACTCTATGTAATATTTTGTTAACATCGAGCAAAGCTCTGCATAATAAGGGCATGGATGGATAGCTACCCTCACTGTGTACAGTAGTGCTGGGTGCAATTTGTGGATATATGTAGGGGAAACAGCATTTACAACGCTGTCGGTACAACGCGGTGCCAATACAACGCGGTCAGTACAACGACAGTGTTGTTACCACGCATACCATTACAACGCAAGTCATTACAACGACTTGCTGTAGGGGGCTTTAGGTGTTGGATTTTAAATCCAACACCTTCCCTACTGTTGCACAGACTGGAGTTGGAATAGTAAATTATACTATTACAAACTCCAGCACCCCCCCTACAGCAAGTCGTTGTAATGACTTGCGTTGTAATGGTATGTGTGGTAACAACGCGGTCGTTGTACTTGACGCGTTGTAAAGGCATGCGTTGTAAACGCATGCGTTGTAACGCATATATTCATATGTAGGAAGGACATTTTGATTATTCACAATAACCCAGAGTGGTGATGTCTGCATCAAATATGGTCACACGTATGAGAACGGAGGCGAACAATGATACACACGAAGGGTTGGATTCTTTGAGTAGACGAATGATGACTCTTTGAAGATATAAAATCTTGGACATTTGTAAGATGTTTAAACCTATATATTTATATTTATGTCATCCTTTCTCAAAAAAAGAAATAAAATACATTATAGGATATTTGTTGGCTTGGGAGTGAACCACCCTGAAGAAGTCTGCACTACAACCGATTGGTGCGCCCAACACTTCAAGTGCTGCACCAGTTGAGAGTGGGTGATTGGTTTGACCCTGACTTCTCCTGTGAGCATAAGGTAACCCTGTGAGGCGGGCATTAGTGTCCATCTTTGACTTCACACTGACACTGTCCACCAGTTCAAGTAAAGAATAGTCAAGGGGCTGGAAACCAGGCTGCCCCCCAGAAGCGCAGGAACCAGACTTGTGCTGAGGACAAAGACCTACTTCTGCTGTGGACTGGGGTAGAATGTGCTGGCTCGACCCATGTACTGAGAACATGGCTTATCCATCGGAAGAGCCGCAGGTCCAGGTATTTTAAGACCTGTCACAAGGACTGCCGCCTGGGTGAGGAGAAGCCTGCGACCAGAGACTCATCACATCTGGACCACCTCCCTGAAACACCATCGTTGTCGAGAGCAGAGGGCTCTCTGCCCCTCTACGCGTCTCTGTGAGGGACAAGGAAGAGCTCTTTGCTTCTAGCAACCAGGACATGTGCTCAGGCAGCCACTGGGAAACTGAGAAAGAAGTATAAATCACCATCCATGTTTTTGTGCTCTTTTGTACGAGCCTCCACCCTTTTGTGTAGGCGATGAGGTTGTGCACCTTTGTGCATTTCTGACGTAGCATCTCAGCACTGCCCCATTCAACTTCTAGGGTCACATCCCCTCCGAGGCTTTGCATCCGCCTCCGTTTGTTGTACTGAAACAGCAGTGGGCTCCTGCCTTGAGTCTTCCTAAATACCAGACCACTGCCCTGTGGTGTGTGATCCCACCACACACCGCTGTCCACGACTATCACTCAAAAGACTTCCACCACGGTGTCAGAGCCGGCTCCTCCCCAAAGACACACTGGCAGCAGAGTGTGCTCTTGGGAAGACTTGACTGAATGATTGTACAGACTAGATACTGTATCCAGCCCACAATACCTCCTCGTTCGTCTTACCTGACCCAGTCCTTACATGTGAGATGTTATCTCCAAACTGCAGAACGTATTCCGTAGCCAGCAAAATAATTCCCCTGAGATGGCCGCCATTTACCCAGCCATCCCATCAAGAGGAAACGGTAACATCACTTCCTGTCAAAATACCAATGTAAGAAACTGGCTCTATATACACTGCACCAAAGTGAGGTACAGTGTGTATAGAGTCCAAGGGTCTCCAGAGGTTTGGCAGAGGTTAAAGTTAGATAGAACCTTACTCTCTAAAGTGGTAGCTTGGTCGAGCAGTAAGGCAGTATCAGAGGACAGTGTAAAGCATTTGATGTACACACAGTCAGCAAATGAAGCCACACACTCAAGAACTGAACTCTAGGCCAATTGTTTTGTATAAAAAAATATACTGTTGTTTTATTTTAGAACCACAGGTTTGCATAAAATACTTTCTCAAGATAAGATGCTGTTTGTTGAATACTTTCAATGAACAATAGACTTTAAATGCAATATAGTACAGGGGTTGCAATTGGCAACACAATACTTGGTATACTATAACATTGAGCTCAATGGGATTTTCAAGTAAACTGCAATAGAATTACTTTACTGAACGTTTTTCTTACTCAGGGCTGGATCCTGGATTCAGCCCTGGTGCATTTCCTGTAAACAGTTGAAAGAAATCGTTTTTGATACACAGGCGATTTTTAAGGAATATTTGTATGTTGCAAAAATCGACACTTAGAAGAATTTCTGGCAAAAACCAGGCAATGTTATCCTATGGAGGAAAATCAAGTTACCGGAAAATCACAGTTGTAATCGCTTTTTCTAGTCAGTGCTGGGTACCTAAATCCAGCACTGGGATCTCCCCTGAGAACAGGTGAGTAATTTCGATTTTGGTATTCGGACGATTTTTAGTGAATATTTCGAAGTTCCAAAACTCGACACTTAGAAGAATTTTCAAGTGAAAACCAGTCAATGTTACCCTATGAATAAAATGGAAGTTATCGGCTTTCAGGTAAGTACTCGGCTGGCAGAGTAAAGGTTCTGGGCCAAGACTCAGGGGTCTCCCAGGTTCAGGTTTGTACTGTTGTTACACCCTCAGCGGCACAGGGGCGGCCGGGTGCAGAGAGAGTAGGCCCAACGTTAGCCTATGGCGGGCGGGGGGCCTTTGGTTGGTGGTTGCTGGCAGGCAGGCCACTCGGCTGTGGGAGCAAAGCTCCTGGTCACTTACTCAGGGCAAGTGGGGAAGTCGAGCAGGGTAGTTGGTGCACCCTCAGCGGCACTGGGGCGGCCGGGTGCAGTGGGCTTTTGGGCCGTCGGGCGCCCAATGGATCTCAATGGGAAAGCTGCAAGACGAACAAAGGGTGCAAACTCGGGGACGGTGATTCTTCAGGTGCGACCACCACTTCGAGAGGTAAGTTGGGATGCTGTAGGAGGGGTAGACACCCAGGAGTTGGGCACAGGGGGCCGTGGGGCGCCGGGTGTGGGGGTATCTTTAGGCGTCGGGAAATCTTACCCTCTGCTGGTCGCAGTTGGAGGGGTCCCTGGTGTTGAGGCTGCAGGCGTCGTCAGGAGCGTCGAGGTGAGTCCTTGGGTGCTGGATTCTTGGTCACAGTCGCCGGGGGGACATCATCGTGGTCTTTGTCCACTTTGGCTCGGGCCGGGCTCGGCGGTTGCAGAGTGGGCAGGATCCGCGGTCTCAGGCCGGGGCCTGGGGTTGCAGATGTTTGAGCAGAACCACTGCTCGTGGGAGTCCCAGTCTTTTAGTTGAGCAAGGCTGTCAGGTCCTCCGGGGTTTTCGAGGTTGCTGACCACTGAAGAGGCCAGGGTTTAGCAGGAGCAGGTTCGAGGTTCGACAGGCTGGTAGGGCTGGGGCCAAGTCAGTTGGTGTCGTCCTCTTGTTAGCAGCTGCACGGCTGGTCTTCTTTCTTCTTGTTCTTCTTGTTGTTTCGGAATCGGGATCTGAGGAAGGAAGGTTCAGGGTGCCCCTAAATACTGAATTTAGGGGCGTTACAGGTAGGTAGAGGGCAGGGACCAATGGGTCCCTTCCCTGGGGTGGGTACACCCCCTACTCTGCCACTCTCCAGTGGGAGGGGGGCAGGACCCTGTCTTGGGTTGACTGGGTCCCCCCATCCTCAAGATGGCGGGGACTCGAGGTTGTGCTTCACCTCGCCTCCCCCACCTTAGGGGTGGAGTTGGCAGAGGTGGGCACACCTCTCTTCCTCACTCTGTTTTTCCCGCCGGGTCTCCCGCCCAAAGGGGGGGGAAGAACCAGTGGGGACCAGTTGCTGAGTACAGCAAGTGGTCTGGAGAGGCTCACAAAGGCGGTATGCCTTTGAAGCTTCTCCTTCGTGAACCCTGCCCATCCTGGGGGAGGAGGCTTGGCACCTCGTCCCAGGATGTGCATTGTTTCAGGCCCCCGAGAGCAGCGAGCTCTCGACCCAGGGGTCCAGAAACATGTCTGTTGGTGGCAGCCTCGGCAGCCACTCAGTCAGGCCACTGGAAGTTGGTCGAGTTTCAGGGGGCATCTCTAAGATGCCCTCTGTTGTGCATTTTACATTAAATCCCACACTGGCATCAGGGTGGGTTTAATGTGCTGAGAAGTTTGATACCAAACTTCCCAGTCTTCAGTGTAGCCATTATGGTGCTGTGGAGTTCGTAATGACAAACTCCCAGCACCATATACTCTTAATGGCAGCACTGCACTTACAGTGCCCAGGAATGGACCTGGGTACTGTAGGGGTACAGGGCTCATGCACCTGTACCCTCACCACTGGCATAGGGCACCCAGCTAGAGGGGTGACTGAGGTATGGAAGGGCAGTGGTTTGTGGGCATGGCACACAGGGATGTGTGCCATGTCGACTCTTCACTTTGTTCTGCACCAAGACACGCAGTCTGCAGAGGCAGAGTGTGAGTGTCAGGGTGCAGGGCCTCTAAGGGTGGCACAATAAGTGCTGCAGCCCTTGGAGGCCTTCTCTGGTCACAGTGCCCTGGGTACCTGTGGTACCACTTACCAGGGGCTTACCTGTGGCCAGAGATGCCAATTGGGTTTAGGCTTCAATGCAGTTAAGGGAAGGAACACAGGCCCTGGGTACCTGATTGGCAGGAGCCCAGGGCACACTCAGTCAAAGCACATCAGCAATTCAGCAAAAAGTGGGGGCATACCATGCAATAAAGAGGGCACTTTCTCACAACCAAGCAAAGTAAAAACACAACAGAAAGCATAAAATAATCAATCCCACCTCCGGGAGGGAGGGAGGGAACCAGGACTTTGTAAGGGAAGACCAGGACTCGGAGTAATGAAGATTGCCAGTAAGTGACCAGGGCATTACTGGACACCTGATTAAGATGGATAAATGGATAACGCTGCCTGGACATTCCATTATTAGCTGTTGACACGTTCCTGCATGCAGTACTTCATTTGTAAAAAAAGACAAGTGCCACTGCCCTTAACAGGAGGCCGCTGCACCTTACACCACCCATTGCCCTTGCCAGCGCTGCCAATCAACACAACTAACCATCGCACTCATACAAGGGTGACAATTCAGACTTTAAATATACACTAAAAATGGATAATACATGCTGTCCAAGCTATTGTAATAGCTTCGGGTGGCAGGCATTAGTGTTTTCAATGTATATTTAAACACCTGTTGTCATGCTCCTCACAAAATCAGACAAACAGCGCCACCATGTGGCAGGCTGTATAAGAGCCGTTGTAGACAATAAAGTGCCACTACTGAGCACCGGAAACTACCGGCTCAAATTTACCAGGCTGCATGTTTGTCTCTGCTCCGCAACTGCCTCCAGGTGCACACCTGGACGGCTCACCTCGGCTAGCTCATAACAGGTTAAATCTAAAAGGAGGTTCTTGGCCTTCAGTGAGCTAGCAGTAGCATCTGGGTCCTGAGGTTCCAGGGACGGAACCAGTAATTATGGCAGCGGTTCCCCCGAGTTCCTTCGGGCCTGGAGATCCGGCTTGAAGGAGACACCTGGGAGTCACGTGGCTAGTGTCCGAGCCGTGAGGCAATGTTCCGCTGAGGTGGGAAGGGGGCAGCTTGCAGGCTGTTCTCCGATAGCGAGCAGTGCACGGGCGGTAATCGGATGACACAGAGCCTCATTGATCCGTTGCCCTGCTGCCTCACCTTCCAGGAAGCCTGAGATGTAATCACGGTGCAGTCACTTCCCAGGCCTCTGGGCGCTGCTCTCAGACACGGTGATCTAATGACCAACATCGCCGACATGCCAGGGCGGCTCTTCCTCGATCAATAGCACATAGTGCCAATATCGGCAACACTCCCCATACCACATACAGCAATATCATCCGTAAATAAACCACACGACACACTGTTTGTGGAGAAAATTGCTGCAGGTTTATTTGCATAACAAATATGCCAACATGGTGGGTTATCTTACGGGCGATCCAAGGGCAGGCAAGCCCCCCTACGCCGCCTGCCCGCCTGATGAGCCAAGTTACACCGTGGCCGTCGCCAATCGGTGCTTACCAATTTTGGGAGGGGCCAACCCTCCCAGCGGTGGACCGCCAGTCCACGCCCTTACTCATGCCCCCAAAGGGGGGGCGGAGCGTTCCAGGCAGCCACCGGTTGCTCAGGCCCACAACCGCCCGTAGGACTAACGGGGCGCCGTCGCTCTTCCAGGGGACCACGCTAGGACATCCCTGGGTACACTTGGCTTTTGCACCCTTGTTGTGCTCCTGCAAAGGGTACCCGTCTGTACCTTACAGCCTCTGGATCGCCCTGTAACTCCACCACAGCTCTGGGTGTGGCCACCGTCACAACCAGGGCCCCCCACCAAGGTAGGCATTCTTACCTACATCCTGATGATTCGAGGGCCTGTCCCAGGTCCCGCAAAACAAGTCCAAGCCCATAATGGACCGGAGGCCAACATGCCCCTTCTGGACAGGTGCCCCCATCCTTTTAAATACTCCCTGTGGACTTTAGTATGTGGCCGGCCATGCCTGATAGAACCAAACCCCTCTGTTCATGGCCTCTACACCTGGCACTCTTAACTCTCCTGCGTGAGTTTTCCACGGCAACCCCTGGCCGGGCCCCTCCCCATCTACATTGGGTATCTGTGACCATCAAATTCCCATGCCCACCAATGGTTGCATAACTTACACCCGGAGGAATTCTATTCTGGCAGCAGGACCCTCCTACCCTGGAAAGTCAAATAATTGCCTCCCATCCAGTATATAAGGCAACTGCCAACCGGTGCTGTGTTGCCACCCTGGTGTCCCTACACCAGCGAGTGTATATGCGCCCTGGATGACCTAAAACAATTAGTTTGGTGTTGGTTAGATGTTAACATTGCCTGGCTGAGGCACAGTACCTTTGACCAGCCACTCCTGACAAGATGTGCCAATGTGGGTAGAAGTAAGGGGTATCAAGCCCGCCTTACATTCTCTCAACCAGTGGACCTCCCAGGATCTGAACCTGTGACCAAGAGGTCGAACAAAGCCCCTTTCCGTTCTGCCGCTCCACATGCCTGTGAACTTGAATCCCAGGGCCGACTTCAGGCCCCTACCCGTACTCTGGACATGCCTGAGCTAGAAACCCACATCTAAACGGCCCGCCAACCAACCGGCTGCCCACCAAAATTGCAGTCCCAATGTTAGCTCATGCTCCCAAGGAAAATTCTCTTAACTGACGCCACTGGTCACATGCAATCTATTTTGATCAGGGGACCTGGAGTAAACCTATGAGTAATGTACCTGCACCCTCTTAACTATGACTGCAAAATGTGCTCTGGTAGTTGTCCGTATTAGTGCTCCATATCTTCCATATCAGGCACATCGCACCAACTTGGGAATGGCACACTCAGGCCCCAGCTGACAGAAAGTGCCTGTTCGTGTGTAGCCCGAAACCTCCCGCTTTTCACTGACGGTATACCAGGGTTGTGCTGAAACTTAGCTAGCTATACGCTGAGTGCCCGTTGCACAATCACAGGTATGTCTTCCCCTATTCCGTTTCTGGCTGCAACATTAGATGACACTGCCCGCCCCAATCCCGGGCGAAATAAAAGGAAGCTTTACCGCTACCCATGTGACCCGCTGCTGGTGCTAATGATGGTCTAATATAGCACCGGTAGACTAGATGCCGACTATAGCATAAGAGGGCCATTCCAGCACTTTTTATTAAAGTCCATGGCAGAGACAAGAGAGGCTGAAAATTTAAAGCCCATTGAGCAGATCGTTAGATGGACCCAACAGGGAATGCTCCTGTGAAGTGAGGTAGGGACCACCCCCCACACCCCGCATGTGAATCAGTCCAGGTTTACTTTGCCAACGGGCAGCAGTGCCACCACAATTCCCCGGCATCTCACCTATGCCGTGTCCTTCTCTGTGCAGTCCCCCTCATGTGCTTCCACTGGGCACCTCTGCCTGATGTGCATGACCTAGGTACATAGTGGCCTTGCATGGCGGCCTGCCGGTGAGCCAATACATCACATACCCCATACGTACTGCTACCTGCCTTCGCTAGTATCTTGCCCGGCATTCCTTCATGCCCAGATAACCAAGCGATAATGGCTCTACTCGGTCAAATGACCCGACCACCCATCAAACCCACAGAGACAAGATGCGGCCCGTTAACCTGCCCAAACTCTGCGGAAACAACAACTGTGCACAATCTGACATAAATGAGGGGATCCCCAGTTGTACTTGAAACTTTTTTCTACTGCCCAACCCGATGTGCCTCTTGAAATACCACAATCGCTTTGTATTTGAGCCTCCCCAGCACAACCTTTTATCCTGGACCTACCTCCACCATGACGTGTAATTGAGCGCACTGTCACCCTAGGGGTCTGCTGGCTCTGATAGAGAAGTGACAAGATGAAGCATGTTAACCTGCCCCCAAACTCAGCAGAACACCCACATGTGCGAGCTTGCCACAAACGTCTGTAAAAGCATGCCAACCCATATAGTGTTTTACTTCCCTTGGCTGGGGGGGCGCAGTCCTATCTGGAGGTGTGTGTATTGAATGACATGTCTCCTGGAAGTACCTATGATTTGAGTACAAATGTCACTACTACATAGTGCCCGGTGTGTTTAATAAAACTAATAACCGGTCTAACAAATCAATCAGGCATCCTCCGCTTACTTTAGGCGTGTTGGATTGAGGGGATCCAGTGCAGTATGGAAAATATCTCCCTTGGCGGCCCCTTTAGCACAACCTTTACAGCTTTTGGGCATGTCACATAAATCGTCTCCATCATGTGTTTAAGGCTAATTAGTTGAGTTCTGCTCTTGACAACATCCCTTCTAACCAACAGAGTTGAGTAGCCACTCATGTTTGTTACTTGTACAAGTCGTCCCCGTTAGCCTGGCACTGTTAGACCAAATGAAGCTTTTAACAAGCTTCCTATACAAAAGTATATCATGTCGCGCAACTTGGGACACTAAGACTTCATCACTACATGCGGTCAGGCATGAAAATACTGCCAAAGGTATCCCCACCTTAGTACCTGTTTAACCCTTAAATAAATACTGTGTAAGGGAACAAAAGATTACCAGTGCACCTAGCCATGGGCCTTCCACTGCGTGTGAAACCCTGTCATTGCGTTGTTACTGTTGATCTGTTTGAGCTGTAACATCTATGACTTTATTTCATTTACTGCAACTTGTGCTGGGGCTGACGGACTTTGCAGCAGGTCCATGGATATAGGCCAGGCGGCGTGGCATTGCATAGTTCCCGTGACCTGGCTGTGAGGAGCTGCCTAACCACTGTTGTCGGCACATGTAGTGCGAGGTTCTGCCGCCTCACCCATTAAAATTAACTGACACAAAGTAAAGACCCTCATGTGTGCATGGCAAAGCTGCTACGTTGGCTGTGGGCAAAATGCCAACATTCAATTAATGTAATTTCGGGTCCACGATTGACTGTCATAACAGTTACTAGAGAACTCTTAGGTGACAGACCTTAAAACAATGTGCTCCTGTGTTGTTCGCTGTGCATCAATTAAATAGACATAATTGTGCCAATAGACAGCAGAAGGTTCAATTCACCGTAAAGTATGACTGGTGGCAACGATCCCTGATAGTTCCCGGAAAGTGCAACGCTCGCAAACCATACACGGGGCACCAGTTGCCCGTTGCCAGCTACTATAGAGCAGGATATGAGTTTGTAGAGCATCCCCACCCAGCAGCTCACGTTCTGACTGCTGTGTGCAGCTCGAACCGTTTGTGCTGGGGATGAATCTATTGACAGGTTTTAGCTGTAGCTCGCTCTACAAGGTTCCTCATTTTAATAATAGTGCCGTTACATGAGAAAATCTCCTCTTCTGCAAAGCAATGTATTTGGGCCAAATTTTTATTCCATAGGCATAAACCTGAAACCCCCAAGTCTTCATTCTATACAAGCGGCAGCTGCTTGCCTCTATACACAGCGAACTACATTCACACCATTGTGGCAAAATCAATACGTCGCTGTGAGAGGAGTGCCCACGTGCGAACCCACGACCATGGCAGCATCAACAATAGCCCAACAGCACGACTGACCCGCCAGGCCAGCAAGTATGTAACTTGCACTTGTCAAGCAAGGCTGTGCGGACACCCTGCGATGCAGGTTTTCCTGAATCAATTCAAACCCCTTTGTCACGGGATGCCAGTGTCTAACCATAGTGCCTCAGAGATCCCATGAACTCTTCTAAAGTTAGGATAAAGTTGGCACGGAGACCATTGCTAACACATGCAATGCACTTAATAATCAACTTTCAAAACAAACTCTACTCAAGGGACATCCCCTCAACAAGCAGGCCGCTAACCATACGATGCCGCGGCTGCTGTGAACCTAAGGCAGTGTACCCGGATGCCCCCCACATAAAACCATTCTGCGGCCATATCCGTTTTCAGCCCAATAGGCCCCAGCTTGAGACGTTTTGAGGCCCGCATGGGTAAAACTCGCCACCGTATCGATACTAGCATTACACTGTTTTGTGTCCCTGCCTCCGTGTTAACAAAGCCAAGAATCATCTACCAGGCGCTTCGAGCTCATTCACAGTAACACGGTTTCAAATCGTTTTGCTTTTCTCTTATTTTACAGCTGCAGTGGCCGCTGTTAAGCTAAACTGCCTCAGAAAAGCTGACATGTTGTGACCTAGGGACTTGCGGGTCTGTCATTGCTTTTATATTCCATATTTATAGCTAGACCCGCTGCTCAAGTGTATTCCCCCTCTCAAACTAGAGCGCTGGTGCAGCAGTAGTTGCGCCACGCTCAGCCGGGTTAACGGGT
Organism: Calotriton arnoldi; assembly: GCA_963921515.1. Taxonomy (NCBI): domain Eukaryota; kingdom Metazoa; phylum Chordata; class Amphibia; order Caudata; family Salamandridae; genus Calotriton; species Calotriton arnoldi. The sequence goes on from CAWUFW010007718.1 coordinate 657,400, forward strand.
TAACGGCTGGCAAGGCACTACCATGGGGAGACGAGCCCTGGCCCCCATAGAGCCCCGTATTTACCGCTCGGCAGGCGGCCACACAGGCCCTACCCGCTACCCTCTTCACCACGTACTACGGCTCCTGGGAGCCCACCGTGTCACCTGTTCCCCCGCTGCCAACAACCCAAGACAGTGGCCGGAGCAGCCGACTGCACCGCCCCACGGGCCACGGCTAAGAGTTATTTGCCCCTAGATAAACCGCAAATCGGGGGCCATGCACCACCGGGCTGGGAGGAGAATGTGGTATTTAAACCCTGGGGATGTGTGCATTAGGGGTCACTTGCCCAAGAACACTGGAGGTTGAAAACCCGCGAGACCCGCCAACTTCTCCCACGCGCACGCGCTCACCGCCCTCCCCAGCTTGTCCTGCTGCTCCCTCCCCAGCCAACTAGCCCACAGCTGGGCGAACCTCCAGGGCCGGAAGCCGCAACGGCGGGCGCCGGTAAGCAATGCACAGGGGAGGGGGCGCCAAGTGCTCGCCTCCCCCCACCCCGCTTGTCCAGGTCCATCGGCCCGAGAAAGCGGAGGGAGCACGGGCTTACCGCTGCTCCCCACACTGCCCAAGGCCAGCCCCACTGTCAGGCATACCTCCGGAAGCCGTGCCGGCAGGCGCCAGAGAATGATGCACTGGGGGAGGGGAGCCCCGCGCTCGCCACCCTCCCAGTCGTTGGACTGAAACCCCCTGCGGAGGAGGGAGCACGGGGGTATCGCTGCTCCCCCCCACCCCACACCAACTGCCCAACCGCGACTACCCCGTGATGGTAACCAGTTGGACAGGATGCTAGGCTCACTGGCACAGCTAATGAAACGCCGTCTGTACTACGCACGCCGGCCGGGCCAACCCACAACCGGAAGACCAGGGTCAAAAGAACTGCTCATGGCAAAGAAGGAGGGGCAACTTGTCGGCTCTCGCGGCCCCCGAAACACCCCCAACAATGGAGAGGGAACGGCCGTCCAAGGACTTTAGATCTGTGGCATCCCCTGAGCAAGTGAGCTACGAGTCCTGCCCCTGCTCCCCAATGCCCATACAGCTGGTTGACAACAACGGAGAGCTGCCTCCTAACCAGCCTCACCTGCGGTACCCCAGGCAAGACCCGCTCTCACTTCCCAGCAGGAGAACGGTGGACTAACCCGTGTCCCACCCAACCAGTGCTAGACCCTGATCGGGCACAAAATAGCAAGGCGTGGACGTGAGGGGACACTCCCGATTAAACACGAACCACGAGGGCATTAATGTTTCATGAGAAGTAGTGCATTACATTTAACTTTGGAACGTGGCCACAAAAAGTTACTGCTGTCATGGCTGCTTAGACCGGAAGTATGAAATGAGGCGCAGGACAAGCAGGGAGGGGGATCCTTGTTGCACGAAGGCGCTAAAACCTACAGCCTGTGGGGTGTTAACATAACTTTGAGGTCACGTGTGTTGTCTCCAGCCAAGAAAACCTGAATGTCTTGTTTCGAAGCACCCAGACCTGAATTGCGTCTGCGGTCCTGTTTTACTAGGGCGGCAGTTTGTCTTACATAAGTACACAGCTTAAGTTCTTTGCATTATGGGCGAGTGTGCGTACGTCCTGTAATGAAAAGCAAATATCATGAAAAGAAGTCTGTAATAACACACTCTTTTTACAAGAGCTCCAGGCCGCACTGCGACAGAGTTACACGCTGCAAACAGGGGCCGCTACTGGTAACCCGCTTAATGGTACTGAATTTAGCGACCTCGGCAGTATGAAAGCCCGAGTCGGCCTTGCTAGGATTCAAACTCTTGACCAAGACATAACCACAGATGTTGCCTGGAAGCCTCGATATCTACCCGACACGGAGTGGCCCGACAACCGAAATGACCCGGAGGACCCTGCCCTCTGTGGGGTAACGTACGGCCATTTTAAAATAATCACATTCCTTTCAATCAGCCCCGACCAAGGGACAAGAGACGAGTACACCGGAGTAAGTGCCGGGGTGTTGACCTTTCTACAATACTAGCACAAACTCTAGCTACAACACCACATCCCTGGCCCACACAAGACCCTTCCACTCGAGAATGCTGTGCCCAAAATCGGCAGCTCTTGGCCCTTACGCCACATCCTTTTCCAAACCCTTACACAAATCCTCCTGAGGACCGCACACCCGGGAGGATAGGGGCACGACTCACCGCACGTAAGAGGCCGACCACAAGACCGGGGATGTAACCAGCACTGCCGACACCAGACCAGATATGGCATGACCGAATGCCAAAGACACGTCTAAACGGCGTAACGGGCAGCCACCAAGAGGCCGCCAGATGGGCGGGGAGAAGCACTTATACTGCTTCCCCCGCCCACCCCTTACCGGAAGTGACGAGGCACGCGGACCCATAGTGGGTTCCTAACTACTGGACTGACTTGTGTGCCCTCATGTGGCACTAAGGCGGCCGCCCTCTTAGGAGGGTCCCCTTCGTGGACCACAGGCAGCCGACATAGTGCCAATATCGGCAACACTCCCCATACCACATACATCAATATCATCCGTAAATAAACCACACAACACATTGTTTGTGGAGAAAATTGCTGCAGGTTTATTTGCATAACAAATATGCCAACATGGTGGGTTATCTTACGGGCGATCCAAGGGCAGGCAAGCCCCCCTATGCCGCCTGCCCGCCTGATGAGCCAAGTTACACCGCGGCCGTCGTCAATCGGTGCTTACCAATTTTGGGAGGGGCCAACCCTCCCAGCGGAGGACCGCCAGTCCACGCCCTTACTCACGCCCCCAAAGGGGGGGCAGAGCGTTCCAGGCAGCCCCTGGTTGCTCAGGCCCACAACCGCCCGTTGGACTAACGGGGCGCCGTCGCTCTTCCAGGGGACAACGCTAGGACATCCCTGGGTACACTTGGCTTTTGCACCCTTGTTGTGCTCCTGCAAAGGGTACCTTACAGCCTCTGGATTGCCCTGTAACTCCTCCACAGCTCTGGGTGTGGCCACCGTCACAACCAGGGCCCCCCACCAAGGTAGGCATTCTTACCTACATCCTGATGATTCGAGGGCCTGTCCCAGGTCCCGCAAAACAAGTCCAAGCCCATAATGGACCGGAGGCCAACATGCCCCTTCTGGACAGGTGCCCCCATCCTTTTAAATACTCCCTGTGGACTTTAGTATGCGGCCGGCCATGCCTGATAGAACCAAACCCCTCTGTTCATGGCCTCTACACCTGGCACTCTTAACTCTCCTGCGTGAGTTTTCCACGGCAACCCCTGGCCGGGCCCCTCCCCATCTACATCGGGTATCTGTGACCATCAAATTCCCATGCCCACCAATGGTTGCATAACTTACACCCGGAGGAATTCTATTCTGGCAGCAGGACCCTCCTACCCTGGAAAGTCAAATAATTGCCTCCCATCCAGTATATAAGGCAACTGCCAACCGGTGCTGTGTTGCCACCCTGGTGTCCCTACACCAGCGAGTGTATATGCGCCCTGGATGACCTAAAACAATTAGTTTGGTGTTGGTTAGATGTTAACATTGCCTGGCTGAGGCACAGTACCTTTGACCAGCCACTCCTGACAAGATGTGCCAATGTGGGTAGAAGTAAGGGGTATCAAGCCCGCCTTACATTCTCTCAACCAGTGGACCTCCCAGGATCTGAACCTGTGACCAAGAGGTCGAACAAAGCCCCTTTCCGTTCTGCCGCTCCACATGCCTGTGAACTTGAATCCCAGGGCCGACTTCAGGCCCCTACCCGTACTTGGACATGCCTGAGCTAGAAACCCACATCTAAACGGCCCGCCAACCAACCGGCTGCCCACCAAAATTGCAGTCCCAATGTTAGCTCATGTTCCCAAGGAAAATTCTCTTAACTGACGCCACTGGTCACATGCAATCTATTTTGATCAGGGGACCTGGAGTAAACCTATGAGTAATGTACCTGCACCCTCTTAACTATGACTGCAAAATGTGCTCTGGTAGTTGTCCGTATTAGTGCTCCATATCTTCCATATCAGGCACATCGCACCAACTTGGGAATGGCACACTCAGGCCCCAGCTGACAGAAAGTGCCTGTTCGTGTGTAGCCCGAAACCTCCCGCTTTTCACTGACGGTATACCAGGGTTGTGCTGAAACTTAGCTAGCTTTACGCTGAGTGCCCGTTGCACAATCACAGGTATGTCTTCCCCTATTCCGTTTCTGGCTGCAATGTTAGATGACACTGCCCGCCCCAATCCCGGGCGAAATAAAAGGAAGCTTTACCGCTACCCATGTGACCCGCTGCTGGTGCTAATGATGGTCTAATATAGCACCGGTAGACTAGATGCCGACTATAGCATAAGAGGGCCATTCCAGCACTTTTATTAAAGTCCATGGCAGAGACAAGAGAGGCTGAAAATTTAAAGCCCATTGAGCAGATCGTTAGATGGACCCAACAGGGAATGCTCCTGTGAAGTGAGGTAGGGACCACCCCCACACCCCGCATGTGAATCAGTCCAGGTTTACTTTGCCAACGGGCAGCAGTGCCACCACAATTCCCCGGCATCTCACCTATGCCGTGTCCTTCTCTGTGCAGTCCCCCTCATGTGCTTCCACTGGGCACCTCTGCCTGATGTGCATGACCTAGGTACATAGTTGCCTTGCATGGCGGCCTGCCGGTGAGCCAATACATCACATACCCCATACGTACTGCTACCTGCCTTCGCTAGTATCTTGCCCGGCATTCCTTCATGCCCAGATAACCAAGCGATAATGGCTCTACTCGGTCAAATGACCCGACCACCCATCAAACCCACAGAGACAAGATGCGGCCCGTTAACCTGCCCAAACTCTGCGGAAACAACAACTGTGCACAATCTGACATAAATGAGGGGATCCCCAGTTGTACTTGAAACTTTTTTCTACTGCCCAACCCGATGTGCCTCTTGAAATACCACAATCGCTTTGTATTTGAGCCTCCCCCAGCACAACCTTTTATCCTGGACCTACCTCCACCATGACGTGTAATTGAGCGCACTGTCACCCTAGGGGTCTGCTGGCTCTGATAGAGAAGTGACAAGATGAAGCATGTTAACCTGCCCCCAAACTCAGCAGAACACCCACATGTGCGAGCTTGCCACAAACGTCTGTAAAAGCATGCCAACCCATATAGTGTTTTACTTCCCTTGGCTGGGGGCGCAGTCCTATCTGGAGGTGTGTGTATTGAATGACATGTCTCCTGGAAGTACCTATGATTTGAGTACAAATGTCACTACTACATAGTGCCCGGTGTGTTTAATAAAACTAATAACCGGTCTAACAAATCAATCAGGCATCCTCCGCTTACTTTAGGCGTGTTGGATTGAGGGGATCCAGTGCAGTATGGAAAATATCTCCCTTGGCGGCCCCTTTAGCACAACCTTTACAGCTTTTGGGCATGTCACATAAATCGTCTCCATCATGTGTTTAAGGCTAATTAGTTGAGTTCTGCTCTTGACAACATCCCTTCTAACCAACAGAGTTGAGTAGCCACTCATGTTTGTTACTTGTACAAGTCGTCCCCGTTAGCCTGGCACTGTTAGACCAAATGAAGCTTTTAACAAGCTTCCTATACAAAAGTATATCATGTCGCGCAACTTGGGACACTAAGACTTCATCACTACATGCGGTCAGGCATGAAAATACTGCCAAAGGTATCCCCACCTTAGTACCTGTTTAACCCTTAAATAAATACTGTGTAAGGGAACAAAAGATTACCAGTGCACCTAGCCATGGGCCTTCCACTGCGTGTGAAACCCTGTCATTGCGTTGTTACTGTTGATCTGTTTGAGCTGTAACATCTATGACTTTATTTCATTTACTGCAACTTGTGCTGGGGCTGACGGACTTTGCAGCAGGTCCATGGATATAGGCCAGGCGGCGTGGCATTGCATAGTTCCCGTGACCTGGCTGTGAGGAGCTGCCTAACCACTGTTGTCGGCACATGTAGTGCGAGGTTCTGCCGCCTCACCCATTAAAATTAACTGACACAAAGTAAAGACCCTCATGTGTGCATGGCAAAGCTGCTACGTTGGCTGTGGGCAAAATGCCAACATTCAATTAATGTAATTTCGGGTCCACGATTGACTGTCATAACAGTTACTAGAGAACTCTTAGGTGACAGACCTTAAAACAATGTGCTCCTGTGTTGTTCGCTGTGCATCAATTAAATAGACATAATTGTGCCAATAGACAGCAGAAGGTTCAATTCACCGTAAAGTATGACTGGTGGCAACGATCCCTGATAGTTCCCGGAAAGTGCAACGCTCGCAAACCATACACGGGGCACCAGTTGCCCGTTGCCAGCTACTATAGAGCAGGATATGAGTTTGTAGAGCATCCCCACCCAGCAGCTCACGTTCTGACTGCTGTGTGCAGCTCGAACCGTTTGTGCTGGGGATGAATCTATTGACAGGTTTTAGCTGTAGCTCGCTCTACAAGGTTCCTCATTTTAATAATAGTGCCGTTACATGAGAAAATCTCCTCTTCTGCAAAGCAATGTATTTGGGCCAAATTTTTATTCCATAGGCATAAACCTGAAACCCCCAAGTCTTCATTCTATACAAGCGGCAGCTGCTTGCCTCTATACACAGCGAACTACATTCACACCATTGTGGCAAAATCAATACGTCGCTGTGAGAGGAGTGCCCACGTGCGAACCCACGACCATGGCAGCATCAACAATAGCCCAACAGCACGACTGACCCGCCAGGCCAGCAAGTATGTAACTTGCACTTGTCAAGCAAGGCTGTGCGGACACCCTGCGATGCAGGTTTTCCTGAATCAATTCAAACCCCTTTGTCACGGGATGCCAGTGTCTAACCATAGTGCCTCAGAGATCCCATGAACTCTTCTAAAGTTAGGATAAAGTTGGCACGGAGACCATTGCTAACACATGCAATGCACTTAATAATCAACTTTCAAAACAAACTCTACTCAAGGGACATCCCCTCAACAAGCAGGCCGCTAACCATACGATGCCGCGGCTGCTGTGAACCTAAGGCAGTGTACCCGGATGCCCCCACATAAAACCATTCTGCGGCCATATCCGTTTTCAGCCCAATAGGCCCCAGCTTGAGACGTTTTGAGGCCCGCATGGGTAAAACTCGCCACCGTATCGATACTAGCATTACACTGTTTTGTGTCCCTGCCTCCGTGTTAACAAAGCCAAGAATCATCTACCAGGCGCTTCGAGCTCATTCACAGTAACACGGTTTCAAATCGTTTTGCTTTTCTCTTATTTTACAGCTGCAGTGGCCGCTGTTAAGCTAAACTGCCTCAGAAAAGCTGACATGTTGTGACCTAGGGACTTGCGGGTCTGTCATTGCTTTTATATTCCATATTTATAGCTAGACCCGCTGCTCAAGTGTATTCCCCTCTCAAACTAGAGCGCTGGTGCAGCAGTAGTTGCGCCACGCTCAGCCGGGTTAACGGGTTAACGGCTGGCAAGGCACTACCATGGGGAGACGAGCCCTGGCCCCCATAGAGCCCCGTATTTACCGCTCGGCAGGCGGCCACACAGGCCCTACCCGCTACCCTCTTCACCACGTACTACGGCTCCTGGGAGCCCACCGTGTCACCTGTTCCCCCGCTGCCAACAACCCAAGACAGTGGCCGGAGCAGCCGACTGCACCGCCCCACGGGCCACGGCTAAGAGTTATTTGCCCCTAGATAAACCGCAAATCGGGGGCCATGCACCACCGGGCTGGGAGGAGAATGTGGTATTTAAACCCTGGGGATGTGTGCATTAGGGGTCACTTGCCCAAGAACACTGGAGGTTGAAAACCCGCGAGACCCGCCAACTTCTCCCACGCGCACGCGCTCACCGCCCTCCCCCAGCTTGTCCTGCTGCTCCCTCCCCAGCCAACTAGCCCACAGCTGGGCGAACCTCCAGGGCCGGAAGCCGCAACGGCGGGTGCCAGTAAGCAATGCACAGGGGAGGGGGCGCCAAGTGCTCGCCTCCCCCCACCCCGCTTGTCCAGGTCCATCGGCCCGAGAAAGCGGAGGGAGCACGGGCTTACCGCTGCTCCCCACACTGCCCAAGACCAGCCCCACTGTCAGGCATACCTCCGGAAACCGCGCCGGCAGGCGCCAGAGAATGATGCACTGGGGGAGGGGGAGCCCCGCGCTCGCCACCCTCCCAGTCGTTGGACTGAAACCCCCTGCGGAGGAGGGAGCACGGGGGTATCGCTGCTCCCCCCCACCCCACACCAACTGCCCAACCGCGACTACCCCGTGATGGTAACCAGTTGGACAGGATGCTAGGCTCACTGGCACAGCTAATGAAACGCCGTCTGTACTACGCACGCCGGCCGGGCCAACCCACAACCGGAAGACCAGGGTCAAAAGAACTGCTCATGGCAAAGAAGGAGGGGCAACTTGTCGGCTCTCGCGGCCCCCGAAACACCCCCAACAATGGAGAGGGAACGGCCGTCCAAGGACTTTAGATCTGTGGCATCCCCTGAGCAAGTGAGCTACGAGTCCTGCCCCTGCTCCCCAATGCCCATACAGCTGGTTGACAACAACGGAGAGCTGCCTCCTAACCAGCCTCACCTGCGGTACCCCAGGCAAGACCCGCTCTCACTTCCCAGCAGGAGAACGGTGGACTAACCCGTGTCCCACCCAACCAGTGCTAGACCCTGATCGGGCACAAAATAGCAAGGCGTGGACGTGAGGGGACACTCCCGATTAAACACGAACCACGAGGGCATTAATGTTTCATGAGAAGTAGTGCATTACATTTAACTTTGGAACGTGGCCACAAAAAGTTACTGCTGTCATGGCTGCTTAGACCGGAAGTATGAAATGAGGCGCAGGACAAGCAGGGAGGGGGATCCTTGTTGCACGAAGGCGCTAAAACCTACAGCCTGTGGGGTGTTAACATAACTTTGAGGTCACGTGTGTTGTCTCCAGCCAAGAAAACCTGAATGTCTTGTTTCGAAGCACCCAGACCTGAATTGCGTCTGCGGTCCTGTTTTACTAGGGCGGCAGTTTGTCTTACATAAGTACACAGCTTAAGTTCTTTGCATTATGGGCGAGTGTGCGTACGTCCTGTAATGAAAAGCAAATATCATGAAAAGAAGTCTGTAATAACACACTCTTTTTACAAGAGCTCCAGGCCGCACTGCGACAGAGTTACACGCTGCAAACAGGGGCCGCTACTGGTAACCCGCTTAATGGTACTGAATTTAGCGACCTCGGCAGTATGAAAGCCCGAGTCGGCCTTGCTAGGATTCAAACTCTTGACCAAGACATAACCACAGATGTTGCCTGGAAGCCTCGATATCTACCCGACACGGAGTGGCCCGACAACCGAAATGACCCGGAGGACCCTGCCCTCTGTGGGGTAACGTACGGCCATTTTAAAATAATCACATTCCTTTCAATCAGCCCCGACCAAGGGACAAGAGACGAGTACACCGGAGTAAGTGCCGGGGTGTTGACCTTTCTACAATACTAGCACAAACTCTAGCTACAACACCACATCCCTGGCCCACACAAGACCCTTCCACTCGAGAATGCTGTGCCCAAAATCGGCAGCTCTTGGCCCTTACGCCACATCCTTTTCCAAACCCTTACACAAATCCTCCTGAGGACCGCACACCCGGGAGGATAGGGGCACGACTCACCGCACGTAAGAGGCCGACCACAAGACCGGGGATGTAACCAGCACTGCCGACACCAGACCAGATATGGCATGACCGAATGCCAAAGACACGTCTAAACGGCGTAACGGGCAGCCACCAAGAGGCCGCCAGATGGGCGGGGAGAAGCACTTATACTGCTTCCCCCGCCCACCCCTTACCGGAAGTGACGAGGCACGCGGACCCATAGTGGGTTCCTAACTACTGGACTGACTTGTGTGCCCTCATGTGGCACTAAGGCGGCCGCCCTCTTAGGAGGGTCCCCTTCGTGGACCACAGGCAGCCGACATAGTGCCAATATCGGCAACACTCCCCATACCACATACATCAATATCATCCGTAAATAAACCACACAACACATTGTTTGTGGAGAAAATTGCTGCAGGTTTATTTGCATAACAAATATGCCAACATGGTGGGTTATCTTACGGGCGATCCAAGGGCAGGCAAGCCCCCTATGCCGCCTGCCCGCCTGATGAGCCAAGTTACACCGCGGCCGTCGTCAATCGGTGCTTACCAATTTTGGGAGGGGCCAACCCTCCCAGCGGAGGACCGCCAGTCCACGCCCTACTCACGCCCCCAAAGGGGGGCAGAGCGTTCCAGGCAGCCCCTGGTTGCTCAGGCCCACAACCGCCCGTTGGACTAACGGGGCGCCGTCGCTCTTCCAGGGGACAACGCTAGGACATCCCTGGGTACACTTGGCTTTTGCACCCTTGTTGTGCTCCTGCAAAGGGTACCTTACAGCCTCTGGATTGCCCTGTAACTCCTCCACAGCTCTGGGTGTGGCCACCGTCACAACCAGGGCCCCCCACCAAGGTAGGCATTCTTACCTACATCCTGATGATTCGAGGGCCTGTCCCAGGTCCCGCAAAACAAGTCCAAGCCCATAATGGACCGGAGGCCAACATGCCCCTTCTGGACAGGTGCCCCCATCCTTTTAAATACTCCCTGTGGACTTTAGTATGCGGCCGGCCATGCCTGATAGAACCAAACCCCTCTGTTCATGGCCTCTACACCTGGCACTCTTAACTCTCCTGCGTGAGTTTTCCACGGCAACCCCTGGCCGGGCCCCTCCCCATCTACATCGGGTATCTGTGACCATCAAATTCCCATGCCCACCAATGGTTGCATAACTTACACCCGGAGGAATTCTATTCTGGCAGCAGGACCCTCCTACCCTGGAAAGTCAAATAATTGCCTCCCATCCAGTATATAAGGCAACTGCCAACCGGTGCTGTGTTGCCACCCTGGTGTCCCTACACCAGCGAGTGTATATGCGCCCTGGATGACCTAAAACAATTAGTTTGGTGTTGGTTAGATGTTAACATTGCCTGGCTGAGGCACAGTACCTTTGACCAGCCACTCCTGACAAGATGTGCCAATGTGGGTAGAAGTAAGGGGTATCAAGCCCGCCTTACATTCTCTCAACCAGTGGACCTCCCAGGATCTGAACCTGTGACCAAGAGGTCGAACAAAGCCCCTTTCCGTTCTGCCGCTCCACATGCCTGTGAACTTGAATCCCAGGGCCGACTTCAGGCCCCTACCCGTACTTGGACATGCCTGAGCTAGAAACCCACATCTAAACGGCCCGCCAACCAACCGGCTGCCCACCAAAATTGCAGTCCCAATGTTAGCTCATGTTCCCAAGGAAAATTCTCTTAACTGACGCCACTGGTCACATGCAATCTATTTTGATCAGGGGACCTGGAGTAAACCTATGAGTAATGTACCTGCACCCTCTTAACTATGACTGCAAAATGTGCTCTGGTAGTTGTCCGTATTAGTGCTCCATATCTTCCATATCAGGCACATCGCACCAACTTGGGAATGGCACACTCAGGCCCCAGCTGACAGAAAGTGCCTGTTCGTGTGTAGCCCGAAACCTCCCGATTTTCACTGACGGTATACCAGGGTTGTGCTGAAACTTAGCTAGCTTTACGCTGAGTGCCCGTTGCACAATCACAGGTATGTCTTCCCCTATTCCGTTTCTGGCTGCAATGTTAGATGACACTGCCCGCCCCAATCCCGGGCGAAATAAAAGGAAGCTTTACCGCTACCCATGTGACCCGCTGCTGGTGCTAATGATGGTCTAATATAGCACCGGTAGACTAGATGCCGACTATAGCATAAGAGGGCCATTCCAGCACTTTTTATTAAAGTCCATGGCAGAGACAAGAGAGGCTGAAAATTTAAAGCCCATTGAGCAGATCGTTAGATGGACCCAACAGGGAATGCTCCTGTGAAGTGAGGTAGGGACCACCCCCCACACCCCGCATGTGAATCAGTCCAGGTTTACTTTGCCAACAGGCAGTAGTGCCACCACAATTCGCCGGCATCTCACCTATGCCGTGTCCTTCTCTGTGCAGTCCCCCTCATGTGCTTCCACTGGGCACCTCTGCCTGATGTGCATGACCTAGGTACATAGTTGCCTTGCATGGCGGCCTGCCGGTGAGCCAATACATCACATACCCCATACGTACTGCTACCTGCCTTCGCTAGTATCTTGCCCGGCATTCCTTCATGCCCAGATAACCAAGCGATAATGGCTCTACTCGGTCAAATGACCCGACCACCCATCAAACCCACAGAGACAAGATGCGGCCCGTTAACCTGCCCAAACTCTGCGGAAACAACAACTGTGCACAATCTGACATAAATGAGGGGATCCCCAGTTGTACTTGAAACTTTTTCTACTGCCCAACCCGATGTGCCTCTTGAAATACCACAATCGCTTTGTATTTGAGCCTCCCCCAGCACAACCTTTTATCCTGGACCTACCTCCACCATGACGTGTAATTGAGCGCACTGTCACCCTAGGGGTCTGCTGGCTCTGATAGAGAAGTGACAAGATGAAGCATGTTAACCTGCCCCCAAACTCAGCAGAACACCCACATGTGCGAGCTTGCCACAAACGTCTGTAAAAGCATGCCAACCCATATAGTGTTTTACTTCCCTTGGCTGGGGGCGCAGTCCTATCTGGAGGTGTGTGTATTGAATGACATGTCTCCTGGAAGTACCTATGATTTGAGTACAAATGTCACTACTACATAGTGCCCGGTGTGTTTAATAAAACTAATAACCGGTCTAACAAATCAATCAGGCATCCTCCGCTTACTTTAGGCGTGTTGGATTGAGGGGATCCAGTGCAGTATGGAAAATATCTCCCTTGGCGGCCCCTTTAGCACAACCTTTACAGCTTTTGGGCATGTCACATAAATCGTCTCCATCATGTGTTTAAGGCTAATTAGTTGAGTTCTGCTCTTGACAACATCCCTTCTAACCAACAGAGTTGAGTAGCCACTCATGTTTGTTACTTGTACAAGTCGTCCCCGTTAGCCTGGCACTGTTAGACCAAATGAAGCTTTTAACAAGCTTCCTATACAAAAGTATATCATGTCGCGCAACTTGGGACACTAAGACTTCATCACTACATGCGGTCAGGCATGAAAATACTGCCAAAGGTATCCCCACCTTAGTACCTGTTTAACCCTTAAATAAATACTGTGTAAGGGAACAAAAGATTACCAGTGCACCTAGCCATGGGCCTTCCACTGCGTGTGAAACCCTGTCATTGCGTTGTTACTGTTGATCTGTTTGAGCTGTAACATCTATGACTTTATTTCATTTACTGCAACTTGTGCTGGGGCTGACGGACTTTGCAGCAGGTCCATGGATATAGGCCAGGCGGCGTGGCATTGCATAGTTCCCGTGACCTGGCTGTGAGGAGCTGCCTAACCACTGTTGTCGGCACATGTAGTGCGAGGTTCTGCCGCCTCACCCATTAAAATTAACTGACACAAAGTAAAGACCCTCATGTGTGCATGGCAAAGCTGCTACGTTGGCTGTGGGCAAAATGCCAACATTCAATTAATGTAATTTCGGGTCCACGATTGACTGTCATAACAGTTACTAGAGAACTCTTAGGTGACAGACCTTAAAACAATGTGCTCCTGTGTTGTTCGCTGTGCATCAATTAAATAGACATAATTGTGCCAATACACAGCAGAAGGTTCAATTCACCGTAAAGTATGACTGGTGGCAACGATCCCTGATAGTTCCCGGAAAGTGCAACGCTCGCAAACCATACACGGGGCACCAGTTGCCCGTTGCCAGCTACTATAGAGCAGGATATGAGTTTGTAGAGCATCCCCACCCAGCAGCTCACGTTCTGACTGCTGTGTGCAGCTCGAACCGTTTGTGCTGGGGATGAATCTATTGACAGGTTTTAGCTGTAGCTCGCTCTACAAGGTTCCTCATTTTAATAATAGTGCCGTTACATGAGAAAATTTCCTCTTCTGCAAAGCAACGTATTTGGGCCAAATTTTTATTCCATAGGCATAAACCTGAAACCCCCAAGTCTTCATTCTATACAAGCGGCAGCTGCTTGCCTCTATACACAGCGAACTACATTCACACCATTGTGGCAAAATCAATACGTCGCTGTGAGAGGAGTGCCCACGTGCGAACCCACGACCATGGCAGCATCAACAATAGCCCAACAGCACGACTGACCCGCCAGGCCAGCAAGTATGTAACTTGCACTTGTCAAGCAAGGCTGTGCGGACACCCTGCGATGCAGGTTTTCCTGAATCAATTCAAACCCCTTTGTCACGGGATGCCAGTGTCTAACCATTGTGCCTCAGAGATCCCATGAACTCTTCTAAAGTTAGGATAAAGTTGGCACGGAGACCATTGCTAACACATGCAATGCACTTAATAAAGTTATTCACGTTTGTAATCAACTTTCAAAACAAACTCTACTCAAGGGACATCCCCTCAACAAGCAGGCCGCTAACCATTCGACGCCGCGGCTGCTGTGAACCTAAGGCAGTGTACCCGGATGCCCCCCACATAAAACCATTCTGCGGCCATATCCGTTTTCAGCCCAATAGGCCCCAGCTTGAGACGTTTTGAGGCCCGCATGGGTAAAACTCGCCACCGTATCGATACCAGCATTACACTGTTTTGTGTCCCTGCCTCCTTGTTAACAAAGCCAAGAATCATCTACCAGGCGCTTCGAGCTCATTCACAGTAACACGGTTTCAAATCGTTTTGCTTTTCTCTTATTTTACAGCTGCAGTGGCCGCTGTTAAGCTAAACTGCCTCAGAAAAGCTGACATGTTGTGACCTAGGGACTTGCGGGTCTGTCATTGCTTTTATATTCCATATTTATAGCTAGACCCGCTGCTCAAGTGTATTCCCCCTCTCAAACTAGAGCGCTGGTGCAGCAGTAGTTGCGCCATGCTCAGCCGGGTTAACGGGTTAACGGCTGGCAAGTCACTACCATGGGGAGACGAGCCCTGGCCCCCATAGAGCCCCGTATTTACCGCTCGGCAGGCGGCCACACAGGCCCTACCCGCTACCCTCTTCACCACGTACTACGGCTCCTGGGGGCCCACCGTGTCACCTGTTCCCCCGCTGCCAACAACCCAAGACAGTGGCCGGAGCAGCCGACTGCACCCCCCCACGGGCCACGGCTAAGAGTTATTTGCCCCTAGATAAACCGCAAATCGGGGGCCATGCACCACCGGGCTGGGAGGAGAATGTGGTATTTAAACCCTGGGGATGTGTGCATTAGGGGTCACTTGCCCAAGAACACTGGATGTTGAAAACCCGCGAGACCCGCCAACTTCTCCCGCGCGCACGTGCTCACCGCCCTCCCCCAGCTTGTCCTGCTGCTCCCTCCCCAGCCAACTAGCCCACAGCTGGGCGAACCTCCGGGGCCGGAAGCCGCAACGGCGGGCGCCAGTAAGCAATGCACAGGGGAGGGGGCGCCAAGTGCTCGCCTCCCCCCACCCCGCTTGTCCAGGTCCATCGGCCGAGAAAGCGGAGGGAGCACGGGCTTACCGCTGCTCCCCACACTGCCCAAGGCCAGCCCCACTGTCAGGCATACCTCCGGAAACCGCGCCTGCAGGTGCCAGAGAACGATGCACTGGGGGAGGGGGATCCCCGCGCTCGCCACCCTTCCAGTCGTTGGACTGAAACCCCCTGCGGAGGAGGGAGCACGGGGGTATCGCTGCTCCCCCCCACCCCACACCAACTGCCCAACCGCGACTACCCCGTGATGGTAACCAGTTGGACAGGATGCTAGGCTCACTGGCACAGCTAATGAAACGCCGTCTGTACTACGCACGCCGGCCGGGCCAACCCGCAACCGGAAGACCAGGGTCAAAAGAACTGCTCATGGCAAAGAAGGAGGGGCGACTTGTCGGCTCTCGCGGCCCCCCCGAAACACCCCCAACAATGGAGAGGGAACGGCCGTCCAAGGACTTTAGATCTGTGGCATCCCCTGAGCAAGTGAGCTACGAGTCCTGCCCCTGCTCCCCAATGCCCATACAGCTGGTTGACAACAACGGAGAGCTGCCTCCTAACCAGCCTCACCTGCGGTACCCCAGGCAAGACCCGCTCTCACTTCCCAGCAGGAGAACGGTGGACTGACCCGTGTCCCACCCAACCAGTGCTAGACCCTGATCGGGCACAAAATAGCAAGGCATGGACGTGAGGGGACACTCCCCGATTAAACACGAGCCACGAGGGCATTAATGTTTCATGAGAAGTAGTGCATTACATTTAACTTTGGAACGTGGCCACAAAAAGTTACTGCTGTCATGGCTGCTTAGACCGGAAGTATGAAATGAGGCGCAGGACAAGCAGGGAGGGGGATCCTTGTTGCACGAAGGCGCTAAAACCTACAGCCTGTGGGGTGTTAACATAACTTTGAGGTCACGTGTGTTGTCTCCAGCCAAGAAAACCTGAATGTCTTGTTTCGAAGCACCCAGACCTGAATTGCGTCTGCGGTCCTGTTTTACTAGGGCGGCAGTTTGTCTTACATAAGTACAGAGCTTAAGTTCTTTGCATTATGGGCGAGTGTGCGTACGTCCTGTAATGAAAAGCAAATATCATGAAAAGAAGTCTGTAATAACACACTCTTTTTACAAGAGCTCCAGGCCGCACTGCGACAGAGTTACACGCTGCAAACAGGGGCCGCTACTGGTAACCCGCTTAATGGTACTGAATTTAGCGACCTCAGCAGTATGAAAGCCCGAGTCGGCCTTGCTAGGATTCAAACTCTTGACCAAGACATAACCACAGATGTTGCCTGGAAGCCTCGATATCTACCCGACACGGAGTGGCCCGACAACCGAAAATGACCCGGAGGACCCTGCCCTCTGTGGGGTAACGTACGGCCATTTTAAAATATTCACATTCCTTTCAATCAGCCCCGACCAAGGGACACGAGACGAGTACACCGGAGTAAGTGCCGGGGTGTTGACCTTTCTACAATACTAGCACAAACTCTAGCTACAACACCACATCCCCGGCCCACACGAGACCCTTCCACTCGAGAATGCCGTGCCCAAAATCGGCAGCTCTTGGCCCTTACGCCACATCCTTTTCCAAACCCTTACACAAATCCTCCTGAGGACCGCACACCCGGGAGGATAGGGGCACGACTCACCGCACGTAAGAGGCCGACCACAAGACCGGGGATGTAACCAGCACCGCCGACACCAGACCAGATATGGCATGACCGAATGCCAAAGACACGTCTAAACGGCGTAACGGGCAGCCACCAAGAGGCCGCCAGATGGGCGGGGAGAAGCACTTATACTGCTTCCCCCGCCCACCCCTTACCGGAAGTGACGAGGCACGCGGACCCATAGTGGGTTCCTAACTACTGGACTGACTTGTGTGCCCTCATGTGGCACTAAGGCAGCCGCCCTCTTAGGAGGGTCCCCTTCGTGGACCACGGGCAGCCGACAGAGGTATCACCTGCCCTCGGCAGCAGGCACCTCACCTGCCGAGCTTATCGAACCTCCCTCCTGGAGGAACGGGTTAGGTTAATGAGAAGGAAGTGGGGAGGAAGAGTGAGGGGAGAGAGGGAGAGGAAGGAAGCAAGGAAAGAGAGGGAGAGAGACAGAGTAGGGAAGTAAGGAAAGAGGGAAGGAGAGAGAGGAAGGAAGCAAGGAAAGAAGGAAGGAAAGAGCAGGAGAGGAAGGAGGCAAGAACAGAAGGAAGGAGAGGAAGAGGAAGGAAGAAAGAAAGGAATGAAGGAACGAGAGGAAGAAAGCAAGGTAAGAAGGAAAGAGAGAGCAGGGTAAGAAGGAAGCAAGGAAAGAAGGAAAGAGAGAGCAGGAGAGGAAAGAAGCAAGAAAAGGAAGGGGAGAGAGGGAGAGGAAGGAAGCAAGGAAAGAAGGAAGGAGAGAGCAGGAGAGGAAGGAAGTAAGGCAGGTGAGAGAGGGAGAGGATGGAAGCTGAAAAGAAGGAAGGAAGGAGAAGGAGAGGAAGGAAGCTGGAAAGAAGGAAGGAGAGAGTGAGAGGAAGGAAGCAAGGAAAAAAGGAAGGAGAGGGAAGGAGGGGAAGGAATCTAGGAAAGAAGGAAGAAGAGAGAGGGAGAGGAAGGAAACAAGGAAAGAAGGAAGGAGAGAGGGGGAGAGGAAGGAAGCAAGGAAAGAAGGAAGGAGAGAGCAGGAGAAGAAGGAAGCAAGGAAAGAAGGAAGGAGAGGGAGGGAGCGGAAGGAGGCAAGAACAGAAGGAAGGAGAGGAAAAGAAAGGAAGAAAGAAAGCAAAGAAGGAACGAGAGGAAGAAAGCAAGGAAAGAAGGAAGGAAAGAGCAGGGTAGGAAGGAAGCAAGGAAAGAAGGAAAGAAAGAGCAGGAGAGGAAGGAAGCAAGGAAATATGGAAGGAGAGAGAGGGAGGGGAAGGAAGCAAGAAAAGAAGGAAAGAGAGAGCAGGAGAGGAAGGAAGCAAGGAAGGTGAGAGAGGGAGAGGAAGGAAGCTGAAAAGAAGGAAGGAAGGAGAAGGAGATGAAGGAAGCTGGAAAGAAGGAAGGAGAGAGTGAGAGGAAGGAAGCAAGGAAAGAAGGAAGGAGAGAGAAGGAGGGGAAGGAATCTAGGAAAGAAGGAAGGAGAGAGAGGGAGAGGAAGGAAACAAGGAAAGAAGGAAGGAGAGAGGGGGAGAGGAAGGAAGCAAGGAAAGATGGAAGGAGAGAGCAGGAGAAGAAGGAAGCAAGTCAAGAGGGAAGGAGAGAGCAGGAGAGAAAGGAAGCAAGGAAAGGAGGAAGGCGAGAGAAGGAGGGGAAGAAATCTAGGGAAGAAGGAGGAAGAGAGAGGGAGAGAAAGGAAGCTGGAAAGAAGGAAGGAGAGAGTGAGAGGATGGAAGCAAGGAATGAAGGAAGGAGAGAGAGAGGAAGGAAGCAAGGGAAGAGGGAAGGAGAGAGAGGAAGGAAGCAAGGAAAGAAGGAAGGAGAGAGCAGGAGAAGAAGAAAGCAAGGAAAGAAGGAAGGAGAGGGAGGGAGCGGAAGGAGGCAAGAACAGAAGGAAGGAGAGGAAAAGGAAGGAAGAAAGGAAAGAAGGAACGAGAGGAAGAAAGCAAGGAAAGAAGGAAGGAGAGAGCAGGGTAGGAAGGAAGCAAGGAAAGAAGGAAAGAGAGCAGGAGAGGAAGGAAGCAAGGAAATAAGGAAGGAGAGAGAGGTCGTGGAAGGAAGCAAGGAAAGAAGAAAAGAGAGAGCAGGAGAGGAAGGAAGCAAGGAAATATGGAAGGAAGGAGAGGGAGAGGAAGGAAGCAAGAAAAGAGGGAAGGAGAGAGAGGAAGGAAGCAAGGAAAGAAGAAAGGAGAGAGCAGGAGAGGAAGGAAGCAAGGAAAGAAGGAAGGACAGGGAGGGAGCGGAAGGAGGCAAGAACAGAAGGAAGGAGAGGAAAAGGAAGGAAGAAAGAAAGGAAAGAAGGAACGAGAGGAAGTAAGCAAGGAAAGAAGGAAGGAGAGAGCAGGGTAGGAAGGAAGCAAGGAAAGAAGGAAAGAGAGAGCAGGAGAGGAAGGAAGCAAGGAAATAAGGAAGGAGATAGAGGGAGAGGAAGGAAGCAAGGAAAGAAGGAAGGAGAGAGCAGGAGAGGAAGGAAGCAAGGAAGGTGATAGAGGGAGAGGATGGAAGCTGAAAAGAAGGAAGGAGAAGGAGAGGAAGGAAACTGGAGAGGAGGAAGGAGAGAGTGAGAGGAAGGAAGCAAGGAAAGAAGGAAGGAGAGAGAAGGAGGGGAAGGAATCTAGGAAAGAAGGCAGAAGAGAGAGGGAGAGGAAGGAAGCAAGGAAGGAGAGAGCAGGAGAGGAAGGAAGCAAGGAAGGTGAGAGAGGGAGAGGAAGGAAGCTGAAAAGAAGGAAGGAAGGAGAAGGAGAGGAAACAAGCTGGAAAGAAGGAAGGAGAGAGTGAGAGGAAGGAAACAAGGAAAGAAGGAAGGAGAGAGAAGGAGGGGAAGGAATCTAGGAAAGAAGGAAGAAGAGAGAGGGAGAGGAAGGAAGCTGGAAAGAAGGAAGGAGAGAGCGAGAGAATGGAAGCAAGGAATGAAGGAAGGAGAGAGAGAGAGAGGAAGGAAGCAAGGAAAGAAGGAAGGAGAGAGGGGAGAGGAAGGAAGCAAGGAAAGAAGGAAGGAGAGAGTGGGAGAGGTAGGAAACAAGGAAAGAAGGAAGGAGAGAGGGGGAGAGGAAGGAAGCAAGGAAAGAAGGAAGGAGAGAGCAGGAGAAGAAGCAAGCAAGTCAAGAGGGAAGGAGAGAGCAGGAGAGAAAGGAAGCAAGGAAAGGAGGAAGGCGAGAGAAGGAGGGGAAGGAATCTAGGAAAGAAGGAAGAAGAGAGAGGGAGAGAAAGGAAACTGGAAAGAAGGAAGGAGAGAGCGAGAGGATGGAAGCAAGGAATGAAGGAAGGAGAGAGAGAGAAAGGAAGGAAGGAAAGAAGGAAGGAGAGAGAGGAAGGAAGCAAGGAAAGAAGGAAGGAGAGAGCAGGAGAAGAGGAAAGCAAGGAAAGAAGGAAGGAGAGGGAGGGAGCGGAAGGAGGCAAGAACAGAAGGAAGGAGAGGAGAAGGAAGAAAGAAAGGAAAGAAGGAACGAGAGGAAGAAAGCAAGGAAAGAAGGAAGGAGAGAGAGGGAGAGGTAGGAAACAAGGAAAGAAGGAAGGAGAGAGGGGGAGAGGAAGGAAGCAAGGAAAGAAGGAAGGAGAGAGCAGGAGAAGAAGGAAGGAAGTCAAGAGGGAAGGAGAGAGCAGGAGAGAAAGAAAGCAAGGAAAGGAGGAAGGCGAGAGGGGGAGAGGAAGGAAGCTGGAAAAAAGGAAGGAGAGAGAGGGAGAGGAAGGAAGCAAGGAATGAAGGAAGGAGAGAGAGGGAAAGGAAGGAAGCAAGGAAAGAAGGAAGGAGAGAGAGGGAGAGGAAGGAAGCAAAGAAGGAAGAAAGAAATGAAGGAGTGAGCAGGGGAGGGGGGAAGGGCAAGGGAGGGATGTAGTGTGTGAAGCAGAGGGTTAGCCTCAGACACAGACATCTATTTCTAATGTAAATATGTGTTATGTTGTTATGTTATGTTACTTGCTCCTAGAGACCAAGGCATACTTACGTGCAGGCCAAGGTGGGCTAAAACACACTCAATTCTGATAAACCACTACCAGAGTAATGCCTGGGTGTGGTGTGTAGAAAGGTTTAACACCAAAGTGCTCCCATGAGCAGCTCCTGTTTGGCACGTTTACCTCGAAGCGCTACATAAACACACTGCCTTGATTTACAGAGAGCTGCAATCTGCTGGCAGGGTGCACGTGCTCGCTGCCTCTGACTGAGAGCCTCACTTTCAATTATATGGATTTTTTCTAAAACATGTTTTTATTAAAACGGAGCTAGCGGAATGTTTATGCAACATTTTCTACCATAGAGAGATTTGAAACAGTGTGAACACCGTGCCAGATCAGTTGACCTGTGAAAGTTCACAGGATACACTAAAGCCAGCTTCAAATCTAGGAGACACAACTCCTGTAATGGACAGGGTGCTCATAAAGCAGGGGTAGAAGGAGGGGTTCAATACAGGGGCACCCTACATGGCAGCATGGCTGCAGTACCCTTGGCAGTGTCAGCAATCGAGGTGTATTAAAAAGTATGGGAACCATGATGCTGCATGCAATGGGGGCGGGGTCAGTGAACATGGGGCGGGGTCAAAGGTGTGGCAAAAAAATTTTTTTAGATTCTTTTTGTCTTTTACCATCAGCTAGCTACATATAAAATGACACGCAAATTAAGTGAAAAATAAATGTAAAACAGTCTACTCAGAGGAAAATGCACTACAGTACATTATGAAACCTCTATTAATTAGTTAATGTGCTGCAGAGATCTGTGTGTAACCAGAGAGCCACAGAATTCAGTCTTGGTTGGTGCAGTGGAGAATAGTGACTTGTTTATTTTTAGTGCTATGAGGTCACAGCCTGAGAGAGAAAGCACTGTGAATATGTAAGTCATTATTTTTAACTTGCATTACACACAATATGGGATAGAGTGCTTCAAAATGCGCAAAAAGGCTTAAGTTAAAAGGGTGCTGCCAAAATATAGATTTTAGTAATACCCAGACTGTACATAATGCAATTTTTCTTTTCCATACATGTCCCTTTAACATCTCATCAGGCGTAGTAAGCACTACACAAATACAATTACAATAAGAAGCACACACTTCACAACTCAGTTGGTAACTCTTTGCACTACCACTCCAAAATAATAAATATTTGCCATCACAAAGCTTCCCATGGTTTGATCTATTAAAGTCAGCACCGGCTCCCAAGCGTCCTTTACATTTGCAGTTTACCCTTTGCATTTGCAGATTAGCTTTTTGCGCACATTTTCATTTCTTTCCGGCAAGCAGGCACCCTGGCAGGAAGGCTTGTTTAGCTGTCTGCCTCGGCTTCGGTTTCACAGCACAAGAGACTCCTGAATGACACTTCAGAAGAAGAATTTAAACTATCGGAATTCACCATCCCGGTACGGTTGTCCTTTTACAAAACGTAGGGGAACGATTTTTCATAAATCAAAAAAGTATGGGCATATCGTGGCCTTCCGATCCTGCCCACTTCGACCTCTGGGCAGCAGGGCCGGCTTTAACACTTATGGCGCCCTGTGCGAGAATGTCTGCTGCCGCCCCCCCAATGACCACCTCTGCCAGGGACTCCCTCACTAGCACCCTTTAACAGTGCCCCTCAAGTCTCCATAACCACTGTCTCTCAGATTAATTTAGTTTTATAGCACCACTCATGCCAGTGTAAGGTGTCAGAGCACTTTACATCACACACACGTATGTGTGTAAATCAGTGTATAGGAAATGTTACATCAGACAGGACTACAAGGTGTAGGAGTGACATGTCATCGATACATCTTATTCTGAAAAAGCACAAATTCATTGTTAGGGGTTCTCTTTAATAATAAGAATTGTTTTCTACCCAAATAAACATTTTTCGCAAGATTAGGATGATGAAAGACTGGGCAAAAAATCATATTGCTCTAACATATACCTTGCAGTTTGCATGCAGCTCTTTGATGACAGTTAATAGCTCAATGTTCTATATTAGGATTTTGACTTATCAAGGACAAGTTAAAAAAGGAGCTCTCTTACAGAAGCAGTAACCTACTGACCTGTTCACGTTATATGCGCTTTGTTATCTGCATAGTACACATTCTTAGCAGCAGGCATTTTAACCCTCTGCGCTACTTTAGGATTAGTAAAAACTTCCACTAGACAAACCTGCGTTCTCTTTCCAGGGAGAGGATTAATCACCGGAGTTATCTTGACATTTTAATTGATGCCTAAAAATTGCTGGAGGCCAGGAACGCGGGAGCAGGTACTTTTAAAATGATAATATACTTGTAAAAATGACGCCCCCACCCCAAGTCAGTGATGGAGCAAGAACTCACAATGAGACTTGCTCGTAAGCAATCCTCTCACAGTATTAATTATTAATCTTTGTAATGTCTCTACTAACCAATGCACACATGAACACTATCCTAGAGAAGCTTGCCTATGTGTTTAGAACTAACAAGTAACGCTTGTCTAAATCCAAAATGGCCGCTAAGCGCGGGAATTTCATTGCGCATGTGTCAACCATATCACGTGGTATGATGTCTTTCTTTGCTTGGAGGGAAATCTTTGCTTCTGCGCAATGTGTATTAAAATGGCTGCTTAATGTTTTTCACGTGCTAAAGCTTGCGCATACGCTGCAATTAAAGCTGTGATATTCTAATGCTATTAATGCGGGATAAATTTATAAGTAAGTGGGAATAGAGTAGACAAAGTGGGTATACAGTGAAACCATTTATTTTGTGATTTTAATATTTTCTTCTTTGACTTTTATTAGTTCGTAAATGGGCCTGGGTTGGTTGAACTGCAGCTCGAGAGACATTGGTTCTGCACATGCGCCCTGCAAGGCTGACCAGAGGAAGCGATGAAGTCAACTTGGAAGCTCTCCAAGGTCGCAAAGCCTGGTTCACAAGTTCATCTGAAATGTACCTGAAGTCGAAACAAATGTATACAAAATGTATTGTGGAATCAATGGGAAACGGGTGGGAAATAAAGCAAATGTATTAATTGTGATGGGCGGTATTTTAAAACAATGGGCTTAAGGAAATTGAACTAAATTGACATGGTGTGAGGATCAACCCCCTGTCCCCGTCCAATCAGAAGTAGTGGGCCCATAATTTGGAAACATTAATGGGAGGTACCTGGGAGTAGAAGGGTATAATAGATATAGAATTAGCTAATTAGTTAGTTCGAGATCAGGTTTTTGATGCTCGACGAGCTGATCGATTGCAGACTGAACCGCTGTCCAGAGAGGTCCTGAGGTGGGGGCGGCGGAGTCCATTAGAAGGAAGACACGGGAGAAATCGAGGAGAAGCGAAGTACCAGAGAGGGGAACGACGCAGGCGTAGTTGATAGAGAGGTCACCTGTCCTGTCCTGAACCTGGTCCGGAGGTCTTTGCTCTATATCTTTCCTGAGACCTATCTTTCCATCTCCTTGGCCAAGGGGTTTGGTTTTCTCGCACCTTTAGGTAAATATAAATGCAACCTTTAGTTGTGCTGCTGTCTCTATCTTCTCCTTTCTGAGGAACTGTCATTGATCGATAATTGATTTATGCTTCATCCTTGATATACGATTAAGTATCATGTGGTTCTGTATTTTACTCTGCTAAAACTTTAGATAAATATTTTAAAACTTCCTGACTCAGTGATTATTTTAGAATTTATTAATTGTAATGAACGTCACTCATTTTAAACTTCCCAATTAGCAAAGGGTCCATTGGTAAGTCATTACTCTTCAATCAGAAAAGTAATTGGTAGCAGGGATTTTGATAAAGAGTACAACTGACCCACCAGCGGAAATTGCTAGCGTAGTATGAATGTATGGGCCCAGGTGAGTATTCGGTGTATGAATGCTTGTTGCTAGTAACCCGCTGGATCAGTTTTCTGGTTATCAGAGGATGGTTGCACTTTGTTAATTGGGTAATGAGAATTTTATTTTATAAACTAACATCCGTTATGTTCAAAAGTTTTGTTTTATGTTGTCTAGAATTCCCCGGGGAAAATTGAATAGCGGATGGTAAGTGGAAGCCATACTGCAGTGAGGTTATCTGTCAGGCAGAAATAGTACTGAAAAGTTAAGCAGGGCTATCAGTACTCGTTAGGGACTCTATGCGTGGGAGTAATAGCAAAGGAATACGCTGGTAAAAATTTGATGTTATATCACCTAGAAAGGGTAACATTGTAGAAGTAGCAGGTATTTCTGAAGCTTACGTGAAGAGTAAACGGAAGGGTTTTTACTCGTAGTGTATGTTTAGTAAACGGAAAGGTTTTACTAAAGTATGAGAGAAACTATCTTTTTCAATTTAGCGAAACTGGCACGATAGCGAATGTTTTATGTTGTTACTGAATTTTAATAAGAAGCGTAGAGAAAATAAAGTTTTGCATACGATTTTGTAAAGGGAGGGTCGGCTGCCGGAGAGGAAGCTGACGTCACAAAATGCCGCGCTGGGATTGGTCGAAACAGCGGGCGTGGAAAGACTCTTGTAAAGGAGGGGTCAGGAGTAATACTGACGTCACAGGTGTCGCGCTGGGATTGGTCAAAACAGCGAGGGACAGAAAAGCGCAGATTGTAAAGGAGGGGTTGTCAGAAAAACATCACTGAAAGGCCGTGCTAGGATTGGTTCAGGATTGGTTCAGAGACAAATGTTAGTTGGAATTTAATTGGTTGGTAGGATAGAAGTCGAAATCTTAGTGGATAGTGGAGGATATATGTGGAAACGTGATCCGACTTTAACAGGAACCCGTCCAGACAAGAGATTTTTAGGTTTTGCAGAATATAATTCGATACATAGATATTTACCCAAAACGGAGAAAAGAGAAAAATGTCATTTCTACAGAAGGTTAAAAATTATTTTAAGAAAGATAAACCCATCAAAACTAGAGAAGGAATTATCATTCCACCAGCAAAAACGCCCGCTTCATTTATGATGCTGGAGAGAGGTTATCATACTTGCGTATGGTTAGAAAATTGGATAGAATATACAAAAAATGACGGAATATTAGCATTCCCAGAAAATGGTACTTTCAATGGGAGAATTCTTCAAAATTTAAGATTGAGGATGAATGATTTAGAACCTAGACCAAGATTAACTCAATACGAAGCCTTAGAAGAATGGGAAACCGAGGCATTCGAACGTGACTGAGCAAGAAGCAGTAGGGGTTATCGGGGATTTTTTCCTAGATACCAAAATGAGTCAAGAGATGGTCAGATGAAGCAATGGAGAAGAGCGATGCTTACAGAGGGTTTGTATCCAGTGATCATGACAGAAGAGTCATTAGGAGGTAAATGTACAGAGAAGACAAAACATTTGACCGGGTTTGGAGATTCTGAAGATGAATTCATGGAAGAAATATTAAAGAATCCACCACCATATCAGGAAGGGACAAGTGGATGCACCCCAAGCGCGCCACTTTTGAAAACACCATTGGTACCGCAAGTATTGCATAATCCACCAGTTAATAGGGTACTTCAAGATAAAGAAAAAGAGGCTATAGACAAAAACAGAGCTGAATTGATACAGAAAATAACACAGTTAAACGTACATCCTGATTCCCTGACTATACCTGTAACAATTGGTCCTGTGGTTCCCTTATATGGGGACAAGGTAAATTATCTGAAACCATTAGTGATGCCTACACCTGTAGAAATTCCTAAACCCGAACCTGTAATAATTGATGATCAAATCAGTGATTGTGAATCTATGATATCCTTAATGGATTTTCCAATTCGAGGATCTGTAAATAGTACTCCTAGAAGAATAACACCTGGTTGCTCCAAAGATGTAAATGTAGTAACATCATCTGGAACTAAGAGTGCCACAGTAGTAACGCCAGAAGACTTAGAAAGGTGGGCACAAGGATCAGACAGACAGAGTTCACCCCCAAAGATCATGGACATCTACAGATTAAAATTCGAATTAGAAGAAATGATAGCAGGAAATGTGGGAGTAGATCGTTTAAATACTTACGATGAAGAAGAGCTATTGTTTGTATGCAGGAGCATCACTAGAAAAGTAAAAATATTTCATGAAAAATTATCAGATTTGGCCTTGCAGATGGGAATTGAAATAGGGAAGTCAAAAGTGTTACAGAAACCCTATAGAGCAGACTTCTCTGACAAAGATTTAGAAAACATGAATGCCTCTGGCCGAAAACTACAAGTAAAAGAATTAATGTCAGTATTACAGAAATGGGGAGATCTAGATAAATGGAAAACTAGATGGACAAAGAAAAAGGAAGAGGCATGGTACAGTAGAACAACTTCTAAATATTTATTGAAAGAAACAGGGAAAGCAAATCAGATGTACCCGATGCGAGAAGTACCTGGAGGAGGTTATGTACATGTCCCATGGAGTAGACAGGATATTTTGTCATTTACGAATGATTTCCCAAAGTTGAGAGAAAAACCCATTGAATGGTACAAGCAAGTTGAGAGGTTTGTGAAAGTGTCAAAGGTATTGTTGAAGGACTTGGATGGTTTGTTCGACATAGTGGTACCTGCCGATTTGTGGACAGATTGTAAGATTACGGTTGACTGGCCGAGTGAAGAGTATCCTAGAGATCCAAAGACAGGTGCTCCTTCAAGTGATGTGATGAAAAAGTATCAGCAGGTGATAACTTACCTAAAAGGGAAAATACCACCAAAAGAAACAGATTGGGTGAAAATAGACAGGACTACCCAAGAAGCAAGTGAATCAGTACATGCCTATTATGAACGCCTATTGCAGGTATTCAAACAGTATAGTGGATTTGAGGACATTGGAGATAAAAACATGAGCCAGTTTGTTTATCGATTCGTTTATGGTTTAAAGCCAGAGATTTGTCAGATGATTAAACAGCACATGTTGTGCTGGCACGGGAAACCCATAGATGAAATTTTGAAATATGCCAAATATTGTGGAGACGATATTGAGGATAGGCACAAGAAACTACAAGAGAAGGTGATGTGGGCTCAGGTGAAAATGGCTGAGCGACAGGGAATTAATTTGGATAATCCAGCTGATAATCAAGGAAAAGATTCTGGAACAAATGGTGATACAGGAAATGGTGGTAAAGTGAGAGGACGAATGAGTAGAGAAGAGGCTAAAAAGAAATTTCCTTGTCATGGATGCGGAAAGTTGGGGCATTGGAAGGATGAATGTAAAAAGATCCGGAATAATAATGGCCCAAATCATAATTTAAATCCACAGACGCAGAATGACTCACAGCAGGGTGTAAATACTCAGAGTCAGTTGCCACCTGCCCCTATACAGGGTAATGTAAGCAGAGCAAAGCACGGTACAGACGTCGGATATCAAGGAGGAAGTGGTAAGAATGATTATGTAACTTCACAGTTTCTTTTACAGGATGAATTTTGTCAATATAATCAATGACGGTGCCTAGGAGAGGGGGAGAAGGAGTGCATACTTGGCGCATCCTTGCCGGTAGATTAGTCAGGTCCATATGTTGAAGGGAAAGTAAGAGGAAATGATATCACTTTCCTTTTGGACACTGGTGCTACCCGTTCTACTGTGAGAACAGCAGACATCCCAGACCTACCTCTCTCTGGAGAAGCCATCCAAGTTGTGGGTGTAGCTAATCGAAAGATTAAAACACCTCTTACCGAGCCAATAGAAGTAAAAATTGGAAATTTTAGAGAAATGCATCAGTTTGTAGTGTGTGATTCCAGTCCAGTAAACTTACTGGGCCGAGATTTATTGTGCAAAATGAACTGCACAATTTTCTGCACACCGGATGGTGTGGCAGTTCAGACCCCGGATGAAGACCATGTATATAAATTTATGATTGCAAAACAAGGTACAGAAGTAGATGAGATGTTTTCTTTGATAACAAAAGACGAGTTACCTGAAGAACTAAGAACTACAGTAAATTCCATGGTATGGGATTTCACCGGGAAAGAAGTAGGACTTATGGCCAAAATAGACTCAGTAAAAATCACTGTAAGGGAAGGTGCAATTTTCCCAAATACCAGACAGTACAAAATGAGTGCAGAAGTAAAAGCAGGAGTTATTGAGGAAATCAACAGAATGGTAAAACAAGGCATATTAAAAGAAGTTATGAGTAGCCCTTGTAATTCACCAATCATGGGTTTAAAGAAACCTAGCGGAAAGTATAGGATTGTTCAGGATTTACGCAAAATTAATAAGATTGTGGTACCTTGTTGTCCTATAGTGCCAAATCCTGCAGTAATTCTATACCAGATCCCCTGGAGTGCAGAATGGTTTACTGTGATTGATTTATGCCAAGCGTTCTTTTCAATACCATTGCACCCAGATAGCCAGTATCTCTTTTCATTTAAATTCGAGAACAAAGTCTATGTATGGAATCATGTTCCTCAGGGGTACACGGAAAGTCCCTCCATTTTCAATCAAATACTGAAGGGGTGTTTGGAGAAGTTAGTACTGCCCAGAAGTTCAGTCTTAGTACAGTATATAGATGATTTACTAGTAGCATCCAGCACTCATGATGATTGTGTTAAAGATTCAATTGCATTACTTAATCATTTGGCTGAGGAAGGACATAAAGTGTCTCCTGAAAAACTGCAGTTTTGTACAACAGCAGTTAAGTATTTAGGACACCAAATTGAGAGGGGAAAAAGAAGGATAACCTCTGAAAGAGTAAAATTAATTAAGAGAATGCAAATGCCTGTAACTCAAAGAGAAGTGAGAATGTTCCTTGGAATAGTGGGATATTGTCGACAGTGGATAGTAGGGTTTTCGCTGTTAGCAAAGCCATTGATGCAAATGACGAAAAAGAAGGCAAAGGACCCAGTTGAGTGGGATGATGAGAGCGTAGGAGCTTTTGTAAAATTGAGAAGTGCTTTGTGTGAAGCACCTGCCCTAGGTATGCCTGATTATACCAGAGGGTTCGCGTTATTCTGTCATGAGAGAGAAAATTGTGCTCTTTCAGTCCTAACTCAGAGACATGGTTTGGACAGACGTCCTATAGCATATTTTTCTGCTACACTCGACCCAGTGGCAGCAGCATTGCCAGGTTGTTTAAAAGCAGTAGCTGCTACATGTTTGAGCATTGAACAAAGTGAATCAATTGTAATGGGACATCCTGTAAAAGTGTTTGTCCCACACTCAGTTGTGATTCTATTGACAAGAACCAGAACTCAGCATCTTACTCCTAGTCGGCTGACTAAATATGAGAGAATAATCTTAGGTGCTGAAAATGTGACTATCGTCAGGTGCACAATTGTAAACCCTGCTACATTACTACCAGATCCGTACCATGAGGAAGTCAAAGATGATGATGAGGAACATGATTGTTTACAAGTCACAGAATTGTGCACCAAACCGCGTCCTGATATACAGGAGCTGCCTCTCAGGAATCCAGACAGGGAGCTGTTTGTGGACGGTTCATGCCAAAGGCATGAAGATGGTAAACTGAGTGCAGCCTATGCTGTATGTGAATTAACTGGAATAGTCAAAGCATCCTATTTACCAGGAGTCAAGTCTGCACAAGTAGCTGAATTAATTGCTTTGATTAAAGCCTGCAAAATTGGGAAGATCAGAAAGTAACCATATTTACGGACAGTCAATATGGGTACGGGGTTGTGCATGATTTTGGCCAACTGTGGATGCAGAGGGATTTCATGACTTCTTCAGGATCCCCAATCAAAAATGGACAGTTTGTAAAAGAACTACTAGAAGCAATACAATCACCAAAAGAATTAGCGGTGGTGAAATGTGCCGCACACCAGTCAGGAGATGACTGGGTGGTAGTCGGTAACAGATATGCAGATCTGGTAGCTCAACACTGTGCCAAAAACAGGTTGTCAGTAAATAAAAAGGTTGAAAGAATGGGAATCAGCTGCCAACTTATGTTATGTGCACCACCTGAAACATGGAATGATGTGAAGAGATTGCAAGATGATGCTGACGAGAGTGAAAGAGATGTTTGGATAAAGATAGGATGTACCCGAAGAGCAGATGACGATGTATGGGTATACGCAGACGGCAGACCAGTCATGCCCGACTGTCTGATTTCACAAATGGCCAGAATGTATCATGGAGACACACATGTAGGGAGAGATGCCATGATTAGACTCTTCAGACAAAATTGGCATACTCCAAAGTTTAGGGCTGCAGCAGAGAGTCTATGCCAAAGGTGTTTTACTTGTCAAATGAATAACCCAGGAAGAAAAACAGTAATTGGTTTGGGAAAAATTGGAAAGGCTGAGGGTCCCTTTGTGAGATTACAGCTAGACTTCATACAATTACCAGCATGTAGAGGATTGAAATATGTACTTGTCATAGTGTGTCTATTTTCAAAGTGGGTGGAGGCTTACCCTACCAGAAGGAATGACAGCATTACAGTCGCAAAGTTGTTGCTACGAGAACTCATTCCCAGATTCGGTATTCCAGTAACTTTGGAATCAGATAGAGGAAGTCACTTCAACAACGATGTGATCAGAATAATCTGTGAAGCATTCCAAATTGAGCAGAAATTACACTGTGCGTATCACCCAGAGGCTTCTGGAGTTGTTGAACAAATGAATGGCACAATAAAATCAAGACTGGCAAAAATGTGTGCATCAACATCGTTAGATTGGCCAGATGCATTGCCACTTGTGTTAATGGGACTCAGAAGCATTCCTGATAGAAATACCGGATTGAGTCCGCACGAAATAATCATGGGAAGAGCAATGAGACAAGCACATGTACCTACAAGTAAACTGCTGAACATAACTGATGATATGGTTCTGGATTATTGCAAAGGATTGGCTGACCTAGTGCGTTCTGTCTCTCACCAGGTTGGAGAAGACGCAGTTTCCAGACAGCCTGAGCAAGAGCATGATCTGAACCCCGGAGATTGGGTGGTTGTGAAGCATCACACCAGAGAAACGTGTTTATCACCCAGGTGGGGCGAACCTTGTCAGGTCATACTAATTACGAACACAGCAGTGAAATGTGCAGGATTGCCTAATTGGATTCATGTAAGCCACACCAAAAGAGTACCAGAGCCTGAAGGACAAGATCCTCAGACAGCATCAATAACTGAGGAAGCGGAAGGTTGCCCAGCTGAAGAATCCCAGGTGAGAGATTTGAGAGAAGCTGAAGAAGAACAACCGAGC
This sequence comes from Calotriton arnoldi, assembly GCA_963921515.1. Taxonomy (NCBI): domain Eukaryota; kingdom Metazoa; phylum Chordata; class Amphibia; order Caudata; family Salamandridae; genus Calotriton; species Calotriton arnoldi. The sequence continues at coordinate 689,500 of CAWUFW010007718.1, forward strand.
ACAAGTCAGGACTGTATACCAGTGGTTGACATATCAGAAGTTTACAACAGAACAAGAAGCCGATCAAAATTAGAAGAAATTGAAGAAGACCAGATAGGTGAAGAAGAAGCAGCTCAGGATGAGGAAATTGAAACAATAAGAAAACCTGAGCAGGACCAGATAGGGAAAGGAAATTGGGCTCAAATCGACAACAAAATTTGAGCAGGGACAGACAGGTTTAGAAGAATGCGGTCAGGCTGCAGAAGAACAAAGTACAATAAGCCCTGATCAGAACCAGTTAGATCTAGGAAAATACTTTCAAGAAGAAGAAGATCACGAGAATCTTAAGCATGAAGACGTAAATCCTTAACAAGGTCAGTTGCTAGAGACTCACATTGGAGCAATTGAAGAAAAACCAATAAGACCTGAAAAAGAACAAATAGAAGAAGAGACTGAGAACAAAGAAAAACAAACTGTGCCACAACATGAAAATAAAAGAACTTCTGAAGAAGAACTAAGAAGTGAAGAGACAGTGCAAACAAAGAAGGTCAGAAAAGGTGATCATTGGCCTAGTATCATTAAAAGAGTGAAATACCATATAGAAACCCGAAGTGAAGATCCAGAACAAGTAAATGAAGTAACAAGCCTAACTGGACAAACAAGTGGAACTGAAAAACGAAAAAGCAAAAGACTGAAACTTGTGAACAATAAATTTAAAGGTCCTGATTGGACTTATATAATCCTTGAAGACTACGAGAGTTCAGAGTCAAATGAAAGTGGTGACGAAGGAACAAGTGCGGAACTGACTTATGAAAAAGAAATAAAACCACCTTGATAACGTTAAAGTCTTGAAAAGAAAAGATAAGAAGAGAAATCTTCCTTGTCAAAATGCCTGACGATAGAGTTTCTGGGAGACCGAAACGGAAATGTTGTAAAAGATGCTGTGCTATATGCATATGTAGTCTGGTAATGGTGCTTATAGTATGGTTAGTTGTGATCGTAGCAATACCTTACCTTCTGATAATGGATAAAAAGATTAACAACGAAACGAAGGGAAGGGTAGATAATTTGAGAAGTAATAGAGTAGAATTAAAGGCAGAAGATGAACCAGAGTTTCATCACGAGGTAACAGATAACGACACTAGTTTGAATGTTTTCACAAAATTATTGTTTCAATATGTAGATACCATGGAAGTTAGTAATTGTTATGTTTGTATGAAATTACCCGAATCAGTAGCAGAAGGGTTAACATATCATCATTTACCATTAACCTATGGCATATCATGTAGTGTATTAACTAGTTTATTTTATAGAACAGGGAGACTTCAGTATTATTATTCAGATATTGATGTGATATTTTCAGAGGTTCCGATTCGAAAGAATATGAATCCAGTGCTTAGTAGTAAAGATGCACAGTTTATGGGAGAATTTTTCTTAACAATGAAATCGATAGACATAACACATGCACATAGAAGCAATCTAACATGTTCATTACATGAAGAAGAAAAGATATTTTTGAATTTAGTAGAAAATAGAAGACAACATTTCCAAAAGAAAGCATCTGAGCATAAGGCTCATCTGCCACCTTGGGCTGAGAAAGAGGGTAGTTACACACCTGGCAAGGCTCAAGCTGCTATGGCTCTGGATTTTGTAAAGACAGGGAAAATTTGTCTACATAGGTTAAAGACTGAGTATAACAATATTTTCATCGGTACCAGTGAATGTGAACATAATTTCTTAATTCTTGGAGGCTGGGGACTAAAAGGAGGAACAGATTCAGTTTTTCCTGGAATCTATTATGTGTGTGGGAATAAGGCTTACTTTAGGCTTCCTGCACGGTGGTATGGAAGTTGTTATTTTGGAATAGTTTTTCCAAAAATATACCACGTAAAAAGAAACACTGGGAGCAATGAAAATAATAGTGAATTAACACGTAGTAAAAGAGCTAGTTTTTCTGAAATTGTAGGTGATATATTTGGTGCATTGATACCTTCAGTGGGAATAATTCTGAACTCAAGGAAAATATGTAAATTATCTACAGTGGTTGATCGCTTAACAACAGACACTGCTGGAGGATTTCCAATGATTAATGCGGAGATGGTTGCGATTAGATCAATGGTTATGCAAAATTGACTTGCTCTTGATATAATATTGGCAAAAGAGGGCGGAGTCTGTAAATTATTGAAAACGAAACACTGTTGTACGTACATACCCAGACGTGGGTCCCTTGCTCACTTTGCCACTGGATTCAAGATAGCCTGGCTGATGACGGCTGTAAGCCAGAAACCGGTCCCAGGATGCTTGTTTCCGGTCCAGGGAAGACATGGCTTGGCAGTTCGGGCTGGACTGTTCCCATGAGGCACAGGGTCAGACTGATTTGCATATGGCCATGTCTGAACTGGGGTGGCGGAGTGAGCTAAAGAATGATGATGGATTAAACCCAGATCAGTTGACTGGGGGTGAGTGCTTGCAATGTTCAACACTCCGTCCATCATCCCCTTTGGTTTTGCTATGTACATACATACCTGACAAAAGTGCAGAAATTGGAACGTATATACAGAATATAACAAAACTTGAGAATGAACTAAAACCACTGGAAGTTGATAGTGTATGGGAAAGATTGACGAATAGTATAGCGTCAATTGGTACCTGGTTTGCTAATGTAGGGAAAGGACTTATAGGTCAAATATTAGTACCCTTAACAGGGATAGCAATAATAGTACTGTCAATAATAATATGGTGCAAATGTTGTAGAAGGAATGAGACGTATAGAGTGACAGGAAAAGGAAAGAAACTGAAGTTTGATGAATTGAACTAGAAGATCTGAAAAGTGAATTATACAAGAAACTGAAAGGAGATGATAAAAATAGAAAGTGTAAAAATGAAGCTGAGACAATTTTATGCTAAAAGTTGGCATCTGATTGTGGGTAGTATTTTGATGGCTCAGAAACGCCATCAGAGAGGGGATTGATGGAGCAAGAACTCACAATGAGACTTGCTCGTAAGCAATCCTCTCACAGTATTAATTAGTAATCTTTGTAATGTCTCTACTAGCCAATGCACACATGAACACTATCTTAGAGAAGCTTGCCTATGTGTTTAGAACTAACAAGTAACGCTTGTCTAAATCCAAAATGGCCGCTAAGCGCGGGAATTTCATTGCGCATGTGTCAACCATATCACGTGGTATGACGTCTTTCTTTGCTTGGAGGGAAATCTTTGCTTCTGCGCAATGTGTATTAAAATGGCTGCTTAATGTTTTTCACGTGCTAAAGCTTGCGCATACGCTGCAATTAAAGCTGTGGTATTCTAATGCTATTAATGCAGGATAGATTTATAAGTAAATGGGAATAGAGTAGACAAAGTGGGTATACAGTGAAACCATTTATTTTGTGATTTTAATATTTTCTTCTTTGACTTTTATTAGTTCGTAAATGGGCCTGGGTTGGTTGAACTGCAGCTCGAGAGACATTGGTTCTGCACATGCGCCCTGCAAGGCTGACCAGAGGAAGCGATGAAGTCAACTTGGAAGCTCTCCAAGGTCGCAAAGCCTGGTTCACAAGTTCATCTGAAATGTACCTGAAGTCGAAACAAATGTATACAAAATGTATTGCGGAATCAATGGGAAACGGGTGGGAAATAAAGCAAATGTATTAATTGTGATGGGCGGTATTTTAAAACAATGGGCTTAAGGAAATTGAACTAAATTGACATGGTGTGAGGATCAACCCCCTGTCCCCGTCCAATCAGAAGTAGTGGGCCCATAATTTGGAAACATTAATGGGAGGTACCTGGGAGTAGAAGGGTATAATAGATATAGAATTAGCTAATTAGTTAGTTCGAGATCAGGTTTTTGGTGCTCGACGAGCTGATCGATTGCAGACTGAACCGCTGTCCAGAGAGGTCCTGAGGTGGGGGCGGCGGAGTCCATTAGAAGGAAGACACGGGAGAAATCGAGGAGAAGCGAAGTACCAGAGAGGGGAATGACGCAGGCGTCGTTGATAGAGAGGTCACCTGTCCTGTCCTGAACCTGGTCCGGAGGTCTTTGCTCTATAGCCTTCCTGAGACCTATCTTTCCAGCTCCTTGGCCAAGGGGTTTGGTTTTCTCGCACCTTTAGGTAAATATAAATGCAACCTTTAGTTGTGCTGCAGTCTCTATCTTCTCCTTTCTGAGGAACTGTCATTGATCGATAATTGATTTATGCTTCATCCTTGATCTACGATTAAGTATCATGTGGTTCTGTATTTTACTCTGCTAAAACTTTAGATAAATATTTTAAAACTTCCTGACTCAGTGATTATTTTAGAATTTATGAATTGTAATGAACGTCACTCATTTTAAACTTCCCAATTAGCAAAGGATCCATTGGTAAGTCATTACTCTTCAATCAGAAAAGTAATTGGTAGCAGGGATTTTGATAAAGAGTACAACTGACCCACCAGCGGAAATTGCTAGCGTAGTATGAATGTATGGGCCCAGGTGAGTATTCGGTGTATAAATGCTTGTTGCTAGTAACCCGCTCGATCATCAGCACCCGGTGCGGTGGCACCGATCGCACCGCCCTAGAGCCGGCCCTGCTGGGCAGTGTCTGTAATAACTTGGTGTGAGGTTGTCAGGTGTGCTGCGCCCTCTGAGTACTCAGAAAGTTGGGTCTTGCAGTGAGCTACCTCACAAGCAGCCAAGGCTACTGGCAGCGCACTGTAAGCTGTACTGTTCAGGCTTCAGCAGCTCGCCCTTCTCTCATTGGACGGCACGTCAGCCTGTCTAGATTGAGGCACAAATGAGGAAAAGAGGTGGGGTCTTTGCCCGTGCAATGTGTACTAAAACACTACACCCGTAGCTCTGCTGTCCCTGACCTTTTTCCCTTTCTCACTGTTCATGTTGAGGTGGGTGAGAGGCACAGAGTGCCCTCCCTCACACATGCGCAGTCTACATGTACAAGCCAGTAACCAAGATGCCGGCCTGCACATGGCTCATGACACCAGTTTTGTTTCAGGCAATGGTGGCTGTAAACACAGATGATTCCAAGGTAGGGTCGTGGGGGTTGTATCCATGCCAACCCTCCCAATTCAGGCGGGAGACTACCGATCTCAAGGCCAGTCTTCCACCTCCCAACTCCTGCCTGCAGAAACCCGAGTCGGATTGCCGAATCATGATCTGCTGGAAACAAGGCAAAAGAGAAATGTTGATGCCTGTGACGCACGCTCCCGGGAAACAGCGTTTACAACGCTGGTAATACCACGCGGGTAGGTTACAACGCGGACGTTACATCGTCCGCGTTGTTACCACGCATGGCATTACATCGCAAGTCGTTTCTACGACTTGCGCTAGATGGCGCGCAACACCAGGGAATGTGTTGGATTTTAAATCCAACACATTCCTGCTGTTGCGCTAACTGGAGTAGGAATAGTAATTTTTACTATTCCTAAATCCAGCGCGCCATCTAGCGCAAGTCGTAGAAACGACTTGCGATGTAAAGCCATGCGTAGTAACAACGCGGACGATGTAACGTCCGCGTTGTAACCTACTGCGGGGTAATGGATGGCGTAGTAACGTCATACATTCCACGCTCCCATCTCCCTCTCCAAGAATTATCTCCTACATCAAAGTTTAAGGCTTTGTACTTAATTATTGAAGGGGGAGATTAGAGCATATGACAGGCCTTGACGTTTTATTTTGGGCAGTTTTACATAGTAAAAACAAAATGCCAGAGTTTAAAACGTTGTTTTAGTTTGTGCTATGTAAAACTGCCCAAAATAAAGTGTTGACGCCTGTCACGCACGCTCCAATCTCCCCCTCCAAGAATTACCTCTGACATGAAAGTTTTAGGCTTTTACTTAATTATTGAATGGGGAGATTGGAGCGTGTGACAGGCCTAGACATTTTAATTTGGGTAGTTTTACACAGTGCATACCATTATGTTATTAAACTGCCAAAAATAAAATGCTGATTGTCTGTCACCATACATGCCAAGGGACCCGGTTCTCCGGACTATTTTATAAAAGTCTCCCACTTGCTTGCCATAAAATGTTGGGATGTACGGGGATGCTGTTAAGAATGGGGAGGTCATCCACAAAGCCGTAGTTCATTGGTGTCTGTGCCGTAACCCCACACTTTACAGGGGCCGAGACCCCGCTGCAAAATATATTATAGATTTGTAACTTAAAGCAAGCAAGCCTACGTCTTTATTAATCATGAGGCAACATACATGGCTGTACCACTAGATGGCGCCAGATGACCTCAGTGTAGTGAGCCACCCGGCCACGACACAACAATGTTGCACTTGCATCCCCCTGGGCCGGGCTCGGACCAGGGGGTATATAATAAACGACGACGTCAGCGCACGTGGCTGACGGCGTGAACTAGCACCAAGAGCAGTCGTCCCCTTATTTCTGTTCCGCCGCTAAAGTTAGGCCCATCCCATCTGTACCCCCAGCCGTCGGTTGTAGCCCCCAACCGCATGCCCAGGTATTGGCCCCGCTAGCTTCAGGGTGTTCACCGAACATCACACTGGCGACGAGGAGTGAAAGAGCCTACGCGTGCTCACACGCAGATCGGAGGGGCAGCGCGGCAGCTCTGCCGGCGGCCGCTGGTAGAGCGAGGCAGGACGGATCGCGTCTGCCGCTGCGAGCGCAGGGAAGCGGAGCCCCCGGTGCCGGAGAACGGCTGAAGAGCGTGGTAAGGTGGCCGCGTGGGGGGAACACAAGTGCGCGGAGTGCAGGCGCTGGAAGACCGGGCGCGTAGTCGCGCTGAAGCAAGGTCGGAGGAGACAGCGGCGGCCTGTGTGTCAGCACGCGGGAGCGGCTGGCTGAAGAGCGCACTGGAGCGAGGCAGGAGCGTGAGGTGCACCCGGGGCGGGCGCGCGGCCCAGTGAGGGGCCTGCAATACACGCGCGGCGTCCAGCGAGCAAGGATTTGACCCCCTGTACCATCGGAGGCCACACAAGGAGTGTGGGGGGGGTAGTGCGGCCCAGCAGTCACCCGCGAGTGGTGAGAGGTGGCAGTGGGACCCGCCTGCGTGATACTGGATCCCGACTGAGGAGTGGAAACTCAGCACACCTATCACGGGGCAGGGAGCGTGGCCGTGCGACACGAGCAGGAGGCCCAGACGTCGCGTGCAGGAGCGCCAAGCACCCCAGTGGGTTGGAGGCAGGGCGGCGCAACCATGACTACGCCACAGGTGGCGGCACCTGCGGAGGCGGGAGCGGCAGGAGTGAGACCAGGCCGCATGGCAGTGAAGGCCCTGCCAGAGTTCAGCCAGTTAGCGGACCCGGCGACAGCTGCACCGCGGTGGCGAAAGTGGATAGGCCAGCTCGACAATTACTTTGTGGCCACCAGGGAGACGGACAACGCGGTGAAGAGGTCCACCATGCTGTTGATGGGAGGCGACGAGCTGTACGACCTCTTCCAAGATTTACCGGATACGGGGGATGGAAATGACTACGAAAAGGCGGTCAGAGCCTTGAACCGCCACTTTGACCCGCAGGTCAACCCGGATTTCGAGCATTTCAAACTCCGCCAGGCCAAGCAGAGGGAAGACGAGTCGGTGGACATGTTCTTCGCACGTTTGCAAAAGCTGGCGAGCACCTGTGGGGGAGTGGATCGGACGTTCGAGACACGGGCGCAGCTCATCGTAGGGTGCAAGTCGCTGGAGTTGCGTAAATTGATATTACGACAGCCCGGCATCTCGCTAGATGATATTTTGGTCCTGGGCAGATCGCACGAGCTGGCAGATGTCAGAGCTGGCGAGATGGAGGTGGCGTTGGCCACGAAATCGGCGGCGACACGACCTTTATATCCGGCACCCATCAAAGAGGAGAGGGTGGAGGTAATTCGGAAGTCATACGGAGGAGGAGCCACACCAAAGAGGGACGCGGAGGAACGGCACACAAGGCAAGGGTGCAGGAATTGTGGGCTGACAACACACTCCCAGAGAGGCTGCCCGGCGCAAGGACGGCAGTGCCTGAAGTGCAACAAGTATGGGCACTTCGCGAAAGTGTGCCAGAATGCAGCCCGGTCGAGTGCCAGTAAAGCCCGACGACCCCCGTTCCAGAGAAGGGCCATGGCGTTACAAGACGTCGACGATCTGGACAGCAGGTGCCAGAAATTGGACATCGCGGAGGAGGACGAAGACGGGGACGTCTTTGTTGTGTCCAGCATCAGAGGGGTCAACGCAACCCGGAGGCCTCCGCCAATATGCCAGATATGGATTGGAGGCAACTGTATTCAAACGCTTATTGACACAGGGGCATCAGTGAATATTTTGGATGCTGGGCAATACTGTGAGCTTCGACCGCAACCGAAGTTAATGCCTACCGCCACGAAGATCCTCACATATGGAGGTCGCACGCCGATCCCTCTGCAGGGGGTGATTGATGTGGAGGTTGGACACAAGGGCAGAGTTGCAGCCACAAGATTTTACGTCACCTGTGACAGAGCAGGATCGCTGTTAAGCTGCCATACGGCCGAGGATCTGGGACTAGTAATGTTCGCCAGGCATATTCACCAGTCGCAAGTGGATCAGGTGCTGGCGGAATTTCCGGAGCTTTTTAGGGGACTAGGATGCCTCAAAGGAGTGGAAGTTCAACTACACATTGACGATGCCATCAAGCCCATTGCACTCCGACATCGGAGAATACCATTTCATCTCCGGCCACTGGTGGAAGCTGAACTCGAGCGACTCGAGAAGGAAGGGGTGATCGAGAAGGTGTCCGGGCCGACCCCATGGGTGTCACCGTTGGTCATAGCGCCGAAACCCAAACAGCCAGGCGCTATTAGACTCTGCGTCGACATGAGGTTGCCGAACAAAGCAATACGCAGAGAAAGGCACATTACCCCCACCATCGACGAAATTGTGGCGGACATAAACGGGGCACAGTGGTTCTCCAAAGTAGATCTCAACGCGGGGTACCATCAGTTGGTGTTGGCTGAAAAAAGTCGATACATCACTACTTTCTCAACACATGTGGGGCTGCGCCGGTTCAAACGACTGAGCTTCGGGGTATCCTCAGCAGCGGAGGTGTTCCAGGAGGCGGTGAGAGAAGCACTATCGGGACTCGTAGGCGTACTCAATGTCAGTGATGACATACTCATATTCTCGAATTCGTTGGAGGAGCACCATGCCAGACTGCGAGCAACTCTCCGGAGGCTGGTCGAACAGGGTCTGACATTACACCGAGCCAAGTGTGACTTTTACGCCAATGAGGTGGAGTTCTTCGGTTATCGGTTCTCGGCAAAGGGCCTGCAAGTGGACCCAGCAAAGGTGGAGGCACTCAGAGCGGCGGCCATCCCTCAGACACAGCCTGAAGTTCGGAGCTTTCTAGGCATGGCCAATTACTGCGGCCGTTTCATTCCCCATCTGGCGACTTTATCGGAACCGCTACGGAAACTCACGAAGAAAGATGTGCCATGGCAATGGACTGACAGTGAGGCGCAGTCGTTCTTTGATGTAAAGAGTGCATTGGTGAAAGGAGCGACGGTGGCGTATTTCAAACCCGGAGCAGATACGGAACTGATTGTGGATGCCAGTCCAGTGGGTTTGGGCGCGGTGCTACTACAGAGAGCGAGCCAAGCGGAATGGGTGCCGATCGCGTATGCCAGCAGGGCGCTCACGGCTGTCGAGACCCGGTATGCTCAAATCGAGCGGGAGGCGTTGGCCATTCGCTGGGCGTGCCAACACTTTGACATTTATCTGTGTGGGCATACATTCACGGTGGTCACAGACCACAAGCCTTTGGTACCGCTGTTCAATGGCACGGCGCGGCAGGGTCCTCCCCGGATTGAGAGATGGGCGGTTCAGATACAGCATTATCGATTTGAAGTGGTGTACCGCCCGGGAGTCAACAACCCGGCAGACTACCTGTCACGGCATCCGAGGACGCTCCCGGCGGGGAGCCAGGGGGCTGTGGACGAGGGGACAGAATCGTTCCTGAGGCAGATTGTGGACGACGCGTGCCCCACAGCTCTGTCGGTGGAAGAAATCCGAGCGGCCACCGGACAGGATGAGTGCTTACAGGCAGTGAGGCGAACACTCCATGACCATCGGTGGAAATGGTTCCTGCAAGGGATGGACCGACGAACGGAGGAGGAAAAGGAGTATTGGGATGGTCTGTGGCGGTGCCGAGAGGACCTAAGCGAGGCTGGAAGTGGAATCGTTCTTAGAGGCGCTAGGATCGTGATACCGGCTGCTTTGCGGAGCAGAACAATAGACCTGGCACACCAGGGCCACCAAGGGGTCGAGAAGACCAAAGCACGTCTGAGATCCAAGGTGTGGTTCCCGGGGGTGGATCGGCTGGTGGAAGAGAAGGTGCGAGGATGCCATGCCTGCTTGATAACAGGTGCTGACCCCCCGGGGGTGCCCGTTATTATGGAAGGACCGAGCCTAACACCATGGGCGCATGTGAGCTTGGATTTTGGCAGCTTCCCTGACGGGAGACACATGGTGGTACTGGTAGACAGTCACTCCAAGTTTCCTGTGGTAGAGGTGGTGACATCCACAGCTTTTGACTGCCTTCGGCCGGTGCTGGAGAAGGTGTTCGCGCTCCTGGGAATGCCGGAAGAAGTAAGAACAGACAACGGGCCGCCATTCCAGGGCCAGGAGTTCAAAGACTATCTTAATCAAAATGGAGTCCATCACCGCCGAGTAACCCCCCAGTGGCCGCAGGCTAATGGGGATGTCGAAAGGTTTATGAGGACACTAAACAAGGCTCTGAGGATTGGGGTGGATCAAGGCGGCAACTTGGAGAATTGCTTACACCAATTCCTGCGAGCGTACCGACATACACCCCACTGCACCACCCGATGTGCACCCAGTGAGCTGTTAATGAAGCGAGCGGTGAGGGACAGCATTCCCACTAGTGATCAGTGGGTGCCGGCGGTACTGGATGCCCGACCAGCCCAGGGGCGACGCCAGACCAACAACGACAGGGCCAGTAGGAATAGAAGGGCACGGCCCCCAGCAGTGGAGGTGGGAGACCACGTGGTAGTGAAAGACCGCCATCCGGGGTCCAAGTTTCGCACCCCGTTTGAACGAGAGCTGTGGAGAGTGGTACAGATAAAAGGGACCATGGTCACAGCCCGGAAGGGCAGCCAGCAGATAGCCCGAAATATGTCATGGTTCAAAAAGGCCCGGGGTCCTGCGACGGAGGCCGAACATGCCCGAGGCAGTGGAAATGAAGAAGCACCCGTGGACAAGTCCATACCCGAAGATTGGCGAGACGAGGACCGGGAAGCAAGTGAGGTGCGACCACCCGTGGGAGAGGTGACAATCCCCACGGTGCCCGAGGGGGCCGGGGGGTTTTCCAGGGGAAGTCCATCTGGCCGGTTGAGAAGGAATCCGGAGCCCAGTTCCAGGTTGCGAGACTTCTTATGTTGAAGAGGCCTGGACGATGGTGTGTTTTCAATGGACACTGGTTGTTGGAATTTGTTGCTTGTTAAGCTAATGTTGAACTGGTTTGGTACTAGCCCAAGTTCCGTGGGGTAGATGGGATGTAGTGAGCCACCCAGCCACGACACAACAATGTTGCACTTGCATCCCCCTGGGCCGGGCTCGGATCAGGGGGTATATAATAAACGACGACGTCAGCGCACGTGGCTGACGGCGTGAACTAGCACCAAGAGCAGTCGTCCCCTTATTTCTGTTCCGCCGCTAAAGTTAGGCCCATCCCGTCTGTACCCCCAGCCGTCGATTGTAGCCCCCAACCGCATGCCCAGGTATTGGCCCCGCTAGCTTCAGGGTGTTCACCGAACATCACACTCAGAACCTTGCTTGTTTTTCCCTTGAAGTTTTGTTTTCACGGTGTTGGCCAGATCTATTTTATATGCAGTACCATTCATGTGTTTGACTCCTCCAGAAGCGTTTCAGTCTGACATTGTTCTGATTGTTTGACTTGTACCTTCCACCGCTAATGTTGATTGCATTCTGCGAGCTATTTTTTTCTTTTTCTTTTGGCAGTCCATGGAAGTGCATGTGTTTTTTTAATGTCTCCCACATGTAACTGTTATTGTAATTGTATTTATATAGCGCTTACTACCCCTGACGAGGCGTCGAAAAGCTTTTCCGCGGCTAGCATGCTACTCCGGAACCCAAAAAGGACTAGTGGTGAATTAGTTAGTATAGGGAAATATGAGTTAATTTGAGCAGTGGACATGTGAGTCCGTTTGTTGGAATGAAAAGAGTAGTGGAGGGATAGAAGAGGGAAGAGTCGAGAAAGTGTTTATTGGGGGATCATAGAGTAGTATTAGGAGGAGGAGGTTTGGGACGAGTAAAGGAGAGATGGAGGGGGAAAAGTCTCTAGAAAAGGATTAGGGAGATCATAGTAGTAAAATGAGTTTTCAGGTATGTCTAAGGAGGGGTACATGAAGCAAGAATGTAGATGGGTTGTTTGGGAGATCATAGTAATAAAATGATGTTTGGGGTGATACAAGGAGAGATAGAGGAGGGAAGAGTCTAGAAAGGGGTATCTTGGAGATCATAGTAGTAGAATGAGGTTTGTGATGAGTGAAAGGAGGGATAGAAGAGGGAAGAGTCGAGAAAGTGTTTATTGGGGGATCATAGAGTAGTATTAGGAGGAGGAGGTTTGGGACGAGTAAAGGAGAGATGGAGGGGGAAAAGTCTCTAGAAAAGGATTAGGGAGATCATAGTAATAAAATGATGTTTGGGGTGATACAAGGAGAGATAGAGGAGGGAAGAGTCTAGAAAGGGGTATCTTGGAGATCATAGTAGTAGAATGAGGTTTGTGATGAGTGAAAGGAGGGATAGAAGAGGGAAGAGTCGAGAAAGTGTTTATTGGGGGATCATAGAGTAGTATTAGGAGGAGGAGGTTTGGGACGAGTAAAGGAGAGATGGAGGGGGAAAAGTCTCTAGAAAAGGATTAGGGAGATCATAGTAATAAAATGATGTTTGGGGTGATACAAGGAGAGATAGAGGAGGGAAGAGTCTAGAAAGGGGTATCTTGGAGATCATAGTAGTAGAATGAGGTTTGTGATGAGTGAAAGGAGGGATAGAAGAGGGAAGAGTCGAGAAAGTGTTTATTGGGGGATCATAGAGTAGTATTAGGAGGAGGAGGTTTGGGACGAGTAAAGGAGAGATGGAGGGGGAAAAGTCTCTAGAAAAGGATTAGGGAGATCATAGTAATAAAATGATGTTTGGGGTGATACAAGGAGAGATAGAGGAGGGAAGAGTCTAGAAAGGGGTATCTTGGAGATCATAGTAGTAGAATGAGGTTTGTGATGAGTGAAAGGAGGGATAGAAGAGGGAAGAGTCGAGAAAGTGTTTATTGGGGGATCATAGAGTAGTATTAGGAGGAGGAGGTTTGGGACGAGTAAAGGAGAGATGGAGGGGGAAAAGTCTCTAGAAAAGGATTAGGGAGATCATAGTAATAAAATGATGTTTGGGGTGATACAAGGAGAGATAGAGGAGGGAAGAGTCTAGAAAGGGGTATCTTGGAGATCATAGTAGTAGAATGAGGTTTGTGATGAGTGAAAGGAGGGATAGAAGAGGGAAGAGTCGAGAAAGTGTTTATTGGGGGATCATAGAGTAGTATTAGGAGGAGGAGGTTTGGGACGAGTAAAGGAGAGATGGAGGGGGAAAAGTCTCTAGAAAAGGATTAGGGAGATCATAGTAATAAAATGATGTTTGGGGTGATACAAGGAGAGATAGAGGAGGGAAGAGTCTAGAAAGGGGTATCTTGGAGATCATAGTAGTAGAATGAGGTTTGTGATGAGTGAAAGGAGGGATAGAAGAGGGAAGAGTCGAGAAAGTGTTTATTGGGGGATCATAGAGTAGTATTAGGAGGAGGAGGTTTGGGACGAGTAAAGGAGAGATGGAGGGGGAAAAGTCTCTAGAAAAGGATTAGGGAGATCATAGTAATAAAATGATGTTTGGGGTGATACAAGGAGAGATAGAGGAGGGAAGAGTCTAGAAAGGGGTATCTTGGAGATCATAGTAGTAGAATGAGGTTTGTGATGAGTGAAAGGAGGGATAGAAGAGGGAAGAGTCGAGAAAGTGTTTATTGGGGGATCATAGAGTAGTATTAGGAGGAGGAGGTTTGGGACGAGTAAAGGAGAGATGGAGGGGGAAAAGTCTCTAGAAAAGGATTAGGAGATCATAGTAATAAAATGATGTTTGGGGTGATACAAGGAGAGATAGAGGAGGGAAGAGTCTAGAAAGGGGTATCTTGGAGATCATAGTAGTAGAATGAGGTTTGTGATGAGTGAAAGGAGGGATAGAAGAGGGAAGAGTCGAGAAAGTGTTTATTGGGGGATCATAGAGTAGTATTAGGAGGAGGAGGTTTGGGACGAGTAAAGGAGAGATGGAGGGGAAAAGTCTCTAGAAAAGGATTAGGGAGATCATAGTAATAAAATGATGTTTGGGGTGATACAAGGAGAGATAGAGGAGGGAAGAGTCTAGAAAGGGGTATCTTGGAGATCATAGTAGTAGAATGAGGTTTGTGATGAGTGAAAGGAGGGATAGAAGAGGGAAGAGTCGAGAAAGTGTTTATTGGGGGATCATAGAGTAGTATTAGGAGGAGGAGGTTTGGGACGAGTAAAGGAGAGATGGAGGGGGAAAAGTCTCTAGAAAAGGATTAGGGAGATCATAGTAATAAAATGATGTTTGGGGTGATACAAGGAGAGATAGAGGAGGGAAGAGTCTAGAAAGGGGTATCTTGGAGATCATAGTAGTAGAATGAGGTTTGTGATGAGTGAAAGGAGGGATAGAAGAGGGAAGAGTCGAGAAAGTGTTTATTGGGGGATCATAGAGTAGTATTAGGAGGAGGAGGTTTGGGACTGAGTAAAGGAGAGATGGAGGGGGAAAAGTCTCTAGAAAAGGATTAGGGAGATCATAGTAATAAAATGATGTTTGGGGTGATACAAGGAGAGATAGAGGAGGGAAGAGTCTAGAAAGGGGTATCTTGGAGATCATAGTAGTAGAATGAGGTTTGTGATGAGTGAAAGGAGGGATAGAAGAGGGAAGAGTCGAGAAAGTGTTTATTGGGGGATCATAGAGTAGTATTAGGAGGAGGAGGTTTGGGACGAGTAAAGGAGAGATGGAGGGGGAAAAGTCTCTAGAAAAGGATTAGGGAGATCATAGTAGTAAAATGAGTTTTCAGGTATGTCTAAGGAGGGGTACATGAAGCAAGAATGTAGATGGGTTGTTTGGGAGATCATAGTAATAAAATGATGTTTGGGGTGATACAAGGAGAGATAGAGGAGGGAAGAGTCTAGAAAGGGGTATCTTGGAGATCATAGTAGTAGAATGAGGTTTGTGATGAGTGAAAGGAGGGATAGAAGAGGGAAGAGTCGAGAAAGTGTTTATTGGGGGATCATAGAGTAGTATTAGGAGGAGGAGGTTTGGGACGAGTAAAGGAGAGATGG
This sequence comes from Calotriton arnoldi, assembly GCA_963921515.1. Lineage (NCBI taxonomy): Eukaryota > Metazoa > Chordata > Amphibia > Caudata > Salamandridae > Calotriton > Calotriton arnoldi. Next base: position 704,854 of record CAWUFW010007718.1, read on the forward strand.
AGGGGGAAAAGTCTCTAGAAAAGGATTAGGGAGATCATAGTAATAAAATGATGTTTGGGGTGATACAAGGAGAGATAGAGGAGGGAAGAGTCTAGAAAGGGGTATCTTGGAGATCATAGTAGTAGAATGAGGTTTGTGATGAGTGAAAGGAGGGATAGAAGAGGGAAGAGTCGAGAAAGTGTTTATTGGGGGATCATAGAGTAGTATTAGGAGGAGGAGGTTTGGGACGAGTAAAGGAGAGATGGAGGGGGAAAAGTCTCTAGAAAAGGATTAGGGAGATCATAGTAATAAAATGATGTTTGGGGTGATACAAGGAGAGATAGAGGAGGGAAGAGTCTAGAAAGGGGTATCTTGGAGATCATAGTAGTAGAATGAGGTTTGTGATGAGTGAAAGGAGGGATAGAAGAGGGAAGAGTCGAGAAAGTGTTTATTGGGGGATCATAGAGTAGTATTAGGAGGAGGAGGTTTGGGACGAGTAAAGGAGAGATGGAGGGGGAAAAGTCTCTAGAAAAGGATTAGGGAGATCATAGTAATAAAATGATGTTTGGGGTGATACAAGGAGAGATAGAGGAGGGAAGAGTCTAGAAAGGGGTATCTTGGAGATCATAGTAGTAGAATGAGGTTTGTGATGAGTGAAAGGAGGGATAGAAGAGGGAAGAGTCGAGAAAGTGTTTATTGGGGGATCATAGAGTAGTATTAGGAGGAGGAGGTTTGGGACGAGTAAAGGAGAGATGGAGGGGGAAAAGTCTCTAGAAAAGGATTAGGGAGATCATAGTAATAAAATGATGTTTGGGGTGATACAAGGAGAGATAGAGGAGGGAAGAGTCTAGAAAGGGGTATCTTGGAGATCATAGTAGTAGAATGAGGTTTGTGATGAGTGAAAGGAGGGATAGAAGAGGGAAGAGTCGAGAAAGTGTTTATTGGGGGATCATAGAGTAGTATTAGGAGGAGGAGGTTTGGGACGAGTAAAGGAGAGATGGAGGGGGAAAAGTCTCTAGAAAAGGATTAGGGAGATCATAGTAATAAAATGATGTTTGGGGTGATACAAGGAGAGATAGAGGAGGGAAGAGTCTAGAAAGGGGTATCTTGGAGATCATAGTTGTAGAATGAGGTTTGTGAGGAGTCGGAGAGTGAAGGTAGAGGATGTATTGAGAGAGGTGTAGGGTGAAACATGGGGTAGTGCATTGGAGAGACTCAAAATTATATATATAATTTTTTTATAATTTTTTATTTTATAGCAGGATTAAAGTAATAAATACCTAGAAACATAAGTAAGCTGAGGCTATGCATGTATATTGAAGGTAAAAGATCAAGATTTGAGTTATAGTTAATAAACTCGGACTTTCAAGTGTTGCTGTAGTTCGAGCTAATTTATTTGTGCATTCTTTTAACTTTTGAAAAATATATTTTTCCAGTATTTCAATAGTGAAGCAATTGTAGTTAAATAGTTATGACAATATTTACATATGGTGATAGATAAATAAACGGAGAACCATAAGCATTTAATCAAATAGCGTATATGAAAATTATGCAGTGACCTTTATAGATCTTAAGCACAGAATAATATGATTATTTTTTAACCATAAGTAATATGCACATTTGTTAAGCAGACCTAAAGAATATCTATATATTTAACAACATAATTAGTATACATATTTATACACAGAAATACACAGATCTAGAGACATACATATAATCAAAGTAAATGTTTATATTCACAGGAATATGCTGTACATTTATGTTTGAGAATGGTGGTTATATAGAGAAGAGCCAACTCTTGAGTAGGCTTCTGAAGATAAGGTGGTTATCGTGGATATTATGTTTGGGGAAATGAGTTCCATAGTTTGACTGCTTGAATAGAGAAGGATGGGCCACCAATTGTTTTTTTCTTGTTTGGTGTAAGTTTGAGGCGAGATGACAATCTGGAGCAGAGATTCATTTGTTGAATGTATTTGGTGATTTTATTCCTGATGAAAAGCGGTCCTTTTCCATGTATTGCTCTGTGGGTGATACAAAGCAGCTTGAATGTGGATATTCTGTCAACCGGTAACCCATGTAGGGCCCTCAAGACAGGGGGGATGTGGGCTTGTGGCTTTAAATGTAGGAGTAGTCTGGCAACAGAGTTCTGAATACGTTATCATTTCTCATAGTTGATAAAGATGATCTGTGGTAGGGGCCATTGGCATAATCAAGCTTAGACAGTACAAGAGAGATAGTAGCCTGCACCTTGTGTGGAAATCCTAGGTGTGGGAAGATGCATCGCAGATGAAGGAAGTGACCTGATTAGGGTCACCCGGGTCACTCACGACCACCTCTCAGCTTTCCAAACAAATGAAGAGTCGGTCAGACAGTAGAGAATACAAACCAAAGTTATTTATTAGTCATACACTCGAGTGGAGTCCTGTCTGACCATCCTCCTTGGATTGCTGCAGAGGGACTGACCTTAGGCAACATGGTAAGGCATAAAGTACAATTCCAATACCCCTGAAGACATGCGCAGACAGGAATTTTCCAGTCTGGTAGCTGGTGAACAAAGGAGATACAGAAGGATGAGCTACAATCCTGGGACTGGGTACACATTATCTTGCATTCAAGGTTACTCTGCCTGCCCACACCGCTCTGAGCTGTGGGAGCAAGCCTATCTAGACGGAAAGGTATGCAATAATATGAACAGTCTATTCTTTAGCACAGAAAAGCTCAACCTTGAAGGAACAGGGGAAAAATAACAACGAGACTGCCTCCTGCTGAGGCAAACAGAATGAGACAGAAACTGGGTTTCGATCAGGGTACAAAATGGTGGCTGAATACAAAATGGTGCCGCAAATGCTAACTTAAATCGCACAATGCTATAAGAAGTCGACCGAAAGCATTTTTCAGTCCAACAGACCCTCCTTTTAGCATTTGCTAACAATTTTGGCTAGTGTTAGGAAACAAATAACTTCTTGCAAATTAGGAAGACTACTGTTACATGTTAATACACACATTATCAATATTCGAAAATTCCTTCATCTATGGACATCAGGTCTTGAATACCCTGCATCATCATGGCCGTTGTCTTTTGGTCATGCACTGAAACCTTCGGTCTGGGTGTCAGTGTTTTTACACAGTAAGCACAGCAAGCAGGAAGGCAATGTATACACAAGCAACAGGTAAGAATCATACCAGCAATTACAACTAGGAAGATAAGAATCTTCCAACCCCAGGACGTGAATAGACCCCAGAACCATCCAGAGAGAGACCATGTACCATTGTCTTGGTGGATGTCTGATGCAAGCCTGTGTAACTTCTGAATGGCAGAGTATACGTTAGGGGCGTGGTCGGGTATCGTTGCAGGGATTCTGCATCTACACAGAACTATGCACAGGAAAACAGGACCTCGGTGTATAGGGGTTTACCAGCCTACCACCTTAGTACCCAAAATCCCAAAACCGACTACCTATATTGTCTCATTCGTTCTCCTCCAAAAATCACAAAGCTACAAATGATTAGACAACCCAGAACACAACACTCCCGACTCTCTCAGGAATCGCAGTAGCAAGACATACCCTTTTGCTCGCTCACTCATACTTGTCCACAATAAGAATGGTCAGAGTCACTGTTATAGTTCAAAATGTTTATTTTAACTATCGTGCTCCATGTTGCAGTATACGAGCCACTACCAGCAACGAAATGCATAAACTTAGAACAATTCGCATTGTTACAATTCCATAGAATATGAAGGGGGATGTCATTATATATAAACAGTGGAAAAAGTACTATCAGGCCTGACCACCCTCCCCTTGGTAAAGTGATGTTTATTATATAATAGAAGATCTCTGGGCTTTGTCAGCAGACCCCCTACCTTAGTGCCTAGATGGAACTTTTACATCATAGGAACCGCATAACTCTTCTCCCTGGAAAGGACCCTCTTCAAGTGTGTGTCAGAATAACATGCATCCCTGTAATAGCAAAGCATGAGCTTCCAGTAGCGCAGCTGTGTTAGCATGTTTTGTCTAGATGCTAGGGACTGACCAGAACAGAATAACAAGGGGCATTGTTTATCGACCTTGCACATTGTGTTCAGACTAAACTCCAAGAGCAGGCAGAGAACGCGGAAAGCAGACAGTTCTCATGTGAAAGGCACAAACAGAGTCTTGCAAAACAAAGTCTAGTAGTAATGTGCGCAAAAGCAGCATCATGGCAGCCGTGCTCATGTCAATTTAGCAATGTCGACAATGACCCTAACGGCCATATGACACCCTCCCCTTGGTAAGGTCATAGTATATAGACAAAAGACCAGACAGATTTCAAGGGTAAGCAGAGTTCAAATGTGCATGAAAAAACCAGATTGGAAAAAAAAAAAATATATATATATATATAATTTTGACATTGTTAAAAAATGTATTGTTGCACATAAAACGTGTCTAACATGGAGGTGGTGTATCCATGAAAGCACGTGATCCTGTCAATGCAATACGTTCCAAAAGGCCATGACCTAGTTGGTGACATGCTTCATCATGGGGTTCCCACCCGAGCAGCCGAATGCCACTCGGGTGTGCTACGACGCCTGTTTACAGCGGAGCGGGTAGTTTTCGTGAGGTGCAGAGTGAGATAGTGCTAGTTAAAATTACCTTTACTTGGCCTAAAGATTTTTAATGATGAAAAAGTAAGGTAAAGTTAAAACTACAATGTGGATGTCCTGCTGGCAGGCGTCGTAGCACACCCGAGTGGCATTCGGCCGCTCGGGTGGGAACCCCATGATGAAGCATGTCACCAACTAGGTTGGTGAGTGAGGGTTCTTTTAAAAGCAAGTGCTACTCCTTCCGCTCTGTGCACATATAATTGATTTGGAATCACTCTTTTTGTTGTTTATATAAACTTACTATATACAGGATTCCTGCCCGTAAACCACAGCAGTCGTGGTTATTCAAAATAAGATAACTGCCGTTAGTAAGCAATGTAAAAGCGGGAATTATCGCTGGCACGGGACTTCCTTTCAAAAAGCAAGCAAGATTAGGTGCAGATACATTACAAGCGCCGTGCAATTTAACGTGTTTGCAAACTAGGGAGTGTCCCACTGTGGAATCACAATCCTCCCCTGTTAGGAAAACTTCCTTATCATCACGATGACATCTATAAGTGAAAGGTAGGGACCATAACTCGTGGAGAAACGTACTACCCAGGGGTTCAAAGCGACCAATTGGGAAATGTTTCATGCAAGATTTAAATTGAAACAGCGAGAAAGGGAGAGAGATAACCCTGTGTATTAACCATACATCCGAATCTGTCTCCGCTACAGAGTACGGCAAATGTTATAACTGATCAATGTGTAATAACGTGTATGTAGCATCTTTCATGGACATAAACCATTGTTTATCAGTTAAATTAAATGGCAAAAACAAACCGGAAGCATTCAAATAATCCCACTGTACTTTACCCATTTTAAGTGTTTGTAGTGTCCATGCAAACTGCATTACTGATCGTAATTGATTATGACCATGTTATAACATAGATACATCAGTCTGAACAATATCAATAACAGATGAAACAATATTATCCAAGGTATAAATGCGTGAAGAGAGTGTGTTAATGCTATTATCGACCACTGCAAGGACTTTTTCCAAATTAGCTTTGTCAATTTGTCGCAAACGAAATGCTGCCACCATCTGCGATAATTTCCATATTTCATGGTACGCAGCATAGAAAAATCGTTTCATCCTCAGAGTCCTAGGACCTAGAAGAAAATCAGCCAAATTGATGTCACTCGACAAGTGAGACAAGTGTTGTTTAACTGAGGACAATGTAGAGTGTTCCAACCATTGTTGGCACAGTTTACCCACCGAATATGTTGTGACCGAATGTGAGTGCGAAAAACGTGGATCTGGTCTAGCCTGTGTAAGACCTGGCGTTATATTATAAAAATGCAGCTGACAGGAATTTGAACTTGTTTGCCACAGCAACTATCTGCTAGGATCAACATTAGAAACATTGAAAGTACCATTTCGAATGAGAGTTTGCAAAGCATCGATTGAATAATTCGTGTGTGTGTGCCAATTATCATACTCAGCAAGGGACGGAATGGACGGATTATTTAAATTTTTTACAGTCGCCAGGCTAATGCAAGTGGTTTGATATACCGTATCATTTAAAAATAACATTTGTGCAGGTATGAAGCAGGCACGATGTAAAGCTTCGGTTCCCTGGACCTGCCAATCCTTAGTGCCCCATATTGTTTTTAAATCAATGGTAGCACTCCAATGATCGTAACCCTGCAAGGCCAATTCAGATCTAAAGGAATTGGAATAGATCAATTTAGTGTGGGGAGGATAAACTTAGACTGCGACGAAAACTGTAATTTAAAGAAATATGATTCAGGATTGGACATGTCATAATCCGTGAAATAGGTGAACTTATCCCTAAGTGTTTTAGAACTCCCCTGTAAAGGAGTTGGGCAATGTTCCCACTGCGTGTAATTAAAAACAGGACATAACGTGTTTGTTTTATGTAAGCAATGATGCCCATAATGTTGATAACAAAAGAGATCAGCATAATTGGCAGAATTCAAGTACAAATCTTCAGCATCAAAAGCAGCATAATACTTTAAATCTGAAAACAGTGAATATACTGCTTGTACATCCCAATCATTGAATGTATGTCCGGTGTCACTACGTCTCCTAAAGAAACGCGAAACACGTATGGTACGTTGAGGACTTCTGTCGGATCATGGATTTCGAAAGCTACCTTATCTCAAACGATGCCATCTGCAACTGGGAAAGCTGAAATGTTCACTAGGGCTTTATCTTGTTTCATTATATGGGAGGATGTATGAGGGGCCAGAATTCCATCAACCAATTTCACAGCAGAGCGTTCTGGCAGGTAATGACCATTGATGAGTAAGAAAAAGACAGTCACAAATCCTACTGACATGAAGAGTAAAATCAGGATAAGGACAAGCCAGATGTAGGTCCAGGGTGGGACCAAGTAAGTCTTTTTAAACCAAGAGATGAAAATACTTATTTTTGTCAGTCGAAGTGTCAACGTAGAAGACGAGGAGGACGAGTCACAGGTGAAGCTCGGACAGTCCCCAAAATAACCGCTTGCACTCATATTCATCAAAGGCTGGTTGGAGAGATCAGTTTGGTGTTGACATGGACTGTTCGGGACTTCAGTGTGTGATCCTCCTCAGGATAAGTATACTCGACCTCTGCAGTGGAACAGGGAGGTGTGGTGATTGGTAAAAGGTCAATAATTGTTTCAGTTTCACCCTCTTCAATACGAGGATGATTTGAAGTGGACGAATGCACCGGATGCATTGAGATAGCGTTGCATGAAACAGCAGGAGTTATATTATTCAGAATCGGCCAGACGGTGTAACTTGACATTGTCCACTGAAATATATCTGTTGTCTTTGCGACCAGGTAAAGGTGGTAGTATTACTGTACGAGTACCCTTCAATCCAAGAACCGGGACTGGTGCACGATAAGAGGGACCAAATAATTTCTTGTTCTCCAACTTTTCTTGTACCAGATCTCCAATCTTAGGAAGCCAGCAGGTGACCGGAATCAGCATCGACGTGTCAGTGGAAGAGGGCAAATGTTCAGTTGCGTAGCCGTCACAGGTCTTTTGTAGGTCCTGTAACAGAGTAGAATGATTATCTACGTCAGAGGTTGCGGCCGCCTCCACAACGTCTAGACCATCAAGGTCTGGCACAAACATTTTAATGCCAAAGAGCAGTTCGTAGGGGGTCCGCCCACCCTGAGATCTTCTAGGGAGATTATTAAGTGCACGTTGAACCCCATACAAATGGGCTAGCCAGTTCCTGCCAGTACCTAAGACTCTAGCTGTCAAATATTGCTTGAAGTTACGGTTCATTCGCTCCACAATAGAGCTGCCCTCAGGCCTTTATGGAGACGAAAACTGCACCAGCACCCCCATCGACTTCATCGCATCCTTGTACGCCTTAGAGGCGAATGCCGGACCTTGGTCTTAATGGAAGGTGCCACAGGCAAACATCCCGACAAAGACACGCAAATCCCTGATGACATTTCGAGTGTCAGCATGCGTTGTGGCCAAACCCCAAGGAATCTAGTGCACAAATCAACTGCAACAAAAATATATTTATACGCAGTATCAGAAGAAAAAGGACCGCAGTGGTCAAGATATACACAGCCAAATGGTCGATTAGAAATACTTAGCTGTGTTTGTGGTGGGAGTGTGACCGTAGACGGTTTAGCTTGTCGACAAATGTCACAAGAAAGCACATAATTACGGGTTTGGTTATATAAACCACGCCACCAATAACATTGCTGTAAAATCGAGACTGTCGCAGACACCCCGGCATGTGCAGAAGCCATGCCCTTGTGTGCGGCTATGATCAAAGAAAGTCTGCGGTCCATGTTGGGAATCAGCCGATCCCCAACAGATGGAATCTTAGCATAAGGAACTTGTTCGGGAGATATATGATAAGAGTATTTCGAAGGGAAACTCTGAGGATAAGCAGTTCCCTCCTTCGTAGCAGCTACTGCTGCCAGAATATCATTATCTATTTTAGTCATGGATCTTGTAACTGCAACTACGGAACACGTGGCTACTGCAGACTTGGCTGCTTCGTCAGCCAAAGAATTACCAAGAGCATGTGCTCCCGCACGCTGATGGCCAAGAGTATGGATAACATGTGTGAGGGGCAGACATTGTTTAAGGTCTGCCACTCAAACCCAAAGCGTTTTATGCTTGATTGCGCTGTCTTTAGAGTCTCGATAGTCATTTTACGACCAAAAGAATACGTTGTCATTAAAAGATTGAACACAGTAGTAAGAATCGCATACAATAAGAGTATTCACATTAGGATCGACAAACTCCAGGGCAAGAACAAGAGCCCACAGCTCCGCCAATTGTGCTGCAGAGTACCCAAGTGCCTGAGTATGCACTATGGAAGACTTAAACTCTCCATTGACAATCGAACCAGCCACAATAGCGCAAGCCGCTGAATAAGCGTGTTTGGAGCCGGTGGCCGGTTGAGCCGAGCCATCGGTATAAATGATACATTTGTACTCATCCAAAGGAAGCAACGACAACGGAGGAGGATGAACGTGTTCATACTGTAAAAACTCCTGTGTCTGAAGTGCAGGGTCAAAGATAAACGTGACATCAGATGATGTCAAAGAAGTAGCCCATTGTATCCAACGGGGATGTAGTGCCTTAGAGTTGGGTACACTTGCCTTAGTCACTGCCTCTAAAGCAGGGAAAAGCGTGACCATAAGAATGCGTTTACCTTGCGCCAGTGAGCGTTCTTTCAGAATCGCCGTTTGGACCGCTGTCAAAATTCTTTCAACATTCGAAAAACACATTTCAGCCACAGTGTACAAATGTGACTTGTATACAATAGGTACTGTGTCCCCCTCATTGAACGTCAAGTAAGTGAAACCCACCTTTCCTGGCACTATTCGTATCACCAGGTTCGTGGTGTTATCCCTCGTCAACAAGTAGTTCGTTGCAAGCATATCAGATTGCAAAGATTTTAGGATAGTGGTATGTTCCGGAAGCCAGCTGGCAGAAGAATATGTTGGTTGTATCAATGCATAAATCGGCTTCATAGGCTGGGCATAATCGGGAATATACGTCCTCCCGAAATTCAAAAATCCCAGCTAAGACTGAAGTTTCTTCAGCATAGAGGGAGGTTGCAATTGTGCACACTTCTACAGAAAGTGGGGGGCTAACCCCCGACCCTCACTATTGAGCTCATAGCCCAAAAAGAGCACTGCATAATGAGCGATGTGTGATTTTGCAAAATTGAACTTGTATCCTTAGTCGGCAAATAATAAAATGATGCGGTCGACTCGGACAAGATGTGGCATTAGCTCATCGTCTGTCAGATAAATATCATCAACGTACGAGAACGCATCTGGGTCTATGTCGGACAACAAAGACACAACATGCGCCGCAAAAACCCCCGGGGCTGTTCTTATACCCCATAGGCAGGCGCGTAAAGTTTGTCTGATTTCCGACGGCCGTGAATGCTGTCAAGTCACAACTCTCAGGAGCCAGATTATGACTGTAGAAACCATTGGATATGTCCAGTGTAGTTTTGTATTTTTTACGAACCAGGTTGTTCACCAGCGCAGAGCTGTGTGTATTTTGCACCGCAAAAGTGCGACAATGACTATTCAAATTTCGATAATCCAACACAATGCGATATGAACCGTCAGGTTTTGATACCGGAAAAATGGGATTATTCATCGTTGATACATAGGATTCAATCACTCCTTAATATTCCAACTGAGTTAGAATGTCACAAACGTGAGCCTTAGCCTCACGTCTGATTGGATATTGTGGTTGTGGCATAGACCGTAATGGTATTTCATGTGCAGGTGAATCAATATCCCAGCCCACCTGATTACGGTACACCGCTGGGGCAAGGGCCAAAGCCCACTCAGCTGCGTAAGCCTTTGCATGTTCCTCAGGGACATAACACGAAAAACCCGGAAGTATCACGTCCTCTCCTCTAGAAGCGGCTAGCACAAAGGGTGGAGGCCAATCTGCCTCCGCCAACAAAATGTTGTATGAGGAGGTGAGATTTTCTCAGAAAACCGCTTTGATTGGACACTGTACATTACCTTTAATTTGGATGATAATCTCATAGAGTCTATCCGGGGGGGCAACCCGGGTATCTGCTGTTTCTACTGTAATGAATGTATCAGTTGCTGTCGCCTCCAGACAGGGACGCAGTGCCTCCCGCACTATGGTAACCTCCGCTGCTCTGTCGAGCAGAGTCACTGCCCATGTCCAGTCTAGGAGTCGCGTTCTCACCGTCTGAGGCATACTTCGCTGTTAAAGCGGCAACTTTTTTCTTCTGATATGGGGGTCGAAAACGAGGCAGTTCCTCCTGTTTGGCTTTAACGTCAAACTGTCGAGGTAGATCTCGTCCCTGTTGTTTAGTTGGACCTTTGCCACAATCCTGGCGCTCCCCTCCACCGACTTGAGAGTCCGATGAGTCCTGTAAAGAACGAGGAGAGCGCTGATCAGGGACTTGAAATCTATCAGGTGTCTTAATTTTCGCGTGGTCGCGCAAGTCATAAGTATGCTCAGAAGACTCAGGTGTCGGTGAACCAGCACATGAACCTTGCTTCTGCTGTTGCTGCCCCTGTTTTTTATTTCGCCAGTTCTTTTTAGGAAAGAACGGACATCCATCTTTATCAGTCTGGGCCTTTTGTTGAGTTTGAGATTGCGTCTGCGTTTGAGTAAAAGGCTTAACTCCCAGACTATTGCGGCCTAAGGTTTTATAAGCCTTGGCAATAATCTTTGGTAATTCGCGTGGCTTGTCTGCGTCTGCCACAGCCTCCAAGCGGTTAGCCACTTGTAAGCTGACAGCATCACCCTTAACATTAGCAAGGATCATATCAGCAACAACTTCGAACACCCCCACCAGCCTCATCCCCAATTCCAGAACCGCTTCGGCTCCGTGTTCATCCTGAACACCCTATATCACGGAAGGAAGTACGGTCATGGAGGGGGTGCTGAAGCACATCGAATATACCGCTGCAAACACTTTACCCCAAGTGTTACAATCAGCTAATTCGGGAACTAAGGGCCATATTATCAAGAACGGCGATAACATTATCGCCGCTTTAGCGGCAGGAAACTGCCGCTAAAGCAGCAATAAGGGGCTTGATAATATGCCCGATAGAATTCCAATAGAAGCCCAGGTTTGATGTCCTTGACACCAGAACCTGGGCTTCTATTGGAATTCTATAGGGCATATTATCAAGCCCCTTATCGCCGCTTTAGCAGCAGTTTCCTGCCGCTAAAGCGGCGATAATTTTATCGCCATTCTTGATAATATGGCCCTAAGTCTTTAGGTAAACTTATGGTTAGGATCCTGTGTTTCTCCACAGGAGTGGTATTCGGAAAAACAGCCTCAATTTGTCCCAATTTTTCAGCAATTCAATAAGGAAAATAATCCTTATTCTGTGGACGCTTGCCCATCACTGAATTAACCATAAGAGGACTGATGGTTACACCACCAGGTCCAGCTGGTTGCGCAGCAACGCCAGGTGGTCCCACCTGGAAGTTGCGCGACATGAACTGTATAACAGCTCTATGTATACGTATTAAGGAAGTATGTAATACCCGAAGTTCTTCAAGTGTTGCAGTTGTTAGATAACGCGGGTGTGGGGTATACCCAGCCAAAACGGGCCACGTGGCCCCAGCTATCGATAAAGGGCCTAAACGGACCGACGTTATTGGGTGAGGAAGGGCGCCATTAAACCATATTTGGTGGTGCCAAGCCGTTAGTGGAACTTCAAGAGAGGTAGGGCCGTGGCAGTATATTTGTGAAACAAATTATCTGTTCCATCCACTGCCGGAAAGGTGACCCAAGAATAGAAGACCTCGAAGTGGTAAGCTGCGTCCGGTTTTACAACAAAAATGAGGGCAACCCCATCATTAGGGACTCCATGTTGAGTCAAATAAGCTGTGACAGCCGCCAGATTAGGCGGTGTAATGGCAACCACCATAAGTAATAGCAAAGAATAACAACCTATGTGTGGCAGCGCAATAACGGGTTAAATAGAAAGAGAAGGAACCTTTTAAAATTCAAGCTTGTAAAAACCTATAAAACATCCATATAGGAGGTTACACTGTCACAACCGTCTCCGGAAACAGATGTGAGGGGATTGTGGACAAGCGCAAGCACTACTCAAGAGTCTCCCAGATAAGAACCAGACCAAACGTTGGTGGTGCCATGTTGCGGGGATTCTGCACCTACACAGAACTATGCGCAGGAAAACAGGACCTCGGTGTATAGGGGTGTACCAACCTACCACCTTGGTACCCAAAATCACAAAACCGACTAGCTATAGTGTCTCATTTGTTCTCCTCCAAAAATCACGAAGCTACAAATGATTAGACAACCCAGAACACAACACTCCCGACTCTCTCAGAAATCGCTGTAGCAAGACATACCCTTTCGCTCGCTCACTCGTACTTGTCCACAATAAGAATGGTCTATGATGCAGTATACGAGCCAATACCAGCAACGAAATGCATACACTTAGAACAATTAGCATTGTTACAAATCCATAGAATATGAAGGGGGATGTCATTATATATAAACAGTGGAAAAAGTACTATCAGGCCTGACCACCCTCCCCTTGGTAAAGTGATGTTTATTATATAATAGAAGATCTCTGGGCTTTGTCAGCAGACCCCCCACCTTAGTGCCTAGATGGAAGCTTTACATCATAGGAATCGCATAACTCTTCTCCCTGGAAAGGACCCTCTCCAAGTGTGTGTCAGAATAACATGCATTCCTGTAATATCAAAGCACGAGCTTCCAGTAGCGCAGCTGTGTTAGCATGTTTTGTCTAGATGCTAGGGACTGACCAGAACAGAATAACAAGGGGCATTGTTTATCGACCTTGCACATCGTGTTCAGACTAAACTCCAAGAACAGGCAGAGAACGCGGAGAGCAGACAGTTCTCATGTGAAGGGCACAAACAGAGTTGTGCAAAACAAAGTCTAGTAGTAATGTGCGCAAAAGCAGCATCATGGCAGCTGTGCTCATGTCAATTTAGCAATGTCGACAATGACCCTAATGGCCATATAACAGTATGTACACGCAGCAACTGCTGCCAATGACGCGACAGGCCCCTCCCCGATCAGTAAGGATTACGTCTAACACCATCCGGTTTTGTAAAGCAACAAGCCTCGTAGCCTGGAGCTCAGCTGTAATATTTGTCAAAATCCCAGCCGTTGTATTAATAACCCCCTCTACAACTCTGGTGAGCTGACGAATGTTAAAACTATTTGACATCGGACCCCAAAAGGGTATAATATCCTTCATAGCATCTGTAAACTGCTGCAAAGTGGTGTCTGTCTGATCTATATCTTCTGTATTAATAACCCTTCTAATGCGGGGTAGGTGTGCACTCCTATGCTGTAATCGATGGTCTTTATGGTAATTGGACTGTGCTATATACACTGGGGGGAGGAGGAAAGAGAGGTAGCATGTACCTGACCATCCCCTACGAAGCCAAACATAAGCTTGGGACCCACAAACGAAATAAACATTTTGTGGTGGGAGCAAAGGCGGACTACCGATCGTGCTCAATATATAGGTGTAATTGCAATGGCTCTCTCCTACCTTTTCCTTTCCTGTTCCCTGGACACAGAGACCAGCTGTTGTGTTGACTATTGGTATTGGAATCACTTCAACCTCAGTAATATTGCGTGCTTGGAAACATTTGAAGTATTTGGTAGCATTGAACCCCTGAAAGTCTAACACTTCATTTCGAAGCCATGTTGCATTTTTTTGCTGTTCATATATATTCATGCAAGCTGTCGGGGACAATGTATCAGGGACCCCTTGTCCTCCTGGAGTAAACCCTTGGTGAACACATATATATTCTAACACCGTGTGGTAATCAGCAGATGTCATATTCATAGTAGAAGAATGAAAGTGAATATATACCATAGTAAACAGTTCAAACCACCCCTCAGAGCTCCCCAGATATGACAATGGCAACGATAACAGGATATCACTTCTATGCGTAACTGAGGGGAGTAAGCCACAGATCCAACAATCAGTAACGTTAGACGTACCATGGGCCTGGTGCAGAATTTGCAAAAAAACATTGGGCCCGATTCACAAAAGTAATCTGAGACAAAATCCTAACTTTACGACTTTCGGTATTCACAGAAGGCATTTAGGAGTACTAAAGTTAGGATTCCTAACTTTACTACTCCTAAACTGAGAGAAATCCTAACTTTACAACTTTCTCTATTCACAGAAGGCATTTAGGAGTACTAAAGATAGGATTCCTAACTTTACTACTCCTAAACTGAGAAAAATCCTAACTTTACGACTTTCGGTATTCACAGAAGGCATTTAGGAGTAGTAAAGTTAGGAATCCTAACTTTAGTACTCCTAAATGCCTTTTGGCGCTATTGAGCACCGGCGGTGGAGCTATCGAACCAGCTCTTGAGGAAATCCCACGTCGCTCAAGATAAGGTACCCCCTCTCCAGGGGAGCACGTTCGATCTATCCTGTCCAGTGTCCGAACAATGCACCAATCTTGTCTCTCCCTATGCTACTGTTGCCTGACTTATCGAGTCCATCCCTGCTAATATGACTTTTCCTTTGGTGCACTGTTCCTCCGTCGGGGGGGCAGATTGTACCTAGTTACTCCAGGCACAGTAGGGTCAGGAAAAAGGGGCTCAAGGTTGTCAGACACAGAGGGGCCAATGGGCTGGGACTTGGGCACAAGTGGGCCAGTAGAACAGGGCTCCTGAATGGCCCTAACCTCAGGGGGCACTGCTGCATTCAACACTGCATCATTCTCCTCCTCCGTTTGGGTCCACGTTAGCTGGGCATCCGAAAAGGGGACAAAGCGGGGCACCTGCTCCCACTCCGAGTCCCCAATGCCGTCGCTGACCCACTGGTCGTAAGGCAGGGGAAGAGGCACTTTCCGGCAGTGTTGGCTGTGGATCCAGTTCTTTCGGCCTGCAACCTTGACGGCGGTGCAGGTGGCCAGGAGCACTTGGACTGGCCCCTTCCACCGTGGCTCCAAACTTCCCTTCCTCTGAAAGTGGCACACCAAGATGAAATCACCGGGCCGAATTTCGTGCCCTGGCCCCTCAGGTACTTGCAGAAGAGCGTCTTGGATCTGTTGGTGAATAGAATGCAGACTTTTAGTTAACTCATACAAATAGTCCACTAGCAGAGAATATTCAATTTCTGAAAATCGACAAGGTCACGGGACGCCCCAAACATTTGCTGGGCGCCCAAACACGACCTCGTAGGGTGACAATCCTGTCCTAGAATGAGTTGTGGCTCTCGTAGACAAAAGGGCTAATGGTAAAGCATCTGGCCACTGCAACCCTGTGCTCTCCTGGATCTTTGTCATTTTCAGTTTGAGAGTACCATTGTGTTGTATTCCGCTTTAGGGGTCCGTATATAGGTTTTCCTGAATCATGTCCTTATATAGGCACAATTCGCATTGCCTTATATAGGCATAGAATCCCTGTCCTTATTTAGGCATTAACCGTGCACTCCAAATACAGGCATGGTCACCGACATCCGTCCACCCTAACGTCACAACGAGTTCTTAGAAACCAGACCCTTAAGCTTCGGGAGTTCCCCTAGCACAGGACTATTGATTTCTCCAAGAACTAATCTATTATGTATGAACCGTTATACCTTAAGGGTTCATTCCTGACGTCTTCCTCTGTCCGACTTCACGTCAATGCTAACATTCCAAGACACCTACCAGGTATAAATATACCTTCCCTTGCCAAAGCAAGTTAGAGGAGACCTCGACTTCAGAGGAGCCCGTATCACGGCCTGACGCACTGAGAAGACGCTGTCATTCCTGCTCGCAGAAGAATCCAGCTTCCAGTGTTCTGACTCCCTTCGCGGGGTGTTAGAGTTCCAGATCCGGCAAGAAATTCCCACCTCTCTCATTCTCAAGGTATGGAGCTGACTAGAACCTAGAGGGACTCTTGGCATATCATACTTGGCATACTAGACTTAAACATACTCTTAGTACTCCGCCTACTTCTACCTTTCCCTACACCTAGACTAGGTTAGGTACATTGGGGTAGAACTAGTTTAGAGACGCATCTTATGAGTACTCGCATTTTTAGCTCATGTTATTTATGTACGTTAATATATGCTAAAAGATAATGCTAGCACAGTATTATTTATTTCTACTGCTTACGCTGTACATTATTTATCTTGCATACTGTCTTGTGATCATAACAGCACATATCTCTTACACGAGAAACAAGACTGTTCAATAAAACCCTTTTTATTGAAACGCCCGTCTTTCCTTTCTGTGTAACTCTGTAGAAACTAAGCATGCACGATTGATTGAGTGAAACTGTTATCTATTGTTTCCACGATTCTGAGACGTGTTCCGATTCTAAAGGGAAACAAAGTGGTCATGTTTTTCGGTTGCCAGAAACTACTCCCTTCTTGTTCTCAAGGAGTTTCTAGTGGCCTCTGAGCTAGCTGGCACAAGTAATTAAGTTTAATATACTCGATAGGGACATACCGACCGTAGTCCTATGTCAAGCCTATAGGTTATATTATTCCAATGCGCAGAGCCTATTAGGGAAATAGGAACTACACTACATGGCGCCCAAACGTTTGGTAAGGCAGTAATTCAACGTTAGATACTGAGTAACTCAGCCGTGCTTTTTCTCTCAGAGACCCCTACCCATATACTCCAAAAGACTAAAATAGGGAAGCACCCTATATATTAGTTGTTTGGTTTGTTCAACGTTGAAGGATACAGTGTTCCAAAATATTGTGCACATTATCTTTTTGTTTCCTTGAAACTTGTTCTGCATTTTTCAAAAAACAAATGTCCAACAGGGAAAATGCCACCGACACCGGTGGAGCTACGGCTGACCCAGCCATAGCAACAGTTTTTAACTTTACAGGTTTAAATGAACCTGAGGAGGGTGTTATAGACATCAATCCAAACTTAAGAAGAGCCATCACTCTAAAACTTATAAAACATGGCCTACAACCAAGAGGCGGTAGAGCAGTTTTCGTGATAGAGGCACACGAATCCTTTCAGACAGAGGTATTCTATTCATGGGTAATATTTCCTGAATCAAATTCAGTAACAAGACTGTTTCACTTCTACAAAGAAGATGAACCACCAGAGGAATATATTCCTTTCGAGGATATTGAAATTCCACTAACATACCAGGAGCATCAGCTCTGGTTTAAAGGCGCCCTAAAACATCACAGAAACATTACCAGGCTCGGTCCACTAGGTAGACCTGGAGCAACATGGCAGATTTTAGCCGGCTACACTCCTCATCCTGAACTCGATATAATGTCAGACGAGGAACTACTTACTCAACTTACAGAGTTAATAAAAATTTACAGACAATTGGTCCAATATGTCATGCGGACTTTCACAGTCCAACCACCATTAACCATTCCAAATCAAACTCCTCAACAGGGGAATACACTAAAAATTACACCACAGACTCTATACGCAGTCATGGGTAAAATGCCCACAAAACGTGAGCAAATTCCATTCTGGATAGCTCAAAAAATTACTCAAATAGAAGCAGTATTTCCAAATACTAGCCCTTATGAGAAACACAGAATACTAACAATCTGTTTACCAATGGGGATCACACCACAACTGGAAGACTGCACCACTTGGGGCTCAGTCTTTGCTGCCATCTATACTAAAACACATGGTATTCCGTCAATTGCAGTAATACCTGATGTCCTGAAACAAATTCAAAACGAATACGGGGCAGAGCCTGCTCTGAATTTAGGTATGAAATTACTGAAAAATTTCGACCAGGTCTCAACAATAATATTATCTAATATTAAAGGGGAGGCAGCAGCAGTGGCGATCCGCCAACGATTAAGGGAATTTGATGTTACAGAACATCAAACAGAGCTACCCAGAATAATAGAACAATCTTATGCAGAATTAGGCAGAGATAGTTTGGGTGGAAGACCATTAAAGCCAAAACTATCTGAAAGTCCTGAGAAGGACTCTATTAAACAAACTCCTACATCTTCTAAGAAGAAGTGGGAAACTAATAAACAAAATTCAAACGAGAAACGTTCTCAATCCCGAGGTAGGTCTCCTCAAAAGGAGCCCTCTGAAAGGAGGTATAACCTCAGGAATAGGGATAATTTGAAAAAGCTTGACAGGTATCAAATACTGATACACGTTCCTCTCGTAACTTTCAGATCTCGTCACCGACATCGGAAAGAAGAGGACGGTCAGAACATAGAGAAGAAGGCGTGAAATCGAAAGACGAAAAACACGTTCCAAAAAATAAATCCAAACCTCAATTCTCAAAGAAGAAGGTAGCAGGTCTGAAGGTCAGACATGCCGAGGATACTGAGAACACAACTCAAGAACGGAGAATGGGCTCAGACAATGCTGGACAGTGCAGCAGAAGTCACAATAGCTCGCCAGAACCTGAAGGAACTTCTGGAGATAGTGGACTTGAATGAGTACATTACAGTTGAGACTGTAGACACCAGGGTTAGTACTCCACAAAAGTTATATGAAATAACACTCCGTATGGAGGGAGACATACCTAGACAGGTGAAAGCACTTTTTGGGAAAAACTTTCAAGGGGCTATGACATACTTCTAGCAGAAAAAGACTGGCCACCACAATTTGTCAGGGAGTGCCCACATGCCGAGGACATTATTATGCCTGCCTTCTCCAACCATATTCCAATTCATCTAAAATATACTTATGCCAGGAAATGGGCAGTTGCCCAGGCCCCAGCATTATACAAAAATCATGTAGGATGGGATGAGGACTCACCTCACCATAAAATACATTTTAAAAATGAACCTACTGCACAGAGGCAGTATCCAATAAAGCAAGAAGCTAAAAAACAGGTCAGGGAGATCTTAGATCAACTTGAATACCAAGGGGTGATTGAAACATGCACCTCTTCAATGAACAATCCTTTGTTTCCTGTCTCCAAACCAGACAACACCTATCGTCTAGTTTTGGATTACAGACATTTAAACACTTGTTCTAAAACATTTGCAGGGCAAAATGCACATAGTACAGCATTAATGAATAACATTGTGCGTAAAAAATATAAAACCACATTGGATATCTCAAATGGTTTCTTTTGTCAAAACATAGCACCTGGAACCAGGTACTTAACAGCTTTCTCAATAATGGGGACCCAGCGTCAATTTTGTCGACTCCCACAAGGGTTCAAGAACAGCCCGGGGTTATTCTCAGCGAGAGTAACGGAGTTACTACAAATTTATGATAATGAGGCATTGTCATATGACATCTATCTGACAGACGATGACCTGGACAAACACTTGAACAGGGTGAGCACCATTATACTGGGCTTCGCCTCTGAGGGCTACAAATTCAACTTCAAAAAGTCCAGAATTGCCCATCTCAATGTCCTTTTCCTAGGATATGAGCTTTCAAGTGAAGGCAAGAGCTTGGCAGCCAACTTTTTAGAAAGGTGTGCGCTGCTTCAACCTCCAAAGACGCTGAAAAACTTACAATCCATCCTGGGTTTCCTAAATTTTGGAAGAACATACATTCTAAATTACGCAGAAAGGGTTAAACCTCTCTACGCACTAATCAAACCTGATTTTTCAATCAAAATTGGACACAGGAACATACAGAAATCTTGCGTTCACTCCAAGCTAACATGTTAGCAACAAATCACTTACAAACACGCGTAAGTCAACGCAATTTAGTGATCCGAATAATTTCGGGTCAATGCGGATTCACCTACTTAACATTTAATGAGGGTGAAAAAGTACCAATTGCATAAAATTCACATTTGTATACACAAGCAGAAATGCGCTTCACTTCAACTGAAAAAATACTGACAGCGGTTCAAACTGCAGTAGCAAAAGAAAGAGCTCTAGCCCAAGGGAAACGCATTATTGTCGTAACCCCAGTTCCGGCCTTAGAGGCGGTAACTAAAGCGAGCATTCCAAATGCAAAAGCATTTCATCCAAGATGGATACAATGGGTTAATTCTCTTGCTGCAACAGATGTTGAATATGTTTTTGATCCTGATTTAAAAACACAAGCGTTCCTGCAATATGAACATGAATGTCCTCTGCCCACTGAGATTCTGCCTCTCAATCAGTACGAATTCATAATTTAGACTGACGGATCCGCACAACCCGCAACAGGGAGTAAGCAAGCTTACAGTGCAGCATGCGCAATCGTTAAAGGTCGCATGCGCGATGGCAACTTCAGACCTATGGTCACTAAAACTCAATCTCTAGGAGACTGTACAGCTCAGCGAGCTGAACTACAAGAATTCAAACTGGCACTTGAAAGTACAGATCGAGAATTCCCCACACTCATAGTGTGCGATTCTTTCTACTGTGTGCAGTCGTATAATGAATATATACAAACTTGGCTTGAAAATGGGTTCAAAGATGCAAAAGGTGGCACAATAAAGCATAAAACGCTTTGGGAACAAGTAGTTCAGTTAAAAAACGAACTACCAAAGGCTCACGTGATCCATACACTGAGTCATCAACGTGATGGCGTTCACGTTGCAGGGAATTCATTGGCTGACGAAGCCGCAAAGGGGGCTGTTCAGACGGCTTCCGTAGCTGAGATCACTCGTTCAAAAACGAGAATAGACAGTGAGATAATGTTGGCTGTCAATGCTACGAGCAAAGGCAGTGGTGCAGCGTTACCAAAAAAGTTTCCACTCAAGTACTCTTATGTAATTGATGCAAACAACGTTCCTTTTGCTCAAATCCCTGGAGTGGGGGATAGGGTAATTCCAAACAAGGAATGCAGATTAGGACTAATCCTAGCAGCACACGAAGGGATAGCCTCTGCCCATGCAGGCATTTCTGCAACAGTATCGTTACTGAAACAAAGATATTGGTGGCCTGGCATTAGGAAACAGACCATGAACTATGTTCTGGAATGTGAAATATGCCAACAGATGAAAGTCTCCACAGTGAAACGTCCTGCACAGACACCCTTGTTAATTTCAGACAAACCATTAGCTTGTGTTTACCTTGACCTCTGCGGTCCCTTGCAAAGGGACGGTAACTATAAATATACTTCTCAACTAAACCTGCTGACTGGGGGTGATTCGCAGCATGAAACTTTTGTTTGATATCTAGTCCCTCACACACCAACCGAATCACTTTAACATTGAAGTGACTGCCATTGTCACTCCAAATCAAACGGGGCAAGCCGAAGCGAGGAAAGAATTCCATTATGAGTACCTTTGCAGTCGCTATGGCTGTATTTTCTTTAGTGGGGTAAGCCTCAACCCATTTACTGAATGCACAAACAACCACCAACACATATTTCAAATTATTGACTTGAACCAATTCTATATAATCCAGCTGGAGGACCTCAAAAGGGAAAGAAGGGGGTGCAAAATTGCCAGAGGGTGTTGGGGTACCCTTCCCAGGATTGTGCATCATACATACCATGCAATATTTGACCAAGTGGGCGGCCGTCTTTGGGATATTGTCATTGTGCCATACAGGATCTAACAATTTACAGATACCTTTTGCACCGATATGGGCTGGCCCATGCGCCATAGTGACTATGGGAAGAACGTATGCATCTGGTAACATCCACGTCTGTTTTCCTGACTTATCCGTCCAACACCCTTCCTCATCCAAACATGCTGTGCTTTCCTGCCATACTGCTTACTCCTCGATCGTTGCCTCGCTCTGAATCTCCTTGACATTTGCCAACGTATCCTCAAACATAGTAACCTTGGGCACCCACCTAGCTGGACCTGCTACAAACAGACTTTTCATCTTAGTTCGGGGTGTCTCCTTAGCTGTCTGATCTGCAAATGCATTCCCTCTACCCACATTGTCAGTGATTGCCTTATGGGCACTGCACTTCACTATCGCTAATTTCTTGGGGAGTGTCAAAGCTGTCAAAAGCCTATGTATCAGAGGGCCATGCTGGATCCTCATCCCATGGGAAGTGAGAAACCCCCTCTCTGCCCAGAGCCGTCCATAATTATGGGTGACTCCGAAAGCGCACTGGCTGTCAGTATGAATATTGACAGCCAGCCCCTCACTCAACTCACAAGCTCGAATAAGGGCAAGAAGCTCTGCAGCTTGGGCCGACTGATAAGAGACTTGTGATGTCTCAACTACTGTGTGTAGTGTTGTGATCGCATATGCTGCAGTTGTAGTGCCATCTAGTAACTTGAAACAAGAGTCATCGACATATAGTTCCCCTTGGGGGGTCAGATAAGGGGACATCAGTCAGGTCTACCCGTCCCTTCGTCTCTTCCTCCATTCGAAAAATGCAATCATGTATATACATTTCTTCACTCTCAGAAGGGAGGGGTAGCAACGTGGCTGGGTTTGGAGTGGCACATCTTTTAATCGTGACAAGCGGTGCAAAGAGGGTCAATTCATAACCGGTTAAACGCGCACTGGTAGGTGCTGTGTCTTAGTTTTATTCAAAAGTGTATCCACAAGCATGGGGTATCATGACTGTGAGGTCAGTATCAAGTACGAGCCTTATAGAGATGGCCACTGCCGCAACCGCTCTTAGACAGCTCGGGAGGGCTCTTGCGACAGGGTCAAGAAGAGCAGAAAAATAAGCACACGGCCGTTGCTTACCTCCAAAGGCCTGTGTTAAGACAGAGAGCGCACCACCGGCCGTCTAGTGTACATACAGCAAGAACGGCTTCATGTAATCAGGCGTACCAAGCACACGCACAGAGCAAAGCGCAACTTTTAATTGCTCAAAAGACTGCTGACAATCAGGCGTCTAAGGCAGAGGTTCATGCACATCTTTAGTGGTTAGCGCAAGAAGGGGCTTTGTTAGTAATGAATAATTAGGGATCCAATGCCGACAGTAGGAAGTGATGCCAATAAAAGCGCGCACATCCCTCTGAGTTTTAGGGATAGGCATTTTAACAATGGTACGGATGCGCTCAGGGGTCAATCTCCTACCCTCCTTCGACAGAAGGTGACCTAAGTAGGCGACCTCCAGTCGACAATATTGAAATTTAGAAAGGGACACTTTATGTCCGTGGTGCGCCAAATGCAACAACAACTTAACCATACTGTCTTTGCATCCCTTTGCAGTGTCAGAAGCAATTGGAGCAATACGTTACCTGAGGGAAGCGTAAGGGAATCCAATTGGGCTTTCAAGGTTTGGCTATATATACTAGGACTCTCAGTATAGCCCTGAGGAGCTCGACAGAATCTAAAGCTTCTGCCAGCGACGGTAAAACCGAACAAGTGCCTGCTGTCGGGATGGATCGGGATACTAAAGAATGCATTTTTCAGGTCAATGACAGAAAAAAATTTAGCAGAGGAAGGAATCATCGTCAGAAGGGCAGTAATGTCAGGGACCACCAGAAACTGAGGAACCACTATTTTGTTAACTGCGCGCAAGACAACCACAAAAGGATTAACATCTGGATTGTCATCGGAGGAACTTGAAGGTGCCCTCTTAAGAATAGGAAGAATAGGGCTATTACACACATTCACCATTGTCTCCTCAACAACTCCTGACTCAATCAGATCCTGTATAATCCGCAACAAAGCTCGCTCCCCTGCTTGTGGTATTTTATACTGGGGAATATGAGGCAGAATGGCATTGTCTTTAACTTTAATGAAAACCTGGGGAATGTGTAATAGTTCTACATCCGTGTCACCTGTGGCCCACAACGTGGGCGGCACATCTTTAAATTCAGCAGGGAGGGGTGCATCTTTGGATAAACACTGCTTAGAGTTGACCACATTCGGACCCATTGTCATGTAAACACCTTCCGGGGAACAATAAATTGTTGCATGTAACTTCTTTAGTAAATCCAAGCCCATCAAATTCTCTCCGCAATTAGAGGTCAACAGAAATGGTGAATCCACAGTAAAAGAACCTATAGTCAATGTAAGAGGTTTGGAAATGGGGCTTACAACCGGTACACCAGAGAATCCTACCGAAACATTATTATGGCCAGACAGAGCTGCCCTGGGGACCAGTGAACGGGAGATAGAGCTATTCATAGCACCTGTATCCACTAAGAATTCCTTAGCTGAGCCATGCAAATCTGCAGTAACATAAGGTCCGCGCTGATCTACAGGTATCTGAACTGGTCCCTCACCCTGTCCCTGGCTATCCTAGCTGTGAGACATTCCTGTTACCTCATCAAAATCATAGTCATCGTGGTAATACTGGCCACCCCTTTAATAGTTGCCATCCGAACGATCCTGTGAGGCAGCAGCATGCTGGACTCTCTCCTTACCCCCATCTCCGCAACCCCATCCAAGAGAACCTCGTCCTCTAGGGGCCGCGACTTTCTGCAACAACACGGGACACTCGCTACGCCAGTGTCCCTCCTCTTTGCAATATGCACACTGATTCGGCCCTACAGGCGTAGTAGTCCGGCTAGTACGCGGAAGCTGCCTGTTCAAACCACCACGTCCTCTACTATTTCCCCTAGAAGCCTGCTGCAACAACGCCTTTGTCTTCAACTCTTTATGCTTTTCCTCCACCTTCTCTTTCTCCTCATTCTCTCTGTGCTCAGAGTACTGCGTCATACTCAGTATTACAGAAGGGGAGGAGGTAGTGCACGTGCTCTCCGAAGCCTGCACCAAGTAGCGATCTCAGGAAGCAGGTTCGTAACAAATCTATTAACGAACAATTGGACACCTCCCTCCACTGACAAGTCCTGTCCGCTAAAATCCCAAAACACACCTTCAAATGGAGTGAAAAAATCGGACACACTTTCATCTTTCTTCTGACGACATGCCTTTAACTTATCCCAGTCTACCCTTCTCGGTGGAATGAGAGAGTGCATATACGTAATAATCTGGCCAGGCAAAGCTAGTATCTCAGGCTTAGGCTTCTCACCAGGCTTCCTCTCCTGGTCCCATGCTTTAATCTGATCCCAGGTACCACCCAATTCCACAACATGGTCCTGTGTGTGCACCTGTCTCCAAATGTCCACGGGTACCAATAAACCAAAGAACATCTCAATATCCACTAGCGTCATCACCGTCGATGAAGCGGCCTCTGTCAATTCCTTATAATAGACAGTAGGATTTTTCCTGGGGTCGGGTAACTGAGTTTTAAGGGAGAAAACCTCACTCCTCTTCCATGGAGTATAAACACATTGTTCCTAAACCGGGCCTCTACCCGGGGTCTAGTAACAACGTTACGCTGATCTCGTAGCTCTGGTATCTCAGGGTGATATATAGGGTGGACTTCCCTCATTGGGAATTGGGACACTGTCTTCGGACTCTTCTCAAGTAGCCTACCCCGATAAACAACCAGTGTTGCAACATTACCAAAAACCTGACCAGGTTCCATATCAGCAGCATACACATTGTCCCTAATATCATAAATATTCTGAGGTGCAGCATTGTTAAAACACTGTTCCCATAGTTCAATCAGAGTAGCTGACATGTGCTTAAGAGCATGCTGCTGCACAAAAGGCTCATAATCTTTCATCACACTCCACACATCCTCCACACTGTAAATAGGGTGACGAGCCCACTGAGCGATCTGATTGGCTACCACCTTCTTCTCTTCATCACCCACATCAGATCGTATCAAAATTTGCCCAATCGTTCCCTAACCGTCGCCCAGTCCCCATAACGGAGGGAACGGGCATCAATGTCGCTAAAGGCTGTGTCGTAGGTATAAGAGTTGGAGAGAGAGATGCCGAAACACTAGGCATAGCAGGAAGACTCGCGGTCATCCCAGGTGCCGAAGGCGAAGCCAAAGAAAGGACAGAAGGTGCGGTGGCCGAAGCAGCCGGATCAATGACAGAGGAAGCTGAAACAGCAGAAGCAGAAGAAACAGGCAATTGTGGCTGTGGGATGGCAGGATATATTTTCTGCGGGGCGTATGGTGGTGGAGGTCTAGCATCTAACAATTTCTCCACAAATGTATCATTTTCTTCTCGAACAATATAAGACTTTTCACATTGCAATCGAAATCTCCTATCAGCACACTCTATCCCTTTCCCTGTTTTCTCCCTATCATGCGTTACTGCTTTCTGAGTCACCGTCTGCATTTTTCCCTTCGGCGCCTCCTTCTCTACTTTCATTCGTCTCTGTCTAGCTTCCTTTTGCCATGTTCTGAGGGAATTAAACATCGACTGTCTACTTCTTTTCGCAAACAATTTATCCTGCAGGAAATTAATTTTCTGTTTATCAAAAGTGCCCGTCAATGGCCACTGCAACTCGGTATTGTCCCTTGTATATTTGTGCCATAACGTACTAAACATAATAGGGCCAAGGCCATGTTTGACGTACATATCAAAGTTAGGGGTGCCTTCTGGTGGCGCTGGCTGACTTTCTTCCAATCGAGCATCAGTAGAACAACAATGACAGCCCAAACATAACATTTTACTGGCACACGGCATCTTTCAAAACGAGAACAAGTTCACTATTGATGCCCAGCAGATATTTGCAAATATCTTTCCAAAACTGGTCCTCAAACCTCATCAAATACAAACCAAAGTGTTACCATGTTCCATGGAACTCAAACAAATTCAAGCGGTTGTCCAAAAACGATTCTCAGACCGTACCAAACACATACCAAAATGGCGCCATAGCCACAAAGAACCAAAGAAAACTCACCTGGTGCACACAGGTCAAATTAATTTATTCTCCACTGCTGACTCTTAAGACCAAATGGTCAGATCCAAGGGTTTCGCCGTTCAGGACCCCAGCCGTTATGACCACTGGGCAAGGCAATGCCCGGTCAGACAGACGGGGCAGCTGCGAGTACCAGACTCTCTCTTGCAGGGATCCCTGGTCCGCTCGTCCGACCCGACGTGGCCCCGACCTCCTCACCTGTCTGCGAGCAAGGAAGGGTCACTCAGCCGATGGGGTCCCTGTTCGGGCGCCAACTGAAGGAAGTGACCCAATTAGGGTCACCCGGGTCACCCACGACCACCTCTCAGCCTTCCAAACAAATGAAGAGTTGGTCAGACAGTAGAGAATACAAACCAAAGTTATTTATTAGTCATACACTCGAGTGGAGTCCAGTCTGACCAGCCTTCTTGGATTGCTGCAGAGGGACTGACCTTAGGCAACATGGTAAGGCATAAAGTACATTTCCAATACCCCTGAAGACACGCCCAGACAGGAATTATCCAGTCTGGTAGCTGGTGAACAAAGGAGATACAGAAGGATGAGCTACAATCCTGGGACCGGGTACAAATTATCTTGCATTCAAGGTTACTCTGCCTGCCCACACCACTCTGAGCTGTGGGAGCAAGCCTATCTAGACGGAAAGGTATGCAATAATATGAACAGTCTATTCATTAGCACAGAAAAGCTCAACCTTGAAGGAACAGGGGAAAAATAACATCGAGACTGCTTTCTGCTGAGGCAAACAGAATGAGACAGGAACTGGGTTTCGATCAGGGTAGTAAATGGCGGCTGAATACAAAATGGTGCCGCAAATGCTAACTTAAATCGCACAATGCGAGAAGGAGTCGACCGAAAGCATTTTTCAGTCCAACACAGAGTGTTCATTATAATGAAGCTTGACTTTGCTAACTTGTCCACTTGGGCATTCATTGATAACTTGGAGTCCATGGTTTCTTACTTCCTTATATACTTTAGGTGGTGGTCCTAGTTCGTCAGGCTAGGTGGAGAGTGGGTCATAATTTTTGGAAGCATTCAATTTGAGATGGCTCCATGTCATCAACTGATCAACTGCTCTGAGCCAACTGAAGATTTCTGATTTTTCAATGTCTTTGGGCCTTTCCAGTTTAAGGAGTATTTGAGTGTCATCTGCATAGTTATAGCACATGAGGTGAAATTGATTGATCAGTGGCGGTAATGACTTCATGTAGATGTTAAAAACCATGGGTGCGATGATAGAGCCCTGAGGGACCCCTGCTTTTGTTAAGTGCGGTTTGGATGAGAAAGGGGGAGTATGAATGACCTTTGTTCTGTTTTGAAGGTAGGTTGTAATCCAGTTGAGAGCAGTCCCCTCTATTCTGGCTTTGTAGAGTTTTTGTATTAGAGTGTCATGGTCAACTGTGTCAAAGGCAGCTAAGAGGTCCAAGAGAAATAGCCCAGCAACCCCGTTGCAGTCAACTGTGTTCTTCAGGTCATCCCAGATGGTGATGAGGGCAGATTCGGTGCCTCTTCCTGGATGAAATCCTATTTGGAAGTCGGAAAGTTTGGAGTTTTCTCCAATGAATTGTGACATCTGGGCGAATGCTGCCATTTCTATCAGTTTGCCAAGGAAAGGTCAATTTGTAATTGAACTGTAGATTTGGGGACAAGCGGGTCCAGGTCAGTTTTCTTTAATAATGGGTGTATGTATGCGTTTTTTAGGTCTTCTGGAAAGATTCTCGTAGTTAAAGAATTATTGATGATTAATTCTTCTTACTGGTGTGGCAGCAGAGGTAGTTAACGGAATGTTCTTGAAGATTTGTGGTGGACAATGGTCAGAAGGGCTGCCGGATAGCCTGCTTGCTCTGACCAGATCCATAAATTCACTTTGTGATTTTTGTTTGAAGGAATGCAGAGGCTGGGCTGACCTATTCTTGGCTGGGATTGTTGGAAATGGATTGGTGCTGGTGGTTTTCCTTCGTTTTAAATAGTAGCCCAACATGTCTGCTTTGGTTATGTCATGATTTGCCAGTTTGTCCGTGAATTCTTGAGTAATGGGATGAGTTCCTTCTATGCATTTAGGTTTACAAAATTCAGTGGGATTTTTATACAATTCTTTATTTGCACATTTAGCTTTTTGAATTCTGTCTGAATAGTACCTTTTTTTTCTTCGTTTTTTTGATTGTTGACTGTTAAGTTTCTGTAGGTGAAGTTTGTTTTGATTGCTCTTTGTTTTGAGCCAGGCGCATTGGAGCTTTCTAAGTTGCTGTTTTATTTCTTTTAGTTTGTATTTCTCTAAGGTGCCTCTTTTCTTTTGTCCTGTTTTGTTGTTCTTAGTCGTATTAGGATATCAAAAGCTTCCTGTAGCTACTCATATAGTGTTTGAACAGAATTTATTGTGTCTAGATCGGTGTTGGATGTTAGTTTTGTTTATAAGAAATTAAAATTGAGTTTGTTCCATGGCTGATAGCTGGAAGAGGTAATATGCGTGGTGGAGTGGAGTGTAAGGATTGTATGGTTGTGTGTTTTTGGTAAAAATAGGTGGAGGGTGTTGGTGGATGAAATGATGGAGGGCTGAGTATAGGTTTGGTGGTGACAGAAAGGGTTCTGTTAGGGGAAAGGAGAGGGTAGAGCTGGTGTTTTGTATGAAAAGGGAGCGTTTGTCTGGATTGATTAAAGTTATGTATAGTGTGGCTTAGTGTTGTGTTGGTGATGTGTGGATTTTTTAGTCGTATAGGATGGAGTGGTGTTTTGTGTGAGACTGATGGTGCCATTGTATGGTAGTTGGGGTGGAAGGGTGTATAGTTGTGGTTTGTGGGGTTTGTAGTGATTGCTGAGACATTGAAGCGCAGATAGAGTTTGTTTGTAGTGAATGAGGAGAGTGCATTTGCTGTGAGTTTATTAATATGTTTGTGGATGTGGATGGCTTAAGGTGAATGAAGGTGAATGGAAAAAAGAGCAGTATTTCTGGCCCTAGGCCTGACCAATCCCGAACAGGCCTAAACAAGCCCAAACAGGCACTTCCTTTGTCCTCTCCGTCCTTAGCCTCGACACCCGGGCTGAGACACCCTGAGTCCTAAAGATAAATAGCCCTAGTGATTAGGTGACACCTTTGGCCAATGGGAACGCTAACCCTAACCAATCAGAACACTAGCCCCAAGTCCTAGTATGAATAGGAGACCAGGCCTTTACAACCAATCACAGCCCTAGCCCTGGCAGCCAATCAAAAGCTAAACCCTAAGCCAGAAGTCCAATAGAAACCCTAGCCGTAGGAACCAATCAGAACCCCAGAACTGTCAGCCAATCAGAACTCTAATCCTAAGGCCAAAGCCCAATAGAAACCCTAGCCCTATGAACCAATCAGAACCCCAGACCTGTTAGCCAATCAGAACTCTAGCTCTAAGACCTAAGTCCAATAGAAACCCTAGCCCTAGGAACCAATCAGAGCACAGATGCAATGATTAATAAGAAGCTTGTATTAGGGGTATGTGACCTTACACACAGGCTGATGGCTAGGGGAGCAGGGAGCTGCTCCTGAAGTTGGAATCTCCTTGGATACAGACAGGCTCAATCCCTACTTTGCAGGTCCTGTTTTACCCTGCAGGTAAGGCCAAATCTAAGCCACTAAAATCACTGCTTTCAAGCACTTAACCCCTTCGCTGCAGGGCCTCCCCCCCACGCTATGTCTTTTTTGGGCTATTTGAAGTAGTTCACGCTTCGGCCCCTGTAACCTTTTGTCCATATAATGTATCCACGCCAAATTTGCATCTTTTTCTTTTTCCAACATCTTGAGGATTCTAAAGGTACCCAGGGTTTGTGGATTCCCCTGGAGGGAATTGAGAAATTGGCCAAAATACAGCTGATTTTTTTTTTCAATGGGAAAAAAGTGCTGCAGAAGAAAGCGTCTGCTTTTTTCCCTGCAAAAGGTATAAACAAAGGATTTATAGTGCTAAAATCACTATCTTCCCAGCTTTCAGGAACAGGCAGACTTGTGTCAGAAAACCAACATTTTCTACACAGTTTTGGCATTTTACTGTGACATAG
Organism: Calotriton arnoldi; assembly: GCA_963921515.1. NCBI lineage: Eukaryota > Metazoa > Chordata > Amphibia > Caudata > Salamandridae > Calotriton > Calotriton arnoldi. The sequence goes on from CAWUFW010007718.1 coordinate 735,972, forward strand.
CCTGTTTTTCCTATTTTTTGTGCTTTCAACCTCCTTCCAGTTACTGGTAGTAATGGGTGTGGAAGCAATAATGGATCCCAGAAAACTATCCATTTCTGAAAAGTAGACAAAATTATTTAAACTCAGCAAGGGGTCATTTGTGTACATCCTTCAATGTTTTTCTATAGAAACTAACAATTGAAAAAAGAAATATTGAAATTGAGTTGGAAAAAACAGCCATTTGTGCCAACGTTTTCACCTGTAACTTCTCCTAAATATGGCAGATTTTTTAAAGCAAAATTCCGTTACATCCACTGGACCCTTCTGGTTGTGGGGCTATATAGGACTTGTAGGTTCACCAAGAACCCGAGGAACTCAGAGCCAATAAATGAGCTGCACCTTGCAATGGTTGTCATTGTGTACCGGGTATATAGCAATTCATTTGGTAAAATATAAAGAGTGAAAAATAGGTACCAAGGAAACCTATATATTTCCAAAATAGGAACAAAATATAGAGTTTAGAAACCGTGGTTATTTCATATCCCCGAAATTGTGAGTACCCATACAAGCATGAGAATCAGAGGACGTTTTTCAAAATGACTTCTTTTATACACATTGTCTTACATTTGGAAGGCAGAAATGCAAATAACACATGTTGTGCTATTCTGTATTCCCCTAAGTCTCCTGATAACGATGGTACCTCACTTGTGTGGGTAGGCCTAGTGCCTGCAACAGGACTCGGCCCAACACGCAACATGGACACATCACATTTTTCCAGGGAAAACTGACCCTTTTTTTGCAATGTTCCTAGCTGTGAACTTTGGACCCTAGCTCAGCCGTCACCTGGGGAATTCTAGCAAACTTGTACATTTTTTAAAACTGGACACCCAGGGGAATCCAGGATGGGGTGACTTGTGTGGCTCTAACTAGGTTCTGTTACCCAGAATCCCTTGCAAACCTCCAACCTTGTCAAACAAAACAAATTTTCCTCATATATCTGTGATGGAAAGTTCTGGAATCTGTGGGGAGCCACACCCTCCCACCCACCCAGTAGTCCCCAAAGTCTCCCGATAAAAATGGTACCTCACTTCTGTGGGTAGGCCTAGTGCCCGCGACAGGAAACGGCCCAAAACGCAACGTGGACACACCACATTTTTCCAGTGAAAACTGACCCTTTTTATTCGCAAAGTGCCTAGCTGTGGATTTTGGACCCTTGCTCTGCCGGCACCTAATGAAACCTAGCAAACCTATACATTTTTGAAAATTAGACACCCAGGGGAATCCAGGAGGGGGTGACTTGTGTGGCTCTCACCAGGTTCTGTTACCCAGAATCCCTTGCAAACCTCTAACTTTATAAAAAAAAAAAACATTTTGATCATATTGCTGTGATGGAAAGTTCTGGAATCTGCGTGGATCCACAAACTTCCATCCACCCCGCGATTCCCAAATTCTCCCGAGAAAAATAGTACCTCACTTGTGTGGGTAGGCCTAGTGCCCGTGACAGGAAACGGCCCAAAACGCAATGTGGACACATCAAATTTTTCCAGTGAAAACTGACCCTTTTTTTGCAATGTGCCTAGCTGTGGATTTTGATCCCTGGCTCGGACTTGTGTGGCTCTCACCAGGTTCTGTTCACCAGAATCCCTTGCAAAGCCCAAATTTAATTTAAAAAAAAAAAAAAAAGATTTTCCTCACATTTCTGTGATGGTAATTTCTGGAATCTGTGTGGAGCCACAAACTTCCACCCACCCCTCATTCCCCCAAGTCTCCCGATAAAAATGGCACCTCACTTGTGTGGGTAGGCATAGTACCTGCGAGAAGAAATGGCCCAAAACGCAACATGGACTTATCACATTTTTCCACTGAAAACTGACCTTTTTTTTCGCAATGTGACTGTGGATTTTGGACCCTAGCTCTGCCGGCAGCTAAGGAAATCTAGCAAACCTATACATTTAAAAAAAATAGACATCCAGAGAAATCCAGGATTGGGAGGCTTGTGTGGCTCTCACCAGGTTTTGTCACCCAGAATCCCTTGCAAACTTCAAACTTTGTAAAAATAAAACACATTTTCCTCACATTTCTGTGATGGAAAGTTCTGGAATCTAATGGGAGCAACAAACTTCCACCCACCCAGCATTTGCCTAAGTCTTCCGATAAAAATAGTGCCCCACTTGTGTGGGTAGGCCTAGTGCCCGCGACAGGAAACGGCCCAAAACGTACTGGAGAGACTTCAAAATTATTGATTACAAAAAGACCTTGTTTTGAGAGGAAGTCACCTGCGATTTTGATCCCGGGCTCGGTTGACATCTAGGGAAACCTACCAATCCCTGATGGTTTTTGAAAACTAGACACCCGGGGGAGTCCCCAACGTTTTCCTAACAAGAATCCCCTGTAAACCTAAAATTTACCAGATAAAATCAGATTTTCCTCACATTTCTGTGTGGGAAAGTTGTGGGATCACTGCGCTGACACAAATTTCCTACCACCAAGCGTTCCTCCAGGTCTTCTGATAAGAATCGTACCTCACTTGTGTGGGTGGGCCAAGTACCTGCGACAGGCAGGGGCCTAAAACGTATTGTGGAAAACATCCAAATTATCTATCACAAAACGAGCTGGTTTTGCGAGAGGGGCACATGCGTTTTTGGTCCTGGGCTCGGCAGCCATCTAGAGAAACCTACCAAACCCACTCGTTTCTGAAAACGAGACACCTGGGGGAGTCCAGGGATGTGTGGACTGCATGGATCCCCCAAAGTTTTCCTACCCAGAATCCCCTGCAAACCTCAAATTTAGCTAAAAAAACCACATTTTCCCTTCATTTCTGTGTGGGATCACCATGCAAGCAAAAATGTCCTACCAACCCGCATTCCCCTTAGTCTCCCAATAAAAATTATATCTCACTTGTGTGGGTGTCCAATGCAGAATCGCCTAAAAATGTATTTTTAAAAATATATAGCGCTTAGAGTTCTCTGTGCTATCCCCTCAATCCCTATGTTTTTGCCCTTCCCAGTCGCAGGCCCTTGGCCCACCAACACAAGTGAGGTATTGTTTTACTCAGGAGACTAAGGGGAACACTGAGTGGTAGGACATTTCTGTTGGCTCGGTGACTCAAGACAGAAATGCGAGGAAAATGTGATTTGGTTAGCTAAATTTGAGGTTTGCAGGAGATTCTAGGTATGAAAACATTGGGGGATTCACGCAAGCCATACCTCCCTGAACTCCCTGGGACTGGGACCATACCTCCCTGAACTCCCTGCGACTGGGATGGGCCAAAAACATAGGGATTGAGGGGATAGCACAGCGAGCTCTAAGCGCTATATTTTTTTACATGCGTTTTTAGGCTGACTCTGCATTAGACACCCACACAAGTGAGGTATCATTTTTATCAGGAGACTAAGGGGAATGCTGGGTGGTAGGACATTCATGCTGGTGTGGTGATCCCAGCAAGAAATGTGAGGAAAAAGGGTTTTTTTACCTAAATTTGAGGTTTGCAGGGGATGCTGGGTAGGAAATCATTGGGGGATCCATGCAAGCCATACCTCCCTGAACTTCCCCCGGTGTCTAGTTTTCAGAAATGTCTGGGTTTGTTAGGTTTCCCTAGATGTCCGCCGAGCCCGGGACCAAAAAAAAGGTGCCCCTCTTGTAAAACAAGGCCATTTTGTGATAGATAATTTTGATGTCTCCACAATACGTTTTGAGCCCTTCCCTGCCGCGGGTACTTGTCCCACCTACACAAGTGAGATACCATTTTATTAGGAGACCTGGAGGAACACTGGATGGTAGGAAATTTGTGTCAGCCCAGTGATCCCACAGCTTTCCCACACAGAAATGAGAGAAAAACATGATTTTGTGAGCTACATTTGAGGTTTGCAGGGGATTCTGCCTAGGAAAATGTTGGGGGATCCACACAAGTCACACCTCCCTCGACTCTTCTGGGTGTCTAGTTTTCAGAAATATCTGGGTTTGGTAGGTTTCACTAGATGGCCGCTGAGCCCAGGCACCAAAAATGCAGGTGACCCCCTTGCAAAACCAGGTCATTTTGTGATAGATAATTTTGATGTCTCTGCAATAAGTTTTGGGCCCTTCCCTGCCGCGGGTACTTGGCCCACCCACACAAGTGAGGTACCATTTTTATTGCAAGACCTTGGGAAACGCTGGGTGGTAGGAAAGTTGTATCAGCCTGGTGATCCCACAACTTTCCTACTCAGAAATGTGTTTTTTTCAGCTAAATTTGAGGTTTGCAGGGGATTCTGGGTAGGAAAACGTTGGGCGATCTATGCACAGCACAGCTCCCTGGACTCTCCTGGGTGTTTAGTTTTTGGCAATGTGTGGGTTTGGTAGGTTTCCCTAGATGGCTGCCGAGCCCGGGACCAGAAACGCAGGTGCTCCCCTTGCAAAACCAGGTCATTTTGTGATAGATAATTTTGATGTCTTCACAATATGTTTTGGGCCCTTCCCTGCCACAGGTACTTGGCCCACCCACACAAGTGAGGTACCATTTTTATCAGGAGACTGGGAGAACGCTGGGTGGTAGGAAATTTGTGTCAGCTCAGTGATACCACAACAATCCCACATAGAAATGTGAGAAAAATGTAATTATTTCAGCTAAATTTGAGGATTGCAGGGAATTCTGGGTAGGAAAATGTTGAGGGATCCATGCAAGCCAAACCTCCCTGGATTCCATGGGGTGTCTAGTTCTCAGAAATGTCTGGTTTCCCTAGATGGCCGCCGAGCCCGGGACCAAAAACACAGATGCCCCCTATCCATCACAAAACAACCTGGTTTTGCAAGGGGGCACCTGAGTTTTAGGTGCCGGGTTCGGCAGCCATCTAGGAAAACCTACCAATCCCAGACATTTTTGAAAACTAGACACCAGGGGTAGTCCAGGGAGGTGTGTCATGCGTGGATCCCCCAACGTTTTCTTACCCAGAATCCCCTGCAAACGTCAAATTTAGCTACAAAATTCACATTTTCCTCACTTTTCTGTCTGGGATTACCGTGCAGGCACAGAATATACACCACCCAGCATTCCCTTTGGTCTCCCGAGTAAAACGATACCTCCCCTGTGTGGGTGGGCTAAGGGCTTGCGACTGGGATAGGCCAAAAACATAGGGATTGAGGGGATAGCACAGCGAGCTCTAAGTGCTATATTTTTTTACATGCGTTTTTAGGCTGACTCTGCATTAGACACCCACACAAGTGAGGTATCATTTATATCGGAAGACTAAGGGGAATGCTGGGTGGTAGGACATTCATGCTGGCGCGGTAATCCCAGACAGAAATATGAGGAGAAAGTGTTTTTTTAGCTAAATTTAAGGTTAGCAGGGGATGCTGGGTAGGAAATCATTGGGGGATCCATGCAAGCCATACCTCCCTGAACTCACCCGGGTGTCTAGTTTTCTGAAATGTCTGAGTTTGGTAGGTTTCCCTAGATGGCCGCCGAGCCCAACACCAAAAACGCAGGTGACCCCCTTGCAGAACCAGGTCATTTTGTGATAGATAATTTTGATGTCTCCACAATATGTTTTGGGCCCTCCCCTGCCGTGGGTACTCGGCCCAACCATACAAGCGAGGTACCATTTTTATCGGGAGACCTGGGGGAATGTTGGGTGGTAGGAAATTTGTGTCAGACCGGTAATCCCAGAACTTTCCCTCACAGAAATGTGAGAACAATGTGATTTTTTCAGCTAAATTTGAGGTGAGCTTGGGATTCTGGGTAAGAAAACGTTGGGGGATCCACGCAAGCTACACCTCCCTGGACTCCCCGGGTGTCTAGTTTTCAGAAATGTGTGGGTTTGGTAGGTTTTCCTAGATGGCTGCCGAGTTCGGGACCAAAAACACAGATGCCCCCTATCCATCACAAAAGGACCTGGTTTTGCAAGGGTGAGGTGAGTGGCACACAAGTCACCCCATCCTAGATTCCCCTCCCTGGGTGTCTAGTTTTAATAAATGTACAGGTTTGCTAGGTTACCCTAGGTGCCGGCTGCGCTAGGGCCCAAAATCCACAGCTAGGCACATTGTAAAAAAAAGGTAAGTGCCAAGTGGGCTTTCTGCAGCCCTGGGTGTCGGGGGAGGCAGATTGGGGGCTATTGCCCTGATATGCCCCCAAGGGGCACAAAGACTCTGGCCATTTTTTGTGGGGGCATGGGCTTGCCCGTTCTGGGCAGCCCCTACCTCTATGTATATTAAAAAAAAATCCCAGGTGCCTAGTGGGCTTTCTGCCCCCCCGGGGGGGCAGGTAAGGGGCTATTGCCCCATCTGCCTCCCAGGGGGGCAGAAAGACTGTGGCAATTTTTTTTGGGGGTGGGGAGGGTGGGAGCATTGACATGCCTATTCTGAGCAGCCCCCGCTCCTGAACTATAAAAAAATAATCCCTGGTGTCTAGGGTGCTTTCTGAATATATCCATTTTGAAATGGGGGGAGCAAAGGCTCTCCCCTTGCTGGTGTCTAGTGGGTGGATTCCTGCGGCAATCCCCAAGCAGGGATCAACTAGGCAGAGGTACCATTGAAAAGGGGAGATTCTGGGCAGCCCCCACTCCTATGTATAAAAAAAATAATCCATGGTGCCTAGTGGCCTTTCTGCCCCCCACGGGGGGCAGATGTAATGTAAATGTAATGTAAATGTAATTTATAAAGCGCAAACTCATGCCTGAGGGTGTCTTGGCGCTATAGAAATCCGATTAGGGCAGCAGCAATGTCAGCGACGGGTGAAGCAGGTGCGCAGGTGCCTTCTAATCCTGTGTGAAGAGCCAGGTCTTTAAGGCTTTTCTGAAGGAGAGTAAGGAGGGGGCAATTTTTAGGGTCAATGGCAGACTGTTCCAAATCATCGCAGTAGTCCTGAAAATTTTTTTTCCACCCCAGGTGGCCCTCCTGAATGGGGGGACAGTCAGGTTTCTAGCAGAGCCTGAGCGAAGCGTCCTTGCTGGGACATGCCATTTGAGTTTCTTCTTAAAGTGGTCTGGCTCAAGTCCGTGCAAAGATTTAAATGCCAGACAGAGGGCCTTGGATTTGCAGCGTTGCCTAACTGGCAACCAATGTAGCTTCCTGATGGCTCCTCTGGCCGATTCGTATCTGGGAATTTTGAAAAGGAAACGACCAGCAGCATTTTGCAGTGTCTGAAGTATCTTCAAGAGACCTGATGTGAGAGTAAGGTAGAGACTATTGCAATAGTCAATCCTTGTGAGAACCAATGCCATGGCTACTGTTTTCCGAAGTTCAGGAGGCAAGAATTTTCCGATCTTTTTTATAAGCCTTAAAGAGCAGAATGAGGCAGATGTAATTTTGTTTACTTGGTCCTTGAACTTCAGTTCTCTGTCTACCAAGAAGCCTAGGTTTTTTACTTTATTTGAGGGTATAGGCAATGAGTCCCGCTCTAATGGCCAACAGTCCGGTGTCCAGAGAGAAGGGTCATTGCGAAGATGATGACCTCAGTTTTTGTGGCGTTCAATTTCAGGCAGTTGCAATCCATCCAGTTGCTCACCTCACTCATGCATGAGCTGAATGCCGCACCTGAATTGTTTTCAGAATTTGCTAGTGACAACACAATTTTGGGTGTCGTCAGCGTAAGACGCTAAGGTAAAGCCAGAGTCTTTTATAATTGACGCAAGTGGTGTAACATAGAGGTTAAACAATGTTGGGCTCAGTGTCGAGCCCTGGGGAACTCCGCAGGGCAGGGAGAAAGGCCTAGAGACAAACTTGCCCATCGTCACATTATCTTGTCTTTTTGACCCATCTGCCTCCTGGGAGGGGCAGAAAGACTGTGGCATTTTTTTGGGGGGTGGGGGCATTGGCATACCCATTCTGGGCAGCGCCCACCCTTGAACTTTGAAAAAAATGAATCCCCGGTGCCTATGGGGCTTAATGCCCCCGTTTTCCCCCCAGGGGTGACAGAAAGCCCACTAGGTGCTTGATGACCCTTTCCCCGGTCTTCTTCCTCGCACCCGACACCCCTCTCCCACTCCATACAGGCTGCTTATTATTGGCTTTGCCAATTCCAGGTGCCTTTAGAAAACACCAGCATTGGCAACGTCGATATCAATGGCTGGCCTTCCTGCGAGTATCAAAAACTGTTTTTTCTACTTTCAAGATAGACGTCACATTGAGTGACGCAATCTGATAATGCAACAGGGAAGCGGTTTGAAAAGTATAGAAAACATTTTCTATGACGGTCAAGTACTTGAACAACGGGAGGCTGTAGATACCAGAATAGTTGGAGAAGAATAGTTGGATGAGCAGAAAACCCTGTAGAGTGACCGAGTGCAAGCGATACTGAATTAGATGTTTTTATATGAATGTGGCATCTCCAGATGTGAAGAAATGAAACAAGATATTTGACGCAGATTTACTAAGGTTCACGCGATGCAGGGCAGTAAGCAAAGTTCCTGCGTAGTGTTGTGTGAAACAGAGAGAGCAAAAATGTGCTATATCTGCTAAGATATGGCACACTTCTGCTCCCTCCTTGCACTGGTGCACTGTGTGCATCCTAGCACTAACGCGGACACCCTTGCGCCTTGCTGCTAGGGTGCCTGCTTTACGAGCAGGATTGTTTGTACAAAAACAATTTGCGCCTGGGTCTGGGAGCCACACCCTTCTCGCGCATTTCCAGGTTTACTGACCTTAGTAGATTTGGGATTGCATCAAAACCCATGGTTGGATGCACGGGAACGCACAAGCTCCACTCATAGAACACCTCCCCATTGCCTTGTATTACTTGTGTGGCTTTGCAAATCTCTACTAACATTTTCCGTTTTGGCTGTGCCGAAAATGCAAAATTTTATAAATCTGCCCCTTGATGTCCACAAAGGGCACTCAGGCTGTGGGTGGGGGTTCCAAAATAGCTCTCTTCCCTTCTGCTGGTGAGTGCATGTCAGAGTACAGTGCAAAACTCAGAATAGGCTTCTGTCAATACAAGGATGTAGGCATAAAATATTATGTTCCAGTACAGCTTCCAGTGAATTAATTGACTTTTTTCATATTTTTCTGGGGATTGTGTGGTAGCCATCAGTGACACTATAATTTTGTCGCCCCTATGCATGGGTAAATCAGAGAACCTTGTAATGTTCACCCCAGATGGAAGCTTCAAAATTATTCTACTCAAAGGCAGTTGTGGAAGGGGTAACTATAGTTTAGCTACTGACATTTGGGATGTTGTATCTCGCCTTTCATTGACATCTTTTGAAGCAGAGGTCCACCAAAAACTCTGACACCAATCTGCGTGGTCCGGGATCAGGCCGGGCGGGCTTGGTGCATAGCAGATAGGCCAGTGGGGCTCTATGTGTCAGGATGGTCTTCACAGTCATGGGCAGGCAGGCTGCAGGGACAATTTCTGGACAGCTGGGCCACTCACAAAGTGGGTCCCGGGGGTTTCAACATCTCTCGACAGGTGCTTGCTTCCTGGGCAGTTGGAGCCCAGATTGAACTCTTCGTCTCAGTGTCAGTTGCAGGTGGTCCGGTACCTCGGGTATTGCTACGGCACTGCTCCAGTAGGTCCTAGTGTCCTCTCACTTGGAGGGGGACAGATCTGACCTTCCAGAGATAGTGTACCTCTTCTTGCTTGGGTGCTGCGTCAGACTCGCCGGGGAGCAGCAAGTCAGTAAACCGGACTCTGCAGGATTGGTGCCTGTGGGCTGCAGGGCAGTAGAACCTCTACCGTAAAGGAGTTCTCTGTAGATTGTCGAAGGGCTGGAGGTGCTCTGGGCTTCCTGGAGTCCTTACAGCATCAGGATGAGACAGCACACCGTGACTGTCGAGTCCTTGAGACAGAAGGCAGGGTTTTGCACCACAATTCTGTGGCAGGGCTTCAGTTCTGGGGTCAGCAGCTCTTCTTTGTCCATTTCTTCTTTGTGTACATCAAATCTAAAGTTCAGGGGTGACACCTAAATACTAAATTTAGGGGCATTACAGAGGGAGACAGGTAGCAGGCAATTGGCTACCTACCTTGAGGGCGTTTACACCCTCTATGCGACCACTTCCTTGGGGGAGTGGGCACAACCCTGACCCTAATTGGCTAATTCTCTCTCAAAGAAGATGGAGGAAACTGAAAAGTGGAGTCCACATCACCTGCCTCACCTTAGGGGTGGTGCTGGCTGAGTGGTGACCCACCTCCTAATCTAACTAATTTTCCCACCTGTCCCCTTGCCAAATGTGGAGCAGGACAGTGGTGTTGGCTTCTTCCACTATCTGGAGATGCCTGGGTTGCATTTTAAAGGCGTCATCGCCTTTGAATCTTCCCACCATAGAATGCCATTCCAGCCTGGAAGAGGTGTGAAGCACCTCCACCCAGAGCAGGCATTGTTCCTCACCTCTGAGAGCCCTGACTCTTACCCCATGAGGTAAGAAACATGTCTGGTGGTGGCAGGCTGGATAAGACTAGTCAGAGATCACACCATGGTTTGGTAGGTTGTCAGGGGACCCTCTAAGGTGTCCCCTGTGTGCATTTTTCAATAAATCCAACACTACCATCAGTGTGGATTTATTTTTCCAAACATTCCTGGCTACAGTGAAGCCATCATGGTACTAGGGAACTCGTAATGATGAGTGTCCAGCCAATGTACTCTCTGGCTTCCCAGTGCACTTACAATATCCAAGAATGGACTTAGATCTTGTAGGGTCATATCTGCTCATGCAGATATGGCTACACATGGTATATAGTGCAAACTGCCTTAGGTCTGTAGGACCTGCAGTAGGGGTGACTTACCTGTATCTTATGCAGTGTCTGTGGGCATGGCACAGAGGGATGTGTGTCATGTCAACTCTTCAGTTTTCTCTGCATCAAGACTCGCAGCCTGCAATGGCAGTTTGCATGGTCTTGGTGAGGGGTCCCTAGGGTGGCACATTTCGTGCTGCAGCCCTTGTGGACCCTCTTCAGAACCATTGCCATAGGTACCAGGGTACCTTTTACTTGGGACTTTCAGGGATTACTGAGGTTCTGCCAATCATGGTAGTTTTTGAAAAGAGATCTGGCACTGGGAACCTGGTTAGCAGGGACCAAGTGCACTTTCAATTCGAGATCCCATCATGTTCCAAGTCAAAAAGTGGGGGCTAACGATGTTAAAAGGGACACTTTCCTACAATAGGTCTTCCTATTTGACCTCACCCCATGCTGAGTACTCCAGATCATTGCCTAGCAGACATTCCACAGAAATAGCAAAGAATACCACCACCCTCTCTTGGCCAGTAACCCATCTCCGCTCTAAGGACACCATTGATATTGGGATGTACCTTAGCCTGATTATCAGCATTGAGTACTGTGAATGTCTCACCAGTCAGGTATTGCCCTGGGGAAAACTGTTTTTAGTCACCATTTTGACACTTGCACCTGTATCTCTCAGTGCTACAACTTACACCCCATTGACATGTGGCTGTTGTCTGTATCTCTCCAGGTTACTGGGCCAGACAACCAGAACAGCTACATCCACCCCCCCCCCCCTCTGAGACTAGACTCATTGAGCTCTCTGACATTGTCAGGGTTCACCTGTGATCCCATCTGTAGACTTACCACTGCATTTACTGCAGGTGCACCAGAGGCATTCTTTTTGTTGGGGCAGCTAGGGTCTCCTGTTTGGTGCCCATAGGTCTTACAATCAAAGCACCAAGCGTTTTTGGGATCCCAGTTCTTACCCTGGTACCCACCCTTAGAATGTGTATTGTTTCAGGGCCCACCCTCCTAAACAGGTTTTTGGGGACCTTCAGAAGACTTTGTTTTTGTCTTTTGCTTGATCACCATCTTTCCCTTCGGGGGGCTTAGCAACCCGTTTCTTTTGGCCACCCCTACCAATGGTAGTTCTGGTCACCCAAATTTTGACCCACTGGTCTGCCTTCTTCCCCAACTCTTAAAGAGAAAGCAGACCAAGGCCTACCAGTTGCTGGTGTAACTTCTCAGGTACACAATTACTTAACAGATTCTCTTTCATAATTAAATCTTAAAGCCCATCATAATCATGCACATTGCTACCTTTCAACTAGCCACCTAGTGTCTCCACTGAAAAGTCTACAAAATCTACTCAGGTCTGACTCTGGATATTTCGAGTCTCCCTGAACCTGATCCTGTATTCCTCAGTGGTGAGTCCAAATCCCTCAATCAGGGTGTCCTTCATGTGGTCATAGGACTCAGTATCTGCCTCATTTAGTGTCAGGAGCTTATCCCTACACTTTCCTGAAAACAGCTCCCAAAGAAGAGAGCCCCAATACTTCTTGTTGAGCTGTCTCATCTTTCAAGCCCTCTGAAAGGCTGTAAACCATTTGGTGATATCATCACCTTCTGAGTATTTTGGGACAAGCCCTTTGGGGATTTTAGGGTTGAAAGCTTCATCCTTCTCCCTATTTATGATTTTGCTGCCACCAGAGATGGGTCCTAGGCCCATCTCAGCTCTTTCCATTTCTATAGTCAGGAGTTTAGCCTCTAATGCTATTCTCTTGGCTAGTTTCTGAAGATCTGCATCTTCTGTATCTATCTCTTCTGGGACACTACAAGGAGTGCTCCCAGTGGAATTCCTTTCTGAAGGGGTAGAGGTGGAGTCAGTGTTATTATCACCTTCACACCTGACATGATGTTCATCACAGAAACCTGGCTCACCCCCTCACCGGCACCCGACATTGCCACAGCAACACCTCCCGGATACAAGATGATCCACCGCGACTGCCCCAGAAGACACAGAGGAGGCATCGCCATCATCCACAAGGATTCCCTCAAATGCACCGCCTCAGACGACAACACAGCACTGATCATGGAACACATCAACTATCAGATCCAACCAGACGCCAAAGCAACCATCAGTGGAGCTCTCGCCTACAGACCCCCCGGCCCCGTCCCAGCTTCTGCTGGGTCCATCCCGGACTTTATCGCCCCCCTGGCAACAACTCCAACCGCTCCATCTTCCTGGGAGATCTGAACTTCCACCTAGAAGACTCCAAAGACTTCAACACCACCACCCTCCTAGAGAACATGAGCAAAATCAGCCTCTCACAGCTGGTCACCACCCCCACGGACAATGCAGGACACACACTAGACCCCATCTTCTCCACCAGCGACAGAGTCAACTTCTTTCACTCACCCATGCCGAAACTGGAGCAGAATCACAAAACCCCTATGGAACTCCGCCCTCAAAGAAGCAAGACCTGTCCCTTCTGACACCCACAAACTCACCGTTCATAACTTCTCCAACTGGATCTCCACAGCCGCCGACACCATTGCCCCCACAAGGAACACCACCAGCAACAGACCCGCTAATCACGCCAGTTGGTTCACCCCGAGCTACTCACCCTCAAGCGCCACTGTAAGAAGCTAGAGTGACAATGGCACTCCAGCAAGACCCCCGCCAACATCGCCACCCACAGAGCCGCCCTCAACAGCTACCTCCACAGTCTCAGGGAGACCAAAAAGGAAGCCTTCACTAACTGCATGGAGGTGAGCGCCAATCACACCAAAGAGCTCTTAAGCATCGTCAGAGAATTCTCCTGCCCCATCACCACCGAGAACATGATCCACCCCTCTAAGCCCTCTGCGACAATCTGGCAATCACCAACATCTACAGCAACTTCGACCCCCAACGCACCAACCTCAACCACCTCCGCACCCAAACCAGTGCCTCCCACTCACACAGAATCACCGACAGGAAGCCACTCATGACTGAAGACACCATTTCCATCATGAACTTCACCCACTCTGGAATCCCAACAGACCCCTGCCCGCACCACATCTACCACCTAGGAAGGGAGGTAATCCACAGCGTCCTCACAGAATTACTAAACACATTCATCACCACAGCCATGGTTCCCGATGCCTGGAAGCACGCAGAAGTCAAGCCCCTCTTGAAGAAACCCTCCACCAACCCTAACAAACTAAAAAACTACCGCCCCATCTCGCTACTCCCCTTCCCCGCCAAGGTCTTGGAAAAAGCCATCAACCGCCAGCTCACGGACTACCTCGAAGAAAACAACCTGCTCAACCCCTCCCAATCTGGCTTCCGGCCAAACCACAGACTGCCCTGATCACGGCAACAAACAATGTCAGACGCCGCCTCGACATAGGTGGAACAGTAGTGCTCATCCTCCTCAACCTCTCGGCAGCCTTCGACATCATCTCCCACCACACCCTGGTCACCAGACTCCACAACATTGGCATCCAAGGTAGCGCACTCAACTGGATCTCCTCCTTCCTCTCCGGCCTAACACAGAGGATCCATCTACCTACCTTCTCCTCCACACCCAAGACATCATCTGCGGGGTCCCCTGGGGCTCCTCCCTCAGCGCCAACCTCTTCAACACCTACCTGACACCTCTTGCAGACATCACCTGCACCCACTGACTCAACATTATCTCGTATGCCGACGACACTCAGCTCGTCCTCTCCCTGTCAGAAGACACTGACACCCCCAAGACCAACTTCCATGACACCATGACCGCCATTGGCACCTGGATGAAGGCCAACTGCCTAAAACTTAACTCGGACAAAACAGAGGTCCTCATCTTTGGACACAATCCCTCCCCTTGGGATGACAGTTGGTGGCCCACTGCACTCAGCCCTTTTCACACCCCCACCGGCCATGCATGCAAGCTCGGAATTATCCTGTACAGCCAACTGACCATGAAGCAGCAGATCAAAACCATCTCCTCTGCCTGCTTCTACACCCTCTGCATGCTTTGCAAGATCTTCAGATGGATCCACGTCTTGACCAGGAAGACAGTCATCCAGGCCCTCGTCTCAAGCCAACTAGACTGCGGCAATGCACTCTACATCGGAACCACCAAACAGCTCCTGAGCCACCTCCAGACCATTCAGAACTCAGCAGCTAGACTTATCCTTGACCTCTCCAGAAGAACCAGCACCTCCCCTCACCTCAGAGCCCTCCACTGGCAGGCTCGGAGTTGGAGGCCAGTCGGGCTGAACCAACAGGGAGACTCAGGCCTCGCAATGCTCAGGGACGTTGGGACACTATTAGTCCTCTTCTCCACAGCTCAGGTGCGAAGGGCGCAAAGGTATCTTTTGCGAGCTGTTGCGGTAGATAGAGGGGGCCTGAGTGCAGAGGCTGCAGGCAACGTCGGAGAGTTTACTGGGGGTGAAACCACAATATACTCAGTCTCTGGAGGGCTGGGGGACCACGATGACACAGTTGGCCCACTTCAACAAGGGCTTGCAGCGACAGGTACAGTGGTGTCTTCAGGCGTCAGGTTTCTGCCGTCACAAAGTCCTCACATGAGTCTTTGGTTGCCTGTATGATGCAGGGAGGCAGGTCTGCTACTTCTCAGGAGTTCTTGGTTCCTGGGTGACGTGCTGGTAGGTCTCCCGGGCTTTGGGGACTCAGCAGATGCAGGACAAGTCGACTTTTGGTGCAATTGTCGAAGTCAGCAGGCAGACAGGCAGGGTTGGCGCCAGGTCAGTTGCTTGCAGGATGCACCTCTTTGCGTCCTTCTTCATCTTTCAGGTCGTCAGGATCTGATTTTCTGGTGCCAGGGGCTTGCCTAAATACTGAATATAGGAGTGTTAGGGGAGTGTAGGGTAGTAGTCAATGGGCTACTGACGCCTGGGGTCACTATGCCCAATATATGACCACTTGATGTGGGAAGTGGGCATAACCCTGTCCCAGAGTTCCTACGTGTGCCAACACAAAGATGGCCACTTCTGAAAAGTTGTGTACACCTCCGTTTAGCCCACCTTAGGGGTGGTTCTACCCTGGGGGTGGCACGGCTACCTGACTAGCTAATTTTCCTGCCTGTTCAGGTGCCAAAGGGGCTCTGGACAAAGGGGGTCGCTTCCTCTGCTTTGAGGGGAGCTAGATTTGCATTTCAAAGGTGGCAGCTCTTTGAAGCTGGCCTACGGAAGGCTAATCAGCAGGTCATCCTGTGGGAGGGTGTGTGACACCCTCTACCTGGACAGACTTTTGTTCTGGGTCTCCTGAGAGCAGAAGGCTATCATCATAGGAGGCCAGAACAGGGTCTCGGTGGCAGGCTGGCAGAATCCAGTCAGCGAGCACACCAGAGGCTGGTAGGTTTTCAGGGGGCACCTCTAAGGTGCCCTCCATGTGCATGTATTGGTAAACCCAACACTGATATGAGTGTAGGTTTATCAATACTAGATGTTTGATACCAAACATCCCTATCTTCAGTGAAGCCATCATGTGGTTAGGATACTAATTTTCACCAGTGTCCAGCACGTTTTAAAAGGGCTTCCCTGGTCTCTTGTACGGGCAGTAATAGGACTGTCCAGCACAGGGGCGTGTCTGCTCATGCAGGTATGCCCTCACATGTAATATTCAGCACCCTGCCTCAGGGCTCTTAGGCCTGCTGTAGGGGTGACATCCAAATATTACCTGCAGTGGTAGGGGACATGGCACACAGAGATGTGTGACATGTATTGTTTTCACTTTTGTCTGCACCAAGACACACAGCCTGCGATGGCAGTCCTGCATGTGCTTGGTGAGGGGTCCCTTAGGGTGGCATAATTTGTGCTGCAGCACTTGGGGGACCCTCCTTAGTAGCCCAGGTGCTAAGTACTAGGGGTACCAGTTACTAGGGACTTACAGAGGTTGCTAAAGGTAGTGTCAATTGGGAAAAACAATTGTGCAGTTTTGGGAAAGAGCTCTGGCACTGGGGACCTGGTTAGCAGGAACCCAGTGCACTTCCAGGCAAAAAGCGGGAATGACCATGTGAAAAAGGGGTACTTTCCTACAGAGACGTATGAAGCCAAAAATAGGGGCCCTCTGTGTGATCTCCTTTTTGGCAAGTTTCCAGGGATATGTGGTGGATTACTGTTGCCAATGTCTTAAAGCAGACTAGCAAAAATGGCTGTGGAGGCTTTTCTCTGGAAGGTAGAGGCAGGTGTGAGTGCTGTCTTCTCAGAGTGAGCAGGATCCTGATGGCATTGAGTTGAGACAGTGTTGAGCGAGAGGTAGTCAAGACGTTAAACACAACCTCTTCCACTGTTACCATGGAGTGGTGATGAAGAGAGCAGGGACAGTAGTTGAAGGGGTATGGATGTGGCCACTTTGCAGTAGGACAAGGATGCAAAAGAAAGTGGTGTTAGATTACTGGGTGTAACTGTGCATGGACTGCAATGATTTGGGAAGGAATGGGGTCTGCTAGGGCACACAATGGATTACTTTGTGGATGTTGGGGACCACTTCCTCAAGGGAAGTAGTAGTAAATGCCTTGAGGGAGGCAGTTTTAGAGTTGCAAGGATGCCATGATAGGAGTGAGGTGGATGAGGATGGTGAGTGAGTTGTGCATTGTTGTGGTCCCTGAGGAGACTAAGGTAGTTTCAGCCTCCTCAAAGAAGAGGGTGCAGTATTGTTGGAATGAAGGGAGAGTAGTGATTGGAGCCTTTGGGATGCTGGTATGGGCTCAGAGTGTGTAGACCGGATGCTTGTGTGGGCTCAGTGTGCAGACTAGATGCCGGTGTGGACTCAAAGTGTGCGGACTAGATGCCGGTGTGGGCTCAGAGTGTGAGGACTGGATGCCGGTGTGGGCTCAGAGTGTGCAGACTGGATGCCAGTGTGGGCTCAAAGTGTGTAGACTGGATGCTGGTGTGGGCTCAGACTGTGTAGACTGGATGCAGGTGTGGGCTCAGAGTGTGTAGACTGGATGCCGTTGTGGGCTCAGAGTGTGTATATTGGACATCGCTGTGGGCTCAGAGTGTGCGGATTGGACGTCGGTGTGGGCTCAGAGTGTGCGGATTGGTTGCCGGTGTGGGCTCAGAGTGTGTGGACTAGATGTCGGTGTGGACTCAAAGTGTTCGAACTAGATGCTGGTGTGGGCTCAGAGTGCGCGAACTGGATGCCGGTGTGGACTCAGAGTGCGCGGACTAGATGCCAGTGTGGACTCAGAGTGTGTAGATTGGATGCCGGTGTGGGCTCAGAGTGTGCAGATTGGATGCCGGTGTGGGCTCAGAGTGTGAGGATTGGATGCCGGTGTGGACTCGGAGTGTGCGGATTGGATGCCGGTGTGGGCTCGGAGTGTGCAGATTGGATGACGGTGTGGGCTCAGAGTGTGCAGATTGGGTGATGGTGTGGGCTCAGAATGTGCAGACTGGATGCAGATGTGGGCTCAAAGTGTGTGTATTGGATGCCAGTGTGGGCTCAGAGTCTGTAGACTGGATGCCGGTTTTGGTGCAGAGTGTGTAGATTGGTTGCTGGTGTGGGCTCAGAGTGTGTAGATTGGTTGCCGGTGTGGGCTCAGAGTGTGTGGACTAGATGCCGGTGTGGACTCAAAGTGTTCAGGCTAGATGCCGGTGTGCGCTCAGAGTGCGCAGACTGGATGCCGGTGTGGGCTCAGAGTGTTCAGATTGGATGCCGGTGTGGGCTCAGAGTGTGCGGATTGGATGCCGGTGTGAACTCGGAGTGTGCAGATTGGATGCTGGTGTGGGCTTGGAGTGTGCAGATTGGATGACATTGTGGGCTCGAGTGTGCAGACTGGATGATGGTGTGGGCTCAGGATGTGCAGACTGGATGCCGGTGTGGGCTCAAAGTGTGTGGACTGGATGCCGGTGTGGGCTCAAAGTGTGTAGAATGGATGCCGGTGTGGGCTCAGAGTGGATAGACTGGATGCCGGTGTGGGCTCAGAGTGTGCAGATCGGATGCCGGTATGGGCTCAGAGTGTGTAGATTGGACGCCGGCGTGGGCTAAGAGTGTGTGGATGGGATGCCGCCGTGGGCTTAGAGTGTGTAGACTGGATGCTGGTGTGGGATCAGAGTGTGCGGACTGGATGCTGGTGTGGGCTCAGAGTGTGTGGACTGGATGCCAGTGTGGGCTCCAAGTGTGTAGACTGGATGCCAGTTTGTGGGCTCAGAGTGTGTAGATTGGACACCTGTGTGGGCTCAGACTGTGTGGACTGGATGCCGGTGTGGGCAAGGAGTGTGCAGATTGGATGCCGGAGTGGGCCCAGGGTGTGTAGACTGGATGCCGGTGTGGGCTCAGAGTGTGTGGACTGGATGCCGGTGTGGGTTCAGAATGTGTGGACTGGATGCGGTATGTGGGTTCAGAGTGTGTGAACTGGATGCTGGTATGTGGGCTAAGAGTGTGCGGACTGGATGCTGGTGTGGGCTCAGAGTCTGTAGACTGGATGCCGGTTTTGGTGCAGAGTGTGTAGATTGGTTGCCGGTGTGGGCTCAGAGTGTACGGATTGGTTGCCGGTGTGGGCTCAGAGTGTGTGGACTAGATGTCGGTGTGGACTCAAAGTGTTCGGACTAGATGCCGGTGTGGGCTCAGAGTGCGTGAACTGGATGCCGGTGTGGACTCAGAGTGTGTAGAATGGATGCAGGTATGGGCTCAGAGTGTGTGGATTGGATGCCGGTGTGGGCTCAGAGTGGGTAGACTGGATGCCGGTGTGGGCTCAGATTTGTGTAGACTGGATGCCGGTGTGGGATCAGAGTATGTGGACTGGATGCCGCTGTGGGCTCAGAGTGTGTAGATTGGACACCGACATGGGTTAAGAGTGTACAGATTGGATGCCAGCATGGGCTCAGAGTGTGTAGACTGGATGCCGGTGTGGGCTCAGATTGTGTAGACTGGATGCCGGTGTGGGATCAGAGTATGAGGACTGGATGCCGCTGTGGGCTCAGAGTGTGTGGACTGGATGCCAGTGTGGGCTCAGAGTGTGTAGACTGGATGCCAGTATGTGGGCTCAGAGTGTGTAGATTGGACGCCTGTGTGGGCTCATAGTGTGTGGACTGGATGCCGGTGTGGGCTAAGAGTGTGCAGATTGGATGCCGGTGTGGGCTCAGGGTGTGTGGACTGGATGCCAGTGTGGGCTCAGAGTGTGTGGACTGGATGCCGGTGTGGGCTCAGAGTGTGTGGACTGGATGGCGGTATGTGGGTTCAGAGTGTGTGGACTGGATGCCGGTATGTGGGCTAATGAGTATGTAGACTGGATGCCGGTGTCAGGGTCTAAATCCCTTTTGCTGTCTGAACCACACAGGAGCAGAATGACGCTAGGTCCCAATACCCTTCTCAGAACCAACCCTGCTAGGTCTTTTAGTATTCCATTGCAGGTAAGTTCTAAGGGGGAAAAGGGGTTGGGGACAGAGAAGAGACTGCTCCAATATTCTGCCTGTTCAGCTACGTCTTCTTCTTCTTACTGGACTGCAACATTAACATGTAAAAAACCTTTATTTATTGTGCCTTTTAACTTACTGTTTTTTCTATGGTGTATAAATAACTTATCTTACCAGAATGTTTACTGAAGCTTACTTCTCTTCTACTTCTCATGTATTGTTTGCTAGGTTGTATGAGAAGTCTTCACTCAGATCTCTTTCCTTTTCGTTTCTCAGGTACAATCTGCACTTGATCCTGCTATTCCTTAATGTAAGAAAGATAAGGTAAGTATTTATTTCTGTATTCCTAATTTATGTATTATTTGGGTTTCTCTTTCTTTCTATTAACTCACTGTTAAGAGACTGGAGTGGGCCTTGAACTGGGGTTTCTGTAGTAGGATGACTGGTTTTCTCTCTTTAATTAGTTTTTTAAACAATGCTTCAGAACTTAGGTTAAATGTTAAAAGGAAGCGTTCCTTTTATTCAGGCCTTTGGTTTTAATGTTTGCTGGAAGTGCCATACGTGAGGAGAACATTACTGGAGTTCTTTAACACATGGCATGAGAAAGAAACATGCCGGGCCTTTGACCCTGACTTCACCTTTTAATTAATTCTCAGAAGAGTGAACAAGTTTCAGTCTAAGAAGACACTGCGTGTTGAAAGGTCACGCCTGCGTCTGACAGATTCTGGAACAGCTGAAAAAGACAGCTGATTCAAAAGCTTTTATTTAATCTTCTCAGCTAAGGAAAGCAATTACTGAAAAAAGTATTTCCAGTTTTCAAACGAAGGAAAATATATTCTGACTTGTTTCCTTTTTCTCTTTAAATAGAAATTTACCTCTGACACAATAACCTTTTCTCACAGAATGTTTTATATTAGCTACAAGTTTAACACTAACCTGATTAGTGAGGGAATGTAGTTCCGACGAAGCTAACCCGATTTTATCGCAACTACCCTAACTGACTTCCACGACGCTGGGAAAACAGGTGCTCTTCAAATTATTTCTTCAGTGAAGTGCACAGTGGAATGTTGAAGCACACTTCACCTGATGTCATGAAGCCTAAAAGACTAGACTGCTAACAGTGGTGTGCTGTCGCAGTATGTGCATGTTGGCAGCCATCTTGGAGTTCCATCGGTGCCAACAAGCACTCCAGCTTGAGGGATTATCTGACTTTTGGTAAGTTTGTAGGGGAAAATGGTAGCCAGCATACAGTTAGAAGGAGGAAACCTCCCGTGAGTCCTGACAGTACCCCCTCCCAACGGGGTTTCCTCCGGTCGTGGTTTGGCAGGGAATTTGGCATGAAAGGCTCTAATTAAGCGGGGGCATGGACATTAGTACTCTTTTCCCAGGAACGTTCATCAGGTCCATAACCTTGCCAATCAATGAGGTAGAAAATTTCATTGCGGATGAGTTTTGAATCCAAAATTCGTTTAACTTCGTACTCCGCCTCACCATTAACCATCAGAGGATCAGGAGGAAACCCTACGCAACCCGGTTGAATTGGTTTAAGGAGAGAAACATGAAATACTGGATGAATTTTGGTAGAACCAGGAAGAGATAGTTGATAAGTGACTGGATTTATGACCTTCTCAATTGGATAAGGACCCATAAAACGAGGCTGAAATTTACGGGGACCTTTGAGTCTGAGATTTTTTGTACTCAACCAGACTAAGTCTCCTACATGAAGCTCAGGTTCTTTTTACGTTTTCGGTCAGCGAAGTGTTTGTAACGATCCTTCGCGATCGACAAATTCTGGGTTACTGAGTGATGAATTTTAGTTAACTGTCGGGCAATATCTTGAACAGCAGGAACATTAATATCATCAAAATTAGCATGAGAATTGGGATGTCTGCCTGAGTTTATAAAGAAAGGGGAGTGGCCAGTGGATACATTTAGAGCATTATTGTGAGCATACTCCGCAGTCCATAAGTGGTCAGGCCAGTCACCCTCCTCATCTAACAAATAAAGTCTGAGGTGTTGTTCTAGGTCTTGGTTAATGCGTTCAGTCTGACCATCAGTTTCTGGGTGAAAACTGGTGGAATAACGATGGTCAATATTAAGGCCTTTGATGTAAGCCTTCCAAAATCGTGATAGGAACTGAGAGCCCCTGTCTGAAGCGAGGACCCTAGGAATCCCATGAAGGCGAATAACATGTTGATTGAAAAGTTGGGACAATTGTTTAGCAGTGGGTGTACCTTTGAAGGGTATATAATGTGCCATCTTACTAAAAGTGTCGACAACTACAAGAATGGTATCATACCCATGGGAAGAAGGTAGATCAACAATCAAATCTAAGGAGACTGTGTGCCAAGGATATGGGGGGTTGGCATGGGTTGTAGGAGACCTTTAGGAGCTTGTCTGTCCGATTTTCCCCGTGCACAAATTTCACAGCCTAACACATATTGACGGACGTCTCGGCACATGTATGGCCACCAGAAACGACGTTTGAGTAATTCTTCGGTTTTCACAACACCTTTGTGGCCAGCCAGAGGGTTGTCGTGACATTCCTGCATTGCCTTCAGCTGAAGCTCCTTGGTGGGTAAATACAGGGTGGTACCTAAATAGGGAGGCCATTGCGAATGAAACGTTGTGGATCTTCTGTGGCCCAGTTCTCCATTTCAAGGTCGGTCATCAAATTTCGAACGTGATGTTCAAAGGTTCTAAGGAGATAGTTCCAATGAATTTTCCATCAGGTATGATTTGCTGGTTTTCAATGACTGAAGTTTGATTTTCTGTGTCGAGTCTAGAGAGGACATCAGCCTTTCCATTCTTGGATCCGGGACGAAAAGTGATAACAAAATCAAAGTCCGCGAAGTAAAGAGACCAACGCAGCTGACGTGGTGTGAGAGTTCGAGCAGATCGCAAAAATTTTAGGTTGCGGTGGTCCGTAAACACCGTTACAGTGTGTTTTGCCCCCATTAAGTAATGCCTCCAATCTTTGAAGGCATCTTTGATTGCCAAGAGTTCTTTTTCTGTAATCGTATAGTTGCATTCCGCAGGAGTTGAGTTTGCGGGACCGATATGCCACCGGGTGTAACTGTCCCGTGTCCTTGTGCCTCTGAGAAAGTATTCCCCCGATGGCTAGGTCCGATGCGTCTGTCTCCAAATAAAAAGGCTCAGAGGGATCTGCATGAAGCAGCACCGGTGCTGTGGTGAAACTGTCCTTCATCAACTGAAAAGCTTCTTCTGCTTCTTCTGACCATTGGAGCGGAACTCCTTTCTTCAGAAGACGAGTCAGCGGAAGTATCTTATTGGAGAATCCATTAATGAATCGTCTGTAAAAATTAGAGAATCCGATAAAGCTTTGAACCTCTTTGATACTGGTAGGAGATTTCCAGTCTGTTATCGCCTTCACTTTTTGCTCATCCATTCGAACTCCTGCAGGTGATAACACAAAACCTAGGAATTCTACTGTATCTGTGTTGAAGAGGCATTTCTCCAATTTAACGTATAGAGAGTTCTCTCGTAGACGTTGTAAAACTGCTCTGACCTGGTTGTGATGTTCTTCAACCGTGTTGGAATAAATCAGGATGTCATCTATGTATACTATAGCGCATCGGTCAATGAATTCACTTAAAACATCATTGATAAAGTACTGGAAGGCCGCTGGTGCGTTACAGAGACCATATGGCATCACAAGATACTCATAAAGGCCAAATTTGGTCCTGAACGCAGTCTTCCACTCGTCGCCTTCCCGGAGTCTAATCAAGTGGTACGCTCCTCGTAGGTCTAGGCGAGTGTATATCTTTGCTTCCTTCACTTGATCAATTAGTACTGAAATGAGAGGCAATGGATAACGATTCTTCACAGTTATCCTGTTAATCGCTCTAAAGTCAATACAAGTCCTGAGATCTCCCCCTTTTTTCGGCACGAAAAAAGTGGGGAAGAGACAGGGGACTGCGGCGGTCGGATAAATCCGTTCTCCAGATTCTTAGCTAGGTATTCCTTCAAATGGATGTTTTCCTTCTCCGTTAATGCGTAAACTCTGCTGCATGGTAGATTAGCCCCTGGTTCTAGATCAATTTTGCAGTCATAGGGCCTGTGGGGGGGTAACGTCTCTGCCTTTTTCTCATCAAAGACGTCTGCAAAGTCTTGGTATTCATCTGGTATCATGGTAGTTTGGATCGCACATACCGAACCTCCACCTTCACACAATTGGGTGGCAGCGCAGATTACAGAAGAATGTGTCTGGTCGTCGAAACAATTTTTGGTGCAGTAGTCTGAATTTAATTGAATAGTTCGGGCTCCCAATCAATTAACGGGTTGTGTTCCGTTAGCCATGGTAGACCTAGAATCAGTTGAAATTGGGGGCGTCTATTAGAATTAAATTGCAAGGTCTCTTGGTGTCCTTCGACAGTAGTCATGTGTACCAATTCAGTATGACTGGTTATGGGCCCTGAAGTTAAATCCGTACCATCCACCGCTCTGACCTTCTCACTTTTCTCCTTCTTGATAGCTTGTAAACCGATCAGGCTAGCGAATTTGTGGTCGGAGAAATTACCTGTTGCCCCAGAATCTACCATGACGATGATTCCTGTCAAAACCACATCTCTAAACCTTAAGGTCACAGTCATAACCAAATGGGGAGAGGAGACTTGTAGTGTGTTTGCCAATTGGTGATTTGTTGGAGTCGTTTTTCCATTCGCATCCACAGGTCCAACTCCCCTTACCTGTGGTGCCTCTAGTTTTCCTTCTCCTTAGCAGGCAACTTTGGTCTTTTTAAGCAATTCTTGACAAAATGTCCACTTCTTCCACAATATAGGCACAGTTTGTTCAGCCTTCTCTTTTCTTTTTCTTCTTTAGAGAGTGGACCTCTGACTACACCGATTTGCATGGGTTCAATTCCCGAAGAACTCTCTACTGTCCGTGTGGATTCTGTTTTGACACGGTCAAAGCGAGGAACACTTGGTCTAAGCTCCTTCCGCCGTTCTCCTTTCCGCTCACTTTGCCGATAATCGATCTCTAAGGTTAAATCCACTAAGGCAGAGATGTCGGTGGGTCGATTAGGGATTTGAGATAGAGCGTCCTTCAATTCCTCTCGCAATCCTCTATAGAATACTGCTGCTCTTTTATCCTCGGGCCAGTTGGTCTCGACCACTAGTTTATTAAATTGGGCTAGGTAAGACACGAGTTCTCGGTTTCCTTGCTTTAATTCCAACAGTTCGTTGTCTGAAGCTTGAGATGCTGTTCTTCTATCAAAAATTCGGAGAAATTCCTTCTTGAAGTCATCTAAACTGTACAAAATTGGGTCATCCTTGGTTACTAGTGGCATGGACCATGAGGCGGCGTCCCCACTAAGGTAGGACAAGATAAACGCCACTCGGGATTGAGCATCGGGGAAGATCGTTGGACGGCACATAAAATGCAGAGAGCATTGGGTCAAAAAAATTTGCGCTTTCTGCGGGTCTCCATTAAATCGCTCTGGAGGGGCAAGAGGAATTACTGGGGATAATGAGTGGATTACTTGTGTGGGGGCAAAGGATGAAGTGCTGATGTTAGGACTCTGGGTTTCAAAGGATGCGGTGCTTGGCCTAGATCCCAAAGCTGGTGTTCCCGTTTTAAAGGTTATTATCTCCTGTCTTAGTATTTTATTTTCCTCTCTGACTGCCTCCAAGTCCCTTTGTATATTACTCAAAATCTCGCCCAAATTTTTTAAATCAAGTCCTTCTGCCATTCTGCTCAGGTGCTTGTACCAACGTGGTCACTTCACTCTGTCAGGGTCTAAATCCCTTTTGCTGTCTGAACCACACAGGAGCAGAATGACGCTAGGTCCCAATACCCTTCTCAGAACCAACCCTGCTAGGTCTTTTAGTATTCCATTGCAGGTAAGTTCTAAGGGGAAAAGGGGTTGGGGACAGAGAAGGGACTGCTCAATATTCTGCCTGTTCAGCTACGTCTTCTTCTTCTTACTGGACTGCAACATTAACATGTAAAAAACCTTTATTTATTGTGCCTTTTAACTTACTGTTTTTCTATGGTGTATAAATAACTTATCTTACCAGAATGTTTACTGAAGCTTACTTCTCTTCTACTTCTCATGTATTGTTTGCTAGGTTGTATGAGAAGTCTTCACTCAGATCTCTTTCCTTTTCGTTCTCAGGTACAATCTGCACTTGATCCTGCTATTCCTTAATGTAAGAAAGATAAGGTAAGTATTTATTTCTGTATTCCTAATTTATGTATTATTTGGGTTTCTCTTTCTTTCTATTAACTCACTGTTAAGAGACTGGAGTGGGCCTTGAACTGGGGTTTCTGTAGTAGGATGACTGGTTTTCTCTCTTTAATTAGTTTTTAAACAATGCTTCAGAACTTAGGTTAAATGTTAAAAGGAAGCGTTCCTTTTATTCAGGCCTTTGGTTTTAATGTTTGCTGGAAGTGCCATACGTGAGGAGAACATTACTGGAGTTCTTTAACACATGGCATGAGAAGAAACATGCCGGGCCTTTGACCCTGACTTCACCTTTTAATTAATTCTCAGAAGAGTGAACAAGTTTCAGTCTAAGAAGACACTGCGTGTTGAAAGGTCACGCCTGCGTCTGACAGATTCTGGAACAGCTGAAAAAGACAGCTGATTCAAAAAGCTTTTTATTTAATCTTCTCAGCTAAGGAAAGCAATTACTGAAAAAAGTATTTCCAGTTTTCAAACGAAGGAAAATATATTCTGACTTGTTTCCTTTTTTCTCTTTAAATAGAAATTTACCTCTGACACAATAACCTTTTCTCACAGAATGTTTTATATTAGCTACAAGTTTAACACTAACCTGATTAGTGAGGGAATGTAGTTCCGACGAAGCTAACCCCGATTTTATCGCAACTACCCTAACTGACTTCCACGACGCTGGGAAAACAGGTGCTCTTCAAATTATTTCTTCAGTGAAGTGCACAGTGGAATGTTGAAGCACACTTCACCTGATGTCATGAAGCCTAAAAGACTAGACTGCTAACAGTGGTGTGCTGTCGCAGTATGTGCATGTTGGCAGCCATCTTGGAGTTCCATCGGTGCCAACAAGCACTCCAGCTTGAGGGATTATCTGACTTTTGGTAAGTTTGTAGGGGGAAAATGGTAGCCAGCATACAGTTAGAAGGAGGAAACCTCCCGTGAGTCCTGACAGCCGGTTTTGGCGCAGAGTGTGTAGATTGGTTGCCGGTGTGGGCTCAGAGTATGCAGACTAGATGCCGTTGTGAGCTCAGAGTGCTCGGACTAGATGCCGGTGTGTGCTCAGAGTGCTCGGACTGGATGCCGGTGTGGGCTCAAATTGTGTAGACTGGATGCCGGTGTGGGCTCAGAGTATGTGGACTGGATGCCGGTGTGGGCTCAGAGTGTGTGGACTGGATGCCGGTGTGGGCTCAGAATGTGTAGACTGGATGCCAGTATGTGGGCTCATAGTGTGTAGATTGGACTCCTGTGTGGGCTCATAGTGTGCGGATTGGATGACGGTGTGGGCTTGGAGTGTGCGGATTGGGTGACGGTGTGGGCTCGGAATGTGCAGATTGGGTGACGGTGTGGGCTCGGAATGTGCAGATTGGGTGACGGTGTGGGCTCCGAATGTGCAGATTGGGTGACGGTGTGGGTTTGGAATGTGCAGACTGGATGCCGGTGTGGGCTCAGAATGTGCAGACTGTATGCCGGTATGGGCTCAAAGTGTGTGGACTGGATGTCAGTGTGGGCTAAGAGTGTGCAGATTGGATGCCGGCGTGGGCTCAGGGTGTGTAGACTGGATGCCGGTGTGGGCTCAGAGTGTGTGGACTGGATGCCGGTGTGGGCTCAGAGTGTGCAGATTGGACGCCGGTGTGGGCTCAGAGTGTGTAGATTGGACGCTGGCATGGGCTAAGAGTGTGCAGATTGTATGCCGTGTGGGCTCAGAGTGTGTAGACTGGATGCTGGTGTGGGCTCAGATTGTGTAGACTTTATGCCTGTATGTGGGCTCCGAGTGTGTAGATTGGACGCTGGTGTGGGCTCAGAGTGTACAGACTGGATAACGGCGTGGGCTCAGGGTAAATAGAGTGGATGTCGGTGTGGGCTCAGAGTGTGTGGACTGGATGCCAGTATGTGGGTTCAGAGTGTGTGGACTGGATGCCAGTGTGGGCTCAGAGTCTGTAGACTGGATGCCGGTGTGGGCTCAGAGTGTATAGACTGGATGCCGGTGTGTTCGCAGAGTGTGTGGACTGGATGCAGGTTTGGGTTCAGAGTATGTAGATTGGAAGGGTGAAGTAGGGTGGACCCGGCAGCTTTGCAGCCATCCACGTGGTCAGCAGATGTTCTCCCTTTGCTGAGGGTGTCTCTGTATTTTTGTCATTAACACTCAGATGACAGGGGCTTCCAGAGCCAAGAGTGTGGCTCTAAGGGAGAGAAGAAGTGGGAACACTAGGAGGACTCCCAGGAAGTGAGAAGGGCCTTGTGGAAGATTCGAAAAATAGTTATTGAAGGGAAGAATGTCGTTGAAAAATGGAGGCTCCACAAGAGAAGATTATGGGGCCTGATTCACAGAGTAGGTTGGAAAAGTAGGGACGGAGAACTCTGCCTGCACATACGAATAAGAAATAAAGAAACCTGTATGAACGTCCTCTGTGCTCCGGTCTGGTCTTCATCTTCTTGTCTTCTCTTCCAGTGCCGGACCTTCAACAACTCCCCTAACCAACCCTGGCGCTGCTCTCATGCTGCATGAGAGCAGCACCAGGATTGGAGGTAGCGGCTTCTATCGCCGCTCCCGAGGACACTGGAGCCCTGCACTTGCTCTAACCCAGCTAGCTTAAGACAGCTGGTTTAGAGCTTTCAAAGTGCGCATGTCTGGCTGGCCTCACAAGACGGACGGCCAAAGGTATATGCGCACTTTGAAAAGTGCTCAAGCAGCCCACCCACCTCCCTGCTGCTACCACGCAGCAAGCCCCGCTCTGCCCCATCCGGACACTCAGTTAAGGAATGGTAATAAATGAACTTTATTACCATTTTATTTTTCATCTCTGGGGTATTTTTGGGCATTTTGGTTACTGGGGCGACGGTCCTCCGCTCAAAAGGAGGAGTCGCAACTGGCTGGGGCAGTGGGACAGTAGGACACACGGGTCCTCCCAAGCAATTTCAGGACAGTGGGACTCGCCCTCCGGTGCTGACCACATCTGCTAGTGTATGCCCGCGACCGCGATACATGGCAGTATTGTATCAGAGGGTTGGCAGCGGTCTCGCTATTTCAGAACTGGCTTTCTTGGCCCCGTCCACAAGTTTTAGGGACTCTTGGGAGTTTCCCTGCATCTCATTGTGCATTCACAGCAGGTCACAGGGGAGAGATTGGAGGTCCTTGAAGCATGTGCATCACAAGGGTCTCCATCATCTCAGGACCATGGTGGACCTTGCTGATTCGAGGGGTTACCATCTCCATGGCGGTCCGAGGGTAGAGCGCGTATCTGGGCCATGGGACTGTTATGTCCCGTATAGAGGCCCTAATGTAGACCCGTTCATACATGCCCTAAAATGGAGGTATTCGTATTTGCCCTAATACGGTCATATTCGTACTTGCCCTATTATGGTCAAAGCCGCATATGCCCTATTACGGTCATAACTGTACATGCCCTATTATAGTCATGATTCCTTATATAGGCATGATCTTTCACCTACATTGGTCCTCACTAGTACACAACGTGCTCTGAGGGCTGAACGTTATCTATTCTGTGGTTTTGAATACAGCAGGGTTTTTCCCAAACACAGGCCCACACTGTACTCATCAATTATGCATGGCTCTCTAGGAATACACCACCTGCATAATATGTATGTACAAAGTTCACCCCTGACGTCTTCCTCAAGTCTAACATGGCCAATACAAACCATACGAAGCAACTAGAGTCTTCAGGGTATAAATACACCACATCTTACCCCGGTAAGACAGAGGGAACCGTGCTGACACACTGACCAGAGACGCTGAGGCTCCTGCATGCAGTCGCTCCAGCTGACAGCGGTCTGACACAGCCCTTGCGGGGTGTCCAACTCGAGACCAGGACGGGGTCCCACACTCTCTCTATTCAGGTATGGGGGTTTGACTAAATCCTAGATGGATTCTTGGCTCTTAGGCTTTTAGACCTACACACATATGCTAGGTACACTCAGGTACATCTAGTTAGGCATCGTAGGAGTACGCGCACTTTGCATAATGCTTTTTATATTCATGTATGTATTCATGACTATTGCACTATGGTAGAACTGTTCTATCCCTTTGCTTTTATCGTACTGCTGATAACATATCTCTGCTATTGTCTGCTGGTTTCCGCAGCACATATATTCTACACTAGAATAACAACTGTTAAATACTTATTGAAACGCCCAGACTGTTTATTCTGTGTAACTCTCTGAGACAAACCGAATAAGTAAGCACGAGTGACGGAGCGAAAAGTAGTATATTGTTTCCACGATTCTGAGGAATTTGGGTTGTCATGATCTAAGGTTGACAGAAACTAATCTCTCCCCGATAAGAGGAGATTCTAGTGGCACTGTGAGCTAGCTAATGCAAATCAGGCTAACATACGCGGTGGGGGTGCACAGAGCCAGTCTATCACCAAGCCCATGGTTTATGTTATCCAAACGCACAGGTCCTGCATGGGTACTATAGGAACTACACGACATGGCGCCCAATGTTGGTTTGGTACTTATTTAACAGTAGAATCTGAGTAGTTCAGTCGTGCTATTCTCAGAGAACCTACTCACAAAACCCCAGAGACGACTGGAGTGGGTGGGCACAAACTCCGCCACAGCTGAGTAGTGCGAAAATACTATTTATTGGCTGTTGGTTAATCAAGCTTGAAGGACCTTTAGTTCCTAAATTGTGCATAACACCTCATCTTAGTTCTCTTTGAACTTTTCTTCCCAAAAAAACATGCCTGGTTCAGGGGATGAGAGAACTGACCTGGGAGGAGAAGATCCTGAGAATGCAATACAGATTGCACCAAAATTCAGAAGGACAGTCACCCTAAGACTATTAGAAAATGGTGTACAAGCCAAGGGTGGCCTTGTTGTTTTCATGATTGAGGCACACGAATCAAACAAAACAGAGGTATTCTATTCATGGGTTACACTCCCAGCAGCAAATGCAACAACAAATACATTTCACTACTATATAGAAGGAGATGCACCACAGGAATATTGTCCGTTTGAGGACATAGAGATTCCACTCACTTACCAGGAACATCATTACTGGTTTAATGGCGCCCTACCCCACGTACGTCAAAGAGTAAGATTAGGCCCGCTCGGAGGAGACGGGGCCACATGGCCAATACTAGCGGCTTACACACCGCATCCTGACATTAACACAATGCCACAGCCAGACTTACTAGTACAACACACAGATTTAATTAAAATCTACAGAAACCTGACACAATTTGTCATGAGGACTTTAACAATCCAACCTGCACCAGCAGGTGCAGCAAACAGTACTCCGACTCAGGGTATAGGAAATAAAATTACTCCTCAAACATTACACGCAGTAATGGGCAAAATGCCCGCAAAACGCGAACAAATACCATTCTGGATAGCTCAGAAAATAACTCAGCTTGAGGCAGTATTCCCGAATACTACCACCTATGAAAAACACAGAATTCTAACAATCTGCTTGCCCATGGGGATCACACCACAAGTAGAGGACTGCACCTCTTGGGGTTCAGTCTTTGCTGCCATATATACCAGAACACATGGTATCCCGTCCTTAGCAGTAGTACCTGACGTATTGAGACAGATACAAAATGAGTACGGAGCAGAGCCTGCCCTTAACTTAGGGATGAAGTTACTAAATAACTTTGACCAGGTATCAGCCATAATACTAGCTAATATTAAAGGGGAGGCAGCTTCAGTGGGGATCCACCAACGCCTAGGGGGGTCAGTCCAGGGGATCATCAACACGAACTACCCAAAATAATTGAAACTGCATATGCAGAACTAGGCAGAGACAGTTTAGGTGGGAAAGCATTAAAACCACAACTAGTGGGCAGTCCTGAAAAGGACACTACAAAGCAGACGCCTACTTCTTCTAAAAAGAAGTGGGAAAATAAAAAACAACAAAAGTCTAAAGACAGCAGATCTCAATCCAGAGGTAGGTCTCCTCAACAGGAGCCCTCTGAAAGGAGGTATAACCTCAGGAATAGGGATAATATTAAAAACCTGACAGGTATCAGGATACTGATACTCGTTCCTCTCGTTCCTTTCAGGGTTCATCAAAAAACTCAGAGAGGGAAGGACGGTCAGAGGAGCGTACAAAGTCCAGAGACACGCAACGCGCTGCGGACTACGCACCTAAAAAAGAAGATAAACAAAAATCAAAACCTCAGTTCAAAGAGAAGAAGGTAGCAGGTCTCAAGATCAGACATGCCCAGAATTCTGAGGACACAGCTTCTGAATGGGTAATGGGCTCTGACGATGCTAGACAGCGCGGCAGAAGTAACGATAGCTCGCCAGAACCTGAAGGAATTTCTGGTGACAGCGGAGTTGAGTGAGTATATCACGGTGGAAACACCTGATACTCGGGCAAGTGTCCCACATAAGTTACATGAGATAACACTCCGGATGGAGGGGACAAGCCCAGAAAAAATTAAAGGTCTCTTTTGGAAAAATCTGTCATCTGGGTATGACATTCTATTAGCAGAACAAGACTGGCCGCCAGCATTCGTCATGGAGTGCCCTAGGGGAGAAACTGTAATTTTTCCAGTCTTTTCCGACCTCGTTCCCATACATTTAAAACATGCATATGCGCAGGAGTGGGCGGTTGCCCTAGCTCCAGCATTGTACAAAAATCATGTTGGTTGGGATGAGGATTCAACCCACCACGTGATCCCGTTAAAAGTTTCCCCAAATGCTCAAAGGAAATAGCCTATAAAGCAGGAAGCTAAAAAACGAGTCAGGGAGATTCTAGACCAACTAGAATACCAGGGGTGATAGAAAATTGCACTTCACCTATGAACAATCCTTTGACTAGCCCAAGGGTATAAAAACAGCCCCGGGGTATTTTCAGCAAGAGTAACGGAGTTACTCCAAAATTTGGATGAAGACGCATTGTCCTATGTGGATGATATTTATCTGACGGACGATGACTTACCGAGGCACTTGACCGGGGTGAGCACCATTATTATGGGATTCGCCTCTGAGGGCTATAAATTTAATTTCAAAAAATCAAAAATTGCCCACCTCAGTGTCCTATTTTTAGGATACGAGCTGTCAAGTGAAGGAAAAAACCTAGCAGCTAACTTTTTAGAAAAGTGTGCGCTGCTCCAATCTCCAAAATTGTTAAAGAATTTACAATCAATTCTGGGATTCCTAAATTTTGGTCGAACATACATTTTGGATTACGCAGAAAGAGTAAAACCTTTCTACGACTTAATAAAACCTGATTTTTCGGTCAGACAATGGACACAGGAACATACAAATATCCTGCGTTCCCTACAGGAAGACATGATAGCTTCTAAACAATTACAGACACGCGTAAACGTACGCAACTTAGTGATCCCAGTAATAGCGGGTCAATGCGGGTACACTTATTTGACTTTTAATGAAGGCGAAACAGTACCAATCGCTTACAAATCAAAACCTGTACACAAACGCAGAGATGCGTTTCACTTCAACAGAAAAAATCCTGACAGCAGTGCAGACCGCTGTAGCAAGGGAAAGAGCTCTGGCTCAGGGTAAACGCATATTTGTCGTGACCCCAGTACCAGCCTTAGAAGCTGTTACAAAGGCTAGCATTCTGTTGTAATGTACTAATTACTCAATGCACTCTCCCTACAGAGGTTCTCTGCCTTGCTGCTCAGCCTATGATGTGGTCATTTAGAATGTTCAGTGTGTTTGTATTGAGTGGAGAATCAGTTGGTGTGAAAGGGCTGAGCAGCGAGGAGGCTGCTCCTGGTGGGGCATAATATGGATCTTACCATCTTCCTGTAACCTGTAACTGAAGAAGTAACCTGATGAATAAATCTACTACCTTTCCTACAAGACTTGCCTGCACATCATTCTTCATTTTAACACTGGCGACGATCTGAAAGAACCTACATGAGCTACCTTGAATGGACTGGTACCTAAGAAACTGAAGAAGCGCATTTGGGAAAAGCAAGCTGGCAGTCCTGAAGCCCCACCAGTGACCAGAAGATCGGTCGGCCCCATCGTGGACGTGCCAGTTAATGATGGACTTGGGTCAGTGTTCCCCCATCATTTGTGTCTGGTCAGCCCTAACCTGGGCGTGCCAGTCCCTGCTATGACTTGGAGGGAGTGTCTGTGTCCTGCTGCCTTGGAGTTGCTCTTGACAAGCTCTGCTGTCTACCGTCGTTGGGACAAGCTGCTGATTTGCTGTGGCAGTAGCAACTGGTTCCTGGGATTTGGCAGCAGCGACGTGTGCAGGGAAAATTGGCACCCCTGTGAGGAATTACAATTGGTTTTTAACAGCTTGAGGCATCGATTGTGGGATTAGAGTGCGATCCCACCCCGCATGCAGTCACGCTCTGGCATGTGGAAGGTGAGCCCATCAATAAGTGAGTGCAGCGAGGAGGAGAGTGCCCAGGGGTGAATGGCCATAGGTGTGTCTATCGCACACCGCGAGGGGCATTGTAGGCGGCTAGCTGTCGACTGTTTCCTAGTGAGGAACTCCGTGTCGGGTGGGAGAAGACCCACTGTTCCCGTGTGCAGCCCTCGTGTGCAAGTGTGCACTCTGCTTATGCCCATATGCTTACAACCTGTGACTGTTTTTTTACTTTGGGTTTTATGCCCAATTCTACCGACATTATCTGCATCCAACTTTAGCAGTTTAACTGCTACAGTACGTTTGAAAATGGATAGCGCAAACATGCTTACCGTCATCACAGGCATCTCGCGCTGTTCCCTCAGTGACGTTCTTCATTGTTTCTGCTCTGTGTCTTCGGACGTTTTGGTGCACCAATGCACCGTGAGCCACTCTGCTGCGACGTCGTCAGCGTGCCGCCATCTTGTGGTTGGCGCCCGCTATTTCCTGTTCCCTGTGGTGGTTCCTGTTGGTCGAGTTGCCAACCACGCTTCTTGCCAATCGAGATGTTTTAATTGGTGAAGTTTGTTTCTGCAGTTGTGACCGGAGCGTCGTTGGATCTGCGAGGACTGTTTATCTCTGTCTCCTTGTCTCCGTTTTCTTACTCAAGGGACTCGTTGTTGTTTCATTTCCTCAATCAGGAAGGTACTGTTTTCTTACTTTCACATGTCCTCATGCAGACTTTAAAACAGTAACGCTCTTGCAGGTCGGAATGGTGAAGGAGCATTTTTATTATTATTTTTTCGGCCTGCATGGTGAGCGCACATGTGCCCCCAGTGGTAAAATCGTCGGCAGTGAACTTTGTGTACCAGCGCATTGGGTGGCGACAGAAACTTGCACCTTGTTAACAAGGACTCAGTGTGGTGAGGACTTCGGGTGAGAGATCGCTCACCGGAGTATAGACTTACTATTTGTTATGTTCATCGCTAAGCAGTTCTGCATTTGATGGGGTTGTTTCTGCAAGCTATTTGGGTTTCCCACTTAAATGCATTATGCTAATTTTAGTCCCCATGTCTTTTGGGTGGTGATTATCCTTATACTGTTTTGTGGGGTTGTGAGTGTCTTTTGATTGTTTTTTGGGGTAGGGAGTGCCCCAGTTATGTTCCACAGGGTGGGGTGTACCCTGTTACGTGAGGTTGTGGGGCGGTAAATGCCGAGTTGAGGTTTTTGGGGTGGTGAGTGCCCTAGTTCTATGGTCAAGGGTGGTGAGTACCCTGTTGTGTTGAGGTGTTGGGGTGGTGAGTGCCCCAGTTCTATGGTCAAGGGTGGTGAGTACCCTGTTGTGTTGAGGTTTTGGGGTGGTGAGTGCCCCAGTTTTGGGTTCATAGGTTAGTGCGTTCCTTGTTGCGCCTGAGTATTTTCTGAATTCCATGTTTTGGCCAGTATGTTTTGGGTTTAAGCATACCCATAGTATGTTGCGAGAGTGTCATGACTGTGTGCATCTGTGCTAGATTTTCTGAATTTCATGTTTTGGCCAGTATGTCTCGGGTTCAAGGATGCCCTGGATTGTCATGGGTTTACGGATACCCATAGTATGTTGCGAGAGTGTCATGGGTTTAAGGATACCCTGGATTTGCCTTGGGTTTAAATATACCCATAGAGTGTTTTGAGTGTGTTTCGGGTTTAAGGTTACCCTGGTTTTGCTTGGGGTTTAAGGTTACCCTGAATTTGGCTTTGGTTATAATTACCCTGTTTTGGTATGGGTAGTCTTATTCCTCTTCTTTGAGGTAGACCTATCCTGCCATTAGTATGTGCAGTTGAGGGTTGTAGATCCCTGTTCTGCCGCAGTCTTGTGCCTTAGTTTGTGGTGCAATGGGTACTCCGTGTGGTGTGGTGGTATAGTACCCGCAGTTTGCAGTGTGAGTTATGGTGGATAGCATCCACTGTTTTTAAGAATGTATCTCTTTATCTTGCATTCTTTGTTGTCTATGATCATTATCAGGGGGAAGGATGTGTTATAATGTTTTGTGGTTATGCATCCTCCTTTTCTGTCAAATGTGTGTTTTACTATCTCCATGCATTTTTAATGTATATGATCATTTTAAGGGGGGGTGATGTTTTATGCTTTTGTCGTTAATGCATCCTCCTTTGCTGACGTGTGTTTTACCATCTTCATACATTTTGATTGTTTTCGATCATTATAAGGGGGGAGATGTGTTGTAATGTACTAATTACTCAATGCACTCTCCCCACAGAGGTTCTCTGCCTTGCTGCTCAGCCTATGATGTGGTCATTTAGAATGTTCAGTGTGTTTGTATTGAGTGGAGAATCAGTTGGTGTGAAAGGGCTGAGCAGCGAGGAGGCTGCTCCTGGTGGGGCATAATATGGATCTTACCATCTTCCTGTAACCTGTAACTGAAGAAGTAACCTGATGAATAAATCTACTACCTTTCTTACAAGACTTGCCTGCGCATCATTCATCGTTTTAACACATTCCAAATGCGAAAGCCTTACATCCCAGATGGATACAATGGGCTAATTCTCTTACTGCAACGGATGTTGAATACAGATTTGATCCAAGTTCAAAAACACAAGCATTTCTGTAATACGAACAAGAATATCCTCTACCAAATGAAATTTTGCCTCTAGATCAGTATGAATACATTATTTACACTGACGGATCTGCTCAACCGGCCATAGGGAGTAAGCAAGCTTACAGCGCAGCGTGTGCGATTGTTAAAGGTCGCATGCACGATGGAAAGTTCCATCCAAGTTGCACTAAAACGCAATCTCTAGGAGACTGCACGGCTCAGTTGGCAGAGTTAAAGCACTTATACTGGCACAGGTGAATACGGAACACAAATTCCCCACACTGATTGTGTGTGATTCCTTTTACTGTGTACAGTCGTACAATGAATACTTACATCATTGGGAACAAAACGGGTTTAAAGACGCAAAAGGTGGCACAATTAAGCATAAAATGCTATGGGAACAGGTAGTGGAGTTGAGAAACGAACTACCAAGGGCTCAAGTGATACATACACTGAGTCATCAGCGTGATGGCGTTCACGTTGAAGGGAATTCATTGGCTGATGAGGCCGCAAAGGGGGCTGTACGCACAGCCGCCGTAGCTGCAATCACTCGTTCAAAAACGAGAATAGACGGCGAGATTATGGTAGCTGTCAATGCTTCACGCAAAGGCAGCACAGCAGTACCTAAAAAATTTCCACTCAAGTACTCCTACAAGTTAGATGCACAAAACATTCCATATGCTCAGATTCCTGGAGTGGGGGATAGAGTAATACCAAATATGGATCGTAGGCAAGGTTTAATTGTGGCAGCACACGAAGGGACAGGTTCTGTACATTCGGGACTTAGGGCGACTGTTTCTTTATTGAAGCAACGCTACTGGTGGCCTGTAATGAGGAGGCAGATAAGAGACTGTGTCTGGAACTGCAACATCTGCAAGCAGATGAAAGGGTCCACCACAACACGTCCGGTACAGATACCATTATTAGACAGCATCAGGTTGTCTGTCCGTGTGCGTCCAGCTCAGGTGTCCTCAAGGTTTGGCCTCAGCGCTCAGCTGACGCTCGAACTGTTATAAGAGATTTGCGAGTCTTTATCGGCACATACGCAGTTGGCACGTTACATTCTGACCGTGGCCCGGCGTTTAGCTCTCGGGCTTACAGAGAGGCCATGGAAGGAATGGGCGTAGCATTGCGGTACTCCTCTCCGTACCACCCTGAGGGAAATTCCGTTGTGGAGAGGAAAAACCGGGACTTAAAGCAATCTTTAACAGCTAGGGTATTAGGCAAGGGCGGTAGATGGGTCGATCACCTTTATGGGGTACAACGAGCAATAAACAATCAGCCAAGAAGCTCTCTAGGGGGTGTCACTCCTTACGAGGTCCTATTTGGGACAAGAATGTGGGTACCTGATCTTGATTGTGAAGGCACAGTGGCGGATGAAAAACCATTTGATATCCATGATCGTTTGGCTGTTTTACAGGATCTAAACAAATCCAGAACACAACAAAGTAACGTGCTCCAGAAACAGACCGCCACTGAGGAAGTCAAGGCAGTAACGG
The DNA here is from genome assembly GCA_963921515.1 of Calotriton arnoldi. Taxonomy (NCBI): domain Eukaryota; kingdom Metazoa; phylum Chordata; class Amphibia; order Caudata; family Salamandridae; genus Calotriton; species Calotriton arnoldi. The sequence goes on from CAWUFW010007718.1 coordinate 774,517, forward strand.
CAAGACCTGTCTGGATCCCAAAAATCGGAGATCTGGTCAGAGAAAAGATTGCAGACAAGAAAGAATTTGGGCCATCCTACAGGAAGCCTATACCGGTCCTAGCAATCCAAGGCACAAGAATTGTACATCTGCCGCCTCTTGCCGGAAAAAAGGAGAAAAGATTTGTCTCAATCGACTTAATCAAACCACACTATGTGGCCGATACTAAACAGTAGGCCACGTGGGCTCCACAGTAGCAGATGCCCTCCTCTCACTACAATCCAAGAAGTTCAAACAGAAAGACTCATCACGTTTGAAGAGCCACCTGTACGGAATGAAGGACTAAGCAACAATGCTATGGAACTCGTTCCACTTCAACAAGAAGAAAATCAACTTAACACCCAAGTTGCAATAAGACTAACTACAGACGTCTACGTCAACATTCCTCGTCAAGAGCAAAATCCGATTTCAACAAATCCCGATGCAATTCCAACAATTGATCGAACTGCTTCTGGCTATTTCATGAACTTTGATACGTTTTCACTGGATCCAAGCGAGACGGAAATGACGCCAGCCAAAAATCACACAAACAGAAACTCACTGACTTTTTGAACTTTTTTAGAAAGACTTACCTGGTGTCACCTTGGATTGAACTATGGTATATCACTGGGATTTTATTTTTATTTTCTGGCTAGGGTTAATTTTAACTTTTAGTATGCTTATTAATGGACGATACCTCCAGCAGAGCTCTACAGCCCAAAGAGTCAATTTGATTTTAAAACCACACCAGTCTTCACATCGTGAACCAAGAGACTTGTCTTCAGTGAACATCACAGCAGTTCCTATACTGGACGGTATAGTATGGGACAAGATTGATTATGATATATTCGGTCCGACTGAACTCTTAAAGCTTAAACATGTATTTAAAATTTCTTTAAATGATATCATTACCACCAGTACATTTTCTGATGATTGGGACACTGAAACTGTAAATGCTATGATGTCTGATTTAGAAAAAATGGCAGCATTTCCGAACAACGAAATGTTAGAAGGTACTTCAGACTATGATACATTGTACTGTTACCAACATTATGGTCATCATTTCTTACACAAATCTATAACACCTAGAAATGTATTTGAATATCACCAGTGGGAACACTGCCCAACACCTCCAAAAGGTAGTTCGCAAACTTTTGCACAGAAATTCACATACTTTTCAGGGTTTAATACATCTGACCCGAAGTCATTTTATTACAAAGTGGCAAAAACATCAGCACAGAAAATTATGTTGACTAACACCAAACAACTTTACTCTGCTTCCTTTATGGCCCAGTTGTCCACACAGGGTTTCGACCTATGGAAGGACACTATAGATTTAAAATCAATCTGGGGTTCTAGGGACTGGCAGGTTCAGGGAACAGAAGCGCTTTTTAGAGCATGCCTCATTCCACAGCAGCTGATATTTCTAAATGACACTGTGCAACAGACATCCTGTCTTGGACTAGCCAAGAACAAGGAACTGAACTCACCCGGGTTTCCTACACCATCACAGATGGGTGGGGGGCAGAATTCAACTACACAATGAGTAGGATTAGATGACATTCTCCAGTACAACAAATCAGATCCTGATTGGACGAAATGGCTGATTTGGCCCACATTGACACAAACACCTGTCAACAGAGATTTATGAATACAACCGAAGGGTTTAGTATCCATAGGCCAGATACACACTATGTACAAAGACAACACCCAGGGGTAGTGACATCGTACAGTGTTGGGAAGTTGTGCCTTGATTGGCTAAAAACCTCAACACTCACAGAAGTAAAACATCACTTAACCTTACTCACACCTGATGTGGACCTTAGGGATTTCTTGTCAGGCCCAAGGAAAACACGTCAGAAACGTTTCATATATGCCGGCATTTATGCCTATTATAATGAAAACTGGAAAATATCCCAACAAGAGGCCGCAGAAGAATACGGAAATAGACCGTATTAACTTAGAAAAGGCATTAGCTGAAGTGGATAATGGGTTAACAACTTTGACCTCCAGGATTTACTCCTTAGGCAACATTGTGTCTTCGGCAATCGACATATTAGAGCAAGATCTGGCCTTGTTACAACACAGGCAATCTCAGCTACGTTCTATTATGATGCTAAGCTGGACGCTACAATCTTTGCGCGCAGGCTATGTGCCCTGGTGTTTTATAAACACCACGTCTCTGTTTTCAGAATACAATCTGACTGATAAACAGAAAGAAATGGCACAAAGGGGAGCCAAATATACAATGCTGCGTATTGAGAAACTGGAAAGGTTACCATTCACTGTAGCCGAATCACCATCAACTGAATGGCTAATTTATGGCCAAATCACTCTGCCGGTCACTACGTTTCAGTTTCAATATTGCCTTGAGCAAAGGCAGGCAGGCAAATATGAAAAGATGGGTAAGGGTTACATTAGGGAAACTTGGGAGTTACCATATAGATACCTATGCCGGAATGGGGATCGAGAAATATTTCTGAGCGGTGCTAACTGCAAGAACGCTCTAAGCGGTTCTCTCATGTGTCAGGATATTTCACTACACGGAGCCTGTAGCGGTTCAGTAGCGAACCTATCGTGTCACATGACAGGGACCCCAGCGGCCATGATCACACCGGTTTTCCAGCTGCTCTCGAATGGGAGTTACTTGATGCTAAATGATCAAGGTTGCTGTGGGATGCTTCCGGGCGTCGCCTATCTGGTCACTGTTAACTCCAGGGTTACTTGCTGTATTGTTTCCGCCACTGAACACAGTCAGGGAGGCGCCGCTATGGCCTTCACTGAACATTTCTTTCATACAATTTGATACTCTAAGCAGACTGCAAGCCATGCGTTTACAGCAGCCCGTGCCCTTAACCTCTGCTCGAGAAACCTTTGAACTTCAAGTTGCAAGGACCTCGACTGAGATACAGGCGCTTATACGTACAAACTGCCCCTTTCATTTTGTAGAAATGGTGGGACGTATCTTTAATATGTCTGATACGAGCGGTATTATACACCTATTTAAGACCATAGGGTCAGGACTGTTAAGCACCTTTCAGACAGTCCTCGGAGTAATCCCAAATTTTATACACTCCGTATTGGGAAGCGTATTTGGAGGACTCCCGCTTATCCTATTGCTGATTGCTGGGGTCCTATTCATAATACTACTGCTACGAAATGGACGGCCCAATTCCCGAGGGAATGGCGAACATACTCCTGGAGCGGAAATACCGTGAACGCATGGTACAACTTCTGGGCATTTCTTGCCTGCGAGAACTCAATGCCTCCTGGTTTCTATCCTTTCGACCAGTCTGGGTAGACTGCATCTTACCTGTTCTTCGATGCCTATTTTGCGGAGAAGAATGCACGTTGGATCTTTGTCTAACATTTCCATCAGATGCGCCTCCGGACACGGATGCAATGCTGGACCCCATAAAGGCCCATGCTCTGCGTTGTCCCCAGCGGCTTCCAATTCTGATGAACGCGTTCCTGGAGAATCCACAGGTGCCGTTTGCGCCTGCTGGGTTTGACTCCTCCACAGGCACCCAGGTAACAACTGCCGCACAAGCTGCCACAGCATCGACTGTTGGCAGTGCTACATTCCATCTATGTGCGATTGACGTTCTCTGTGAGGCGTTGGATTTGTCGTCTGCAGTAGCTCACACAGATAATGTTGTGCTTCCCAGCCAGGACACTTAATCTCGAATTGGCTGATCGCGTCCTGGGAAAGAATTCGGCTTATTCGGCTTCTCCACTCGTTTTCATAATAAGCGAGCAAATTTAGAACATTTCCTAAATTGACACTTTCGCTTGAGAAAAGCATGGCCTTCTTCCGCTTTGAGTGAAGCAACTTATATAGAGAAACAAAATATACATTTCTTTTTTAGTGGCAATTGGAAATAGCTGAATTGTAACATTTTTTTGAAGTTTTTTTAACAATTTTAAGACCATGTTTTACTTGCTTTTAAAATGTTTTTAAATTGTCCAGTTTTTAAGTATGGTCATTGTCATCCTGTTCGGAAGAGGAGTGGGTGTTATGTCCCGTATGGAGGCCCTAATGTAGACCTGTTCATACATTCCCTAAAATGGATGTATTCGTATTTGCCCTAATACGGTCATATTCGTACTTGCCCTATTATGGTCAAAGCCGCATATGCCCTATTACGGTCATAACTGTACATGACCTATTATAGTCATGATTCCTTATATAGGCATGATCTTTCACCTACATTGGTCCTCACTAGTACACAACGTGCTCTGAGGGCTGAACGTTATCTATTCTGTGGTTTTGTATACAGCAGGGTTTTTCCCAAACACAGGCCCACACTGTACTCATCAATTATGCATGGCTCTCTAGGAATACACCACGTGCATAATATGTATGTACAAAGTTCACCCCTGACGTCTTCCTGAAGTCTAACATGGCCAATACGAACCATACGAAGCAACTAGAGTCTTCAGGGTATAAATACACCACATCTTACCCCGGTAAGACAGAGGGAACCGTGCTGACACACTGACCAGAGACGCTGAGGCTCCTGCATGCAGTCGCTCCAGCTGACAGCAGTCTCACACAGCCCTGGCGGGGTGTCCAACTCGAGACCAGGACGGGGTCCCACACTCTCTCTATTCAGGTTTGGGGGTTCGACTAAATCCTAGAAGGATTCTTGGCTCTTAGGCTTTTAGACCTACACATTTGCTAGGTACACTCAGGTACATCTAGTTAGGCATCGTAGGAGTACGCGCACTTTTCATAATGCTTTTTATATTCATGTATGTATTGATGATTATTGCAATATGGTAGAACTGTTCTATCCCTTTGCTTTTATCGTACTGCTGATAATATATCTCTGCTATTGTCTGCTGGTTTCCACAGCACATATATTCTACACTAGAATAACAACTGTTCAATAAATACTTATTGAAACGCCCAGACTGTGTATTCTGTGTAACTCTCTGAGACAAACCGAATAAGTAAGCACGAGTGACTGAGCGAAAAGTAGTATATTGTTTCCACGATTCTGAGGAGTTTGGGTTGTCATGATTTAAGGTTGCCAGGAACTAATCTCTCCCCGATAAGAGGAGATTCTAGTGGCACTGTGAGCTAGCTAATGCAAACCAGGCTAACATATGCGGTGGGGGTGCTCAGAGTCAGTCTACCACCAAGCCCACAGCTTATGTTACACAAACGCGCAGGTCCTGCATGGGTACTATAGGAACTACACGACAGGACTGCCACGTGGCTGTGGCCTGTGTGCCCCCATGGGGATGTAACCTCTTGGATTACCCTTGTCCTGTGCTTGAGTAACCCCTGGTATTACAGCCCCCAGCACCAGCAGGCACATCCCAGCAGCCCAGCACATTTGTACTGAGATCTTCCTCCCTTGCTCCATGCTACTGTGTTCCTCACGGATTTGTTTCAAGCACTCTTCAAGCACAAAATCTACTTTTGTGTTATTTTGTGAAAAAGTAACCATCCTGCTTCCTGTTTCTAAGCACAGGAGAGCTTAGATGGAGGCACACATGATGTGAGAGCTGGGCTCAGGACACTTCTTTGGAGCCTGACGCCTAATTAGGGGCTGAGGAGCCATGGACTGCCTCCAGTAATTAGATGTTATTTTCTTCCTTTAATCTTTACCTCTCTCAGAATCGCACTGACAATCCTGTTGTTTATTTGTAGATAAAAAGGTTTCCTTGATAAACATAAGAACAAAAGCAGAATTGTTATGTCTGAACTATTGCTACGAGAAGGCTGTCTGGGCAGTGGAGTCAGCAGCGCTCTGCAGACACACAGTAGGCAAAATAAACCCGTGCAAACAAGCTGGTTCCCCCTCTTACTTCTCTCTGACTGCTCATGTGATTCTCTGCAGATTAAAGCTCTCCACACCTTGAACCTGCTCTGCTCGGAGACTTCTCCCTGGGAGCAGAGATCTGAGCGGCCTGTGAAATTAAAATTCCAGCGGCAAAGGTTGCATATGCAACACACTGTGAACTTCATGAAACTGCAAAGTTTCTCACCACATCACACCCCAAAGGGCAGATTTACTATAATATATGTGAAGGGGGTGAGAGCAGCGCAGAGACCTATTTACTAAAACAAACCCTGCGCTGGCACACAGACAGACTACTCACTCCTTTGACACAAGTAGGGTTTGTAGGGAACTATACTCTACCAGTACAAAATCCTATAGTAAGACAATGTCTTAAACATTTCACACATTGGCTGTGTGCTGTGCAGTGCTGCATATATGCAATTTGTGAACTATTTGGAGAAATACATTTATTTATCCATCTTTGCGCCTGCATCAGGGAGGAGTTATATTTTGCTGGAAAGCCTGGTATGACAATTTTAGTAGTTATATCTTGCATCAAAAAACATGGGGGCATGCGCTGGAAAGGGGCCAAGTACCACCCACGTAACACCTCAAAACACTATGGGGCTTATTTATGAGAGGCCTGTGTCACTTTTGCACCATGTAAAGTGGTACATGCGTGATGCAGGGCTCTCATAAAGACTTATGAGAGGCCTGTGTCACTTTTGCAGCATGTAAAGTGGTACATGCGTGATGCAGGGCTCTCATAAAGATTTATGAGAGGCCTGCGTCACTTTTGCACCATGTAAAGTGGTACATGCGTGATGCAGGGCTCTCATAAAGATTTATGAGAGGCCTGTGTCACTTTTGCACCATGTAAAGTGGTACATGCGTGACGCAGGGCTCTCATAAAGACTTATGAGAGGCCTGCGTCACTTTTGCACCATGTAAAGTGGTACATGCGTGATGCAGGGCTCTCATAAAGATTTATGAAGCCACGCAAAGCCATCCTTCGTGGCTTTGCGTGACCTCATAAATCATGAGTAAGACGACTCAGCGCACATTGCTGCGTTGCCTTACTCTGCACTTGGTAGGCGTTGCAGTGGGGTTTCCCATGCAGCACCCATGGAATTTGACATTACCCCAGACTTTCAAAATGATGTAAACCTGGGGAAACGCCAAATCCGTATGCCACCGAGGTGAGGCGTAACAAAGAGAAATATGTTTCTTTCTCCTTGTTTCTTCTTCTTTTCATGTGTGCTGCATATAGAGGAGGAAAACGCCTCTGAGGATTGTTTTTGTGTAGGAGGATACGCCTTCCTACACAAAAACAATCCTGCATCCTACAGAGGCACCCTTGCACCATGCTGCAAGGGTGCCTGCATTGGCGCTAGGCAGCCAAAATGGTGCCAGTGCAGGGAGGAAGGACAGGAATGCCCCGTATCGCTTAAATACGGTGCCTTCCTGTTCTTTCACTTTGGCATAAGGCAGTGCAGGAAGGTGCCTTGCTGTGCTGCCCTATGCTAAAAACCCATTAATAAGCCCCTATTTGCGCTAGAAAATGGACATTTTTCCAGCACAGAAAAATTATGCACTAGAAAGTACACAACCTTCCAAGACTTTGCTCTGCTTTGTGTCACATCGCGTGACTCTGTACTGGCACCACACCTTGATAAATCAGCCCCAAATTATTTTTACTTGACAATCTTCCTTCACAAAGGTATTTTTTGCAGGAGAACTGTCCACAAAATGCAGGTGTTGCATGCATTTTTCTTTTTAAAAATAAAACATTGACAGACTTTGTAGAGCTGCCACATTAATGCACAGACAGCTTTACTGTAACCAATATTTGAATATTGCCGGGAAGCGGTTGTATGATGTTACAACGCATGCTTTTACCCCGCATGCCGTTGCAACCCAATTTTTTACCCCTATTTGCTGTCGGGGGTGCGCTGGAGTTTGGAATAGTATAATTTTGCTATTCCAGCTCCAGTCTGTGCAACAGTAGGGAAGGTGTTGGAGTTAAATCCAACACCTTATATCCCCTACAGCAAGCCATTTTCGTTGTAATGGCATGCGGGGTAAAAGCATGCGTTGTAATGCATGCGTTGTAACGGTTGTTTCCCCTGGGAAGCCCGCATTCTCACTTCCTTTCAGCTCCGCCCTTCCTCTGCTGCACGTCCTGGCCCGCCTCCTCCCTGGTCACTGCTTCCTCTTGCCTCATCCTCTCCTGGTCATTGTTCCTACTCAGGAGTAAGTCTCACTTTCCCCTCTTCCCCACTCATTTCCTGACCATGCACACTGGCGGGGGGGGAGGGGCTCTGCTCAGGTATATTTCAGAGCACTAGATCTGCTATCAACAACTAAGGATCCCTTGTATGTAAATACTGAATACAGCTTGCTTCTACTGCCAGGTGCCTGGTGATAACTGTGTGATGGTGACGTCCTCCCAAACATACAGGAGTTGCACTCGGAGCCTTGATAATGACAGTCATCATAGGTCAGCATTGGCATATTTCTTTAGGACACAGAAAACAAGCGCACATGTTTAGATTAGTGAAAGTGGATAGGTAAATTCATGTTGTATCTTTCCACTGTCAAAGATGTTCATGGAAATCTGTTCTGTTCATAATACTCTGATACGGAGGTGGTCCTGGTGGACGCCTGTAGCACCTCTAGTATCTGCCCAAAGCACTGTGGCCTGATTATAGGAAAGGCTAGTGTATGATTAGAGGGGTCACTAGTTACAGCCTAGTGTTCAGACACCTACTACAGCAAGGACTTGTGCCCAACTCCCAGGACTTCTAGCAATCGCGTAAGGTACCGAGGCTGGCTAAATGAAGAGCTTGTGTCTGACTCCAGGTACGTAGTAGTGGCCTAAGGTACCGAAACTTGCAACAGAAAGGGCTTGTGTCTGACTCCTGGTACGTAGTAATGGCCTAAGGTACCAAAGCTTGCTACAGAAAGAGCTTGTGTCTGACTCCAGGTACGTAGTAGTGGCATAAGGTACCGAAACTTGCAACAGAAAGGGCTTGTGTCTGACTCCTGGTACGTCTAATAGTGGCCTAAGGTACCCAAGCTTGCTACAGAAAGAGCTTGTGTCTGACTCCTGGTACGTCTAATAGTGGCCTATGGTACCGAAGCTTGCTACACAAGGAGCTTGTGTCTGACTCCTGGTACGTCTAATAGTGGCCTAAGGTACCGAAGCTTGCTACACAAAGAGCTTGTGTCTGACTCCTGGTACGTCTAATAGTGGCCTAAGGTACCGAAGCTTGCTACACAAAGAGCTTGTGTCTGACTCCTGGTACGTCTAATAGTGGCCTAAGGTACCCAAGCTTGCAACAGAAAGAGCTTGTGCCTGACTCCAGGTACGTCTAATAGTGGCCTAAGGTACCCAAGCTTGCTACACAAAGAGCTTGTGCCTGACTCCAGGTACGTCTAATAGTGGCCTAAGGTACTGAAGCCTGCTACACAAAGAGCTTGTGTCTAACTCCTGGTACGTCTAATAGTGGCCTAAGGTACCGAAGCTTGCTACACAAAGAGCTTGTGCCTGACTCCAGGTACGTCTAATAGTGGCCTAAGGTACCGAAGCTTGCTACAGAAAGAGCTTGTGTCTGACTCCTGGTACGTCTAATAGTGGCCTAAGGTACCCAAGCTTGCTACACAAAGAGCTTGTGCCTGACTCCAGGTACATATAATAGTGGCCTAAGGTACAGAAGCTTGCTACAGAAAGAGCTTGTGTCTGACTCCTGGTACGTCTAATAGTGGCCTAAGGTACCGAAGCCTGCTATACAAAGAGCTTGTGTCTGACTCCTGGTACGTCTAATAGTGGCCTAAGGTACCCAAGCTTGCTACACAAAGAGCTTGTGCCTGACTCCAGGTACGTCTAATAGTGGCCTAAGGTACCGAAGCCTGCTACACAAAGAGCTTGTGTCTGACTCCTGGTACGTCTAATAGTGGCCTAAGGTACCGAAGCTTGCTACAGAAAGAGCTTGTGTCTGACTCCTGGTACGTCTAATAGTGGTCTAAGGTACCGAAGCCTGCTACACAAAGAGCTTGTGTCTGACTCCTGGTACGTCTAATAGTGGCCTAAGGTACCCAAGCTTGCTACAGAAAGAGCTTGTGTCTGACTCCTGGTACGTCTAATAGTGGCCTAAGGTACTGAAGCTTGCTACACAAAGAGCTTGTGTCTGACTCCAGGTACGTCTAATAGTGGCCTAAGGTACCCAAGCTTGCAACAGAAAGAGCTTGTGTCTGACTCCTGGTACGTCTAATAGTGGCCTAAGGTACCAAAGCTTGCTACAGAAAGAGCTTGTGTCTGACTCCTGGTACGTCTAATAGTGGCCTAAGGTACCGAAGCCTGCTACACAAAGAGCTTGTGTCTGACTCCTGGTACGTCTAATAAGGGCCTACGGTACTGAAGCTTGCTACACAAAGAGCTTGTGCCTGACTCAAGGTATGTCTAATAATGGCCTAAGGTACCCAAACATGCTACAGAAAGAGCTTGTGTCTGACTCCTGGTACATCTAATAGTGGCCTAAGGTACCAAAGCCTGCTACAGAAAGAGCTTGTGTCTGACTCCTGGTACGTCTAATAGTGGCCTAAGGTACCGAAGCCTGCTATACAAAGAGCTTGTGTCTGACTCCTGGTACGTCTAATAGTGGCCTAAGGTACCCAAGCTTGCTACACAAAGAGCTTGTGCCTGACTCCAGGTACGTCTAATAGTGGCCTAAGGTACCGAAGCCTGCTACACAAAGAGCTTGTGTCTGACTCCTGGTACGTCTAATAGTGGCCTAAGGTACCGAAGCTTGCTACAGAAAGAGCTTGTGTCTGACTCCTGGTACGTCTAATAGTGGTCTAAGGTACCGAAGCCTGCTACACAAAGAGCTTGTGTCTGACTCCTGGTACGTCTAATAGTGGCCTAAGGTACCCAAGCTTGCTACAGAAAGAGCTTGTGTCTGACTCCTGGTACGTCTAATAGTGGCCTAAGGTACTGAAGCTTGCTACACAAAGAGCTTGTGTCTGACTCCAGGTACGTCTAATAGTGGCCTAAGGTACCCAAGCTTGCTACAGAAAGAGCTTGTGTCTGACTCCTGGTACGTCTAATAGTGGCCTAAGTTACCCAAGCTTGCAACAGAAAGAGCTAGTGTCTGACTCCTGGTACGTCTAATAGTGGCCTAAGGTACCAAAGCTTGCTACAGAAAGAGCTTGTGTCTGACTCCTGGTACGTCTAATAGTGGCCTAAGGTACCGAAGCCTGCTACACAAAGAGCTTGTGTCTGACTCCTGGTACGTCTAATAAGGGCCTACGGTACTGAAGCTTGCTACACAAAGAGCTTGTGCCTGACTCAAGGTATGTCTAATAATGGCCTAAGGTACCCAAACATGCTACAGAAAGAGCTTGTGTCTGACTCCTGGTACATCTAATAGTGGCCTAAGGTACCAAAGCCTGCTACAGAAAGAGCTTGTGTCTGACTCCAGGTACGTCTAATAGTGGCCTAAGGTAACCAAGCTTGCTACAGAAAGAGCTTATGTCTGACTCCTGGTACGTCTAATAGTGGCCTAAGGTACCGAAGCTTGCTACAGAAAGAGCTTGTGTCTGACTCAGGTACGTCTAATAGTGGCCTAAGGTACCCAAGCTTGCTACAGAAAGAGCTTGTGTCTGACTCCTGGTACGTCTAATAGTGGCCTAAGGTACCGAAGCTTGCTACACAAAGAGCTTGTGTCTGACTCCTGGTACGTCTAATAGTGGCCTAAGGTACCCAAGCTTGCTACAGAAAGAGCTTGTGTCTGACTCCTGGTACGTCTAATAGTGGCCTAAGGTACCGAAGCCTGCTACACAAAGAGCTTGTGTCTGACTCCTGGTACGTCTAATAGTTGCCTAAGGTACCGAAGCTTGCTACAGAAAGAGCTTGTGTCTGACTCCTGGTACGTCTAATAGTGGCCTAAGGTACCGAAGCTTGCTACAGAAAGAGCTTGTGTCTGACTCCAGGTACGTCTAATAGTGGCCTAAGGTACCGAAGCTTGCTACAGAAAGAGCTTGTGTCTGACTCCTGGTACGTCTAATAGTGGCCTAAGGTACCGAAGCTTGCTACACAAAGAGCTTGTGCCTGACTCCTGGTACGTCTAATAGTGGCCTAAGGTACCGACGCTTGCTAAAGAAAGAGCTTGTGCCTGACTCCAGGTACGTCTAATAGGGGCCTAAGGTACCAAAGCTTGCTACACAAAGAGCTTGTGTCTGACTCCTGGTACGTCTAATAGTCTCCCACCGCACACTAGTCGCCAGACTACACGACGCAGACATACAAGGAACAGCCCTGGACTGGATCCGATCATTCCTCACCGGAAGAAGCCAAAGGATCAGACTCCCACCCTTCTTCTCCGACCCCACGAAAATCACCTGCGGAGTCCCACAGGGTTCATCACTGAGCCCCACCCTCTTCAACATCTACATGGCCCCCTTTGCAGCCATCGTCCGACAACACGGCCTCAACATCGTATCCTACGCCGACGACACCCAGCTCATCCTCTCCCTCACCAAAGACCCCACCACTGTCAAACTCAACTTCCAGAAAGGAATGCAAGACTGGATGACCAACAGCTGCCTGAAGCTCAACGCCGAGAAGACAGAATGTCCTCGGTACCACCCCTTCTGCATGGGACAGCACCTGGTGGCCGACCGCCCTCGGAAGCCCACCTACCCCCTCAGGCCACGCCAAGAACCTCGGCATCGTACTCGACTCATCGCTCACCATGAACCGACAGGTCAACGCCGTCACCTCCAGCTGCTTCAACACCCTCCGCATCCTCCGCAAGACCTTCAAGTGGATCCCCCCTGAGTCAAGGAAGACAGTCACCCACGCACTCATCACCAGCAGACTGGACTATGGAAACGCACTCTACGCCGGCATCAACAAGTCCCTACTCCGCAAACTCCAGACAATACAGAACACCGCCGCCAGACTCGTCCTCGGCATCCCCCGACACGAACACATCAGCCAACACTGGCTCCCCGTGGAGAAAAGAGTCACTTTCAAAATCCTCACTCACGCCTACAAATGCCTACACAACAACGGACCCAAATACCTCAACGACAGAATCAACTTCCACGTACCCAACAGAAACCTCCGATCTTCCAACCTCGCACTGGCCGAAACCCCGCGCATCCACAGAGCCAGAGCAGGCGGAAGATCCTTCTCTCACATTGCAGCCAAGACCTGGAACAAGCTAACGGCAGACATCAGACGCGCCCCCTCCCTGAACACCTTCAGGAAGACCCTCAAGACCTGGCTCTTTCGCTAAACAGATCTGCGGACGCCCCCCTCAGCACCTTGAGACCCTCACGGGTGAGTAGCGCGCTTACAATTCCCTGATTGATTGATTGATTGATTGATTGAATCAGTTTACCAAAAGAGAGAAACGAGCTACTAGAACAAAGAAAGCTAATAGCCAGTTTGAACAATATCCAATGTGTAGTTCTGTTGCTTGTTGTAAAGTTGCCAAGACTACCACTGTCCTACAATCTTCACAAGATATAATCAAATCTAAGATTCTGGATTTACAACAAGAGAATAAACTTTTTCAGGCCCTGTTAAAAAACTATAACCTGGACTTGAAGTGGGAATCTAAAACCCCTGTACAAGACTTTTTTCTGCATCTATGTTAGCCTCCTTACGAATGAACAATTTAACCTTGCGCTCTCTTTTGTGTTCCTCTTAGAGCTGGTCCAGTGATTGTGTGAATAATACTGTGGCTGATCACCCAGATTCCACTCAGAATAGCCATGGTACCTTGTCTCAAAGTGCAGTTAATGAAAATATTTGTTTGACTTCTGAATTTTCTAACTCCTCTGAGTTCTAAATTACATGTAGGCGATACATCTGAGATGTGTCCCACCACTTTTCAAGAATCCCAAATGTCTGGAAAAACACAAGACATCTCTTTGCTTTCTTTTCCTGGTAGTGAGGTCAGTTCTACCTCAAGGATGACCCATAGACAGACCATTGACATACAGACAAAACCGGAACCAGTGTCCCTCATAATCTCTGCTGTGACAATACCCTGCGACTCAGACCACACTCTTGATCTAACTGCTGTGACTGAAGCCAACCTCCTGACTGAGAAGGAACAAAATCCTGACCCCTTGTTTGCACACCACATACTGAAAAGTCAGGAAATATCTGCACTCTAAATGCTTTTCCCTGGGGTGCTATGGAACAGATGTGTGGGGGTACACCTCTCCGGCAAGCCTTTAAAAAACGGAGAAAACATTTTTACACAGGCTTTTGGCAACACCTAAAAGTACGTCCAGCCTTATTGTCCACCTGGAGGCTGGACTTCCTTTCTTAGAGGATCTAGTCCAGTTAGCAGCCCTTCATGTTTGGCTTAAGATCTGGCATTCAAGACACACTAGCTTCTCTCGCTCTGTTATAGAAGATTGTCTGAGGCAAGATGGAGCTATTTTAATCCCTTGGCTTGTTCATGTTAAAAGGGCTCTCACTGATACAGGCATTTCCTATCCCTCCCTCCCCCAACAAAATCGACAATACATCCAAGTCTATGGTGAAAATCATTTATTGTCAATTTGAAAACCAAGTCAGATCTGACAAAAAACAACGATTGAGGACTGTACTATCTGGGCTTAGAGCAGGAGGCAGGAATGGATGCTATTTAACATGGGTCACAAATAAAGAACTCAGAATTTATCGAACTCGTTTCAGGCTCAGCACCCTGCGTTTTATGGTAGCTTACCCTTATCACGGCACATGGTTTCGTTCCTTGTCCCCTTGTCCCTGTGATAGCATCTCCAAGCAATCAAGGCACATGGTTTCATTCCTTGTCCCTTGTCCCTGTGATAGCATCTCCAAGCAATCAAGGCACATGGTTTCATTCCTTGTCCCCTTGTCCCTGTGATAGCATCTCCAAGCAATCAAGGCACATGGTTTCATTCCTTGTCCCTTGTCCCTGTGATAGCATCTCCAAGCAATCAAGGCACATGGTTTCATTCCTTGTCCCCTTGTCCCTGTGATAGCATCTCCAAGCAATCAAGGCACATGGTTTCATTCCTTGTCCCTTGTCCCTGTGATAGCATCTCCAAGCAATCAAGGCACATGGTTTCATTCCTTGTCCCCTTGTCCCTGTGATAGCATCTCCAAGCAATCAAGGCACATGGTTTCATTCCTTGTCCCCTTGTCCCTGTGATAGCATCTCCAAGCAATCAAGGCACAGTTTATGTTTTTATGATTACCCTAGACATCAATATTTATTACCATTTTTATGCACCCTTGCGTTTAAATCTTATAAAGATTGTTTGCATTTTCTTCAACTTTCAGCTAACGAACATTGTTGCCTTGCTGTAATTACCTTTGTTTCTCAAGTTCTTCAACTCAGAAAAAGAACGAAGGATGGATGTCTTTTTTAACTAATCATGATATTTCATTGTTGTTGTTATGCTTTGTATTTATGTTGTTAATATTGTTTTATGTATTTTATACTGTGCAGTTTTATTTTTGTTCAGTATAATCGCTACATTTTACCTGTGATGTAATATCTTTTATGGCTTTTTAGCCAAATAAAGATTTTTGACTGACTGTACTCTATGCTCGGATGAATTTGCACTACCTTGTAATGCAGAGAAAATTGAGAAAATCTCCCATGACCAAGTAATTTAAGACCTATTTCCTCTGACTAAGAGATGTGAACTGCCAAATGGTTAAGGAAGTCTGGTCATCAGAGACTCTAAGATAAGCACTATTCCTAGACATCCCGAAGAAAGAGCTTCAATGTGTTTTAATGTGCCAATGAACTGTGAAGATTTCACTACTGACAACACAGAATCTATGGTTTATGAGCTACCACCCTTCCCAGAACTTAAAGTCTGTCAACCTTGTGCCTCTCCACCTTCACCTAGCTTTCTTGCAGAGTCTTCAGAGTCCTCATCCAGCCTGCCACCTCCAGAACCAGAGTCCTCAGCCGGCCTGCCTCCTTCAGCGCCTGAGTCCTCAGCCGGCCTGCCTCCTTCAGCGCCTGAGTCCTCAGCCGGCCTGCCTCCTTCAGCGCCTGAGTCCTCATCCAGCCTGCCGCCTCCACAGCCTGAGTCCTCATCCAGCCTGCCTCCACGCCCTGAGTCCTCATCCAGCCTGCCTCCACAGCCTGAGTCCTCATCCAGCCTGCCTCCACAGCCTGAGTCCTCATCCAGCCTGCCGCCTCAGAACCAGAGTCCTCAGCTGGCCTGCCTCCTTCAGAGCCTGTGTCCTCAGCCGGCCTGCCTCCTTCAGCACCTGAGTCCTCATCCAGCCTGCCGCCTCCAGAACCAGAGTCCTCAGCTGGCCTGCCACCTCCAGAACCAGAGTCCTCAGCCGGCCTGCCTCCTTCAGCGCCAGAGTCCTCAGCCGGCCTGCCTGCCTTCGGAGCCAGAGTCCTCAGCCGGCCTGCCTCCTTCAGCGCCAGAGTCCTCAGCTGGCCTGCCGCCTCCGGAGCCAGAGTCCTCACCTGGCCTGCCTCCTTCAGAGCCAGAGTCCTCAGCCGGCCTGCCTCCTTCAGCGCCAGAGTCCTCAGCCGACCTGCCTGCCTTCAGAGCCAGAGTCCTCAGCCGGCCTGCCTGCCTTCAGAGCCAGAGTCCTTAGCCGGCCTGCCTGCCTTCAGAGCCAGAGTCCTCAGCCAGCCTGCCTGCCTTCAGAGCCAGAGTCCTCAGCTGGCCTGCCTGCCTTCGGAGCCAGAGTCCTCAGCCGGCCTGCCTGCCTTGGGAGCGAGAGTCCTCAGCCGGCCTGCCTGCCTTCGGAGCCAGAGTCTTCAGCCGGCCTGCCTCCTTCAGCACCAGAGTCCTCAGCCGGCCTGCCTCCTTCAGCGCCAGAGTCCTCAGCCGGCCTGCCTGCCTGCCTTCGGAGCCAGAGTCCTCAGCCGGCCTGCCTGCCTTCGGAGCCAGAGTACTCAGCCGGCCTGCCTGCCTTCGGAGCCAGAGTCCTCAGCCGGCCTGCCTCCTTCAGCGCCAGAGTCCTCCGCTGCCTGCCTGCCTTCGGAGCCAGAGTCCTCAGCCGGCCTGCCTGCCTTCGGAGCCAGAGTCCTCAGCCGGCCTGCGTGCTTTCGGAGCCAGAGTCCTCAGCCGGCCTGCCTGCCTTCGGAGTCCAAACCTCTGGCCTGTCTGCCTTTGGGGCCAGAGCCTCCAGCTTGCCTGCCTTCAGACACCACGCTTCTAGCTTGCCAGCCTTCTCACCCTGAGCATCTAGCTTGCCTGCTTTCTGACCCTGTGCTTCCAGTTTGCCAGCCTTCAGAGGTCTCAGCACGCATACTTTCAGAGACTGAACCTCCGGCCTCAGA
This sequence comes from Calotriton arnoldi, assembly GCA_963921515.1. Taxonomy (NCBI): domain Eukaryota; kingdom Metazoa; phylum Chordata; class Amphibia; order Caudata; family Salamandridae; genus Calotriton; species Calotriton arnoldi. The sequence goes on from CAWUFW010007718.1 coordinate 791,645, forward strand.
GACAAAACTCTCAGCACGTAAGCTTCCAGGGCCTGGGTCTCCTGTATATATGCTTCGAGAGTCTCCTGAATGTGAGTCCTATGTATGTTTCCTCCAGGGCCAGAGCTTCAAATCTGCTTCCTGTTACCTCCTTTGTCTTGCATTAGCTTGCCTTTGAACTCTGTGCCTCCTGCCAATCATTTATCTGCTTTTGACCCTGCAGTCAATCTACATTCCTTTTCAGAGTGCTACTCTAGCAAAGACAACAAGATGATGGACGGAGGGCTACTCCAGCCTGCCATCATCTGCACTTCAAGCACCTTTGATTCAGGTATCTAAGCCCCCGTTACTGGATTTGGACTCTTCAGGTTCTGCCTTCAATACTGCTGTTAATTCACGGCCCATTATCCTACCCTCCAGAACAGCACATTTTTCCCGCCGTCTTCTGGTATCTTTCACTACAACTCTGTTGGAAATGAACTTATTTCATAGGAGCAAAAACTTTAAATCTAGTTCCAGATCCCGGGGGGTGGTCGATGGAGTGGGTGTACTGTAAGGACTCGCTCCTTGTGCTCTCGTGCCCACCACCAGGGGGCTGAATTGTGGAACTCTCCATGTTCTAATAAGCTTCCGGACCTTCCCCTGCTTGCAGATACTGACTTCCAGCCATTTGGACGCTATTTGGAAATTGCCATCCATTCCCAATCCATGCCGGGTTTTATGGAAGCCAGTCTGCTCATGCCTGAATCTCCATTACCTAGAATCCCCTGCTCACTGCTTCGTCTCCCCACCCTCAGGCCAAGGATGCCTGGAGTAATTCAGCTCACCAGTGACTGGCTGTTGTTAGCTTGTTCGCCCTTGATGCATGTGATTACTGGGAGCTCTTTTAAGACCCAGCTCCCTTCAGTCCAGCATTGGTCATTGTACCTGTGTTCCGGTGAGGCCAACCCTGGTTTCCTGAGCCTTTGCTATCCTTGTTTCCACAGTTCCTGAGCTATAGTTTTTCCTTGTCCCTGTGCTTTGGCTATTCCTTGTTCCTTGAACTAGCACTGCTTCCAGTGCTACCTTTATTCCTTGATTCTGAGCTGTAGCTATTCCTTGCACTAGCACTGCTTCCAGTGCTACCTTGATTCCTTGATTCTGAGCTGTAGCTATTTCCTTGTTCCTTGTACTAGCACTGCTTCCAGTGCTACCTTTATTCCTTGATTCTGAGCTGTAGGTAGCTTTTCCTTGTACTAGCACTGCTTCCAGTGCTACCTTTATTCCTTGATTCTGAGCTGTAGGTAGCTTTTCCTTGTACTAGCACTGCTTCCAGTGCTACCTTTATTCCTTGATTCTGAGCTGTAGGTAGCTTTTCGTTGTACTAGCACTGCTTCCAATGCAACCTTTATTCCTTGATTCTGAGCTGTAGCTATTCCTTGTTCCTTGAACTAGCACTGCTTCCAGTGCTACCTTTATTCCTTGATTCTGACCCGTAGGTAGCTTTTCCTTGTACTAGCACTGCTTCCAGTGCTACCTTTATTCCTTGATTCTGAGCTGTAGGTAGCTTTTCCTTGTACTAGCACTGCTTCCAGTGCTACCTTTATTCCTTGATTCTGAGCTGTAGGTAGCTTTTCCTTGTACTAGCACTGCTTCCAGTGCTACCTTTATTCCTTGATTCTGAGCTGTAGCTATTCCTTGTTCCTTGAACTAGCACTGCTTCCAGTGCTACCTTTATTCCTTGATTCTGAGCTGTAGCTATTCCTTGTACTAGCACTGCTTCCAGTGCTACCTTTATTCCTTGATTCTGAGCTGTAGCTATTCCTTGTACTAGCACTGCTTCCAGTGCTACCTTGATTCCTTGATTCTGAGCTGTAGCTATTCCTTGCACTAGCACTGCTTCCAGTGCTACCTTGATTCCTTGATTCTGAGCTGTAGCTATTCCTTGTTCCCTGAACTAGCACTGCTTCCAGTGCTACCTTTATTCCTTGATTCTGAGCTGTAGGTAGCTTTTCGTTGTACTAGCACAGCTTCCAATGCTACCTTTATTCCTTGATTCTGAGCTGTAGCTATTCCTTGTTCCTTGAACTAGCACTGCTTCCAGTGCTACCTTTATTCCTTGATTCTGAGCTGTAGCTATTCCTTGTACTAGCACTGCTTCCAGTGCTACCTTTATTCCTTGATTCTGAGCTCTGGCTATTCCTTGTTCTTTGAACTAGCGCTGCTTCCAATGCTACCTTTATTCCTTGATTCTGAGCTGTAGCTATTCCTTGTTCCTTGAACTAGCACTGCTTCCAGTGCTACCTTGATTCCTTGATTCTGACCCGTAGGTAGCTTTTCCTTGTACTAGCACTGCTTCCAGTGCTACCTTTATTCCTTGATTCTGAGCTGTGGGTAGCTTTTCCTTGTAGTAGCGCTGCTTCCAGTGCTACCTTTATTCCTTGATTCTGAGCTGTAGGTAGCTTTTCCTTGTACTAGCACTGCTTCCAATGCTACCTTTATTCCTTGATTCTGAGCTGTAGCTATTCCTTGTTCCTTGAACTAGCACTGCTTCCAGTGCTACCTTGATTCCTTGATTCTGAGCTGTAGCTATTTCCTTATTCCTTTTACTAGCACTGCTTCCAGTGCTACCTTTATTCCTTGATTCTGAGCTGTAGGTAGCTTTTCCTTGTACTAGCGCTGCTTCCAGTGCTACCTTTATTCCTTGATTCTGAGCTGTAGGTAGCTTTTCCTTGTACTACTTCCAATGCTACCTTTATTCCTTCATTCGGAGCTGTAGCTATTCCTTGTTCCTTGAACTAGCACTGCTTCCAGTGCTACCTTTATTCCTTAATTCTGAGCTGTAGCTATTCCTTGTTTCTTGAACTAGCACTGCTTCCAGTGCTACCTTTATTCCTTGATTCTGAGCTGTAGCTATTCCTTGTACTAGCACTGCTTCCAGTGCTACCTTTATTCCTTGATTCTGAGCTTTAGCTATTCCTTGTACTAGCAGTGCTTCCAGTGCTACCTTTATTCCTTGATTCTGAGCTGTAGCTTTTCCTTGTACCAGCACTGCTTCCAATGCTACCTTTATTCCTTGATTCTGAGCTGTAGGTAGCTTTTCCTTGTACTAGCGCTGCTTCCAGTGCTACCTTTATTCCTTGATTCTGAGCTGTAGGTAGCTTTTCCTTGTACTGGCGCTGCTTCCAGTGCTACCTTTATTCCTTGATTCTGAGCTGTAGGTAGCTTTTCCTTGTACTAGCGCTGCTTCCAGTGCTACCTTTATTCCTTGATTCTGAGCTGTAGGTAGCTTTTCCTTGTACTAGCGCTGCTTCCAGTGCTACCTTTATTCCTTGATTCTGAGCTGTAGGTAGCTTTTCCTTGTACTAGCACTGCTTCCAGTGCTACCTTTATTCCTTGATTCTGAGCTGTAGCTATTCCTTGTTCCTTGAACTAGCACTGCTTCCAGTGCTACCTTTATTCCTTGATTCTGAGCTGTAGCTATTCCTTGTACTAGCACTGCTTCCAGTGCTACCTTTATTCCTTGATTCTGAGCTGTAGCTATTCCTTGTACTAGCACTGCTTCCAGTGCTACCTTGATTCCTTGATTCTGAGCTGTAGCTATTCCTTGCACTAGCACTGCTTCCAGTGCTACCTCGATTCCTTGATTCTGAGCTGTAGCTATTCCTTGTTCCCTGAACTAGCACTGCTTCCAGTGCTACCTTTATTCCTTGATTCTGAGCTGTAGGTAGCTTTTCGTTGTACTAGCACAGCTTCCAATGCTACCTTTATTCCTTGATTCTGAGCTGTAGCTATTCCTTGTTCCTTGAACTAGCACTGCTTCCAGTGCTACCTTTATTCCTTGATTCTGAGCTGTAGCTATTCCTTGTACTAGCACTGCTTCCAGTGCTACCTTTATTCCTTGATTCTGAGCTCTGGCTATTCCTTGTTCTTTGAACTAGCGCTGCTTCCAATGCTACCTTTATTCCTTTATTCTGAGCTGTAGCTATTCCTTGTTCCTTGAACTAGCACTGCTTCCAGTGCTACCTTGATTCCTTGATTCTGACCCGTAGGTAGCTTTTCCTTGTACTAGCACTGCTTCCAGTGCTACCTTTATTCCTTGATTCTGAGCTGTAGGTAGCTTTTCCTTGTACTAGCGCTGCTTCCAGTGCTACCTTTATTCCTTGATTCTGAGCTGTAGGTAGCTTTTCCTTGTACTAGCGCTGCTTCCAGTGCTACCTTTATTCCTTGATTCTGAGCTGTAGGTAGCTTTTCGTTGTACTAGCACTGCTTCCAATGCTACCTTTATTCCTTGATTCTGAGCTGTAGCTATTCCTTGTTCCTTGAACTAGCACTGCTTCCAGTGCTACCTTGATTCCTTGATTCTGAGCTGTAGCTATTTCCTTGTTCCTTTTACTAGCACTGCTTCCAGTGCTACCTTTATTCCTTGATTCTGAGCTGTAGGTAGCTTTTCCTTGTACTAGCGCTGCTTCCAGTGCTACCTTTATTCCTTGATTCTGAGCTGTAGGTAGCTTTTCCTTGTACTACTTCCAATGCTACCTTTATTCCTTCGTTCGGAGCTGTAGCTATTCCTTGTTTCTTGAACTAGCACTGCTTCCAGTGCTACCTTTATTCCTTGATTCTGAGCTGTAGCTATTCCTTGTACTAGCACTGCTTCCAGTGCTACCTTTATTCCTTGATTCTGAGCTTTAGCTATTCCTTGTACCAGCACTGCTTCCAATGCTACCTTTATTCCTTGATTCTGAGCTGTAGGTAGCTTTTCCTTGTACTAGCGCTGCTTCCAGTGCTACCTTTATTCCTTGATTCTGAGCTGTAGGTAGCTTTTCCTTGTACTAGCGCTGCTTCCAGTGCTACCTTTATTCCTTGATTCTGAGCTGTAGGTAGCTTTTCCTTGTACTAGCGCTGCTTCCAGTGCTACCTTTATTCTTTGATTCTGAGCTGTAGGTAGCTTTTCCTTGTACTAGCGCTGCTTCCAGTGCTACCTTTATTCCTTGATTCTGAGCTGTAGGTAGCTTTTCCTTGTACTACTTCCAATGCTACCTTTATTCCTTCGTTCGGAGCTGTAGCTATTCCTTGTTCCTTGAACTAGCACTGCTTCCAGTGCTACCTTTATTCCTTAATTCTGAGCTGTAGCTATTCCTTGTTTCTTGAACTAGCACTGCTTCCAGTGCTACCTTTATTCCTTGATTCTGAGCTGTAGCTATTCCTTGCACTAGCACTGCTTCCAGTGCTACCTTGATTCCTTGATTCTGAGCTGTAGCTATTCCTTGCACTAGCACTGCTTCCAGTGCTACCTTGATTCCTTGATTCTGAGCTGTAGCTATTTCCTTGTTTCTTGAACTAGCATTGCGTGCAGTGTTACCTTGTTTCCTTGATTCCTGAACCAGCACTATTCCGGTGAATCCTTGTAGCCTTTCTCCTTCTCTATTTACCTTTTCCCAGACCCTGCTTTTCTTCTCATTACTTTTGTTCCAGTTCCTAGTTGTTGGAAAGTGGATTATTGGTAGGGGCAGATGTAGGTCTGCCACTGGCAATAAGGCCACTAACACATGATAGGACTCAGCATAGGTCTTAGAAAATTATTCCCATGCTCAATCCTTTGTAGCTTGGCTGCGAGCAGGCAGGCTTAACTTCAAAGACAGGCATGTAAAGCATTTAAAAACACCAATTCAGTAAATAATTAAGACACAATGCATAATAAAAATCCAACACCAATTTATAAAAATAAGACATATTTTTATCTTTAAAATAACACCAAAATGACAAAAATCCAATGTAGGGAACCGGAGATATGAATTTTTAAAGATTTATCACTTTATAGCACTTAGAAACATATAGCACCATATTGGGATATCTGGTCGCGATAGACCGGCTCAAAGTCAAAGTTTCAGGACGACCGCGATGGAGCCCTGAGCGGCTACCCCTCGCGGTAGGTCCCGGTCACAGTTTTTACCTTCGGACTTAGAAACTTTTCTGGAGCTTTTTCTCGCGGGGTCCCTCGATGCTCTTCACCAGGCCGGATTCGGTGAGGGGTCGCCGGCCTCGGATTTCTTCTACTCCCGGTCAAATTCTGGAAGTCGGAACTACGGAGCTTTCAGCGGGACGAACCTGGATGGCTTGGCCGGCTCGCGGTTGAAGGCAGGCGGCTTGGCTGGCCAGGTTGAGTCGGTCCCCCTATGGAGCTTTTTTTCAAAGTTGCTCCAAAGTTCTCCAAACTTCTGGAACTTCTTCCAGAAGTTCCCCAAAGGGTCCCAAAGTGTCTCAAACTCACTCCAAGGGTCTGGAAGCTCCAAGATGGTCCTTGAAAGTTGAGGACTTCAGTTCCCACAATCCACTTGGACAAAACCCTAACAAATCCACTGGTAGTTCTCCAGGTTGAGGATCCTTGGTGGTGATGTTCCAGGTGAGCTCTGTTAACCTGTAGCTTGCAGAGAGTCCACTCTTTAGTTCTTTTTCAGCAAGGTAGTCCACAGGGCTGTAGTTTCAGCTAGTGCAGTCTTCAGAGGGCAGGGCTTAGAATTTGCACCCCAACTTCTCAGCATGGCAACGTCTTGCTTTCTTAAGTTTCAAGCAGCAGATCTGAGAGACTCTGCCCCTCTCAGATACTTATTCCAAGTTCTCTGGGTCAAGCAGGAGGTCACTCCTGACCAATGGGAGCAGGGCACCTCCCCAAGGATATGACCACATCCTGTAGAGTGTGGCATTACTTTGTCCCAGAGTGCGTCAAATCTTCCAAATTCATAATGGCTGATTTTCCAGCAGGGAGATAAGAGCTGGCTAAACACACCCCTAGGATGGCTACTTCCCATAGACTCTCCCCCTTGCATCTGCTAATTCTTTCCTTAATCCTAGCTCTGGCTTTGGGTCAAGAGAGTAGAGTTGTAAATGACACTGAGGCCTTCCCCTTCCCTTTGAAGACCATAGTTTACGACTCCTCCCCCGGCTCTGGCATTCCTGTGTAGCAGCACACTGCCCTCCCAGCAGAGCTGGTTAACCCCAGGGGCTCTTTATCACCTCTTCAAGGCAGCCTGGCTCTTCCACTTAACTCTGACCAATCAGGACAGACCACTGGAAGGCTGAATCTGGATTTACAAACAAGAAAGTCTTCTAACTTCTTGTCTGTACATTTTGGAGAAATTCAACAATATGATATTGTCGGATTCATCACTACCATTCTGGGAAGTCTTTGAATGGAAGTTCTATCATTCTCCTATCAGGAGTTATTAGTTAATAACGTCTTGCCATGATAACCTATGTGGCATGGGATTTGCAATGGGAAAAATGACTTGGGCCATTTTTCCAGCACTAGGGCTTATAAAAACATATTTTATAAGTACTTCGCTTATATCTACAGGACCCCCACCCCATGATACAACTAGGGGAGACTTTAGGGGCTCTGAATCTGTGGAAATATTGCAGATCTTCCCTCCACAGTGCTCCTAGCATCAAAGTCGAGTTTGGGCAGCACTTTATCACAATGTGGGGAGCGAAATGTGAAATTTCACTTAACCCAGGGCATATAAAACTAATTTTAGAAGGGTCCACCTTATAAATACCTGCCCCCCCCCCCCCACCCCTGGGACACCTAGGGGAGACCCTGGGGGTTCCTAATATGCCAAAACATTGTAGGTTATCCATTTTTAAGTGCCCCAAATACCAAAGTCGAGTTTGGGCAGAATTTACTTTTTAAAAGCAGTCCTGCCACCCAGGGCTGCTTTTAAACTGACCTCAGGCTTCAGCAGTGCACACATGCAAGTGCAGAAAAAGCTGCTGGCCTCTAAACCGCCATGCCCTATTTATACTAGGGACTGATAGGTAGTTTCAATCCCCCTGCCCTATTATGTACTAGGGTCTTATAGGGTAGGTCATGCCAATCACAGGGGTACCCCAACCCATAGTGTACCCTAGTGTATGTAGGTGTTTTCACTGTATTCTAACTGTGTCTCTTTCAGCATAGCACTGGCCCTGGGCCTGGTTAGGCAGAGCCCAGGGTCAGTCAGAGTCAGTTACCACCAGTACCATTCAGCAGAACGTTGGGGGGTGCCCAGGGCACAGGATGACTTTGCAACATAGCCCCTCCCCCCAAACGAAAGGTGATGGGTTACTAACCCACACCCTGGTAGTCCTCATCAGCTAAGTGGAAAAACCTGGAAAGTCCATCCGCATTTGCATGGGCAACCCCAGGTCTGTGTTCCACTGTAAAGTCCATTCCCTGTAGGGAAATGGACCACCTTAACAGCTTGGGATTCTCCCCTCTCATCTGCATGAGCCATCTGAGAGGCCTGTGGTCAGTTTGAACACAAAGTGAGTCCCAAACAAATATGGTCTCAACTTTTTCAGGGACCAGACCACAGCAAAAGCCTCTCTCTCAATGGCACTCCACCTCTGCTCTCTAGGAAGAAGTCTCCTGCTAATAAGGGCAACTGGCTGATCAAGGCCCTCTTCATTTAGCTGTGACAACACTGCCCCAATCCCTTGCTCTGAAGCATCTGTCTGAACCACAAATTCCTTTGTGTAGTCAGGGGCCAGTAGCACTGGTGCTGAACACATAGCAGCTTTCAGTGTGTCAAAAGCCTTCTGACACTCTGGGGTCCAATCCACCTTTTTGGGCCTCTTCTAAGAAGTGAGTTCTGTTAGGGGCCCCACAATGGTCCCATAATTTTGAACAAACCTTCTATAATACCCTGTCAGTCCAAGGAATGTCCTGACCTGAGTCTGGGTAACAGGAGCTGTCCAATCCAAAATAGTTTGGATTTTAGCTTGGAGAGGTTGTACATGGCCACCACCTACCAGGTGGCCCAGGTACACCACAGAACTCTGCCCTATTTGGCACTTACTTGCCTTAATAGTCAGGCCTGCTTGCTGCATGGCCTGAAGCACTTCCCTTAGGTGGCTTCAGTGATCCCCCAGGTAGAACTGTATACAGCTATATCATCCAGGTAAGCTGCACTGAACTGTTCCAACCCAGACAAGACCCTGTTCACCAACCTTTGGAAGGTGGCAGGTGCATTCTTTAATCCAAAGGGCATTACCTTGAACTGATAATGTCCCTCTGGTGTGGAGAATGCTGACCTCTCCTTTGCTCCATCAGTGAGGGCAATCTGCCAGTAACCTGAAGTCAAATCAAAAGTACTCAGGTACGTAGCAGCCCCTAACCTGTCAATGAGCTCATCAGCTCTAGGTATAGGGTGAGCGTCAGTCTTTGTGACTGCATTCAATCCTCTGTAGTCCACACAGAACCTTAACTCCTTGGGTCCCCCCTGAGGATTAGGTTTAGGTACCAGCACCACTGGACTGGCCCATGGACTCTCAGACCGTTCAATTACCCCCAATTCCAGCATCTTAGCAACCTCAGCTTAAATGCTGGCTCTGACATGGTCAGACAACCTGTACAGTTTATTTTTGACAGGTAGGCTGTCACCAGTGTCAATGTGGTGCACACACCACTCAGTGATGCCTGGGGTCAAAGAGAACAGGCCAGCAAACTCCTCCAGCACTTGCTTACAGTCTCTGTGCTGCTGGTCTGTCAACTTGGGAGAGAGTACCACTCCCTCCACTGACCCATCTTGCACATTAGTGGAGAGGAGGTCGGGCACTAGCTCAGTTTCCTCCTCCACTCCCTCATCAGTGACCAGTAACATGGTCATGTCTGCCCTGTCATGGTGGGGTTTCAATCTATTCACATGCAGGACCCTATGAGGGTTCCTGGGGGTGCCAAGGTCAACCAAATAGGTAACCTCACCCTTCTTTTCCAAAATTGGATAGGGCCCACTCCACTTGTCATGGAGGGCCCTGGGAGCCACAGGCTCCAACACCCACACCAATTGTCCTGGAGTATACTCAGGCATAGTAGCCTTTTGATCATACCAGTGCTTCATGAGCTCCTGGCTGGCCTCCAGTTTCCTGTTTGCCTTGTACATGTACTCTGCCATTCTAGATCTCAGATCTAGCACATAGTCAAGCACATTTTCCCTTGCTTCTTTAAGAGGCTTCTCTAAAGACTCTCTCAGCAGGCTCAATGGCCCCCTCACAGGGTGTCCAAACAACAACTCAAAGGGACTGAAACCAACCCCTTTCTGTGGCACCTCCCTGTAGGCAAACAGTAAGCATGGGAGGAGAACATCCCATCTCCTCCTGAGTTTCTCTGACAACCCATTTATCATGCCCTTCAGGTTTTTTTTTAAATCTCTCAACAAGACCATTTGCTTGTGGGTGATAGGGGGTGGTGAACTTGTAGTTGACACCACACTCATCCCACATAGCAGTCAGATAGCTGGACAGGAAGCTCGTTCCCCTATCTGATACCACCTGTTTTGGAAAACCCACTCTGGTGAATATACCAAGCAGTGCTCTAGCCACTGCAGGAGCATCAATGGTTCTAAGAGGTATGGCTTCAGGGTATCTAGTGGCATGGTCAACTACCACTAAGATATACCTATTCCCTGATGCAGTAGGTGGGTCCAGGGGACCAACAATGTCCATCCCCACCCTTTCAAAAGGAACCCCAACCACTGGCAGTGGTATTGGGGGAGCCTTTGTCTTGCCCCCTGCCTTGCCACTGGCCTGACAGGTGACACAGGAGCTGCAAAACTCCTTTACCTTTTCAGACATATGGGGCCAGTAGAAATGGTTCACCAACCGGTGCCATGTCTTTGTCTGTCCCAAACGTCCTGCCAAGGGGATATCATGACCCAAAGTCAGGATGAAATCTCTGTACTTCTGGGGTACCACCAACCTCCTGGTGGCCCCCTCCTTGAGGTTTCTGGCCTCAGTATAAAGCAGTCCATCTTCCTAGTAGAGTTTGTGAAACCCACTGTCATCCCCCTCCTCTTGCTTAGAAGCAATCCGCCTCAAGCTCCCAAGGGTGGGACAGTCTCTCTGTCCCTTACTGAACTCCTCTCTGGAGGGTCCACCTGCTCCTGTCAGTTTTGCCAAATCTGACAGCTCTGGCAGGGATGGAGGCCCTCCCTCAGAGGCTAGATCCTCCCCATCTTCTCCATTCTTCTACTCCCGGTCAAACTCTGGAAGTCGGACCTACGGAGCTTTCAGCGGGACGAACCTGGATGGCTTGGCCGGCTTGCGGTTGAAGGCAGGCGGCTTGGCTGGCCAGGTTGAGTCGGTCCCCCTATGGAGCTTTTTTTCAAAGTTGCTCCAAAGTTCTGCAAACTTCTGGAACTTCTTCCTGAAGTTCCCCAAAGGGTCCCAAAGTGTCTCAAACTCACTTAAAGGGTCTGGAAGCTCCAAGATGGTCCTTGAAAGTTGAGGACTTCAGTTCCCACAATCCACTTGGACAAAACCCTTACAAATCCACTGTAGTTCTCCAGGATGAGGATCCTTGGTGGTGATGTTCCAGGTGAGCTCTGTTAACCTGTAGCTTGCAGGGAGTCCACTCTTTAGTTCTTTTTCAGCAAGGTAGTCCACAGGGCTGTAGTTTCAGCTAGTGCAGTCTTCAGAGGGCAGGCCTTAGAATTTGCACCTCAACTTCTCAGCATGGCAACGTCTTGCTTTCTTAAGTTTCAAGCAGCAGATCTGAGAGACTCTGCCCTTCTCAGATACTTATTCCAAGTTCTCTGGGTCAAGCAGGAGGTCACTCCTGACCAATGGGAGCAGGGCAACTCCCCAAGGATATGACCACATCCTGTAGAGTGTGGCATTACTTTGTCCCAGAGTGCACCAAATCTTCCAAATTCATAATGGCTGATTTTCCAGCAGGGAGGTAAGAGCTGCCTAAACACACCCCTGGGATGGCTACTTTCCATAGACTCTCCCCCTTGCATCTGCTCATTCTTTCCTTAATCCTAGCTCTGGCTTTGGGTCAAGAGAGTAGAGTTGTAAATGACACTGAGGCCTTCCCCTTCCCTTTGAAGACCATGGTTTACGACTCCTCCCCCTGCTTTGGCATTCCTGTGTAGCAGCACACTGCCCTCCAGCAGAGCTGGTTAACCCCAGGGGCTCTTTATCACCTTTTCAAGGCAGCCTGGCTAATCCACTTAACTCTGTCCAATCAGGACAGACCACTGGAAGGCTGAATCTGGACTTACAAACAAGAAAGTCTTATAACTTCTCGTCTGTACATTTTAGGAGAAATTCAACAATATGATAATGTTGGATTCATCACTACCATTCTGGGAAGTCTTTGAATGGAAGTTCTATCATTCTCCTATCAGGAGTTATTAGTTAATAACTTCTTGCCATGATAACCTATGTGGCATGGGATTTGCAATGGGAAAAATGACTTGGGCCATTTTTCCAGCACTAGGGTTCATAAAAACATATTTTATAAGTACTTCGCTTATATCTACAGGACCCCCAAACCATGGGACAACTAGGGGAGACGTTAGGGGCTCTGAATCTGTAGAAATATTGCAGATCCTCCCTCCACAGTGCTCCTAGCATCAAAGTCGAATTTGGGCAGCACTTTATCACAATGTGGGGAGCGAAATGTGAAATTTCACTTAACCCAGGGCATATAAAACTCATTTTATAAGGGTCCACCTTATAAATACCTGACCCCCCCACCCCTGGGACACCTAGGGGAGACCCTGGGGGTTCCTAATATGCCAAAACATTGTAGGTTATCCATTTTTGAGTGCCCCAAACACCAAAGTCTAGTTTGGGCACAATTTACTTTTTAAAAGCAGTCCTGCCACCCAGGGCTGCTTTTAAACTGACCTCAGGCTTCAGCAGTGCACACATGCAAGTGCAGAAAAAGCTGCTGCCCTCTAAACTGCCATGCCCTATTTATACTAGGGACTGATAGGTAGTTTCAATCCCCCTGCCCTATTATGTACTAGGGTCTTATAGGGTAGGTCATGCCAATCACAGGGGTACCCACCATACCATAGTGTACCTTAGTGTATGTAGGTGTTTTCACTGTATTCTAAATGTGTCTCTTTCAGCTTGGCCCTGGGCCTGGTTAGGCAGAGCCCAGGGTCAGTCAGAGTCAGTTACCACCAGTACCATTCAGCAGAAAGTTGTGGGGTGCCCAGGGCACAGGATGACTTTGCAACACTAGTTTTCTGTCTTTCTATTCCTGCTGTCTTGCTTCTAGTTTCCGTGTATGTTTGTTACTTGCTTATTTCCAAGTGTGCCATTTGTTTTCCCTTCTTTCCTATTACACACTCCTTGCTAGCTCCTTGTCTATCGTGCTTGTGTTTAGTTCTACCCCCTTGCTGTGAAGTCCTTGCATGTTCCTGTTTGAGCACCAGGATCCGTGGGCTGACAACCTGGTGGTATTTCTCGTCCACTGAGTATTGTTTGTGAGTTCCTTTTAGAACGTCACCATAGGTATCAGCCCCACAGACCCTGCCTTTGCATGTATATCATGTATGTGAGTATTTGCAGTCCGTATTTGTACAGCAATTGTGGGTGAATAACTTACTGAGCTTCATTCCTACCGTGTGAAGCTCACAAGTGCTTTACCCCACATTCCCTTCTTTGTTAATGTTCTTTTATTGGCTTCCCTTTATATGTATATATATGTCTTGCTCGTCCGTCCTGGAAGTTAGTCTGAATACTACATTCCCTTTCTCCTCTGACAATCTGTGTGATCTTGGGCGGCTCTATACCCAGTATTCTACCTACTTTCGTCTTCCCTGCCACCAGTCCTTGCTAAAGTCCCTGACACATGCCAGTGAGTCCTGACATTTTCCCCCAAATTACTCTAATTTACGCATGTGGGTGTAATTGCATTATGATTGGTAATTCCACATCAATTGTTAATGCAGAATTAGTGAAATCACTCCGATTGCTCCGGTGTATTAGAATTTCCGCCCGGGCTGATTTTTCTGCTCTCTTTATGGGTCATTCTTTACGAAAGTAAAATATTGTAATGCGAGAGGTGTGAGTATAGTCTCCGAACTGCCTGTAGCCACCGTGGGACCCAATAAACAAACAAACCGCAGAGGAATGCAAGAAACTGTGCAAATACATGTGAAGATAGTAAAACTCCAAGAAGGCTGGATATCCGGAGAGAGGCCCAGGGCAGAGAGTCGTTGACGTGACGGATACACCTTGTGCACAGCACAGCAGGCCTGGCTGACATTCTAATGCAGACACGCATTGTGCCTTTGTGTGCACGTGATCCACGCACCATCACTTTAAGGCGCCAAACAAAGAAGGGGTGAACGCATGACTTGTTTCACGCACTTATTGACGTGCTGCGTGGGAACGCTGCAGGCAGGGGCATGAAGTGCAGAGCTTAGAGTTAGGAGGAAGTCCAGGACCTCGATGAAAAGGCTCGAGTTACTACGGGTCTCTGACTCCCCCGCACCGGCAGAGGCCTAAATACCTCAAAACCATCGGCCGAAAGAGCGTGCCATGCTGTGACGGCTTGGGACCAGGCCAGCTTTATTGACGCGGGGAGGAACGGGGGGGGGACTGAGACATAGCTGCCAAGGTTTCAGATTGCTATGTGTGACATTTTCATAATTTCAGTGTAATTATGAGTGACATTTCCACAAATATGAGTGACACTTTCTCGCAAGCAAATCAAGCAATGAAGACAAGGGAAACATATAAATATCAGAAATTACACCCATTAAAGCACAGCTGTTAATGTTTCAGATTGCTTATGTGTGACATTTTCATAGATTCAGTGGATTTATGAGAGACATTCAGTGACTAAATGTGTGACACTTAAAGTGACACTTTCTTGCAACCAAAATCACGCAATGAAGTCCATGGAAACAGACAAATATCAGAAAACACACTCATTTGTACAACATGTAAGTCACACTCTGCAGCAGGTGCTTTTAAAGCTATTTTTTAGTTTCTAAATAATCAGCACCCTCCACCCCAACCTCAGCTCAAGGTGCGGCTGAACCACAAGTAACAAAGGGAACTATGTGACAAAAGCAGCAACCCACTGAGCTATCCACATACAATACAGTTCTGTAATATGCTGGTAGACTTTCTTTATAGCAAGCATATTAACCCTCTGCGCTACTTTATGGTGAGAGTGAAAACTGCAAGTAGAGAACAGTATGACCTCTATCCAGCGGGAACTTTAATCACCCTACTTATCTGTGACTTTCACTTAGCAAGTCTCTTAGTGTTGCGAAAATAAAACCAGCTGCTTTGTACTGTCAAGCAAGGATATTAAACCCTTTGAACTAACAAATCAGCAAAACAACTGCTAGTTTAATTAGACAAAACTCCCGCCTTAGATGGCCCTGTATTTACAGCACAGACAACTTTAGTGTGCCATTTGCACGGCGCTATGCTGTGCTGGAGCCCCTCCCCATTCTCGTAACAAACATTTTAAATGGCAGGAGTAAATTATATTAAAATGTGACTTACTAAGTCTCTTGATAGAATGATCCACCGAGAGGAGCTGCTGTGGGACCGTGGAGATTGCTTGCGTGTCTCTTCTTCAATCAGAGTGAGCCGTGCTGCACTGCCTCAGCCTGTGCCACCTGCTCCGCCTCCCACTATGAGACTCATCCTGTTAGTGGTGAGTCCAGGGCACAAGTTAGGCTCTGCCTGGGCAGGGTACTGCAACCGCACATGGCGAGGTCAACTTAGAGCAAGAGTGCTTGCTGGCAGTGCTCCTGTAGTCTGTAAGTGGCTGCAGCTCGCAGTCTTTGCTTTGGTACTTTGTGTTTACTTTCAAAACGAAACAACTTGCCTGCATGTTATTCCAGCAAGTGGAAGTAGAGCCTCACCGATGGGCCT
Organism: Calotriton arnoldi; assembly: GCA_963921515.1. Taxonomy (NCBI): domain Eukaryota; kingdom Metazoa; phylum Chordata; class Amphibia; order Caudata; family Salamandridae; genus Calotriton; species Calotriton arnoldi. Next base: position 807,278 of record CAWUFW010007718.1, read on the forward strand.
TGTTGTCCCTATCAGCATTATGATATGTCAGTCATGTTTCATTTAGCCCAGCAGCTGTTTTCTAAGGATTCATTCCGTAAGGCTCACCCAGGTGACAGAAATGACTTTCTCGGGCGTCGGGCCTGCAGGATTTAATTTGAATTAAAAACACCCTGGTTGCTAAAATAACGCTGACCCTGTCTATGGCGGCTAGCACACAATGCACTACCAGTGAGGTTTGGCTCACGCCGTGTGGACGTATCAGAGTTGGTAGCCCTACTCATATTGGTTGTATAGAGCCCGAGGCCATTGAAGAAGGGCTGATGTCAAGATGGTTTTCCCTTCTTCCTCGGAGTCCCAGCCGGGATCGAACTGGTGGCACAGGGGCACCGGACACTGTGAGACAGGGCGTGAGCAGAGCTGTAACAGGCTCTCGGCACCTATGCTCATAACGCTTTAAAATTAAAAATAATTAGGATTTACCTTACCTGTGAGTAGACTCTGGCAGAGTGAGCCACGGTACCGCACTCGCAGACAAGCTTATGAGAGGCTGCAGGCCCCAAACTCGACTCCAGCAGCTACGTCCCGGACTCATTAAGCGGGGCTGCTTGCAAGCACCTGTTAACTCTCTCTCCAGGACTGTCTGCAGCGGCAGCAGGTTCAACTCTCCGGTCCAGACTCCACTGACCACAGCACCTTGATGAGTCGAGGCTGCAGCACGCACCATACAGGCCGGCAGTGCGAGCAGCGGCGCGCTTCACTGCAGCCAATCTTTAAGAACTGATAACTGGCGCCCATTCACTTCGCGCCGAAGTATAATAATAAGTAATAACTTATATAATAATAAGTCCTGTCTCCGCATTCATTGGGCAAATAGCGCGCACATTCATGCCGCGAACAGGACACAGCCTGCCAGCGCGGGGCGGCCTCCAGTCGAGTCCCCGCTTCTGATCCGACCTCACTTCCTTCCAGGACCACCAGGAAGTGAGGTCACATGATCCCAGTACACAACCACTGCTGAGGGCAGGCCCCGCCCGACTGTCTCGGTATTGGGCACAGGACAGACTGCCTCGGCCGGGTGACCTCAGGCCTGGCTGTAGTGAGTGACTCAGCGGCGTCGCGCCACGGGCGGGAATAATTTCAATGCACAGCATGAGCAGGGCTGATACATTGTAGCAGAGCAGTACTGAAGATCCTAACTGTAACTGACTGAGCCTGTGCTGGTGGCAGCTCCCGGGCGGCAAGTCTGCAGGGAGCAGCAGAGCCGGCACAGGCCGGCGCGCACTAAGCAGCCTGGCGTGGCCAGTTAATCTGCGTTGGTACAGCAGAGAGACACTGGCATTAAAATGCGTGACAATGCATTTCAGTGCGGTGATGCGGAACACCACACTGAAATGCGTTAGAGTCACACCTGATGCGTGATACTTGGCAGGCCTGCTGAGATCCAGGTGCCTCAGTCTGCCTGGCATGAACATCAGTTTGTTAAAATGTCAGGGGTAGCGGAGCTGACATCACACGTCATTTAACCTTTACTTTGACTCGCACAGGTATGTGTACACATACATGCACACACTCGCCTCACCCGCAAGCACGCACGCAACAAAACCATTCTAACACATTCTTTTACTTACCTCAGCTGCCAGGGAGGGCCATAATGCAGCACATTGTAATTTATTCTTTATTACACTAATAGTGGATAATAAAATATTATTCACTATCAGTCTAATAAAAAATTGACAGAAAACAAGGAAAGTGGAGGTGCCCATGCGTTCCTTACACTGATTTGCCACCTCTGAGGACAGGATCTGCAAAGCCAGTGCCAGGGGTTGCAAGGGGCAAGCCAGGGGTCACAGCCTCTAAATGACATCCATGCTGCCTGACTGTGAACGGGGGAGAGACCAATTTATGGCAGCACAAAGACTGAGTCAACCCCCCCCCCCACCTTTCTACAATCCCCGCATCGGATCCTGCACATGCACTCAGTGGTTTCTATTGTTCAGTATTTATTTCAATGCAAACATAACGTGTATTTGTAAAGCACATGTTCACCCGTGGGCATCTTGGCACTGAATAACATGTTTATTGTTACCCAACTCAATGGTACTCATTTTATTGACCTCAGAAGAATGAAAGGCTGAGTGGACCTGCCGGGATTTAAACCTGAGATCCTGAGGTCAAACACAGGCCCCTGCATCGGATGCATTAAGTCTAGTCCACTAAGACACCAGACCCGGACCCAAAGTAATTTAAATAAACCACAGCCTGCCCAGAGCCCCCCACTAGATTACCATGTGGAGTAAAGAAAGCAGACCCCGGACTGCTGAGCCGAAGGGCTCGGGCTTGGCTACCAATTCATCCGTTGGTGGGATTGAGAGTATTGCTTCGATTACTCACTGGTAATCTTCATCATATCCATTTGCAAGACACTGGGCTTCTGGTTGACTGGGCTATGAGCCCTGGTGAAGCAGCAATCCCAATCCTAGTCCGGGTAAGACACCAGCAAACCCTAAATTAGCTTATGCTCACCCCCTTGAGAGCTTGGCCAGGAGCAGTCAGGCTTAAATTAAAGGCAATATGTAAAGTATTTATGCAACACTGAAAAAAATAACAGTAAAAACACTCCACAAATGGAGCCTCCAACCGATTAGAAAAATGGAGTAACTTTAGGTAAATTAGACAATAACAAAGTGACTAAAATCCAATTAGTAGAACTAGAGAGATTCCATTTTGAAAGTTTTAAGTTAAAATAGGGCCAAAAAGCTCAAATCAATATTGGAGGTATCTGGTTGTACCAGCACAGGTTTGGACCCACCAGTATGGAGCATGGGCCGGCTACAGGGACCCACTTAGGCCCGCTGAACACAGTATCTTAAACCCTTGTTGCAGAGCGTTGAGTGGATCCCCCAATGCAATGTGCCAGTTCCGAGATGCAACACCGAGTGGTCCTGTTGCGTCGACGGTGAGGATCCCGTCGATGAGGCTTACGATGTGAAGGCCGCTGTTGGGGATGCATCACAAAGTCAAGATGATGCGTCAATTCTGAAGAGCAGTGAAGCTGCGATGCGGTGGTTCAGTATCGTCATCAAGGCTGCCGTCAATGAGAGATCCGAAAATCTGCTCTGGGAACATGTCACGCAGCTGCGTTTCCAAAAGTGATGCATCAGACCCAGGATGCTGGATGGGGCAGTCATGCAAGTCTTGTTGTGATGGGTCCAATCCACATAGCAGCAGCGATGCGTTGGTTCTGCTCGGGGATGCACCACTCATCCGAGGAGATGCATTGATTCTGCTTGTGATGTGTCACTCAGCAGAGGAGATGTGTTGGTTCAGTTGGCAAGCAACTTAGGCCCACTTCCAAGAGTCCAGGACTGGGGTGGCACCACTTGACAGGGTAGACTCACAGATGGCAGAGTACACGTGCAGAAGCAGGGTGGTTGGAAGTGTGTTATGTCTCTGACACTTCAGATCCAACTAGCCCTTGGAGTCACACTGGATTCAAGAGATTGCTGGTCCAGCCTTTCCCATCCAGGTAAGAGGGCAGCAGGTCAGCACAGCAAAGCAGGAGTCCAACAGAGTGCAGTCCAGCAGAGTGGCAGTCCTTCAGCAGCACAGCAGACTTTCCACAGGTCCAGAAGTGTACTGAAGTGGTGGTGTCCGCAGGTCTAGTTCTTCATACCCAGTTGTGCCCTTGAAGTAGGGGAGATTTTAAAGACATCCCTTTCAATTGCACAGATGTCCTGTCCTGCAGACTAATTACAGGTGGTATGCAGCCCTTTGTGTGGGGATAGGACACAGCTTATTCAGGTGTATGTTAGGCTGGGTCCAGCTCCTCCGTCCCACCCTGCCAGGATGGCCCATCAAATCACACTTACGCTCCTTTTGTGTATGGTTGTCTAGGGGGAATACACAACTGCCAACTAAACCCAGTCATTTGACCAGAGACAGCCATAAAATGACTAAGGCAAAAAAATTCCAACTTTCTGAAATTGCCATTTTCAGAATGGCAATTTAAAATCCAGCTTCACCATAAGTTAGGATTTTAAATTGTGAATCCAGAGACACCAAACTTGAAGGAAGTATATCTTCCCATATGGAAATTATGCTTACGAAATGTAATAAGGCAACTACAATGTTATCCTATGGGAGGGATATGCCTTGCAGTGATGAAAAACAAATGTAAGAGTTTTTCACTACTAGGATATGCAAAACTACAAAGTACATGTGCTGCCTTATAAATACATTGCATGTTGCCCTCTGGGCTGTCCATAGCCTGTCCTAGGAATGACTTATATTAAAAAGGAAGGTTTGGGCCTAGCCAAAGGGTTGTTTTGCGAGGTTGAAATGGCGGTTTAAAACTGCACACACAGGCTCTGCATTGGCAGGCCTGAGGCATGTTTAAAGGGTTGCTTAAGTGGGTGGCACAATTAGTGCTGCAAGTCCACCGGTAGCATTTAATTTACAGGCCCTTGGCACATGTATTGCACTTTACTAGGGGCCTATAAGTAAATTAAATATGGCAATTGGGGATAAGCCAATATCCATCATATAAACTTTATTTAAATTGTAGAGATCTTAAAAAGTACACAGCTCAATCCAGGTGTATAACAATATACAAGATAAAAAACCATTTTAAAGGAAGACATGCCTACCATAAAATATAATTTGTGAGATAAAAAAAGACTATTCATGCAATACATTTAGGGGCATATTCACAAGGAGCCATCGCCGAATTAACGGCAATTTAACGCAGCCAAAGTCGTGATAAATTTACCTCCCCATTCACAAGCCGGTGTTAACAGCCCACAGCACCAGTTTACCCGTGATAGCAGCAGCAAAAAACATCGCCAGAGAGGACCCTCGCAAATATCGCTAATGAGATGCAGAGTAGGCGTTCCCGTGACAAAAGCCGAGACAACAGCACACCTCAACATTCACAACGACCAGCCACATCCGCGATAAAAACACAAAACAGGCGATAAGGCACGTTAGCACCAGGAATACTACACCTGCTCTGACCTGGTGTAAAGTCCGATGGCAGCCAGCACCACAAAAGGGAGCATAGCCCAGGGCCACAACCGAAGGGCAAAAGATGCCATGGAGCCACCCATCTTGCGGCCCGGACACCCAAGAGGGCTACAACACCCACCGACAACACACCCAGGCCCGCAACACCGCCCCCCCCGGGACCACCCCCAACCCCGGACTAAGAAATTGCACACCAACACCACGATTCCCAAAACAAACATTTTGCCTGTTGTCGCACAAGCAGGAAAATAAACATACATGCGTGGCCAGAAAATGGAGAATGAGTCATACAGCAATGCAATCACCAACACAAAACACCATACAAACAAAAGCAGAAACAACCCTTAGGATGAGTCCTAGCTGCTCCTCACTGGACAATCTGTGCAGTGAGGACCAAATACAAGAGAAGAAGGTGTGCCATGCGCCCAACAAAGGAAAGAGAGAGCGAGGGAGAGAGACGGAATGAGATAGCACAAGCAGCGCAAGGCCGCTCGGGCACCTGGCTCCACAAGGCAACATGTGGGTGTGCATCGCCATCCGTACACCATGAGCCCAAGGCTGTGTCCCAATCTCAGCGCCAAACCCACATCACATTCCGAAAACGAAAGTAGTAGTCAGACAAACATCAGGGATGAAAGCACCATTGTCCCAATGCAGAATGCGGGAGGACACCTGCACCTCTGACCTTGGACCAGAACACGCCTGGAACACCCTGATAGAGATGCAATGGCAGATGGAGACGACTCCCACACCACACATTCCGCAAATGAACCATCCGACTCATCCACAGCCCACACACAGAAGCCCCTGCCTGTGGTACCCCCGCATGGGATGCCCTTGACACTCACGGAAACAGCAACCCATAACCCACAACGTTACACACACATTCGAATCATTGCTCAGAGCTGTGGCATATCCTCCACACAACTGCCGCAGTCCAGAAGAGTGCCTGTTCACGAGACGCACCAACGCAATGGCAGGGCATACGGGGCACATGCCCAACCCCCGTCACGTGGAACAGTACAGTGCACGTATGCTGCATTTACTGGGCGCACTGCCACTGGCAGTGCTGCGGATCAGTTACAGGCTCAGCTTCCACATTGCCCACGTCACCTGCGTCCAGCCCTGGTTCCACTGCCGAACATGGACATTCGAGTGTCCCATGGATGTCTGCCTATCCAACACAACTGTTGATGAATTGGACTATGACTCGTGTCTGCGCCCCCTGTTGGATCACGAACAGGAGTGTAACTGAGACAGCCGTGCATGGGATGCCTTGACATACTGCGTATGTATTGGTAGTTGTGCGTGGGAGATAGCACAATTTCTCGTGAGCAGTGACCACATCGAGGCGCTCCCCTTTTGGGCTGTGTTGCGGATCGGTGAGACAGCGTGGGCTGAGCACACCTGCCCGGACCACCTAATGGACTGGCTCACCCTGGTGTTCCTTGAACACGACAACAACGTACTATTGGAACACATTGCACATGAAGCTTGCCGGGCATTCATGGACGAGCAACTACGTTCCTGCAGCCACATCCGATTGCCACCCACAGCAGATGGCCCAACAACTTGTTGCATCGTGGGGATTGCTCACATATCCCACCACAACAGAGGACATGCCTGCCAATGTTCGGGCTCTGGATGCATGTGCGTGGAATAACGTGTGTGTACACACACCTGTGCAAGGCGACGTAGGTCCATGGTCGGAGCAACACAGCGTCATCTGGCAACGTTGCCAATTCGGACACACTGCTGGGTGAGAGCACACACATGGCAATGTAGCACGACATGTAAACCTGTCGGACCCTCACACCTGATCACTGTCAGCAGAGCAGACAACGGGCGCACCCCGGGGGCAGAGCACCATGCAGACCCCACGTGCAGTGAGTCGAGCCCCCTCACACGGGGCAATGTGCAGACGCCAAACAACACATGACTCGTCCAGCAAGGCAAGGTGGGCTGTGAGCGTTGCCATCTGTGATGAATGTTGTCCATTTCAGCCCCACCATCATCTGAACCTCGACATGTACCCATGCTGCGTGTAAGTGTCTTAAGCATGTCCCTGCCTGTTGTGGCCGTTGCCTCGTCCGTACTGACACGCACATGCCAATAAAGCCTATGCCACTCCACTGGTGTCTAACTGTGAGGTGTGTTGTTTAGATTGTCCACTCGTGTGCCACAATGAGCCTCGTCACAACACAGGGAGGAACTGACTGACGCATGTGCAATGGGGGTGTGTCCCTTTGGCAAGCTCCGCCTCTGCGAGCCAGACATTGTTTTTGGATATGTGCGGGACGATATGTGCACTTACATGACTCCAGCTATGTGTGTATGGTGTCCAACCTCTGACCATGTGGAGCAATGTCATACATCACAACAGATTGTGTCCACACAAATGTGTGTAAGTCGGTATGCGACGTGAAGTTCTGCTGTCACACGTGGTGTGGGATACCACTCCTGGCCTGCCACAGTTTTGATCACTCCTACACACGGCCTTATTCAACACATGGACGTGTGCCTACGTTGGGGTGTTGTTAGATTGCTGTTGATGTGCAATGGGGACACAGCTAGTACTCACCTTCACAGTCATCCATTTGGCCATGTGTCTCAGGGATAGACATGCGCATAGATGTCAGTTACCAGGGTGTACCTTCATGTGCAATCATCGTCCCCACATCCAGCCATACTTCCATACGTGAGTGAACATAGTGATGACACATCTGTGTGATTTAGAATGTTTTATTCACATTCAGGTGATTGACGGAGCTGGAGCTGGACCTGGCCATCCAAGCCCACATCACATGGAAGCCCAGTGGTGGGCCAACCAGAGTCCTTTGGGGATTGCACAGTGATTGGGAAGAGGGATAGTGCAGTCCGCAGCAGGATTGCTGTGTGATTGGCCAGCGGGGAAGAAATGGCAGTCCGTGTCGGGGTCCGGGTGAATGTGGCAGGGTGTTCCGGAGGTCAGTAGGAGGTATTTCCCAGGGCATGATGCATAGGTCATGAGCAGGCAGGGACAGGCCATATGGCGGTGATGGATGCTACTGCCTCCTTCCTCACACAGTAGTTCCCATCCCCTTCTCACTCCCCTGATACGGGTTCTGTGTCCGGTGTGTGTGGCGGGGTGATGGCTGCATCGCTGTGTGCCCCTGACACATCAGACTGCGTAGGTGATGGGGCAGCAACACAGTGTGTCACGGACACATCAGGGGTCGGAGCTGTGTGTGTCGATGTTCCCGCTGCAGTCATCTGGGAACGGCTCAGTGGCAGGAAAGGCAAGTTGGAGTACTGCAGGGCGTTGCTGTTCCCAGCCACTGCTTGCTGGTGTCCAGCCGTGGCAGACATACTTCCATCCTGCATCTGCTCCATGGTGTCCATTGCCCTCCGCATCTGTGCTAACTCTGTGCTGTCATGGCTGGTGCCTGTCTGACCAGACAGTGCTTGTATTAGACTCATGGCACCAGCGAGGTTAGCCAAGGTTTGTGGCAGAGCATGGTGCGTACAGGGGGTGTCCAGTAGGGACTGTACGTGGTCCCTGATAGGACTCAGACACCCATGTATGGCATCGAGTTTGGCTGTCACGAGCTCGAAACCCACCCGCAGCTGATGAGCCAACTCCACCTGGCAACCCAACACAGGCCGTTGGAATTCCATGTATTGGTCGGGGGGTCCTGGGAAACAGCCGTGGTGGTGTGTGTTTCCTGCTGTGTGGTCTGTGCAGGTGGTGGGGTCACCTTGAGGCAGCTGGCCTGGCCTGCTCCTGGGGGTGGGGTGCAGAGGCTGTCCAACATCCGTTGGAGGGTGTCTTGACATATGTGCAGGTTGTCCTCTTCATCATCAATGGTGGGATGTGTGGTGTGCTCTGCAGGGGTGTTGTTTGTCCCTCTGCAATGTAAAGGGGAGATGCAGGTTAACAGTGTTTCACATGTATGGTGATGATTTGCAGATGTATACATTCAGACTGCATGCCAATGTACATTGTGACTGTTTGGGGGGTGCTGGCTATTTGATGGCAGTCAGTGTGTTTTTCGACTACATGACGGATGTGTGGTAGTACCCGAACATTATCATCACACAGTGTCAGGCAATGCCAGATGTGGGTGGACAGTTACTACACACAAGCGGAACCTGTTGTGAGCTCTGTCCTGTGGTGCTGGTGTTGCACTTTGTACCACATTGCCTTCATTGCTGATGTTCTGTGATTGCTATGTGTGTGTGCTGCATTGGGGTGAGTTGCCCCTGCAGCTCTGATTTTGTGTAGCCTTCTCCCTTTGAGGCGGGGTGCCTTTGAATTGTGTGCTTTTCGGGGCCTGATTTGCTTTTACCTTGGGTCATGTGTGCTCGCGGACTGTTTTTGTGGCCTGGTGCATTGTTCGTCTGCTGCGTGTATTGTAAGGCATGGGTTGTGGGTGCACGTGGACACGTCGGAGTGTGACTTGCTCCTTTACGGATGTGATCCGCACTTGGCTACCTCCATGTCGCTTCATGGGCCATGTCATTTTTTTGGGGCAGCTGCCATGCTATCGGACTTGCAGTGTTACTTACATAGTCAGTGTGGGTCACGGAGCAGCTGCTTTACTGGATTCAGCACATGTGCACGGGTCGGTTGTGATATTGGTGATAGGGGGGTGCCCTCTGTGCACATTGTGGATGGGGGCCTACTTGGCGTTTCTATGTGTGCTGCAGTGTGCCAAGGCATTCAGGGACATGTACCACGGTCATTGTGGGTGTGCTGTGTGCTGCGCGTAATTGTGCATGTGTGCCATTGTGCCCATCACCCCCGTCCCCCCCGTCCCTAGTGGTTACTCACCCTGTTGCTGTTGGGTCAGGTCGTATCGTGCTGTGTCCAGGCCCCCCAATCCTGCCACCATCTCCTCACTGCTGACTGTGGCCACCAACTGCTCCAGCTCCTCCTATGTCGCAGGGCTCCCACCTCCAGTCGCCGTTGCTGCCTCCCTGTTGGCGGCAAGCTTATGTTTGGTCTGACTTTTCAGATCATGCCAGCGCCTCTTGACCTCCTCCAGTGACCTCCTGGACACTCCGACTGCATTGACCTTGGTGACGATGGCCTGCCATATTTCGGTTTGGGTTGCCAGTGCCGCAGTGGAGGTGCCGAACAGTTGTTGATGGTGTTCGGTCACCCCCGTGACGATGATCTGGTCTTCCTGTGGACTGACCCGGTCTTCCTCTTCCTCTTGTCCTTGCCCTTCCCCGACAAGGGGGTTCTTGGATGGTCCTCCGTAGGGCTTGTGGTGTTCGTCTTGTCCTCTGCACTCGGTCCGGGTGCATCCATGTTGCTATGCAGTTTGAATAGTTTTTGGGCTTTTTTTTTTCTTTCTTTTATGGTGCTTTTTTCCGCCGGCCGCGTGGGGTTTACAGGCCTGTGGCTGGTGTTCGCTGATTTCTGTACCGCGATTGGCCTCATCGCATGATTTCTCACGTTTCGCATTTTTTGGGCATGGCGTTGATTTTCACGCTGACATTTGAAGCGTTATCTGGTGGCTATTGCATGGTACCGCCTTGTTGTGAATTTCCCGTGATAGGCTGCGTTATTGAAAGTTGCGTTACGCTACTCTTGCGGTAGTTATCACACGTTCTTGTGAATATACCCCTTAGAGCTCTTAATCCATAGTGCATACCAATATTTGGCCAGGCCAAATACTATTACCCTGCGTGTGTTAGTTAACAAAGTTCTCAACACCTCAAGATAGTGGCCGGGACCAACTATTCTACACAATGGAATAATCCACTTGCCCCTCAGGTTTTTGTAGTAGGGGCAAAAAAATAACAGGTGGACTATAGATTCTGAACAAGGCTTTATAGGATGGACAGAGGTCGTCAGGGGAAACATCTCGGCACCACTTGCTACAAAACAATTTGGTGGGTAGAGTCTTGTAACGAAATTGAATAAATAGTTTACGTGCCACAGGGGGGACAATTTCATCAATAGTTACTTCGTAGCTCAGGCAAATTTAAAATGTATAAAATCCTTGGTCAGACAACCCACCAAATTAGATGTCTCTTTTTGTGCTATTGTTTCCCAGTATACACTTTGACCCTAGCCTTTGATATTAGGGACAAGCTTTCAGGATTGAACCAAGACACCTCCATCCCTAGCCTCCTAAGTAGGTCCCTCAAGGAGCTAAACCATGGGATGGAGGTTACCTGGGACTGTTTCAAGATACCAATCGTCACTGCTCAGTAGGAAGCTAGCTCTTCAATGGACCACAAGCGATGCCAAAACATGAATAATTTATAATCTAGCTTGCTTTCCGGTTGTCTTTGAGAGAAGTCCAGATACAATGGGGGTCAAAGGGGTACTGGGAGGTAGGTTTAGGAGAGATCTAAAAACACGATTTTCTACGATGGGGAGTCAATTTGTATTCCCACTACCCCAAAGTTCTGCCCCATAGAGTGCCCCGCTAGAGATTTGATGTTATACATTTCTAGTGCAGGGGCCACTTTCCTGGACACCGTACTTTTATGTATTTTGCTTATATGGGCAGTCTGCTGAATTAGCGACAGCTTTACTTTGTCGATATGGGGAGCCCAGTTTAGGTTAGATGTTAGACGAATTCCCAAATAATCAAAAGCAGATACTTGCTCCAGGATACTGCTTCCTACATACAAACATCTTTTAGGTGGCTTTGCAATCCCTTTAGAGAAGACCATATATTTTGTTTTGGCCTTATTTGGTACCAAGCCACGCTTGTGGCAGAACCGTATAAAATCATTCTGCAATTGTTGGAGGCTTTGAGGGGATTTAGAGATTAATAGGGTAAGCCAATATCACTGGGCCTGGGTGGAACTCATGGAGTTTTGTTTCGCGGAATTCAGTGAAGTGCCCAAAAAACTGCCTGAGATTCCACAGAACTTTGCAGACGGGCGGGAGCGCTTGTCTGTGCTGCTTTTTCACATGTGAGTAACGCAATCTGAGCTCCTGTGCTGAAAAAGCAGCGCAAAAAGCACCACCTGGTCTGCATGAGCGAGGCCATTTTCTTTTATCTGCTTTCCTGTTCTGTGCATGGTGCTGGTCCTGATTATCTATCCAACTTTTACCGTTATTTTATTAGTGTGTGTCTTTGTTTATTTTACATATTGTTTTCTTTTTCTATGACTTTTTTGTACTTTTTTTTGGTTTTCCCTTTACTTCCTTAGTTCTTCCTTTCTTCTATTAATTCCTTCCTTTTCCTATGTTTTCTTTTTTTCCCCACCCAGCCCCATGAAAGAGCAGGGGGAGACGGGGAGCGGTGGCGCCAGTGTGGCTGCTACCCACGCACCTTGCAGTTGCCTGGCCCACCAAGGGGTGAAGCCCAGTGCCATTTTTTCGGATGCGGAGGGGGCTGCACTTGATTTTTAAGTGCAGCTCCACCATCCCTCTATGTTGGCAGCAGGCAACAGGCCTGGGAGCATTTACGTCCTGCGGAGCGTTGGTTCCTGTGGGAGAGGGTGCACCAGTGTGTGCCCTGAAACACTGGGGCCAGCGCACCCAACAGCAGTTGTTAGACCACTGGCCCGATATCCTTGACACAGAGCTGGACCTGCTCAACCTGCTGGGCATCAAGGTTCCCGGGCTCGGTGAGTAATTATTTATTTGTGGTGTTCTAAAATGCTAATATATTGTTTCAGATAGTATGGTGCTCACACTCAGAAGTAAGTTAAGTTCACACTACGAATATTTTGTGATCTAGTTTGAGCTAGCCAGGTGGTCGGGCCTAAGTAATCATACTCGTCGGCATTCGCTTCGGCTGATTATTTAGGAAGCCATGCAAACTCCTCTGTCCTGTCACTAAGATAGTGGTAGTAGTAATATCATTTAGGTAGCGTTTCCTGTGCCTTTCTTTATGTGGCTCATACAGTCCCAAACAATCTTCCAGTGATGTGTTGGAAGCATCTATGCATTGAAAAAAAGGGAGAATGAGTTGGCCCTTCAAAGGGGGTTGAGAATGAGAAGAGAAGCAAAGAAAATTCGTTCCATTGCACTAGTAGCTCCAACTGCAGTTTAGGTTTAGGAAATTTGAAATAGGGCTTAAGTTTAGGTAATTAGGAATAGATAAACTCAATACTAGTACTATAGGCAATCGGTTTGAGAAAAGTACAATGTTACTGCGTTTGCCTTTGGCTGTCAAAATTTTTTAGGAGATTAACTGTACCACTAATCGTTGTTATTTATCTTCTTTATTTCTTATATCAGCACCCAAGGGTTGAAGAGGGCTTCATAGGCGGGTCAGGGAGCCGGGGGTGTCACCAACAGTGCTGCGGCAGGTGGAAGTGCCAACATCACTACCACCAGCGCCGCGGTCAGGGCCTATGGATCTGCTGACCCCAGTAAGTCCTCCTGTTAATATTATGATTATTTCTATAACTGTTACCTCTCCCCATTTAGAATAATTTTTCCCTTTTTTTTTACGTCGAGCCTACAGTGCTTGCGCTGCAGGATGATCTGTTGAATGCACATTGTGGGATCTGGAGTATTACTGCAAGACTTGTCTGCTTCTGCTTTTCACTTTCTGATTAGGGACTTTTTTTCACCGTCTCTGCCTGGGTCAGTTTCACGCTCCGATCGAGCGCGCACTCCACTGTTTCCCCAGGGTATAAGCAGGGACCTCCTTGCGGTCTCCCATGTCTTTGTGCATTCTCCAGTGACCCCAGGGCCAAAGCAGCATCCACATGTGTGACTTTGTGGTATGGAGGGATTCCTCGAAACCAGTGTGCATGTGTACGTGTAGAGATTCATTTGCATAATATTAAAGGGACTGCTTGTAAAATTTTACATCTTCCTCCTGCTGGATTAGGCTATACAGATGCATTACATAGGCAGTTGCTCTTTACACCAGCCCATCTGGACTTGACTGTCCTTATTTCAGTGTCAATGATCTGGTTTCACTAGTCCCTTCGTAGATATTGGCATTCATACTTCTGAATAGTTCAACTGGACGGGACGGCCCCAAGATGTGTCATCGTACTGCCATCTAACCAATGAATTAGTCATTGAGCATACCACAATTTTTTAGGTCTCGCCTACGCAGCGCACATGCGCTGCATAGGAGGGCCTTTAGCCGTCGCTCTGCTCATTTTCAAGCACACACTCGTGCTTGTGGCGGCATCCACCTTGCGGGAGCGAGCAGCGGCGCGCATGCTAATTGGCTGTTGCTCGCTCCCGCAAGGCGGATGGTGCCACAAGCACGAGTGTGTCCCTCATTCACTCTGGCGTCCCGGCCACTGACTCGCTCCGCCCTCTCCGTCTCCTTTTTTTTTTTTGCTCGCGCTTCTTGTTTTGTTTGCAATACACAAAGCCATGCAGAAAGAAAATTATTTTATATTATGAAAACGCCGCGTCGCCTGAAAAGAGCCCATGACTTTACTATTTTTAACCGTTCGCAGCTCGATGTGTGTAACCGAACGAAAATATTCCTTCCCTTGAAGCGCTGCGTGGCCGTCCTTAAACAAGGCGAAGTACATTTAAAAGTGCTTTTACCAACAATATAGTAATAAAACACTTTCCACTTGTTACCACGTCACACTGCGTAGGTGTTTCAATGGCCCCGCGGAAGTGTTGCAGCCGCTCGATCGTTGGCAGACATTAGGTGCTTTCTCAGCTTATCACATTATTCCGTTTTGACGATTTAATCCAATTCTCCTGGTTACGTTCGCCGCCATAACGCTAATTCACGCGATGTACCGTTTCTGCTCTTATACACCATCTACCTGCTCATGCCAATTAATCAATAAATGCATATGAAGGATGTCCATGTGTTAGGAGGTCTATGGTATTTCTCACGAACAGAGTGCGTTTTTGATGGAAAAGGTTGCCGTATTTTCCACCAGCGACTCATAAGTTTTTTGTTTTTTTTATTTCCACCGCCATCAGCTGGTGTGATCCCTGTACCCTCATGAGAGTACAGAGTCCATTCCTCCCTTCCACATTCAGCCCCTAGACATGAGTTAGCAGCAGGGCTTGTGGCAAGCAAGCCACTTTCTATTACATTTTCAATCCTAGAAAGAACTTTGTAGATGAATCTCAACAATTTTAGGCCAAACGCATATCATGTGTCCGTCCTGTTGTCAATTATTTCGGTATTCGCTGCTTTGTAACGCCGCTCCAAGTTCTGCAGGCACTGAATTCCACAAACAGTCCATACTGCGTAATTCTAATTTGATTGAGTACGTACTGGACCGACTGCAGCACTAGTCTATAGGTTTCTGCTAACTATAACACAAACAAGCATTGGCATAGCCAATAGGTCTCGCCTTTGGGACCTTATAAGTGTTTAGCCATGCAACAGTTGATGTTGTTGCACCAAGGATATTGTGCTGGATAACTAAACACTTATAAGGTCCCAAAGGCGAGACCTATTGGCTATGCCAATGCTTGTTTTATTTTGCTTGCCCAACCCCTTATTCTTGCAAGCATCTATATCGAGTTTGAGTATATCATTGGAGCCTATGGTGGTTTCCTGACCCTCTGTTAAGATGGCTGCTTCTTTATTTGCAATGTTTATCCTGAGACGAAAAGGGCGTGGCCCCTGACCCTTGATTAGATGACTACTTCACATTTAAGAAACCAAACACGGTGCACAATTTGTACGTCATCTGTTAGCATCCGCTGTTGTTTCCGCAGTCTTCTCGAGAGAGATAGGTAAGAAGCGAGGATCGGGGCATTACTTTATTTGTTGCCTTGCATTACATAGGGGTCTCACAGTGGCATTTCGTAGTTTTGAGGGCAGAAAAGCTAGAAGTCTTATTAACTTAGTCTTAACCATAGCTCTCTCTCGGCCCTTGCACCTCATTTTTACTGCCTGTTTGTCCAGCGAGTGTTTGAACTTTTGGGCGTTTTCCTCAGTCTATTTAAACAACCCAGGCCCTGCTGCTTTTATTTGCAAAAGCACAATGACCACACACGCCTACGCTCGTACAGTTTTAGCACACGTTGAAAGTCTGTCTTTTCAGTATCTTTGGATTTAGTACGAGTCGTTGCTCTCTAGCAAAGCGTAAATGTTGCCGTTAATTGTATTCACCCCGGCCTATGGTTACTTATTTAACGACTTAGCCTTTGCTCCAGACAGACATATGAGCTTCCATTTGGCTATTGCCTGCACTTAGTGCCAATATCGGCAACACTCGCCACCCCACCATACAGCACTCTCCTAGAGAAATAACCAGACAAGACACCTTCTTTGTGGAGAAAACTGCTGCAGGTTTATTAGCATTACAAATATGCCAACATGGTGGGTTATCTTACGGGCGATCCCAAGGCAGGCAGCCCCTCGCCGCCTGCCACCTGATGAGCCAAATTACACCGTGGCCTTCCCCAGCGGTGTTTGCCATATTTTGGGGGAGAAGACCCCTCCCACCAGTGGACCACCAGCCCACGCCCCTGCTCACGCCCCATACGGGGCGGAGCCTGCCAGGCAACCCCCGGTTGCTCAGGTCCACAACCGCCCGTAGGACTAACGGGGCGCCGTCGCTCCTCCAGGGTCCAACGCGAGGACCTCCCTGTGGATATTTGGCCTTTGCACCCTTGTTGTGCTTCTGTACATGGTACCCGTATGTACCTACAGCCTCTGGATCGCCCTGTAACTCCGCCTGCAACACAAAATAATACATTAGACAAAAAAAAACCCTACACCCACTGCCTGAACGCCGCCGGGTATGCGGTAGGGAGGGAAACGGCATCAGGGGAATGGGCCAAGAGGGCGCCCAAGGGGCGGGGAGAGGTATATGTACCTCGCCCCCTCCCCGGAAGTGATGCGGCACACTGGACCCCTGAGGGTCCCAAACGCTGGGAGGCTGCCTCCTGTGCCCTCCTGTGGCACTAAGGCGGCCGCCCTCTTAGTGGGTCTCCTTCGTGGACCCCGGGCAGCCTGCAGAGTGCCAATATCGGCAACACTCGCCACCCCACCATACAGCACTCTCCTAGAGAAATAACCAGACAAGACACCTTCTTTGTGGAGAAAACTGCTGCAGGTTTATTAGCATTACAAATATGCCAACATGGTGGGTTATCTTACGGGCGATCCCAAGGCAGGCAGCCCCTCGCCGCCTGCCACCTGATGAGCCAAATTACACCGTGGCCTTCCCCAGCGGTGTTTGCCATATTTTGGGGGAGGGAAGACCCCTCCCACCAGTGGACCAACAGCCCACGCCCCTGCTCACGCCACATATGGGGGCGGAGCCTGCCAGGCAACCCCCGGTTGCTCAGGTCCACAACCGCCCGTAGGACTAACGGGGCGCCGTCGCTCCTCCAGGCTCCAACGCGAGGACCTCCCTGTGGATATTTGGCCTTTGCACCCTTGTTGTGCTTCTGTACATGGTACCCGTATGTACCTACAGCCTCTGGATCGCCCTGTAACTCCGCCACAGCTCTGGGTGTGGCCACCGCCATCAGCCAGGGCCCCCCACCAAGGTAGGCCTCTTCACCTCCATCTTTCTAATTCCAGGACCTCTCCCAGGCCCAGCAAGACAAGTCCCTGCCCACTCTGGCGGGCGCGCCCCATCCTCTTTCAAAATCCCAGTGGACTTAGCATGCAGCAGGCCATGCCTGATAGAACCAAACCCCTGTTCAGTGGATCTGCGCCTGGCACTGTAAACTCTCCTGCGTGAGGAATCCCGGCATCCTCTGACCGAGCCCCTCGCCACACTCACAGTGGGGTTATCTCAGCCCATCATAAAACCCCAGCCTACAACTGGTTGTTTAACTTATACCAGGAGTATTTCATATCTTGCCGCAATGCCCTCCTACCCCGGAGGGGCTTCTACACCAGCTGTTCCAGCGCATACCTGGAGCCCCCAACCAAATTATCTCAGTAGTGTGTCGCGCTTCTACCTCCAACTGTGCTAGCGCATGCCTGGGCCCCCCAACCAAGGTAAGTTGGTGATGGAAAACCCATGCCTCCATATATTGGATTCCTCCCATCGTGCCACTCCCAGGACGCACGGACGGCCCTTGACCCAGACCTATGATCCTGCCAAATAACGACATGCTCGATACTAACATCCTATAATGAGCACTGTACCCCATATTATACAACTAATCCATCTTGCACCTAGTTGCACAATAACACTGCACCCCATCAAACCTCGGGTGCCGGAGAGGGTGCCTCTGGACAACTTAAAGTTCGCCTGTACATGATACACTTAACCTGTCTTCCGGCCACTCCCCTGGGTGGCTATGGATGGCTGTACCTTTGAAAGGAATTCCTATTATCCCACCTGCTTGATGCGCTCTGCTGCCAAACCCGCCCAGAACGCATTGGTTGTGGCCGGTTGCACCTCTTTGCACCATAACAACATCTTTCCCTAAACCCTGCTGATTCCCGGGCTTCTCCCCAGTCCAGCAAAGCAAGTCCATGCCCACTCTAGACAGGTGAAACCCCATCTTGTACCAAACTCCCTGTAGATTTGGCATGCAAACCATACCTATAAAGCCAAACACAGTTGGTGAATTTACGCCTGGCACGGTCAATTCTCCTGCGCAGGGTTACCCCGTCCTCCCCTGACCGAGCGCCTTCACACACTAAACAGGGGGGCTATCTGACCACCATAACTCCCAAGCCCCCAAAGGTTGCATCCTACAATTGGAGGACTCCTTCTCTTGCAACAGGTGCCTCTTCCCCCAGAGTCTGCTCATTGCCTGGGCCAGGCAACACAAGACAAGTCCATGCCCACTCTGGACAGGTAGACCATTCTTTGCGCACCCCGCCCGGAGGTCCCTAATCTCAACCAAACACCAACCCCCTTAGTCTGTGCCGCCGCTGCTTAAGCCAGCTGTCCCGGCACATGGCTGGGACCCCCAACCAAGAAAACTTATTGGAGGAACCACATGCCTCCATTTCTTGAATTCCGCCCCTCGCGCCCCGCGAGACGCACGGAAGGCCATTCACCC
This sequence comes from Calotriton arnoldi, assembly GCA_963921515.1. Taxonomy (NCBI): domain Eukaryota; kingdom Metazoa; phylum Chordata; class Amphibia; order Caudata; family Salamandridae; genus Calotriton; species Calotriton arnoldi. The sequence continues at coordinate 826,170 of CAWUFW010007718.1, forward strand.
AGATCCTTGATCCTGGCGACATAACGAAATGCCAAGTTGCTAACCTTTAATGCCCACTGCACCCATCCTATACAACTAATCAAGCTTGCACCTAATGTACCCGATGCACTGCCCCCCACTGCCCATTGATAGCCTTCCTGTTGAAGACCAGCAATTGAGGAGGGGACACCCCCCCCTTAGTCTGTGCTGCAGCATCCTAGCAAGCTGTTCCAGTGCATGCCTGGGAACCCCGTCCAAATTACCTGTCAGGAAAACCATGCCTCCACCTCCTGCTTTCCGCCCATCACGCCACTATCAGCACGCCTGGATGGCCCATCATCCATACCCTTGACCCTGCCCTTTGCCAGACCTACTCTGGAGGGTACCAGGTAGTGGACCAGAGGGTGGAAACGCTACAGGAATGGTGAAAACGATAGATGCAGATCACCTGCCCTTTCTAGACTTGTTGGGATGCCGGGTGTCCCAGAAAAGAGCCTCTGTGCTGCAAATCAGTAGATCGTTAAGCCGTGTAGCCCCAACACCTTGAGTTGTATAACTTAATCCCCACGTGCCGCGATGGCGAGAATGCCGGCGCTTGGCATCTACCGTCTCTTAGCTTGACCAGTTAGTCTGCCTACCTTGATGAATCAATTATGACAGACCACATACCATTGTGCACCGCGTGCAACCTGTGCGTCACCTTAAAGGTTGACTAAGCCTGTGCTTCAACACCCTTTCTTGACTATTCCCCCAGCTTCGGGGGGTTCAAGCTGGTAACCATGTACTGCACCAGCAGTGGGAATGTACCTGCACCCTCCCCATTACCTCTGGTGCATCACTGGGGTGCCAGTGGTATATTCCAAGTTTGCCTGTACATACTGCCCTTAACCTGCCTTCCGGCCACTCCCTGGGTGGCTCCGGGTACCTTTCAAACATTGGGATACCCATTGTCCAGCCTGCTTGATGCGCTCATCCTGTCCCTTTAATGCCACCCCCGAAGAGTCTGTTTTGGACCTTGCCCTCCGCCACTGGTTCTCAGGGCCCCGAAGGAAGCCAGGCTGGAGGTAGCTGAAAACAGGGCATCGCACCCACCAGCATGATGCGCTTCCGCTTGTATGCCCACCCTGTAAGCTGCTGTTGCTGGCTCTTGAAAGAGCGACTGCCAAAGCGCTTGCCATGACCCCCATTGCCTGGCATAGAAGGCATGCCTACCATACCTGCTCAACCTGTACCTTGGTAATGGGCGAGCTGTCAGCCAGAGAAGTAAATAAGTTCTCCCTTCTGCCAGTGATATAGAACTGCTGTGCTCAAATTGTATCCCAGGGCCGACTTCTGGCGCCTGAACCCTTACTAGGAGACGCCTGAGCAGAACCCCCATCTAGAAGGCCTGGCCACCGTCTGACCAGAACTTACCACAGACACCATAACACCCACAGTTAATGCTCACCTGACCTGAGCGCAAGGAGACGCACTGGCCAGTCAAGGGCAGTAAAATCCCATCCGCCTGGGGGAACACATACAACAGACACGTGAATAGCCGTTGGCAAGTGAGCACATGTCCTGTAAACAGAACGCTCCCAGTACATCCAAATAAGGGCGCTGCTACCAATGATCCGGCCGCCTAAGCGTGCTCCTAACCGCACACGCCCCACCAACATACATCATGTGACGTTGCCTGTTCTGAGCCACCCCGTGGCACTGCATTCCTTCTACACGAAACTGATGCGTACTGTGCTGATATAAACCTTCCTCACAGCAGTTATGGTAAAGCAGTACGACCATAACGAACTTTGTATCCAGGCACATTAATCAGACTTTTGCCACCAGAACCACAGCCTGTGCCCATGGGAGAATTGAATATAAACTTTTCAAGCGCGGATAGCGGAATCAAACCTAGGTTACTGCTATACTCTTGGGGTACAAACTTCTTGGCTATGCAGGGCACAACTATGCCAGCATATGCCTCTTCATTTAAAACTTAGTGCAAATCTGACCCCATGGTCGTCGGGTCTGAATGCTTCCCCGAAGCGCAGCACCGGCTAATGTGCAGAGAAAACTATCTGTCTACGGCCTTTCATTAGTGACTAAAATCCCGAGACCCTCTAATGAAATTCAACCACGCATGTATGGCGCACTGTCATCTAACTGGGGCATAGGTGTGAACATCTACCCAGTCCCAGATGCCTATGTAAATGTTCCCTCCGAGCGGGCCGGGCTGGCACCCACCACTGGAAGTGCCAACACCATCATGACCACAACCAGGAAAACCAGCCATAGGTTACACCCGAGACTGCACCGACTTGAATGAACGACGACGCGATGTGTCATTGCAACACCCACAGTTTGGCCACAAACAAAATGGAAATCTGATGGTAGAAATTAACAGGCCGCTCGCGGAATATGCAGGAAGCTCGACCATTACCCGCTGTCTCTTCACCGCAACCTGGGTTCACCATCCGCCAAACGTCAAGAGGTGAGGAACGACCAGTCTCGCTGAGCCACCCACAGATCCCCAGAGAGGCTTAGGAATGCTGACTTACTAGTAATGCTCCATCACACCCTCTACCTAGATTTCCTTTGCCAGGTTGCTGGTACTGCACGAGCACTCTGGCCAAGTTCTAATTGTGTTTGCGTCAATATTCAGGGGTAGTGACTCGTGTTTTCGACATTGAAACTCAGCAGCAGCTCACTAATATTACTGCCAATAATGTATGCCGGTTGAAAGGAGCAGTGCCACCTATAGGCCACACCCTATAACCCAACTTGTTACCTGAAATGTGGCTGTCTCTGACCACAAGCATACAACCTGACTAACACCAACGCTGACAACCACAAGCATACCACCAGACTACCACTGACGCTGCCATCGACCCTGTCGCCCTGCGTTAACTGAGTGGGACACCCTTCCTCGTGCATGCAATGTGGCCCCCACTCTCCCTGACGACCTTGACCAAAACCAATCATACTTAGTACCAGGAGCATTGTTCTAGACACTGTCAAATTCTTTACCCGCATCGATGTAGCCCCACTAATTACTTCATGCGGGCAGGCCCGATGTAGCACCAAATCCATACGCGTGGTGCAGTGCCTAGCCTAGAGAGACGCCCTGCACCATTGAAATGGTAATACCGTTTCCACTAGGTTGATTTAGGTCTTCCTGAAAGGGCCAGGTTTGCTTCACTATAAATCGGTCTCTGTTCTCAAAGACACACTGTATCTTTGGCGCAGGGAGTCGCAAGTAGGGCAATCCCTAATCCGACCATAATTAGAGAACCAGTACCGGACCGCTGTGATCTCCTAAGGCGAAGTGAAGATGTGAAAACCAAAACAAGTCCCAGCTCACATCTAGGCTGCTGCCCCGCATGCTGAACAACCAGTCAGCCCAATACGAGCCATCCCGGGCCTCAGAGGCACAGTGCGCCTAACCCAGACACCGGCAACATAGCATTATCCTTCCGTGCCATACCCCGGAAGCCCCCAGCAACGGAGCAATGCGACACCTATTGCATTGCAAATGCTTGTTTCTTTTCTATCTTGTGAGGATCCCTGTGTGCACAACCCATTGAATGCAGTGTTTAGCGTCTGCTCCCTCCAGCCTCCGTTCTGGGTTTACCAGCGCCTGCCTCGGTGGCAATGATTCCTCCCCAACCCCCTCATAGAGGAAACGACCGCACAGAGCTAAACCCAGGAACGCACATCAAAACAATTCTTACCAAAAACCTGTTAAATAAACAGCACAGTATAGAGCAGGCTGGGCATCTCTGACGTCTGGGTCCTGGTGCCTTTGCATTGGCTACAAAATTAGCCACGCCCCCTGACTAAATCCTCATGTTTCAATCACAGACCAGGATGGCACTCGCTAACTTCACTGCCCCACTTGTCTGACCTTTTCTACACTCCTCCGGAGGTAATGGGTCCAGTGAAACAAGCCCAGAGTGGTCCATCTGGCTCGAGGAGGCGGAACGAAGGCCATTGCGAAGCATGCCTGACTCCAACTGAGCTAATTCCACACCAGAGTCTGTTGACTTGCCTCAAACCTCTGTTTTGGGTGCTGGAGAGGAGGCCCTCCAGTTCCAGGTGCTGAAATGGGTCCCTTAGCTAAGAAACGACACAGCCGCCTGTCGCCCCTTTCTGAGAGCTCCATGGTTGTGCGCCACAGTCGATGCAAGACTTAGGCTACAAGTTCTGAAAGAGATGTGGGGCTGGGAGGAATCATACATCCACTCGGACCAGGGTCCTCTTTCGCAGCCTGCAAGTACCAAACTCTACACTTGAGCTGGCAGCACTAATCGGACCCGCGCCCCTGGCCCCACATGCATTGCTGCTACGAGCACTGATTACACTCCCTGTTTTGATTTTTTTTTTTGCAGATGTGCATATTTATATAGCGCGGACTCGACCCGAAGGTATTGGAGCGCTTTCCATGAGCACCGTATTTACATTACACATTCAGGCACGGGGAGATTTAGTGATTTGCCCCGAATCACAGGACGTGGATACCACCCCGAGGCTCGAACCCTGGTTTCCGGCACCAAAGTCGGCAGTCTAGCCGCCGGACCACATCCTCTCCGACCCGAAGGTATTGGTGCCTTTACATGCGCATACAGAGGAGGGAGCCTCTCCCGGGCCCTTGCAATGCTGGCCCCCCTCCCACCTCATACGGGCGGAGGCCCTGCATCCGGCCCTCACGCAGGAGGGGACCAGCGACACCAGGCAAACGCGGGTGGTGCCTATAACCGGCCCGTATCTAACTACTGGGCCGCACAGGCCAAGTCAGCTGCTGGCACCGCAGGGACTGGCCCCGCAAGAAGGAGCCCAAGCGACACCAGGCAAAAGCAGGAGGAGCAGCACACGGACCGCGCCTCGCAGCAGGCCCACGTATGCCATGTTCAGCTGGGGCTACGCCGGAGCTGGCCAGCCGCAGGCTGGCACCAGCAAGCCAGACAAGAGCGGGAGTAGCCTGCCTACTGCCCGCGCCTCACAGCAGGCCCACAACAGTACGTGTAGGCGCCCTGCAGCCTGCCCTCCTCACAGTGAGAGCCTGACGACCCCGCACAGTTGCCCCCCCCCCGGATGCTGAGCGCAGACCATCGCAGCAATCGGAGCGCTTAACCCGCGCACCTTCGCGCCACCCAAGGAGCAACCCCGATCCCCCTGGTCAGTAGCTCTAAACGTGGGGCTACGTTGTTGCACGCGAAAAGCGAGCAGTAACCCAGATGCCCCAACCAACCTTGCTAAAGCATCGGGCCAAAAACCCCCCATTGCCCGCCCCTGCCCATAACGGGTAGGTGAGGGGCACGAAACCCCTCGGGTAAAGCCACCTAGCCCGACGCGAACTACCCTGGGGGCCTGCCGGGGGGAAGATGCATCGCGGCGTCGGCTACCCCCCCACTCCGCTGCAGCCCCCACTTAGGCCCGGACACACCACATGTGTTACGTCCCCGTTGGCCCTTATGGCCGATACGCAACATAGACTCCTGGAAAGCCGAGAATTGAACCCGGGACTGCCCACCTGCGAGGCATGGCCCTGCCAGCTGAGCTGTATCCCCGCTACGCTCCAACCCAAATCGGAGTTTTTGGGGGGGGGCGGCGCACCTGATCCACGCCCTCCCCTCTGGGCCCCTTCCCCGGTCAGCCCAGGCTGGCCTCGACCAGGGGAGGTGTGCCACTGCCCTAACCCGATGGGAGCTGTCCTCCCCCCACACTGACGGGCAGCCGCTACGGCCGACGCCAGGCCCAGCCCTTGTCCTCGTTGGAGGGGGGAGGGGTGGGGGTATTGAATCTGCACTCACCGCGCAATTGGCAGCTCCCGGGGACACATCCGAAACGGCGTCAGGGGAATGGGCCAAGAGGGCGCCCAAGGGGCGGGGAGAGGTATATGTACCTCGCCCCTCCCCGGAAGTGACGCGGCACACTGGACCCCTGAGGGTCCCAAACGCTGGGAGGCTGCCTCCTGTGCCCTCCTGTGGCACTAAGGCGGCCGCCCTCTTAGTGGGTCTCCTTCGTGGACCCCGGGCAGCCTGCATTTCACTGCTTATTCTCTAGCGAGGATGTGAACCTGTGGGGGGTTTTCTCAGCTTCTCTTGGCTTGTCACAGCAAATACGCTCCGACTGCTTTTATTTATATAAGCCCAGAAATAGTACATGTTCATGCTTGACATTGTTCATATTTTAGGCCCCCTCTGAAAAACCATCTTTCCTTTAGTTTCTTTTGGCTTTAGCACTCATTGCTGTTTTCTAATAAATGATTGATAAATATTGCAAGGAATTACACATACCTCGACATATGTCTTGATTGCCTGTACAGAATGAACCTACGGAAACTTAAAGTAAAGACCCATTTGATGTTTAGCATGTGTCCACCGATATAAAGAGCAACACGATTTTTCTTCTCCCGGTGTGGGGACGGATGTCCCACTTGGTATAAAGCGGCTCTTACATCCCTCTATAGTATTATTAAGGTACGGTATTCCTTTGATATACCCTAGACTCTGCACACTGGTGCATTGTAAGGCCCTGAACGCTCATACATGGCTCTTTGTTTTCAGCCTCCTGTGTTTAGTTAGGGGCTTAAAATTGTTTTCGCCCCTACATCTCCATGTCGGAGGTTCCATTGTCGAAGGGCAAAAGTTTAAGCTGTAGATTCTGGTAGGTAACTTATTTCCCTTGTCTCGATCCATGATCATAAGAACCTGGGAAAGGCATGCTTTTTCGGGACATTCTTCTGAATGCTTTTTGTTTTCAGGAACAGGCTCTTCTATTTTATATTCTTGCTTTTCTCTGAAGTCCAAATGGGCAGTTATCGGTGTGGCCGGCCTTGGCCAGCCCTTGGATTTTGGTGGATTGCTGGGTTTGTTATGGACACACAACTCTTTTCTGTTTTGGTGATGGCACGTCATTCTCTCGGTGGACTTTGTGGCTAAGGAGACTGTTTTTATTTAGTCGCATTTCATTGTTAGTGCTCTTGTGCAATGCTTGGCTCAGTATCTTTACATTATACGTTAACAGGCTTTAAGTGCTATATGCGGCTTGTGTCACTCCTGAAGAAGGCGGAACGCGGAAACGTGTGTTGAGGATGAGTGTTGAAGCCACAGTTTAAAACACTATATAATACTGCTAATTGTCTAATCCATTGTATTAATTGAGAATTTTGAAATCCATTATATAACAAACCGATGATGCTACTGTGTAATAGTTAGACCTGAACCAAACCTGTATTAGTTGGATTTCATTGTATATCTGTTTTTGCTCTATTTTTGTTGGAATAGTGATCATGAATGAGTGATTAGTATGGTTTTTGAGAGAGGGAGATGAATTGTGTATATACTTGTGTATGACTGTTAACAATTTTGATATTTTTGAGAGGTGCATGTCCAGCCCAACATACTAAATGAATATATTGTAAATTACAATTTAATGTTATATGAGATGTGACAAAAATAAACATATGTTAATACTTATTTGTGTAGTCACTGAGCCACTTGCACCAGAATGAATAATTGATGAGGTATGATGGTTAAGGAATAGGGTCAGATGGAGGTTCCTACGTTTGGTTACTCTATACATGGTCCGGGCCCGTAGATCTTAATGTTCTCAGGTGGTCGCTCTTTTTGCATTTACTTTAGTATATACTTATATATTTATTTGAGAGTTTTATGGAGCACTGGCTAGACTCGAGGGTGTCAGAGCGCTTTACAAGACATAGCATTGATAAAAGGATTCACAGTTGAGAGCTTTGATAGAAGGATTTGCAGTTGACATAGTATAACAGAGAGGATGAAAACAGTGTAACATAAAATTCATAGCTCAAATTATACATATTTATTTATTTTATTATTTAATTTTGACATAACAAAACACGAAGAGCCTTTTTTCTAAAATCCTTTATGACATAGGTACGGTATTTTCAATATTGCATTCCCCAGTCCTCAAGATGGTTATTAATTGTGGACTTACAGCCCGTCCACTGCTTTCATTTGTTTGTTTCAGTGTCCTTTAAAAATCTTTGTTTGCTATGCAAGGTCTGTAAAGCTCAAGTGATCTGTCTTCAAACTGAATGCATCACGCATTGCAACAAAATAAACACATAAAGCCCCCAACCATACAGTCTGGGATTTTTTTATTCAAATTGTAGTTTTTCTTTTTATTATTTGCGTACTACTTTCAACAGAGGAATTTGCAAGGTTTCCATTGGTTGTTAGGTTTGTCGTCATATTTTTGCAGTCGGTATTGACAATTATATTTTGAATGTTGTTTTGGTTATCTGAAATGTTCTAAATCTCTACAAATCTCCTCTCGCGTACACTGTTGTCTCCAAAGGACAAAAGATTGCCATTATTATTTTTTGTAGAAGTGTAACCCAAGCCCTTATTCCTCCCACCCCTCCTCTGAAGTGTCTGTCGCGCTACTACTTCCACCGCTTATAGAAGAGAATGATACTTTTTCTTTCTCCCCTTAAATGTGTTGCTTGATGCAACACCCAACCTTGGGAAGAATTAGGAATGATTTTTCCCGTAATGATGGTGTGTAGATAAGTGGCGATAACCTCTTTCCACTTGTCGCCTTCCATCTTTGTAAATATGTTTGTATAAAGTTGGATTCAGTCCCATTGTCCCCGCCCTACTCATTGGAAATTTTATTCACTGCCTGTCGCCTTTAAACCAAAAGAATACAGGGGCATATTACTAAGGGCCTTATCGCCGCTTTAGCTGCACTTTTTGCCGCCAAAGCGGCGATTTTTTTTCCGCCCTATTAGCAAGCTGTCGCTAACAGCTGTTAGCGACAGCTTTTAGGTGATAGCGACCGGGTTGGGTGCCACTTTGCATGCCAGCGATATTTATCGCTAATGACATGCAAAGTAGGCGTTCCCAACCTGGCAGCGACTGGAAATAGTCGCTAACATCGCTATCGCCTATTAGAGAGGCCAGCAAGGCGATAAAGAAACCAGCGCTAAACACTATTAGCGCTTGTTTTTACACCTGGTCCAAACCTGACTTAGCCATGTAATCCAATGGGAGGTGGATTACATGGCTAAATCCCCTTGCCCTATCAGCAAGCTATCGCCGGTCACAGTGCGATTATCGCTGGATTTCCAGCGATAATCGCACTGTTTTCCAGCGACAGCAGGGGTTTCTATCGCATTGGAGATAAGCGTTGCTGATAGCATGCTATCTCCGCGATAGAAACCGGCGATAGCCGGCGATAATTATCCTAGCGCTAAGTGCGCTTAGCGATAATTATCGCCGGTTATTGCTAATAGGCCCCTACAGTGTTTCCCTCACTTCCTAATGTCTTTAGAATTAATTGGTAACGTTTGATATCAAGGAACAGAAGTAAAATAAAGCAAACTCTTTTGTTTTCCATCCCGATCTTGGGGCGAGAGGCCCTGACCCTTCTTTCACAGTTTTGTGTGCTTTCCTTTGTTATTCGGTCCAGAGGCTGAAGAATGTATTTTAAAAAACAAACAAACCATTAATCTATTAAAATGTAGGGCTAGATGGCTGAAAGAGTTGTATCAGCCTAAAAGCAGTGCGATAATGTGCCTATCAGTGTCAAAGCTTCCATGTTAAAGAACAGTAGATGTTGCAGCACCCAGGATAATGTGCTACATGGCTAAATACTTATAAGGTCCCAAAGCCGAGACCAATTGCATTGCAAATGCTTGTTTACTGTGCCTATCTCCTTTTTTCAACTCCACTTCGTTCTATCTAATTTTTGTTAAATTCTTCTAATCCCTGCACTATTCTAGTTCTTTTCTATATTTCATGTTTCTGCCGCTGACTTCCTCTTGTCTGTAGTAGTCTGTAGAATTCTTCTACTTACTTAGTAAGCTTTCCCTCTCCCCTTCATTGCGCTTCCATGACACAGTCACCATAGCTATGCCTCTCCATTATGAAAAGTGTTTGGTTGGCTTGACTACCTGGCTTTTCTAACACTGTCAACCAACAAAATGCCCAATGTGATACTTTTGATGGAAAATACTGCTAACCGAACTGATGTATTGCGGTTGTAAAAATAATAATAAGGGGTGGCGCATCTGGCATCTAAAATGTGTAATGTTTTTTCCATTCGCACGGATCACCCCGTGCCGGGGCCATCGGCAGCACCAATGCAGCAAATGCGGTGCTGTTTGGAGGGGGAGTCCCAGCGGCGGCAGGGACTGGTGGTGGTAAGTCACATTGCTTGCTTATTGACACTTAAAAGTATATTCGCTCTAAGGGCGTTGTGAACCCCCTGCTTTAGCAGCTACAGCTGGGGTTGAGTTCTTAATGGCCTCTTCTATCTGCAGCTCAGCAGACAAGAGCTCATAATGAACTGACGCTAAAAACAATCGGTTGATGGAAAAGGGAAAGAAGGATGGAAGGTTAAAAGAAAAGATTGCTGAAATGGTATATGAGTGAAAGGATGCATAGGTGGGTGAAATGATGTGTAGGTGGGTGATAGGATGCATAGGTGGGTGAAAAGATAGATGAAATGGTATATGGGTGAAAGGATGCCTGAGTGCGTTAAAGGATAGGTGAAAGGGTGGATGGGTGAAAGGATGGATGGAGGGATGGGGGAGGAATGGATGGATGGATTGGAATGGTGAAAGGCTGGATGAGAAAATGTAAAGCTTAAATGGTGGGTATCAAAGGGTGAATACAACAATGAAATGATGACTGAATGATTGCTTGAAGAAACAAGGGAGCTTTTCTGGAGAGGGGTGTGCTCACCTACTTCTCTTGCTTGGTTTTGTCAAAGCTTAGGTTCAAAATGGGGGGAATTTAAAATTTCTGTCTACTCTCTTGACTCACTATATTTGTTAAGCCAGGCAGATGTGTATCCCACCCATCATCATTCATCACCTCCCTAACCATGGCATTTCGCCACTCATGATCTAAGTGCTGTATGGCTCAATTCGGCACTACAGTGTTGGCTCTGCAATGTCTGTCTGCTTTAGTTAATGCAGCATTTACTAAGTTTTCAATGCATTGAACATGTGCTATGCCCACTCACCCACTCGGCCCGCTTGACTGCATCTGAAGGGGGTCATGGTCATGGTAGGAGTAGGAGTTGGAAATGAGCCATGGCTGAACCCGGATTTCGTACCTTTGAATGCCAGCAAAAAGCTGCTCTGAGGATTGCAGTTGAGCCTACCCCTGTGAGGTTTCCACTGGAAGTCGTAGCTGTTGTTGCAGCCACGGCCATCACGGCCACCATTGCCCTTAACGCTGCCTCCTTGTCCAGACTTGCCCTGCCTTACCATCAACTCTGCGCTGCAACTGGGTCCTGCTCGCTTGTGGAGACGGGCGGGTGTGCGGCAGGGCTTCGGGGGGGCTCAGTCGGTTCGGCAGCAGATAGTGTATGGATGCGGAGGGCTTCGTTTGTGGACCTTTCATTGCTCCTTTGGTGCCCCGCATGGTTTCCTGCCGCACATTTCATACAGCGACCTTTGATCTCACTGCACTACAGCATAACATGTGGATGGTGGATGGTCTTTGACCGGGCCATTGGTATCTGTGCTTGAGCTTTGGATTCTGGACGTTTTATTAATGAAATAAGCAACTGTCATCCCTGCCTCTTGGTGTACTGATATACTGAAAATACAGCTTCACATGTGGGTGGTGGCGGCGGCTCATCAAACCATGGGGTGGAGGTAAGTGGTCATCCATTACTGTCCTGCACAGCGGTGTAGCAGAGCAGCTGAGTTGCAGAACCGTACTGTCATTTGACCTACATCCCTGGCTCGGTGACATCGTTTTCGACTATTACCTGACCACCACCTGGAGGGCTCTCCACTACTCCTGCCAATAAATACACCTCTATAGATCGTATGCTCAAGAGGGAGATAAGGGTAGTTTCCTCTGAGATTGCTCTCTCAGAAAGGAGATTATCTTTGAAAATTGACTCCTCTTAGCCCCAAGAAACCACTGTACTGATACAAGAAGTGCCCCACAAACCAACTATTATCCTAAGATCTTCCAGCCAGTCTAGCTCAAAAAAACTACATTTATCGGGCGATAAACCTGCAGCAATGGCGCCTGACCCCAAAGCCAAAAAGGTAGCGCGGTAGCAAAGGAGGAGAACAAAGTCTGCTACCTCCTCAACCTCCTCTATTGGGCTTCCAGCTACACAAAGTGATCTAGCCCCACAACCTATCGATCAGACTCCCCAGCAACATACGAATATAGTAAGTGAGGCAGTCTTTGGGGTTTTACCACGGTTATAATGAAGATAGTGGAAACGTGTCAACCATTTTAAAGAGATTTTAAAAGTGGAACTCACACCGCTAGTGACCAGATTAGATCATTTGGCTTCACAGATAAAGGATTAAAAAATCAGATATCTCATGTTAAAGGAGGAAGATCCGACCCATCCGTAGCTAATGCCACCGCAACATCCCAACCGCAATGGAACCAGACTAGACGTCCTCCCATTCCTCAAAATAGCCCTACTCCAAAAATTATTTCTGGCATTGGCGGGCCTCAACTGGTTGAAGCCAGTAAACCTAAAATGGCCATAAAACTTCCCAAACTCCCCCAGGAATGCACACCCTATTTGATAGTTCTCAAAAATGTGCCATTGCTGCCCACGGGTACTTTAGAAGACCAAGGGGGATATTCTCAAGAACGTGCGATAAACATCGCCAAAATAGGTTAACGCAAGTTTTCATATCGCCGTCTATCGCGGGAAAATAACTCCGTGTTAACGTCGTATTTTCAACACGGCGGTAACATGCGATAGTCTCCCGAAAACGCGTCAAATGTCAGCGATAACATTACCGGGACGGCGATGAAAACCCGAACGCGAAAAAAGTTGCGATGGGCCCAACCGCGATAAGACAATCAGCGAAAAGCATCTCCAGGCCTGCAAATCACACACGTCAGGCGGGAAAAATCACTTCAAAAGCAGAAAAAAAAAAACACAAACAAAAACCAAACTACAGCGAAGCACAATGGAGGCAGCCGGAGCAGGTACAGAGGACGGCCAGAACCCCACAAGCCCACCGGAGGAGCAGCCTGGGACCTCGGGGACAGGGAAGGGCAAGGGCAAGAAGAAGAGGAAGACGCGGTTCAGTCCGCAGAAAAACAGGATCCTGATCACGGAGGTGATAGAACACCATCAACAACTGTTCGTCACCTCCACTGTGTCATTGGCAACAAAAAATGCAACATGGCAGTCCATCGTGGACAAGATGAATGCAGTCAGAGTGCTGAGGAGGACAATGGAAGAGCTCAAGAGGCGCTGGAATGATGTGAAGCGCAAGACCAAGCAGAAACTCGCCAACAAACAGAAGGCAGCAATGCAGACTGGAGGTGGGAGTCCAGCGCCACAGAAGGAGCTGGATGAGATGGACGAAATGGTGTCCACAGTCATCAGTGGGGAGACGGTGGCAGGAGTTGGGGGACCGGACACTGCTCAACATGACCTGACACAATAGCAACAGGGTGAGTAACGACCAGGGACTGGGGGCACGGGGGGAGATGGGCACAATGGCACACATGCACAATTAAGTACAGCACAGTGCACACCCACAATGACTCTGGATCATGTCCCTCATCCCCTTGGCACACTGCAGCACACCTAGAAAGAGCAAGTAGGCCCCCGTCGACTATGTGCCCAGAGGGGCCCTTCCCACACATCACCAATCTCACAACCAACCCATGCACATGTGCCAAACCCAGCAAAGCGGCGTGTCTGTGAGCCACACTGGCAATGCAAGTGACACTGCATGACGATTAGCATGGCTGCAGTCCGATCATCATGACATGGTGCACGCCACCACACTGAGGTGGCTGAGTGTGGACCACATCCGTAAAGGAGCAGGTCACACTCTGACACATCCACCTGCACAAACAACCCCTGACGTCAACAACACATCTGCGGACAAACCATGCCCCAGAGTCCCAACTCCCATCAAGACCCAAATTCACCCAAGTCTGCAACATCTCAGTACTGTATGGGCACAGAATTCAAAGGCACACCGCCTGAAAGGGACAAGGGGCAGCAAAATCAGAGCTGCAGGGGCGACTCTCCCAAAATGCAGCACACACACATGACATTCAGAGCACATCAGCATCGACAACAATGTGGTACAAACTGCAACACGTTTACAACAGGACAGAGGTCACAACAGGTGCCACTTGTGTGTAAAAACTGGCCAAGCACATTTGGCATAGCAGGGAAATGTGAGATGTCAATGTACAAGTACAAACACATATCCGTGATGTTGACGAAATGTCCACTGTCCCGCATCAAATAGGCAGCTCCTCCTAAACAGTCACAATGTACATTGTCATGCAGTCTGCATGTGAACTTGTACAATGCGTCAACATACATGTGAACACAATGTAACACTGCATCTCCCCTTCACATTGCAGAGGGAGCATCAACACCTCCTGCAGAGCAGCCCCAACAACTCCTTACTGATGACGATGAGGACATCCCCAACATCGACACCGAAGCCCTCCAAATCCTCATTGACAGCTTCGGCACCCCACCTTGAGGAGGAGGGCAGCCCAGCTGCATCGAGGAGACCCCACCCCCTGCACAGACCACACAGCAGAAAGCACCTACCACCCAGGCTGTCTCCCAGGACACCCACGAACAACAAATGGCCTTCCAACGCTGTGTGTTAGAGGTCCAGGAGAAGATGGCTGATCAGGTGTGGGTGGGGTTCGACCTCATGGCAGCCAAACTTGATGCCATACATGGGTGTCTGATTCCCATCAGGGACCACTTACAGTCCCTAACAGACACCCACAGTCTGCTCCATGCTCTCCAATGATCCATGGCTGACATCGCTGGAGTCATGATACTGAGACAAGAACAACTGTCCAGTCAGAGTGGCTCCAGCGATGTCAGCCGGGAGTTGGGACACTTGCGGGGGCTCATGGAGAACATGGAGCGGATGACGGTGGAAAGAATGGCTGCCACGGCTGCACACCAGTGTGATGTGGCTGGGACCTTCCATGCCCTGCAGCACATCGTCATGGCATTGCTGCCTCAAGGCCTTGCACAGATGAATGCTGCTGCTGCTTCTACATCCACATCTCCGCCCCCTGATGTGTCAGTGCCTCACAGTGCGGCAGGCAATCCACCTCCGGCCCCCGATGTGTCAGTGGTACACAATGCGGCAGGCAATCCATCACCACTCACGTGTGAGGCACATGTGACATCAGAGGACGAAGATGCGGGTGAATCAACCTTACTGGTAAGGAGGAGGCAGTAGCATTCATCTCCGCCATATGGCCTGTTTCTGCTTGGTTCTGCCCTTTGCATCATCACCTTCCACTGTCCCCCGATACACTCTACGACACTCACCTTGGACCTCGACATGGACTGCCATTTTCTGTTTGGTTACCAATGACACAGCGATCAGACTGCGGACTGAACTCTTCCTCTTCCGATGTACTTGTCATTCCCTGAAGGACTCTGGCTGGCCTTCCACGGGCCAATAATGTGAAGTGGGGTTTGCATGGCCCTGTACTGCTCCAGCTGCAACACTCCACTGGATGTGAATTAAACATTCAGAATCACACAGATGTTTCATGTCTTTGATCATTCAAGTATGAGAGTATGGATGAATGTAGGGTCAGTGATTCCCCCTTGCGTCCATGTTGCTCATATCGTGGGACTTGAGTCACAGGGTGCAACATTGCCGATTGTGGTCCGGGTGGTGTAGACACTACAACAGAGACACAAGCATCAGTTACTTCCTTGTCCAGCCCAGAACTGAAGCACGCCCAGAGCCCCGGGCTCATTGTTCCCACCCCTACGCTGGCCTGCCATACGCCAGGCCAGTCCACTCTGCTTACGCTCAGAGGGGGACGACCAAGCTACATGTCCCAGGTCTTCCCTGTAGTGATCTGCTGATCACTGGTCTAGTTGTCAGCATGCCACAGCCACTCCCTGAGGGCTGGTTAACACCCACACCACACCCATCCAGCACAGGCATCACAGGACATGTGACCCTGCCAATAAAAGGGGCCTAGCACGTCACTTTCCCCACTGCCGGAGATGACATGATGGTGTCCGCACCACGAGACCCAATCATAAAGGGTCCATGACTTGTGGCGCACTGGGTTAGTGGCACCCGATGCACTGCGGCCGGCACGGGCCTACCGCCACGGGACGAAGACTTGCGGTGCACTGAGTTGGTGGCACCCGCTGCACTGCGGCTGGCAGGGGCCTACCACCACGTGACGATGACTTGCGGTGCACAGGGTTAGTGGCACCCGCTGCACTGCGGCTGGCAGGGGCCTACCGCCACGTGACGATGACTTGCGTTGCACAGGGTTAGTGGCACATGAAGAGCTGAGCGGGTGTGCAGCCTGCGATGATGCGTAGGCCTCGATGAGCCGTCCTGCTAATCGTGGTTCGATTTGAATTGTGAGTCCTGCTGGACTGTAGTGCACGCCGAAGGCAGCAGTCAGCACACACATGACTCCACGGTGCGGTGCCGCAGGGTGCGCTGGGGGCCTGTGGCGTGGAATCCAGCGATCGGCTGAGGAGGATGCACCGGCACGTGGTGGGCCCTCTTGGAGACACGCTGGTGGCGCCAGGTGAGCATTGAGGCCTGGGTGCGCAGGGGCGGCCAGTCATCGCTGGGCGGAGGACCGGTCTGGGGACCAGGGCTGGGGTGCAGCAGGCGCACAGGATCGCGCAGGCACCACCGGTCATGGCGGCAGACTCGTGGCTGGGTGGGGGGTGCCGCCCTTGCTGACACGACCCTGCATGCGATGATCGTGATGTGCGCGGGTTGGTTTGGGACAAAGCCACCTCATCTCCAGTGTGAATGTGCCCGTTGAAGGTGGTCGGCCACGTGTGTGTAGGCCTATGGACAGGTTGTGGCGGAGACTGAGACACACGCTGTAGTCACTTTGGTGGTGGATTTGTGACGTGTGCATTCCCACAGTTGTGAGTTGGGGGATTGTGGAGTTGAGGTGTGTTCAGTTGGTACTTGCAGATGGGCAGTGCATTTCCATGGGGGCCAGCCTCAAAGCGCTGGCTGGTGGCGGACTTGCGGACATGTGGGAATCATGCACACTGCCTGGGGAGTTTGCGACGACATTGGTGGAAAGGCCACGGTGGTCCACTTTTGTATGCACAGTGATGGCATGCGTGTGGTTGCTGTTGCGGTGATTGTGTGCAGTGTCGGCAGGGGGCACAAGTCATACATGTGTGCTGTGAATTGCCCCCAACACGTGCCTGATGCCAGCTATGGCGTAGTTCCCTTGCGTGGCCTCAAGATGTTCCTGCGCAGTGAGGGGCAGGGGTATCGAGCTGACACACACCGTGATGCTTTCAGGTATGATGAGTCCTGCATGATGTGACTGTAACAGCAGTTCGTGTGGTCGTTACCTTCCTCTTCATTCCTACGACGGTTACGGCCACACGAACTTCTGTTACGGTCTTCTCATGCATGGTTTATCATGCCTGTGAGCATTCCGGTTTGTCCAAGTGCAGTACACTGTACCAGATTAGGCATGTGACTATACGGAAGTTTGACCATTGTCACCATTTCTCCCACAGGTTTCTGAAGACACGTTGCCCTGTTGAAGTTCCCCGTTGGGAATGGAACGCGTTGGCTGAGCTTTTCGTTTTGTTTGTGTATTTGTAACAAAGTTCTGTTTTTACACTACTGTTGACTACTGGACTTCATGACCTGGCACACCCACATTTCGGTTACTACGATCTTGGGTCTGGGGCACGGAGGCGTCTAGCATGGCTGGCATTGGGGTTGGTTGCGCAGGTACACTACGAATTGGAACTATTGTGTGGTGCAGATACAGGGGCCCGCCGTTGCTATTGTGGACATGCATCCATGACATATGTGAGGGAGTTTGATGGGGCTGGCTGTGAGACTCCTCCGACTCCGGCAGTTGTTGGTTGGAAGGTATACCAGGGGCCAACAGGTGCAGCACAGTCAGCAGCTTTGTCTGCGGGGGGATGTAGGTTGTCCGCTGTGTTGGTACCCGTCAGCCTGTGGGCAATGTGGGTCAGGATGCGGTGGATGGTTGTCCTTTTGAGCCTGTGTTGGCCAATGGCTTCCTCTGGCGTTGAGTCTCTGGGGCTGGTGCGTTTTAGGGTCGTCCGCTGTCCTGCACTGCCTAGGTGGTAATCCGGGGGGAGGGTCCGGGGGGGGGGGCCTGGGAGTGGTGGCGGGTGTTGTGGCCCTCTTGGTTCTCCGAGCTGCATGATCATTGGCTCCATGGCATCTGTTGGTCTTCAGATGTGGCCGAGCTGGGCTCCCTTTCATACTGCAGGTAGTCGTCCTGCTTAACACCAGCAAATGGCAGGTGTTAAATCCCTGCTGCTAACGCGCCTTATCGCCTGTTCTTGGTTCGCATCGCAGATCTGGCTGGTCGTTGAGAATGTAGCGAAGTGGTGTTTTCGTGTGTTTTTGCACGGGAACGCCTACTCTGCATATCATTAGCGTTAGTTGTCGCACTCATCCGTGGCGATGTTTTTTGCAGCAGCTATCGCTGGTAAACTGGCGATATCGGCAGTTTGCACCAGCTTGAGAATAGGGCGATAAATCTATCGCCACTTTTGCGGCGCTAAAGTGCCGATAAATCGGCGATAAGTCCTTGAGAATATGCCCCTAAGTGGCTCTGAAGAAAAAGCCTGCTCATTGGATAAAAACTAACTTGAGATGCCCTCGTGACATAGCCCAAGATGTTATATCAGTGAGAAGAACTCCATGGCTTGGCAATGTCCTGGGGACTGTGTTCGAGTGAACTTTCAATCTCCTGCAACTGTAGATATGCTCTTAAGGCATCTTTCTAATTTTCAACCACTGTCTGGGAAAATAGAGGCACTCCCACTGGGCTATTTTTATAGACTCCAGTCCTTTCTACCACGTTTTACCAAGAATGCCTGTCATAACGAAGCCCTTGCCCCCAACTCTGGTCAATCAATATTTAGCATCCCAACACACAACACCTATGAACTATTATCACATATGGATGCACAAGATTGACTTACCAATGCCAAAGTCGATATGGTTCCCACTGGGTTAGGAGGACCAAGGACAAAAATGGGGCCTACAGGAGATGTAACCAACTTCCCCTCCTTACTAATTCCGCACCCTCCCATAATATAAGAGGAACATAGTATTGGGCCTTTCGCTTTCACACCGGGAAATATGGCACTCGATGTCTTGGGAAACCCTCTCCGAACTAATGATCATATGAGTACTCCAGCACCTTTTACATCTGCCTCCCTGTTGTCGATCCAAGCAGACCAGCCTTGCTCTCAATCTAAAGTGTGCCCCGAGGATACAGACAGGGATTTGGGGAGTGTGTGTACTAGTTTTGGAGCTAACTCGAATGGAAAAATAAATATTTTACGCTAGAATATTGCAGGAATTAAATCCAACCTGTCTGCACCGGATTGGCTGGAATATATCGAAGGGTTTTATATTTTTATTTTTCAAGAAACTTGGGCCACTGAGCCAGTCTATAAAATGGGATATACTTCATAATATGTAAATGCTGTCCCACCTGCTCATGGTCGGGCGTCAGGGGGCTTGTTGGTTTGGACAAACATCCATCTAAATAGCAGTATCGAGGTCTTAGACAATGTATCACCTGACAATCTGAGTTTAAAAAAGCATTACTTCGGGGGGTTTGTATGTATATCTATAATGTCTATTGTAGGCCAAGGAACAGGGGCACAGAAACACCTACTCTGGGTATTTTACAGCATTCTGTCTCCTTGATTGATCCAAAGCACCAGATTGTTATAGGGGGAGACCTCCACATAAATTTTGAACCTGTGTATGGGTATGACATGCTTCTCGACGAGGAAGATGAGAGTTGGGGTATACCTGCCAGTGGCGTAGCTAGGCACTCTGTGGTCCCTGCCTTTTGCCCCCCCCCCGCCTAAGAGCGGGAGAGGGGTGCTGACGATAAATTTACCTGCCGCCCCCAAATCTCGTGCCGCCCGGGGCGTACCGCCCCCTCCGCCCCCCCCCTTGCTACGCCAGTGATACCTGCCCTTAATACCAAGCAATGTTTTCCGTATACTGTGGCAGCAATGCAAGTAGTCCAATTCACAGTAACAAATGAGCTGAGAGCATGTAACGGAAGGTCTCCCTCCGATAAACAGGGAGCCCCCACTTCGGGAAAGGCCTATCCGTATCCAAAATACACTATATTCTAATTAAAGTTTCAATGTGGGATGGTTTGGAAGACTTCTGTATTGACCAAAGGAAGGAGAGTGACCTCTATCCTCTTCATGCTAAGCTCCTCTGCCATCCCCTTAAACCCCCCAGCCCTTCAGTACCAGAGTCCATAATCTAATAATGGCAAACAACCGCAGGACTATCAAATGGCCAACAGTGATAGCAAACCAAGGCACTCTTGTTAAGGTCTACGAAACCTTCGTTGAGGTCTTATCAGTCCCAACTATGCCAATTATTGTCACAAATACAATAGCAGACATACATGCTAAGCTGGTGATCTCTCTGAAAAAGATTTTGACCAAACCCCCTTCTAACAAAAACCCTGGTTAGGTTCCATAGTGAGGAAAGTAGTTTGTGATATACAAAAGGATGCCGTGATGCAAAAAAGCTTTGATAACTACATTAAAAAACAAAAACTTACAGGAGGTTCGAACATTAAGAGGGACATATAAGAAAACAACCAGAATGGCGAAGAGAGCTTGGGGGGGATATGCTGGGGTGACTTAGTGATGGCTGCCAAAATGCGGGACAATTAATTCTTTTGGAAAATAATCGCTAATGGGAGTAGGTCCTCAAACCTTCAGAGTGGCATCTGAACCCTAACGTTTGGGTAGAACACTTCACCCATCTGTATGAATCTCCACCTATCGATACTGCACCATATTTCTATTTCTCTTCACAGGATACCTCCCCTGAAACCTACTTTTCTATTAAGGGCACCATAAGTGCAATCACCCTAATCAAACAGGGTAAAGCCCCAGGCTCAGATAAAATCGCAGGCGATCTATTTCGCAATGATTTCTCTATATGGGCCTCATATATTCATTGTTTGACAAATGCCGTAGTGGAGGGAGCCCCGATTCCTGATACATGGAAAGAGGCTGAAATTATCCCCATTTTTAAAAAGGACAATAAGGGGCTTCCTGTGAACTGTAGGCCTATTACCATTCTGTATACTGCCCTGAAGGTGTATGCTAGGCAATTGCTCGATAAGCTAAATTAGTGGGTCCAGGGAAGGGAAATGATGGTCCCATACCAAGCAGGATTTAGACCGAAAGTCAGCACTATTGACCAAGTGCTAAGGTTGTTGCGTATTCCCTGAAAATATGCTAAACTAGAGAAGGACATATTTACATTGCATTTGTTGATCTCATAGCAGCCTTTGATTTTGTTCCTAGAGGGTTGTTGTGGGTATCCTTAAGGGAACTGGAAATCCCTGAGACCCTACTTGGGCGAAAAATATAAATCTCCATTAGAACAACTATGCCCAAGTCAGTTGGGATCCTGGGGGGCAATTAACTGACAAGATTCCAATCTGTAGAGGTGTGAGGCAGGCATGAGTCCTAGACCCCACCCTATTTTCCCTTTATGTCAACAATGTAGTCGGCGCACTTTCAAAGGGGAACCAAAATTAGATGGGATGGGGGTTCCTGCAGTACTCTTTGCAGACGATACCCTCCTAATATCCTAGACTCCTATGGGCCTCCAACAGCTCCTGGCGAATTGTAATGTATATTGACGACAATCTCAACATGTGAGCCCAAGTATCAGCGGTGACCTCCTCAGCCTGCTATATTTTAAAAATGATTAGGAAAACACTGCCCTATATTCCCGACAATTTTAGTAAAAATTTGATTACTGCACTAGTCCTTTCAAAACGGGACTATTGCAACAGTCTTTACTTAAACGTGCAAGAATAGCACTTAAGTTGGTTTCAACTGGTGCAAAATGCTGCTGCCAGAGTGATTCACAGGACCTTCAGATTAATATTTCCATAACAAAGTTAATGGCAGTTCGACCCCATAAGGCATTTAAGCAACCCTTAACCTTGGCAAATGAAAGTTTGGAGCAAATGCATAGATTCAAATATCTGGGAAAACTACTTTATAGTAAACTATCATGGCTTCCCCATATCGAGAAAAGAAGGGTAGTGATACAGCATCAAGCTTCAGTGATCTGCAGGAGGTATCAGGGGACAACCCCAAGGGCAGCCCCCGCTATAGAACTGTATACGTTAAAGGCCCAATCTGCTGCTCTACATGGGGCTGAAATATGGGGTCACGTGAAGTCAGATCCTCCTACAATTAGTGAAAACAAGTTTGTAAGCTCGCTCTTCCACCTCCCTACTAGTACTCCCTTAATCCCTATGTTTTTAGATGTGCTTTAAAAAGAGTGGGGGTCCTTGCTAGACTTAGACCTTTATTATATTCGGTAAGACTTTTGACGATCGCGGAGCGGCGCCCGTATCGGAGGGTGGTAGAGGAACTGTTGACCCTAGATACACGTCTTACATTCCTGTGGTTTAAACATATCTGTTATTGGTTCGACAGGTTGGACCGTGGCCATTTTTGGACAGACCCTAGTTTGTTGGTGGCCGCGTCCAAACTGCAATTGAAAGCCAGTTATTGGGAGTTCATTCAGGCCAACTTCTACAGCTCCTCTACTCATGGCAGGTTAACACTGCAATTTCTCTCCATCAAGGCTACAGCCTGCTGTGAGGACTTTCTCGACCTACCACTTAAGCAACTAGCGAAATCGCTTTATTTAAAATTCCACTATGACACACTTGAATTAGGGCTGCTCATGGCATTGCGGGTTGTCATTGGGAGTGTCGGTTGCACATCTATGTGCACTTCATGCTCCAAGTTAGAGATCGAAACAGTGATGTTTTTCTGTCAAGCGTAAAAAAAAATGAAAGGGAAGTAGATATGGCCACTATGTAAACATCTTGGAGTACGGAGGTATCTGAAAGCGTTAAGAATTCTGAGGAGCAACACATCTACTTACACAGTTTTTGCAGTAAGCAATTATCTATTTTCAGTCGCCCTTATAAGGAAAGAGAAGGGCCTTAACATTTAAATCGTAGGTTTCTAGCATTATTTTAAACTAGATAAAAATTGCGATTAGCCACAAAAGCGCTTGCCTTGTTACAGCTTAGGAACTAAGCTAAGTAGTACACTTTAAGATTATAGCGAAACTAAAATAAGTATTTTAGCCAAGATCTACCATTCTTATATATCTGACGTATAGGATGTTTTTTGTTCTATGCACTTTATATTCTTAAATTAGGAAGCCCAAACAATTGTTTTATGATCATTTAAAATTTGGATTGATCTGATTGACAAATTGTTTTCATTTTTATGTAATTGTCATAAGGACTTTTTTATGTTTACATGTTTTATGGAATAACCTTCCGAAATAAGCATTATTACTACAATGCATTGCAATTTGCAAACTAAAAACAAGGTGTTTCCCTTCCCTCCCAGTGCCAGTCCCACTCAGTCACCTCATCGCCTAGTACTTCACTCCATTATTTTTTTCCTAAGTTCTGTCCCAGTCTACCAGAAAATTTTAAAAATCCATTCCTGGCTTGTGCCACATTTTTCTGGCCAAGTGATTCATATGTTTCATGGATTTCATAATGGATTTATTCCTGTTCAAATTTTTCTCTTTCAACATATGTCAACTACAGTCACTGACTATGCCAAAGCTTAGGCACCTGATGATGATCAGTGACATCCCACTATTCCATAGAAAACCCGATACCTACGTTAAGTTTCCTTTCCTTACTGCCAAGCGAATGTATTTGTTGGAAATAATTTGTGGTGGAGGGCGAGGCCAGGGAGTAAAGTGGGACTAAGTGCATGATTTAAAGTTTTGCAGATGGCATTTTATATGTGATGTAGTATTGTTATTATTCATCTGCGTCTTTCGATTCAGGGTAGAATTGAAAGCCATGTGGATAAAAGAAGGACCATTGGAACTTTTTTTATGTGAGGCATTTACTGCTACTGTGCCACAATAGAATTTTAAACAAGAGTTTGCACAGAGCATTGTTTACAATTTGTCTTTTATGTTTTTTTTTCTTTCTTGATATAGCTACTTCTGCTGGTCCACCATCTACATGGCAGAAGATAGCAGCCTGGTTGTGGTGGCAGAGGTTGAAGGCCATCCTGGCCGAGTACCAGCCTCTGGTGGCTCTGAAGGAGGATGTGGCAGCTGAGGCATTTGCCATTGCCCCAGGCCCTAGTTCCTCCAGCCAGCTGCCAGCACCTCAATCCTCCTGGCAACAAAATCACCAGCACCGCCTGCAGCCTCCCGTACATGCCCCACTCAGACCACCAATCTCAACGCTGCATCCAGCACCGTCTGGCACAGCGGAGCTGTCAAATGGTATGCCTGGAGGAAGACCAGGAGGAGCTTCAGACCCACGTAGAGAACGCCCTCTTCTAAGCCTTTTTTTATATTTTACTTTTGGTGGGAGGGACTTTTGCTGTGGGTGGAGCGAGTGAGAATTGGGAAGGGACCGTGAGTCTGGACTTGCACGAGTTTTCTTTGGACTTTTCTTTCGGACATTGGTTGGGGACAAGTTAATTTGTTTGAAGAGAGGCGTGGGCCTGTTGTGGGTGGAGATGGTGGCTTTTAAAACTTGTATTTATATTGTTCAAAGTAAAAGGAAAAATGTATTCTTCTGACACTTTATGCCTGTAGTAGTCTTTTGTGTTTTGCTTTGCACTGCTGCCTTTTCTCGGAGCATGTTTTTTTAATCTTCTTTATCAAAGTGAATGTATAGTTAGATATACCCATGTCCTGCTACCCTCTGTAACTATATTATTGACCATTGGTGAGGTAGGGTATGCTGCCATTGCCTATATTGCCTACAACAACCTAGATTAACATGGAAAATCAAAGTACTTATCTGCAGCAGAAGTTAGTTACTAATTAACTAAATTAGTTCACTTCACTCCATAGTTCTCTTACTTGAATAGATGAAGCAATGGCTGATACCTCTCTCAATCTTCCAAAACTTACTTCAGGGTTTCACAAGGTGCCTTCTTAATAGTGGTGCTAGTATTAGCAGACTAGTGCACTAACAGGGAAGTCCTTACATTCACAACAAGTGAGGTACCACTCCCACCTAGGTGAGCTCCAACTGTGGAATTAATCAAAATGATTATCTATCACATGCAACTAAATTGAAAGAAAAACAAAGCGTTAGTGAGTTTTATACATAGTTCGTCATAATATCAGGTATTCTTTGTTGTGTCATGGTGGTAGTAGGTATGCTCTTGTAAAGCTATGATATATCCATATATCATAGCTATATGTATATATCATTATATCATAGCTTTACAACGGAGAAACCAGACTACTACCATCATGATACTACGAAGAATACATATATATAATATATATACATATATATCTCAAAACAAAACCCTTTCAGGCATAGAGTGACGCATAAATTATGCAAAAAAGAAGCAGAGAGCTCTGAGTAGTTCTCAAGTTTAGGTGGAAAGCAGCTCCTGTATAGAGCACTCTCGACACCAGCAACATTTGCTCACCTCAAAGGTCTGCTTTTCTATCAAAGTCTTTAAGCGTAGGATTAGCACAGTGCCATCCATGCCGAGATAAAAATGGCAGCACCCCAGAACTTCTGCACAGGAGTGGGATTCTAATTTCCTGACATTCTTCTTCCAGGTCACTGGCTTGCTCAACAATTCACATCTGCATTGGGAAACATCCCCTTCTGAAAAAAGAATGAATGTGGCCAGTATTTTTTTGTACCGTGGATCAAGTATTGTGTCACAGATATACTCTTTGGACAACATGATGTCTCTTTGCAGTCTTGTATTAACAGTCAAGCAAAAGATTAAGCTCTCAACCAAGGCATGTGCTTCTACGCTTTTGTTCACACCTGCAAACCTTTGCAAGACCTTTTTAACTGGTACTGTAGCAGATGCAGCAACGGATAGCTTCACATATCATACAGTTCTCCTTGCTGACTTCTCATCTTGATGGAACACTGGAACAGCAGCTCTGGCAAAATATGTCTGACTGGGAACCTTCCATTTCAGGCAGATGGCAGCCACAAATTTTAAAAATCCAAGGAGGTCAAGCACTAACATTTTAGCCAGCTTCCCATTGTACAAATGTGCCATTGGGTGGTTGCATTAGTAGGGTCCCTCCCGTCTAAACAGGCCTGTAGTAGTAGCCTGGATGTCTTTATTTTCTGATGCCACTAACGCAGGCAATGTCTAAGAACTAGGAGGTGGTAGACTTAATGTGCCTCTTGGGGCAGTTACTGTACGCTGTGGTGTCTCCATGAGACTCTTGTTCCATTTCGAGGTTGCTGAGGCAGGTGATACTGGTGCACTGCTGGGGACAGGGTTGCTTTGGGTAAAGCAGGCACCCTCTTCTGGCTCATCATATTTACCTCCCACCGTAATCTGAGCTGATTCCCCTTCTCTCATCACCACCACCTGCAGCAATTTTTTTAAGGTGTGCCTCCCTCCGGATTGCATGATGTTTTTTCTTATGGGTCTTTTGACCTCCAGTACCACAGTTTGAACCAGGCTTACCTCGAAGAACACTCGTGTGGCAAATGGAGCATATTGCAATGCTATCCTCCTGCTTGCTAATTGTACAGAAGTCCGAAGGGGAGGAGAGCTTTTTTAGTGGGCCACTGGTGCCACTTCAAGTGCTCAAAGAACTGGAGGTAGGTGGGTGTGTTTATAATTGCCTCTCTGCAGTGCGTACTTCGAGTGAGGTAGTGGTGGATGCTGGTCTTAACGGGTGCCTAAAAAATATGGAAACTGGCAGTGGTGATGCTGTTCGTACCAGTGCCACATCCCTTCAAGCAGGTTGAATAGGAGGAGTAATCATAATGTCAGTTGCCCTCTGAACCATCTTCCATGAAACTGACTTGCTTGCTCTTCTCCTCCTCATCCCCTTCCATGATTCTTGGGTTTCCAGGAACTTTCCTTTTCCCTTGTCTCTCGTGGCTGGTCTCTGACTCAGCCTGGGTTCAATCCATGTCCAGATCATCAGAAGGGTGGCTTGGGGAAGATGGAGCAGTACCCTTTCTTTTCTTGCTGGAGATTGGGAAGCCAATGGTCCAAGAACAGGTACATCTTGCTCAGCAGGAAGCTCAAACTCCTCTTCTGCTCCTACTTCAGGAAGATCTACTATTGCTGGCTGCGGCTCCTGTTGCCCACTTTCCTCAGTTTCCTGCGACGAGTTTGCGGCTAAGACAAATCCAATTCAGACTCACTGCTCGTCGTCACCATGATTGCAGTGTCTGCCTCGCTTAGAGACATGGCCTTGTGCTTAGCTTGGGTTGGTGCCGTTGATGTGGGAGTTCCGCTCCCAGTTTGCTGGCTGGAGGACAGTGTGGAAGGCAAATGTTTCCTGAAAAAGGTTTCAGTCGGCACACTAGTGGAGGAAACCAGCTTCTTTTCCTCCTTACTGACCACTTTCTTGGCAGCATCTTTCTTAGAGGCCATTTTCAAGCTCTGTCAGTGGCACTTAGCTGCACATGTGGAAGAGATTGGAAGACTCACACATTGTGGCCACGTCACTTTGTGCCGGCCTTCTGTCTGGCTGTTTAGAGAAAACAATGTTTCAGGGTTGGCCTTAATGGGTCCAGAACAAGAGAGTAAAATCCCGAAGGGAACAGTGGGGATTCAATTTATACTGGACATTTAATCGTCATGGGAGCAGGAAGGTAGGAAAACATATATAGTATAAAATAAACGATTTATTTTACACAAGTATGAATTTTATACTTAAAGTAATAGTCAGGTGCTCACATAAAGTGAAGGTGCGTAATGTGACAAAGTGAAAGTGAACTAAAAGCATAACATCACATTGACAACAAAATTGGAACTCCACATGAGTATATACAATGGGAGGGGTTCCTGTTGTAAGGGTCGACGGCGTTTCGATCTTTTAAGTACTTAAGATCATCTTCAGGACATGTAGTGAGCAGTCTGAAATCTCAATAGGGTGTCACTATCCAGGAAGAGAGGTAGCCACTATCGGAATGCAGGCGCGCCTCTTACGTGGGGAGGCTGTTTTGACTCAGTTAAAGTCCAGGGTAGCGTCAGGGTAGAGCTACTTCCATCAGGCGGTGACGTTTAAGCTCAAAACATTCAAGGATTGTTCGCGGGTATGGGTTATTCGTGCCTGATTATCTTTTGCAGGATGAATTCGGGGCTACTTCCAGCCGGAGGTAGCGTTGGGCGTAAAGTCTGGGTGAATCAAAGTGCCGGAGGCGAGTCAAACACAATCCTGGCAGGCGCGCTGCAATCGATGCAACTATAGCGACCTTCTGTCTGGCAGCACTCTGTGGGTCTTGTACACCTAAAAACATTTAGTGAAATGTGGCATTTCTGAAGTTTCCTTTTAATTATTCATAGTACAATCAATATCATTTAGTGTGGTTAGTGTATCCATTCAAGTCAACCCACACCTCTATATTATAATATTTAATTTTCAATCAGGATAACAACATACAAATGTAATGTTTTTCTTTAAGTGCATCTAAGGGGAGTCACCTGTGGCAGGCAGGAGGGTCCAGGTGAAAATGAATCTTTAATAAATAAATGCGGGGGAGCAGTGCACCTATGGCAGGATGGTGGACAACAGGATGTGGGAGCACACCGCTGACCTCTCAGGCAAGGTTCGCCCCTGGCATTCTGGTAAATGCAGTTTCTTGTAGCTCGCTCCGATATTTTCGAGTGTTTCGCCAAGGTTGGCGCAGATAGTGCTGATCTCTAGACACGTGTTTCTGGTTTATTAACCGTCATCAGTAGAGAATACAGTCTTTTATTTTGGGGTTTGCTGAGTAGGCTGCCAAACATTATGTTGTGCTCTTAATGCGGAAATAGGCGAAGGAGACTTCAGGTAAGTTTCTCACTTTATTTGTGGGTATCAAAGAGCCACCGCTCCTCACACCAACAGCTACAGGCTCCAACTGTCAGTGTCAGAACTCCCACAAGAACCATACAAGAGTAGAACACACAGGGGTTCTTACCGGAATTCAACAAGCACTGATAAATACAATACAAGCACTGGTGAGTGCAATACAACATTACCTCTTTTTTTAAATAAAAGAAACAAACACAAGAATAAAGAAAAGAAACAAAAAGGAAAGAAAAGAGAAGCATAAAAATGCAAATAGAGAGTAAGCTACACAAGTAAACTACACAAACTACTGCCTAAGCTTCCAAGGGAGTTGCTTAACACGGCTAGATCTCCTTGGGGCAAAACCTGGTAAAACCACATGTTCCTCGTGAACAGGAGAAGCATCTGCATTGCTCTTAAGACCATTTGAAAGGTCAATCCTACCTGGAACAGTGTGAATTTTGGCAACTTTAGCGGCATTCCACCAGTGACCTCCACTCACCCTAACAGCACCCCCACACACTTTTTCAATGCACACCGGATCTCCATAGCACACACCTCCTTTCTTGACAAAATTAGGGTTTTTTACGCGAACCATATCACCAGGGTGCAGATCAATGGTTGTTGCTGACTTCTTGAGATTATACCTATCAGCCATCTTCTTTTGTGCCACAACTACCCTGGATTCCAAAGCTGCATTATCCACCCAACAGGAGACTTTGTTACGAACAGTTCTAAGGAGCCAAGCCGGATACAAAGAAGAAGTGGGAACTCTGCCTCTAAGTGACACAAACGGCGCCACTTTAGTGAGGGAATGAGGCGTGGTGCGGTAAAACCACAACATGGATCTGACCGCACTCTCCACATCAAATCCACTCTGTTTTGCCCATTTGATGCACTCCACCACAACTCTATTCATCCTCTCGACCAAACCATTTGTTTGTGGATGTCCAACAGAACTCCTCAGGTGTTTAATACCAGATTCCCACAAAAATACATCCATTTCCGCATTCACAAATTGCACTCCATTGTCCGATACAAGTGTTTCTGGAAAACCTTCCCGCATGAAAATTTCTTTAAGAAAAAGAATCGCACACTTGGCAGTGGGAGAGGCACAAAATCTAACCTCAGGCCACTTACTATGAAAGTCCATTAAAACAAAAGCGAAACGTAAATTGAAAGGAAGAAAATTGAAGGGACCAACCAGATCTATTCCCACCTTAAGCCAAGGCTTTTCTGGAAAAGAAATAGGTTGCAGTGGAGGGGTACACACTTTCAAACCTTTTTCTGCTCCACCACAAACAACACACTCCTTCACTCGCAGATCAACATCATTGTCCATTGACGGCCACCAGTAGTGCAGCCTCACCCTCCTTTTCGTCATGGTGGCACCCAAATGTCCATCATGTGCACAATCAACCAGTCTGGAACGCACACCAAAAGGCGGGATACATCTACTGTCTCTCATTAACACCCCATCTTCTATGGACAACTCCTCTGCAATTTTACAAAAAGGCTGTATCTCAATGGACACACACCTCTCCCTCGGCCACCCATTCACAACGTACTCTTTGACTTTACCTAGGACAGAATCTTCACCTAAAGCTTTAGTCCATTCATGCTCACTGCACGCTTTGGTATCCACTGTATCAATAAATGCAATAAAGCAGTCCTCCTTATCTTCCTCCACATCCAGAGGCTCCTTCTCACTCAAGGGAAGTCTTGACAACAAATCAGCCCTGACATTTTCTTTTCCAGGAATGTGTTTCACACTGAAATCATATTGCAACAACTTAGTTGTGAGACGCACAATACGGGGAGTAGCATACTTTAGACGCTCCCCCCCCAAAATGTAAACCAAGGGCTTGTGATCCGTTTGAATAAAAAACTTCCTACCCCAAATGTACGTTCTAAACTTTTCACACGCCCAATAACACGCTAATAATTCCTTTTCAATCACCGAGTAATTCAACTCAGGGTCACAAAGTACTCTGGACGCATAGCTAATAGTCACTTCACTAACACCAGACGATTGGGTCAAGACAGCGCCCAACCCATAATTGCTGGCATCAACAGTGATGGTGCAGAGCAAAGTTGGATCATAAGCACACAGAATCTTAGCACTGGTCATCTCAGACTTAATCAAATCGAAAGTCGTCTGACAATTGGCATCCCACTCAAACACAACGTTACCCCTCAACATTCTGGACAAGACTTTCATTTTGCTAGCGTAATCTGGTACGAAACGCGAATAGAATTCGCAAAGGCCTAGGAAAGAACGCAGTTCATCCTTGTTTTTGGGAGAAGGACATTCCACCACAGCTTTTTCCAAACCTGGCCTGGGACTAATGCCCTTCGCTGATACCAGATGTCCCAAAAATTCAATTTCCCTTTTCCAAAACTCGCACTTACTCTTCTTCACTACAACATCCTTGTTCTCAAAAATCCCAAGTACCTTCCTCAAAGCAACATCATGTTCATCTAAGTGCTTTGAAAAGATAAGGACGTCATCTTGAAAGATAACCACTCCTTTGACGTCTTGCAAAATAGTCTGCATAATTCGCTGAAACACAGATGCCGCCGAGGCAAGGCCGAACGGCATTCTACAAAACTGGTAAGTGCCAAAGGGAGAGTTGAACGCAGTGTAATGGCGCGATTCATCATCTAGCAGTACCTGGTGATAGGCCGAAGCTAGGTCTATCTTCGAAAACCACCCTGCACCCCTCTACTCTTCCAACAAATCTCCAATCTTTGGAAGAGGGTGTGAATCAACCCATATCTCTTTGTTGAGACTCCTGAGGTCAATGCATAGACGCATATCGCCGTTCCGTTTTCTCGCGACCACCAATGGACTCAACCATAAGCTAGACTCAACAGGTTCTATGACCCCACAGTTTTGTAATTTAGACAATTCATCCTTAAGGTCCTCTCTAAGACTAAAGGGAACAGACCTGACTTTATGCTTTACCGGCAAAGCATCCCTTTTCACTTTGATTTTGTGCCTAAAGCCCTCAGGGGCATATTATCAAGAAACGGCGTTAAAATTATCGCCGCTTTAGCGGCAGAAAACTGCCGCTAAAGCGGCGATAATGGGCTTGATAATATGCCCTTGAGAATTCCAATAGAAGCCCATGTTCTGGTGTCAACATGGGCTTCTATTGGAATTCTCAAGGGCATATTATCAAGCCCATTATCGCCGCTTTAGCGGCAGTTTTCTGCCGCTAAAGCGGCGATAATTTTAACGCCGTTCTTGATAATATGCCCCCAAATCTTTCCAAGCGAGTCAGAAAATACATTGGGAAATTCTCCTTCCAAACAGGCGAAGTCAGGATTCTCTTTCACAACGAGAACTTGCTCCTTTGTTCCAGGTCTCAACACCATTCCAAATAATCCCTGATGGTACCAACCCAATATATTAAGACCACGGACAGCCACATAAATTTTCCCATGAATCTTACGTCCCTTAAACTCCAAAATTTCCTCAATAACACCTTCCAAATCTATCTTCCGTCCTTCATATGACACCGGTGCCCTATCTGGTGGGAAAAGCGACCTATCACCCCAAGATTCTTTGAACAATTCATCTGTAATCATTGTGATGTGTGCCCCAGAATCCACAAGCAACTTCAAACACACCCCTCCCACCAGTATATCGACATAGGGATCAACACAGTCAGATGGATCACCCGAAACCACTCCATCATCAGTGACAACTACAATCATATCTTGAAATGTTTGCACAAGATCATTCTCAGACACAGCTTCCTCTTGAGTGACACAGTTAACTTTATCCGACTTGTTAACAAAAGACTGGCACACCTTAGCTAGGTGACCTAGCTTGCCACACTTATAGCACTTAGAATTTTTCCCAGGACAAAACTTGTTATCTTTAGTGTGCGGTGAATACCCACACCTAAAGCAAATGTTACTTTTCTTGAAAAATCCTTTCTCACTGGGTTTGTCCTTTCGCCCACTATTAGCAGCGCTAGCTGCAGATGCGACAGCATTCACATTTTCCTTATACACGCTGTTCACACTCCGCTCTTTTATAGACAGTTGCGCTAATTCCACACTTTTTGCAACCTTTATCACATCCTCAAGTTTGGGATTCCCCATCGTGAGTAGCTTTTGCTGTATCTGCTTATCATAACAACATGAGATAAATTGATCCCTAACCAGCTGGTCACGAAATTCTCCAAAATCACACTCAGCACAAAGTTTACGAAGAGCACTTAAAGGTTGCAAAAAGTGTGGAATTAGCGCAACTGTCTATAAAAGAGCTGAGTGTGAACAGCGTGTATAAGAAAAATATGTGAATGCTGTTGCATCTGCAGCTAGCGCTGCTAATAGTGGGCGAGAGGACGCTGGAGGAGATTCACTAATCATTGTGTAGGACGATGTGCCAGACCAGATTCAACTTTCTTTTTTAAAGTCAGGAACGCTCCGTTTTCACCTCGAGGTTGCAGTGGCTCACACCCGCTCGTCGCCAAAAAGAGATGTTGTGCTCTTAATGCGGAAATAGGCGAAGGAGACTTCAGGTAAGTTTCTCACTTTATTTGTGGGTATCAAAGAGCCACCACCTCTCACACCAACAGCTACAGGCTCCAACTGTCAGTGTCAGAACTCCCACAAGAACCATACAAGAGTAGAACACACAGGGGTTCTTACCGGAATTCAACAAGCACTGATAAATACAATACAAGCACTGGTGAGTGCAATACAACATATCAGGTCCTGTACCTCTCACTGGCGCGCAGGTGCTTCATCCACGAGCTCGTCAGCTCAATGACTCACGGGAGTACTTTAAATAGACAACAGGATGTGGGAGCACACCGCTGACCTCTCAGGCAAGGTTCGCCCCTGGCATTCTGGTAAATGCAGTTTCTTGTAGCTCGCTCCGATATTTTCGAATGTTTCGCCAAGGTTGGCGCAGATAGTGCCGATCTCTAGACACGTGTTTCTGGTTTATTAACCGTCATCAGTAGAGAATACAGTCTTTTATTTTGGGGTTTGCTGAGTAGGCTGCCAAACATTATATCAGGTCCGGTACCTCTCACTGGCGCGCAGGTGCTTCATCCATGAGCTCGTCAGCTCAATGACTCACGGGAGTACTTTAAATAGACAACAGGATGTGGGAGCACACCGCTGACCTCTCAGGCAAGGTTCGCCCCTGGCATTCTGGTAAATGCAGTTTCTTGTAGCTCGCTCCGATATTTTCGAGTGTTTCGCCAAGGTTGGCGCAGATAGTGCTGATCTCTAGACACGTGTTTCTGGTTTATTAACCGTCATCAGTAGAGAATACAGTCTTTTATTTTGGGGTTTGCGGAGTAGGCTGCCAAACATTATATCAGGTCCAGTACCTCTCACTGGGGCGCAGGTGCTTCATCCACGAGCTCGTCAGCTCAATGACTCACGGGAGTACTTTAAATAGACAACAGGATGTGGGAGCACACCGCTGACCTCTCAGGCAAGGTTCGCCCCTGGCATTCTGGTAAATGCAGTTTCTTGTAGCTCGCTCCAATATTTTCGAGTGTTTCGCCAACGTTGGCGCAGATAGTGCTGATCTCTAGACACGTGTTTCTGGTTTATTAACCGTCATCAGTAGAGAATACAGTCTTTTATTTTGGGGTTTGCTGAGTAGGCTGCCAAACATTATATCAGGTCCGGTACCTCTCACTGGCGCGCAGGTGCTTCATCCACGAGCTCGTCAGCTCAATGACTCACGGGAGTACTTTAAATAGACAACAGGATGTGGGAGCACACCGCTGACCTCTCAGGCAAGGTTCGCCCCTGGCATTCTGGTAAATGCAGTTTCTTGTAGCTCGCTCCGATATTTTCGAGTGTTTCGCCAAGGTTGGCGCAGATAGTGCTGATCTCTAGACACGTGTTTCTGGTTTATTAACCGTCATCAGTAGAGAATACAGTCTTTTATTTTGGGGTTTGCTAATTTGAAGACTGTAATCTCTACTGATGATGGTTAAAGAACCAGAAACACGTGTCTAGAGATCAGCACTATCTGCGCCAACTCTGGCGGAACACTCGAAAATATTTTAGCAAAGCAAAGAAACAAGAGACTGCATTTACCACAATGCCTGGGGCGAACCTTGCCTGGGAGGTGAAGCGGTGTGCTCCCACCCCTGTTCCTATGGCAGGATGGTGGGTCATTGGGAAAATGGAATAATCCTTAAAAAATTTACGCCTGAATGCGAGAGGTGCCTATGGCAGGCAGGGGGTGGATGTAGGGAAAATTTAAAAATCAAGTTACAGAAAGATTAAAAAATAAATAATTAAAAAACGAATATATATTAAAAAATAAATAAAATGGAGGGTATTAAAAATATCAAAAAATCAAATAAGAAATAAATAATAAATATAAAAATAAATGAATAAAAGATAAATAAATACAAATAATTGCTGGTGTACTATGGGACTATAAGCAACCTATTGGGATAAGGGAGGCAAGGAAGTACAGGTGAAAAAAATGGAAAAAATGCATTATTAAACATTGTTCATACATATACCGCAATAATCCTCAAGTATAATAATTAAACTGCCATTAAAGAACACATTCAGTGTAGGAAACAGTCTATCTATGTAGTGTACCGATGTAAAGGGACACTAAGCTCATAGCCTAGGGCAACCCTTATTGGCTGACGGGATAAAATAGTAACGGTAAAAGCTCTCTTTTGTGGTAGTGTGGGTGAGCAGTTAGGCTTTTCAGAGGATAGTCATAAGCATTTATTGCTCACACAGAGCCAGTAAGCAGGACACACACTCAGTAAAGAAATCCAACACCAATTTATAAAAAATAACACAGATTTTTATATTAATTTAGACCTCAAGTTCACCGTAAACAGGTAAGCACTTTTTAAGATATCAACTTTTAAGTCACAATAAAATACACTTATACTGTGGCTTTAAGCAGTGATGTTATCATATGGGGAATAAACAAATACAGCATTAAGACACTTAACAACGACTCACAGGACCAGTCTTTGGGAGTCAAGGTGAGTTTAGGTCAAGGTCCAAGGCAGCACCAAGAGTTCACTTTGGGCGGTACTGAGGCATCCTGGTGCAGAGGTGCATTACAGCATTGGGTGCCCCGTTCACTTTAATGGGAAAAGGTCCTGGGGAAAAGAGGCTGCGAGTGGGGGCTGGGTGATCAGTCTGGCTGAACCCGAAGGGGGCCTCAGGTCTTGGGCATGCAGTAACACCATCGGTCCACTCGAACTTGGGCTATGGGGCTCGTGTGCAGTGGGGTTTTGAGGCATTGGGTTGTGCTGCTGAAGATCCTTGCAGTTTTATGTTCCTGCAGAGAGAGGCTGCAGGTGGCCACTCGGGGACCAGTCTGGCCAAATTCAAAGGTGGGCTCAGCTCCAAAGGGCCTCAGGACTTCATTGGCGCCATCGATTCCCTAGGACTCGGGCTGTGGTGCTCCGGTGCAGAGGTACTTTGAGGCGTTGGGTCATGGTGGTCAGAGACTTACTCTAGGTCTTGGTGACTTGGTGAAGAGGGGAAACAGGGCAGTGGGGCCACTCTCCTGAATGACCTTGTGGATCCTAATGTACTTTGATGATAGATCTGCGTTGGTGCTGTTGGAATCCAGATTGGACCACCAACAAGCCTTGGTTTTTGTAAGGCGTCCAGTACCCCAGGTACAGGTGCAAGGAGACACCAGAAGGGGGTCAGCATCTCAAAACTTTGGTGATGGGCTGACCTCCTAAGCTCCAAACAATCTTCTCCTGGCTCGTTGTCCCCTCGGTGGGCTTGACGGCCAACGGTACATAGTACCGGACTTTGCAAATGGTGCCTGCAGGTGCAGAGAAGCAGCTTCTCTGCTCCAATGGAGACCTTTCCCGGTTGTTGAGGTGATGTGCAGTCATCCAAGGGTTTTGGGGAGCATGTCCAGCTCTCTGTGAAGTTGGCCCAGCAATTGTCAAGGCACTAGCAGCCTGGCAGGGCTTTGCGCCCATCTTGGGTGCAGGACTTCAGTTCTCGCTCTCTTAGGTCGGTCTTCTTTCTTCCTCGGTTCCCAGTAATTGAAGGCTTGACTTGATCTCAGCCTTGATCTGCTTTCCTAGTGTCAGGGGTCCCCTAAACACTCAATTTAGGGGTGTTAAGTGGAGTGAAGGGTAGTAGCCAATGGGCTACTTACCCTTGGGGTCACTACACCCCCTAGATGACCACTTCTTGTGGAGAGTGGGCATCACCCTGCCCCAGAGTTCTACTTCCACCATACACAAGATGGTGGAATTCTCCTTTTCGTGTTCAATTCTGGCTGCCCCCTTTGTAGGAAGCTGGCCCTTTATGTAATATATCAGAAATCTGTTATACCGTGTAAAGGGTCCAGGGGTTCCCTCACAAGTGGACAGGGGCTTGCTATGCAATCTCAAAGTGCTCTATTAGGGGGTAGTGTGGTCAAGCAGCCTTAGGCTTAGCACAGAGGAGTGTAAGACATTTGAAAATACACCCAATGATTAAAAAAATGACACACACGACTCAAGAAGGAGATCCACACCAATTTATAAAAATAGCAAGTATCTTTATATAAGTTTAGGCATCAGAGAAAAATTGTTCAGGTAAGTCCGTTTTTAAATAGAAATTCTTTTCACTTTAAAATGTCGACACTGCAATTTCTGAGTTCTGCAATGTTATCTCATGGAAGGAAGAACAAGTTCTGCAAACAGGTACAGTACAGAGACTTACAGGACCAATCTTCAGGAGTGAAGGTGAGTGGTGGGCAAAGTCCAATGCAGCACCAACAGTACACCACAAGTGGCACAAGGGCTTCCGGGTGCAGGGTGCAAAACAGAATCGTGTGCCCATTGCGTTTCAATGGAGATCGGTTTTGGCAAAAAAAGGCTGCCAAGAGGCCAATCGGGCGGTACCAACAGGGGGGCTCAAGCCTCATGATGCTCGAGTATGAGGGGACACCCTTGGTCCTCTTCTCCAAGACCCAATGGCGACGGGTGCAGAGGTGACCTAGGCATCGGATTTTTCCTTACCGGATCAGTCGCGGTAGAGGGGGCCTATGTGCAGAGGCTGCAGGCGACGTCCAGGAGGGGTGAAACCATGATGGACTCCAGCTCTGGAGGGGTGGGGGACCTTGTTGACACCAGTGACGGAGGTGACGGGTGCAGTGGTGGCTTCAGGTGTCGGGTTTTGGTGGTTCCGGAGGCCTCAGTCTTCTTTTTGGAGTTTCTTTTGAATAGGCCCGCTGTTCACATGAGGTCTTGAGTCTTTGTCAAAAGCAGGTAGTCCTTCCAAGTTTCTGGAGTAACAGCTGCAGATTGAGTCGACTTTGGCACAGTTTTTGACAAGGAATGCAGACAGACCGGCAGGGCTGGTACCAGGTCAGCTGCTTCCTCTCTCCTCTCTGCTTTTGCGGCTCTTTGATGCCCTCTCTCTTCTTAGGTCATTGGGATCTGCTCTTCTGGTGCCAGGGGCTCACCTAAATACTGAATTTAGGGGAGTGTAGTGTAGTAGCCAATGTTCTACTGACCCTTGGAGTCACTAGACCCCGTAATGACCACTTCCTGGGCATAACCCTGTCCCAGAATTCCTAGATATGCCATCAGAAAGATGGCTACCACATTGTGTTCACCTTGGAGTAGCCCACCTTAGTGGTGGTACTAGCCTGAGGGTGGCACGCCTACCTGACTAGCTAATTTTCTCACCTGTTCAGGTTCCAAAGGGAGCTCTGGATAAGGGGTTCGGCTTCCTCTCCTGTGAGGGGGAGCCAAATTTGCATTTCTAAGGAGACAGCCCTATGAGTCTTGCCACTAAAGGAAGACTAATCAGCAGGCCATCCTATGGGAGGTGGTGTGACACCCTCTTCCCAGACATGCTTTTGTTCTTGGTCTCCTGAGAGCAAAAGGCTCTCATCCTAGGAGGTCAGAACAGTGTCTCGTGGTGGCAGGCTGGCAGAGACTGGTCAGCAAGCACACCAGAGGCTGGTAGGTTTTCAGGGGGCACCTTTAGGGTGCCCTCTGGGTGCATGTATTGATAAATCCACTGGAATCTGTGTGGGCTTATCAATACAAGATTTTCGATAAACATCCCATCTTCAGTGAAGTCATCATGTAGGGAGGGTTTAGCATGTGTGTGGGTGGTCTGGTGGTAGCCTGTGAATGAGATCCATCCAAAGGGAGAGAGAAATATGGTAGTGTGGATTCCTCATTGGAGAGGAGGTAGGTAGTGGGAAGGTTGGCGGGCGATTGCTGGATTATGGATGGTGTATTGGAGGTGGGGAGTGAGATATGGGTAGGAAAAGGTGCCACATTCGACCTTAAATATGTAGCCTGGGTTGTAGGTCTGATGAGACCTGTGGGTTGGGAAGCGTGTGGCAGGAAAGGGACTTACCTATGGGCGAGTTAGTATTAGAAGAGGAGTGAGTAGGAGACCTCAAGTTTTCTAGATTGCTGTTGTTGCAAAAAAAAAAGGGGTGAACTTTATGTTTCAATGCCATGTGAGTAGAGGGATCATGGAGGTTCAAAGAGCTGTTGTAGAGGCAGACTTTGGTAGCTATATGCGGCTTTAGTTCAACCACAGATGATTCCCCGATGGTGCAAGGGGTAAGGTCAACCCGATTTACAGTAAGTGATGAAGATGGCATGTAGGAGGTAGCACTGGTAACAGCACATTGAGGTTTCTCTGTGGATGTTAGATCTTGATCTTGTAGCGTAGAAGTTGTTAGTCATTGAATTTTTAATCCTCATAAAGAATTTGTCAAATTGTTCTAGGTTTTGATCTGATGGTTGAATAAGAATATTCCCATTGTTGTATATGGATATGGCGAGATCAGCTTTGAAAATTGGAGAGGGAATAATGGATAATCTAAAACTGTGAGGTGTTTTCCTATTGGTTTGGCACAGAGCATGGACGTAAAGTCTCTTCTCCACTGGGCTCTTCTATTAGTGAAGAAGATTAGGTTGTTAACGATGATGCCTTTAGATGTACAGAAGTATGCATCCGAGATAAGTATTTCCGGGTGCCTTGTGAGTAGATTATGTTTTAAGTTCTTAGCAGCGTTTTCTGATAGTTTAGGGGGGTATGCAATCTTAAAAGCGTTGTGACCTACCCGTGACAGCAGGTCTTCATTAAGGGCCACTGATATTTGGAGCCATGGTGGTGAGGGAGACCACAAAGAGAGTTAAAAGCTGGGGAGGAGGTTTTCAAGGGCTAATTATGGGCACTTTTCATGTCCTCAATTATTTATAAAGTCAGACTAGGTCTTGGGGTAACAGATGTCCAGCTTCCAAGTTGATTCTATTCGGCCGCATAGTATGTAAAATTAAAAGGTGACTAGATGGTAATTAGTGCAACCGTGAGAGAAAGGAAGATTCGATGGGAGATCTGTGTAACGGCTTGCCAATACAGTGTAGAGACACCATTCTAAGATGGCTGTTCCCATACGTAACTGGAATAAAGTCCTACCTTACTTTCCATGCAGAGTCAAATGGCCCAGAGTCATCCTTTACTTTCTGTGATTTTCTTGGGCTAGAACAATAGTTTGTTATTGTAAGAACTTTATTTCGGTCAATATGACCATAAAAGCATTTTAAACAGAATCTCACATTTTGTTCATATTAAAAACAAGTAAAAAATATACAAACATCAAATGGCATTGTATACTAGATACATAATGTAACCTGCGGAAATCTAAATTGCAATCAATCCTGGAATCACGGACTACAATTATTGGTATGAGTAGTGCACAAGTTCATTTGCAATACCAGGATATCTTTCCGCACGTGCTCTAACTCTCAGATCAGATATTAAAACGATAATATATATGTTAGTGTAGAGTGCTTGTTTCAGTCAATAAGACAATTATTAGCAGCATAACTGGTTACATTAAAGTGCTTGTGCAATATATAATAGAAAGTTTGCAGTGCCTTAAATCGATGGAGAGTTTGTATAATGACAGTTTACTACTATCAGGAAGGAGGCTAAGAAACATTGTTGTATACCATCAGACACCAGTTCTACTTCTTGATAGTCCTACTCGCCAAATAATGTACACCTTAAATACAATGCATTATTAAAATACTGTTAAAAAAGGGAGTACACAGATTTAATCACCATCTTTGGGGGACATTTTTAGGAAAACTCTTCGGGTACACCACATGGAAAATAAGAAGCCTGCCACCGAGAAAGCTATGGGGAGGCTAGCATCATATTTCAGTAACCTGAAAGCCTCTGAACATTGTCTAGTTCCCAAATGTCTGCATATCTGGACCAGCCATCGTTTTCTTGCTTTCTTATAGCAGTACAGAAAAAGAACACGTGGTATTCGGATTCTTCTGCGCTATTGCATGCCGGACAGCCCAGTGTTTGTATGCCCGCCCATTTGTTCGTAAAAGCACGCAGTGGCAATACCCTGTGCCTAAATTGTAGATAGAGCTTCCTTGCGGCAGCCGGCTTGATGTCATTGAGGGCCGGCTCTAGTATGCACTGCTCTTTAATTTCCATAAAGGCTACAGTAAGTTTTCCCGTTGAGTGATTCCCCTCTAGCTGGGTCAGTTTATACTACAGTAGCGACCCTTTAACTCTTTCCTTGGGACTGTGGGACATGTCATTTCTGGATGTTCCCAAAGATTACCTAGACCCATGAGTGTAAGGGTATTCCTGACGTAAGTAAGCCATGGTAGCCTCCTTGCCCCTGGTAGATTCATCACCTCTCTTAGTTCTTCTCTATACTCGAGCAATTCTGGAGTAACCCACAAACGTCTCCAGAATAAAAGGGGTCTCAGAGAAACTTCATCCGCAACTGGCCTGACCCCCAGATCTAATCGTAGCGGTATAAGTAGGGTACTACGGGGGAGACCAAACAATTGTCTAACAAAAGGGTTTTCTGTTTGTGTTAGACTATCAATGCGGTCGTGGCCCCATATTTCAGCTCCATATAGAGCAGCACCTCTAGCTTGAACCTTATATATTTCCGCTACTGGGCCCACTGGTTTGTGGCTAGAATTTCGGAACACCTTGGACAAACCCCCTGATGTTTGCACTAGCTTCAGGCTGTTTTTTTTAATTTGTGCCCCCCAGTCCATTTTTTCAGTGATTGTAATGCCGAGATAATCAAAGGTGGATACCCTCTCTAGGGGTCTACCATCTAAACATGGGTTTAATCGGGTACTTTTGGCTGAGTTAAATACTATAAATATGTTTTTTTGCAAATTAATCTCAAGCCCCCTTTCTTTACAGAAGGTATCAAATTTATTTAAGACCCTCTGTATGCCCATTGGATATTTTGATAAAAGCAAAGTATCATCGGCAAACATCATGGCCGGGATATTTCGTGCTGCCAGCTTGGGGGCGTCTAAATCCTTCTCGGAGTTTAGAAAGTCAACTAACCCATTTATAAAAAGACTAAAAAGGGTCGGGACGGGGGCGTGGCCAAGATGGCGGCTCGGTAGGACGCGAATTACTGCTCCTCCGGCCCGTCACTCTACTAGCGTTGTAATTGCCCCATTCCCCGCACAGCAACGAGCGGGAACCGGCACGACATCTGCTTCTGCTCACTCCGGTGTGCCGGTGAGCCGGAATCCAGGCTGCCTAAGCTCTCTGGCAGGACTTCACAGCGGACCGCGTTGGGGCTCCCGCGGCGGGGACGGAGGCCGTGGGAGCGCTACCTAGCAGACCTTTAGCCCGGCGCGAGTCCGGAGGGCGCCGGCGCGTCCGCATCGCCTCGGCAGCTGTCAGCACCGCGGGCGGGGGGTCCCGGAGGCGGGGGCCTTCCGCCGCGAAGAGCAAGACGACGGGCTTTGAGCGGGGCCCGACCGGAGACCGCCATTTTGTGGTGCACGGAGTAGCGGCACTGCTATTCCCCCTCATCTCGGCGGCGATCGGCCCCACCCAGCGATACCACCAGAGGTGACCGAGCCCGGCAGGGGACCGCCGCAGACACGGCTACACCGGGCCCCTGCGGCCCAGGGTCCCGACACAGGTGGAGAGTGGGCCCTGGGACGGCCATCTTGACTCGTGCAGCCCGCAGCGAGACCCACGGGGAAGGAGTTGACTGCCTTGGCTGCCACACCACCTCGTCGCGCATCCATAGCCAACAGCGACCGGCGCCTTGAGGACACCCGGTGAGTGGCGCGCTTCCCCCAGCGTTCGGCCCTTCTGCCTCTACAGCATCCACGCAGCACCTCCCTAAGCAACCCCGGGGCTGCTAGCCTGGCTGGACACTTACGCGGCAGATCATCGCTGCCCTATTGCCCGGGAGCGCCGGCTGGCTGAGCGGCCTTGAGGCATCTTAAGTGACCGGTCTCTCATCCTGACTGGCGGCGGGCGGCCAGGCGCCTTGATCGACGGCGGGGTAGCCCCTGGGGCGGACACTCCTGGTAGCTGTGCGGAGACTTCCTACAGGGTGCACCAAACTAGACGGCTCCACGCACCCATTGCGCCACACTAACTAGGGGTTGCACACGGGCCGGGGCAGACATTGGCTGGCACCACCAAGACAACTGCAGCATTCGCCGGGAACAACCAGAGGCTCGGCACCCCAGCGGACTGGCCCTGACCGCGCCGGATTGGCCGCAATACCGCGGCAGTAGCCCCCATCCCTGATTCATCGTCCTGGGGGCCGAGAAAC
Organism: Calotriton arnoldi; assembly: GCA_963921515.1. Taxonomy (NCBI): domain Eukaryota; kingdom Metazoa; phylum Chordata; class Amphibia; order Caudata; family Salamandridae; genus Calotriton; species Calotriton arnoldi. The sequence continues at coordinate 869,606 of CAWUFW010007718.1, forward strand.
CCCCACATCTAGTGGAGGGGGTCTGGTGGGGTCCACGCTCCTGCCTAGCTGCTGAACCGGCCTCCCCCGCCGCGCCTGCGGGCCCGGGCGACACGGCGGCTGGGCTCCACCATCCCTCCGGGCACTGCGGGCCCAGACTGCCTGACCCGTGTCGGGGGCCCACCGATGAGGGACACCGCTGTTCACTGCACTACGGCCTCCTGCTGGACCTTCCAGCCTTGACGGGCTCTCCACGGTTGGCGCCCTCTGGGCTTCCGCTTCGATCCGGAGCGTGGGCATAGCCTTATAGCAGGAGCAGTTGTGCGACTCCCGCCTTGCGCTTAACCCTCTGCCTGTCTTCTACCTTATCGGGGGCAAGGATGGCCTCGGCCCGAGCCCGGAGAGAGAAGTCCTTCAAAGAAATCTTGCTCAAACAACCCGGGGGTTCCGAGACGTCCCAAGGAGCGTCCAAAGACCTAAGGCACACAGAACCCAGTGACGAGGCGGACGGCCCGGCTACAAAAGCTTTCATGCAGGAACTATTTTCTGCCATAAAGGAGGACATCTTGGAACTGAAGGGGCAACTCACATCGGATCTCAAGGACGTGCGCCGCGATGTCGACGAGGTGGGGGAAAGAGTAGCTGTATTAGAAGAACATGACCTAGCGAGAGAAGAGGATCTTCACCAACTGCAACAAGAGGTCCTCCGACTGCGGGACCAAAATCTAGACCTCCAGGCACACTCGGAGGACCTGGAAAATCGATCCAGAAGGAATAACATCCGCATCCGTGCGGTGCCCTGGAAGGCGGAAGGAGAAGACTTGAGAGGCTACGCCCTGTCCCTCTTCCAGCAAATCCTGGGTGACGACTATCCGCAACAGATTCGGATGGATCGCGTCCACCGTGTGGGCCTCCCTAGAGGCGGAAAGGCCCCCCCGCCCGATGTGCTGGTCTGTGTACATGACTTTCAGCTGAAAGAACAAATCCTACGCCTGGCGAGAGTGGCCCAACCGATCCAATTCAGAGGACACACACCGGTCCTCTTTCAAGACCTGGCAGCGTCGACCCTAGCCAAACGGAGAGAATTCCGCGGCGTTACGTCTCATCTTCGGGACAAGGGGATTCCGTACTCATGGGGCCATCCATTTCGAATTATTTTCAAGCACCAAGGGAAGTTGAGACAGATACGCTCTCTTTCTGAAGCTATGGACCTCCTAGGAATCTCTGCTGACACGCATTTGACGCCAAGAAACAGTCCCTCAAAGCCCGACCAGAAAACACTCCCCCGCTGGCAAACGGTTGGCAAGCCTCAGACCTCCACCAGGCCCGGTCCGGAAGAGATAGCGAAGGAGCGCGACGCAGTCCTCTCCACACTCTCGCAGTCCCAGGACCACCCACGCACGCCGTGAGCCACCCTCACTTGTACCACGGGAATGGGAGCACAGTTGCAGAGCCGGGGGAGCCCTGGAGTAGTCCACCCCTTCAGACTTCCCGGACTTCCCTTTGCGGCTCGCCAGCTTCCTGATACCGAGTTCGGAACTCTCTATCGAGGCTCCATCCCCTCCGGAGATTTTTCACCAGACAAACTTTAGTCTCTTGCTTCTCCTCATTGTCCCAAGCCTTAGTCACACGACGTCTGGTCTTCTTGTTGGCCACCATATGATCATACTCCTCTGGGACTGTGCCCCCGTGGGCCGTAAAGTTGTGTACTGTTCATGTTGGGGTTCTTTCTTCTCTTTCGCTCTCCTTTCTTGCTTTCATGGGTTTTTTTTTCTTTTGGGGACTTACCATCTTAAGTGTAGCACCTGTTGCTCCTCCGCCCGTGCCCTCGCCTGCCCTGGACCGCTTCCTCTACAGCGCTCCCTATGTCCCCCCTGCACAGCAATTAAGCACTTAACCGTTGCCTATGCCTAGAACCCTGAAAATTGTTAGCCTAAATGTCCGTGGCCTAAATCACCCTGCGAAGCGCACTGCGATTCTCTCACTCCTCGAGCAGTCTGAGGGTGATATTTGTATGCTCCAGGAGACCCATTTACTTGCTAAGGACACTCCACGTATGCGTTCCCGCCGCTTTCCGCGCCAATTTTGGTCCTCTGGAGCCGCGAAAAAGAATGGGGTGGCCATTTTACTGGGGGCTCAATTTGAGGGCAAAGTCTTGTCTACCTTCTATGAGTCTAAGGGGAGGGTTTTGGCTCTTAGGATACAATGGGGCTCGACAGTCTTCACCTTACTCAACATATACGCTCCCAATTCACAACAAGAAGCATTCCTTCGCAGACACTTGACGGAAGGGTTGGCGTCGCCGGACTCAGCACTAGTAGTGGGTGGGGACTTCAACCTGGTGATGGATAACGACTGGGACAGATCAGGGCAGCGCTACACGCAGATAGGAGCCCTCTCTCCCGAGGGGAAACATTGGTTAGCGGAAAATAGCCTCCATGTTGTCTGGCGCATGCGACACGCCAACATGCGCGACTACACGCACTACTCGGCAGCACACAAAACCTATGCGCGACTAGACATGCTACTGGTTTCCGATGCACTCCTCCCCAGGGTTCAAGACACGTCAATAGCGGAACGCTCCCTGTCGGATCATGCACATGTATCCCTCTCCCTACGGCTCGAGGGAATTGGTTATACACCTGCCCGTTGGCGGCTCCGAGTGGGTCTCCTACACTCCCCCGAGGTGGTCAACGAGGTGCGCTCCAAAATTAAGGAGTATATATCCTTTAACGACATCGGCGAATCCTCCCTTGCCGTGGTTTGGGACGCACTTAAAGCGGTTCTGCGCGGGACATTCAAGGCCATCTCTTCGGCTGAGACACGTAGACGGAAGGAGGCCCGCCTAGCTCTTGAGCAGGAAGTGACAGAACTAGAGGCGATACACAAACGCACCGGGGCACCTCGGGTGTGGCGCGCGATGGAGAAGAAACGAACCCTCCTTAAACGCCTCGACTTAGATAGGGCCGACTACGCCCTAATCCGCCTACGACATAAGTTCTACTTGGGAGGGGACAAGTGCGGGAAGGTGCTGGCGCAGAAATTACGTGCGCAGGCGGTGGCGGGGGCCATCCCATTCCTCAAAAGCGCTAGCGGAGAGGAGCTCCATTTAGATTCCCAGATCGTCGAAGAATTTCGCGATTTTTATCACACCCTGTATAGCCCTGAGCACCAGAATGTACCTGACGCCCGGGATTACCTGACGGCGAGCCAATTCACCCGCCTTCCGCAGGCAGAAGCGGATCCTCTCGAGAATCCTATTCGACTGGAGGAAGTTATTTCCGCCATTGCTAAATTGAAGTTAGACAAATCGCCCGGCCCGGACGGGTACCCGGCTCTTTTTTACAAAACGTTCTGTCACGAACTGGCCCCCCTCCTCACTCGCCTATTCAATTCCTTTCAGGATAGTGGGGCAATGACAGACTCAATGGGTGAGGCAGCGATCTCTGTGCTCCTGAAACCTAATAAGGATCCGAGCCAATGCAGCTCTTACCGCCCGATTTCGCTGCTCAACATAGACGCGAAATTGTTTACTGGCATACTGGCTGCGCGGCTGAATCCCCTTATGGCTGGCCTTATCGACCCGGACCAAGCAGGATTCATCCCCACGCGGCAAGGCAGCGATAACACCAAGCGCCTTCTGCACCTCATTGACAGTGTTCATCGATCTCAGGTCGGCGCAGTACTCTTCTCAGTCGATGCGGAGAAGGCGTTCGACAGGGTGTGCTGGCCATTCCTGTTTGCCGTCCTCCGTAGTTTCGGTTTCGGCCCCCGCTTTATCACTTGGATACAGTGCATATATCAGTCCCCTCGGGCGTTCGTGCGGGCTAATGGGGTCTCCTCAGCTTCCTTTAAGATTGGGCGGGGCACCAGGCAGGGGTGCCCCCTTTCGCCCCTTTTATTCGCCCTCTACCTGGAACCCCTCGCACAGAAAATCCGAGACCATCCCGATATTCAAGGCCTCAAGTTCGGGGTGAGTACCATAAGGTAAGTCTATATGCCGATGATATCATCCTTTCCCTCGCACAGCCTCTTGCGTCACTTCCGGCACTGATGGACGAACTCGAGGCCTTCGGCCGAATTTCGGGCTTTAAAGTGAATCCCACCAAATCCCAGGTACTTAACCTGTCCCTACCACAGGCACAGCTAGAGGCACTCCAACAATCTCTCCCTTTACACTGGTCACATGATCCTGTCCCATATTTGGGCATCCTTCTGACTCCCTCGATTCCACGCACGCTGGAAGTGAACTACACGGCCCTAGTGGCACAGACGCGGAAAACTCTAGACGGATGGGCTAAACACACACTCTCGTGGTTCGGTCGCATTGCAGCGGTCAAAATGACGCTCTTGCCGCGTATTTTGTACCTATTCCAGACCCTTCCATTAACTCCGCCGCCTGGTACTGTGAGGACACTTCAACTCGCTTTAAATAACTTCATCTGGGGCAAGAAGAGGGCGTGCCTTTCCCTAGCGCAACTCTCACGCTCCAGAGACGACGGAGGGGTAATGTTACCTCTCATTCATAGATATTTACAGGCTGCACTGTTGCGCTATGTCTTGGAATGGAATCGTCCTCTGTCGGAGAAACACTGGACCTTCATGGACCAAGCGGTAGCTGGCGCAAATGTCTGGCGGGAAATTTGGCTTCCCCGTCGCCTCCGCGCTTGGGGCCTTTACTCCTCCCCGGTCACTGCAGCCACCATGAAAGTGTGGGATGCAGTAGCAACTGCGAAAGGCCTCACAACTTTTCCCTCTCCTATGACGCCCCTGGTGGATAACCCAGATTTTCCTCCGGGTATGAAGTCCGCGGTCGCGCAGAGGTGGAGAGAGGCGGGCGTTAAGAGACTAGGACACCTTTTTGATCCTCAAGGCATCATTCCGTTTAGCCGGGTACACTCCGATCTTGACCTCCCCCGCGCCGATGAATACTATTACTTACAACTACGACACTGGGCTACCTCTAGGGCGTGCCTCTCACAGGCCTCACGTAGGCTTACTCCTTTCGAACAATGGGTAGCAAAGGAAAAGGATGATAAACACCTCATAACTGACCTCTATGTGCTCCTTACTCCAGGTCAGAAAGGGGTTCGGACTCGTGGACAGCTTCGGTGGGAGTCAGAGTTGGGCAGGGCTCTCACAGATAAGGAATGGGATAGCATACACTATAGAGCGCACCACACAGCATATAATACAGCTGGGACGGAATCGGCATTTAAGGTCGCGACCTATTGGTATCTCACCCCTGCCCGGATTCATCAGTGGAATAAAAACCACACGGAGGAGTGTTGGCGGGGTTGTGGGATGACGGGCTCACTAGCGCACCTCCTCTGGCACTGCCCGCGACTAGAGCGATTCTGGGACTCAGTTCTCAATGATATTGATGCGGCTTTTGACACGGAGATACCGCGCTTCCCAGCGTACATCCTCTTAGGGCTCCCCAACCCTCTTACATTTCCTCTGCGGTCGCTTCGCGGCAGGCAAATGGCTTTGGCTCTCCTCGCGGCGCGTCAGGCGATCCTACTACACTGGGGCACTACCACGGTGCCAGAACACCCTACATGGTTACATCGGTTGTGGATGACATTGGCAATGGAACGGCTCTCCCTACTTCAAACACAGAAGGGCGAGAAATACACTGAACTCTGGGCCCCATTCATAGCTTTACTATCGAGGGATCTCCGCGAGGTCACCTGCCCCAAACTTCTGCAGGTCCTTCGCTTGATACCCTCCCCATCAGCTGCACACACCGCTGCCATAGCGTAAAAGGGAGCGGCTGGGTCACTGGAGCGCAGCTCCCCTATAGCACATGTCACCCGGACACGGAGTCCCCCATTAATTTCTCCTTTCTTTTGGCTTCTTGGTATGGGAAGGGTGGGCGGGTGGGAGGGGGCTTCCTTTTTCTCTGTATGGTTGTTTCTACCTTTAGTTGACTCTTGCCACGGGCCACACTGATGTCGAAGTTACAGGCCACACATTGGCTGTTGCACTGACTATTTGATGTCTACCTCCGAGAGGTTGGCCCGACTACAGCGCCTCTGGTTCGCCCTTGATAGCACTGTTGGTAGCCGCCGGCCCACGTGGTTGTAGGCAGAAGGCTGTGTATAACTTCTGAGTCACCTTTCAAATGTTTAATAAAACAGATTTGTTCCAAAAAAAAAAGGGTCGGGGCAAGGACGCAGCCCTGGCGTACTCCTCTATCTACAGGGATGGGTGTGGTGAGTTCCCCGTGCTTGCCAAATCGTATTTGTGCGTAATTTCGTTTGTGTAGTCGCATTATGACTTGGCACAAATGTGGCGGAACCCCCATCTCTAGCAGGACTGCCCACAACTTATCTCTTGGGACCAGATCGAACGCATATTTTAGGTCTACAAAAATTAGATAGAGGCTGCCACCCTCTATACACATGGTCTTCCAGTGTAATAATTGTAGCCTAAAGATCTGGTCCAGTGTGGACATTTTTTCTCTAAACCCTGCTTGGAACGGGCTAAGAACTTTCTGCTCCTCCATCCAGCTCTGCAACCGGTGTAACAATACACGTGCAAAGATTTTTTGGCTGATGTCAATGAGGCTTATGGGCCTATAATTTGTGGGCAACATCGGGGAACCCTTTTTATAAACTGGTATTATTTCAGCCCCGACCAAACTACTAGGGATAGCCATACCTTGCATGACGGCATTAAATAAAATCCAAAAATAAGGAGCCCAAATGGTTGGTTCACTTCGGAACAAATCCCCGGGAATCTTATTTAATCCTGGTGCCTTGCCGGGAGCAATTTGGTTTAAAGCATCAGTTACCTCTGTGAGGGTTATCATCGGGGTATCATCCGCCGCTCTAGGGGTATTCATAATTCCATTAAGGCAATCGGCCTGCAGGCATTGATATGCGTCATTTATTACATTGGCCTCTGACTTTGCCCTCGAGTAGAGGGACTCAAAGTGATCCCTCCACACATTTGCCCCTAGGTTTGGCTCTATTGCCGGCTTTCCTTCGGAGCTACCCGCATTTACCACATTCCAGAATGTCTTCATGTCGCGGGTGCCCAGGGAGCTTCTAAGAGTTTCCCACTTGTCACTTTCCCACCCTTTTTTTGCCTCCTCAGTACTTGTTCGATAGGCCGCTCTGCAGATTTGAATCAGGTCTATAATTAGCCTTAATGGCAGAAACCAGAGCTATTTTAGCCTTTCGACATTTTTCGTTTAACCAGGGATGGCGGGTTATTCTGTTATTACTGGCTTTTTTGATTGGGAAGAAGAAGTCAGCCATAGTGGCCATTAACCTGGTATGGTTTAGGGCGACCTCCAGTAATTTAATTTGGGTACTATCAGCCGAGACAGATTGAATAGAGTCCATGAGGATCGGAATGACAGTTTGGTACAGAGCGCCTATCTTTTCTTGAGATTTTCTTAGTTCCGCCCATCGGACTCTCTTCCTACAGTTATTGAGTGTCAGTCTGCCATCAGCTGGTGCAGCCAGATCGGCAGTGCTCTCAGGGATCAATGTAAGCAGTTCTAGAACTAGTGCATTGTGGTCACTATCGCGGCGCAGCACAATCTTAAAGTCAACAACCCTATGCCATGATGTTATACTGACCAAAATATAATCGATTAAGGAGCCGTGGCCAATTCTATTAAAAGTGTGCTTACCAGGGGTGTCAGACTTAGTTCTACCGTTACATGCCCTCAATGAGTGTTTTAATACGAGAGAATTCATCTGGAGTACCAGGGGAGTCCATGCTCTTACTAACGAGAAGGTTGTGTCTGGTACAGCCCAATGTAGATCTTCTTCACACGGGTTATCCCTGTTCATACCATCTAGGGGTTCATACTGACAATTGAAGTCCCCCACAATCAACAGGTAATTATCAGGGATGGTAGCAAGGAATGTCGTTAGCTCGTCTAGAGTCTTCGACTCTTGGCTACGGCTAACTGGTCTCGAGTGGACATTTATTAGGGTGACAGTAATCCTTGAAGGGAGGTTAAGGAGGACACACAGAATGTCATTTGAGGCTGTTTCTAGCTGTGTGGATGTACTACCCAAGTGTGTCCCCACCCAGATACACAACCCCCCGGACGGCCTCCCCTTTCCCCCTGATGACGCTGCTATGGTATATGTGGCATAGCCTAATTTGGGGATATCCCCCCTTGCCCATGTTTCTTGAAACATGCAGATTTCGTGTTGCTCAATAAAACTCCCCCAATCAGGATTATCCATCTTGGGGGCAAGGCCGGCTATGTTCCAAGATATAACTCGCAGCCTCGGTAGATCCGGCCGACTATCTTTGGCCGCATATTCTAGAGCCGGGGGGGGGGGGCAAAGTCCCACCCGCACACAAGCCTAACTTTTGGAAAGTCTCGCTGTTGGAATCACGGGATTGGCTGATAGATTTAGCCCCTTTGGATTCTGCCTTGTTGACTCTTACTGTCCTACTCCACCTCCCAAGGATCTCACCCTCTTCAGGTGTCATGGACTGATCTGTGGTCACCCCTGCTCGGTGAATATGTTCCTTCAACCCGAGCCCCATGGGTTCAAGTCAATCCACTGCTTCAAGGACACCAAACCTATTGGTTGTGTGGATGTTGAAGAGTGGTTGCCTAGACCGTCGGAATCCCAGATTGTCTGTTTGATAGTTTTGATTTAGAGGCCTCTCCTCCCATCCATCTCTACAGTATTGTATGAAATGAAATTAAATGAAATGAAATTTGTACTTGTAAAGCGCACTTATACCCTCAAAGAGGTGTCCTGGCGCTGTACAACCCTTCCTGGCTTTTCCCTGTGAAATGTCCACTCCTGGGCACCCCCAGGGTGAAGCCAGGCATCCCAGCGCTGTTGGGGCCGTTGTGGAGATTAAGCAAGCTATTGCCCAGAGTTGCAGAGTGGGACCCATGATTAGAATAGGCACCGAGGCGAGAATTATCAGGTCCGAGGAAATTGAGCCCAAGACCCGTCGAGGCGGGAATTGAACCCTGGTCCCGGGCCAGATCTCTGCATCAGGGTCTGCCGCTCTAACCATTGAGCCACACTTCTCCAGTAGGTTCCCTGGGGGATAAAAGTAACCTAACGGGAGAGCTCTTATGGTCCCCTCCTGTCTCCAGTCATCCCTACTTAAGATTGCTCGGGCGACTGATGGATTTCTAAAATTAATCACTACACAGTCTCCCTGCAATACCTTGGGTCTCCAACCCACCCAGCCAACTCTTCGGGTCGTTCGGATTTCCCCAGCGTCCTCGTAGTGGAATTGCTTGTTGTTAGGTAACCAGAACATACATTTATTTTTTAGCTCCTGGTGTGATTCCTTTTGCCCCCTCCCAAGCTCGGGAATGCCTGACAAAATAACAACGTAAGGGGTTGAGGCTGATGGTAGATTAATGCACGGTGGTGGATTATATTCTTTAAAAGTTTCAGCAATTTTATTAGATCCTTCCCCCTCTCGCTGTCGACTTTCTTGCCGTGGGCCACTGCTCTGTGGAGTAATAGGTGTTGATTTTACCCTGCTAGGGCTTGCAATACACTGTCTTGCTTGTTCGTTAACATTATTGGGTAGGGGGCCATTCCGGGATGAGGTAGGGGCAGCCTTACTGAAACTATTTGTAGCCTGTGTTACTTGGCCACTACCAGACCCTTCTCTTCCATTTGTGGCCCCTGCCCTGATCTCTAGCAGCGTGGTCAGCTTATCAACCCTTTCTACCAACATTTTATGTTCATCCTTAACAATGGCCCTTACTTGGAATTGTAAGTCCACCACTAAATGTGTGACCCATACAGGTTGTTCCTTGCCCCTTTCAGTACTACTAGACAAACATTCTTCCCTGCTATTATTATCATCAGTAATTTCTTCTGCAGCCTTCTTCTTTTTCGCCCCTGTTCTCACTGGTGCTTTAGGTTTTCCCCTCTTCACTTGGCGCGTGGGTACTGCCTCCGTCTGTAGTTCAACATTAGGCACCTCATCGATAATTATCTGGGCCCTAGGGGAGTTGCTGAACAATAGTCCTATGTCAATGTTCAACAAGCTGGTGTATCCACCATCTTGCCACAAGGTCTGCTGGTTTGTTCTGGAGAAATAGACCCACGAAAAGTAGCGTTAGGTACCGTCTGTCCCGTAAACATTCATCACACGCCAGTATAGTGCTCAATACATAGATCCAGAACAGGCAACAGTGATCAGGCAAAGAACAAGATTATAAGCAGGCCAGCCGCTCTGGGCTCAGCCTCCCCTCCCCCGTCTGTGCATTCAGTCCCTTTTGCAATTACTTGTAAAATGCATGCAGGAAGGGGAAGGCGAGCTTATAAGCCACATATGTTCGGTCTGGTTTTGTTGTACAAGAGGTGGACTCCACTACCCCACTAGCTCGAGTCTCAAGTTCTCTAAGGGCATGGAAGGCAGTGCTTTGCAGCCAGCGTCTCAGAGGTGTCTGTACCCAATATCTGACAAGCATTGGCAAAGCCAATAGGTTTCGCTTATGAGAAATCTATTGTGTTTGTTAATGGGTTTTTTAATAAAAAAAAACATTTTAATACATTTCAATGTACATCTATACATCCCAGCTGCTCATTGTGAGCTGGAAAATGATACAGGCTTTTCCTATCTTTAGCACACATGTACAGTGGGCTGAAGATAAACAGTAAAAGAAAGGGCCCTGGCACAGGGAGTTAGCAAAGCGACCAATTTAACTTAACATGCATTACCCACACAGATGAACCCACGGAGTCAAGGCAAGGTTCCGTGCCATGGACGCCCGCTTTGACACCTTGGTAGACTGCATGGATCAACTGGGGGAAAGCCTTGATCGCCAGAGCTCACAGATCGATGGCACTGAGGAACAGATATCAGGCCTAGAGGATGGCGCTGCTACTGCGCTAAATCGCATTGATAAGATGGAATGTATTCTAAAGCAAGTTGCTATTAAGGACAAGGACTTAGAGGCCAGGTCCCATAGAAACAACATCCGCATCTCGGGTATTGCGGAAACCACAAATATGGGGAAACCAGACGTGTTTGTTGAGCAGCTCCTTACTGAACTTTTTTATTGCACCAGCTTTTCATCTACCTTTGCAGTGGAAGGCGCCCACCACTCCCTTGGCCCTTGGCCTCCTGAGGTCACCCAACCCCGTTTTCTCACAGTGCATCTCCTCAAGTAGAAGGACAGAGACACAGCCCTTCGAGTGGCCGAGAGCGGGCCCCCTCCGTTACTAGGGTGCCACCATCTCACTCTAGCCAGATTTTACTGTCACTTTAAAGGAGGCCCATTGAAAAGGTCTCCATGTGCCTTAGGCACATCTCTGATTGGGATCTGGAGTGCCCTTATAAGTCCCTAGTATATGGTATACTATGTACCAAGGGCATAGGTACCTCAGAGGCCTGCCAGGGGCTGCAGCATATATTATGCCACCCCTGGTAGGCCATCCAAACTGACACCACCGGTCTGCTACTGCAGCCTGGGTAAGGTGGTGCATGCACCCCTTGCTGTGGTATAGGTTACCTATATCACTAAATGCATACACACATATAAACCTATAAGTCACTCCTAAGGCAGGCCTTATCAATCCTAAAGGCAGAGTGCATGGTTCCTATGTGAGAGGGTGCCCCTGCATGAGCAGGGCCCCTCTGCAGCGTTCGGAGACCATCTCTGATGCTGTTTGTAGTGCAGCCTGACCATATACTCTTAAACGCATTATATCCTCGCGGTAAAATGCTAACTATGGAATGGCTGCACCGAAACATGTCGTGTTTGGTGTCAAACATCTTGGAATACTACCCCCCGCCAATTCTGGCGGCGGGGGTAGCATTCCACCCTTCTAGAGGGAAAGGCATGTTAACTCTGACGAGTCCGGTAACTTCTTTCCAGAGCCCTGGCATCACAAAATGGATGCTGCTGCCACAGACACGAGTCTGGCCTCCTGCTGCTGGACGAAACTCCGGCAGGGGAGGCCTGGACAATAGGTTTCCTGTCCCAGGGAGGTGTGACCACCTCCCCAGACAGGACAATGTGTATTGGGGCTGGGCGGGAGCACTTTCGGGTGCTTTGAAGTCCTGCACTGGGGGCACATTTGGTGTCCCTGTGCATACCCCAGTTCAAACCGGATCAGGGGCTTGCAGCCCCTGCTTTGGCGCGAACTGGACAAAGGGAAAGGGGTGTAGCCACCCCTCTGCCCTGACCCACCCATAGGTGGGGCCACAGAGTAGTCCATCCCCTATTTTTAGAATAAAGGTAGGAACCCAGTCCTTAGGACTTTAGATTATACCTGGACGAAACTCTGACACGGAATCCTGGACCTTCGACGCTCTACGACAAGATTAGAGGACTGAAGAATCTCCCTTGGGGTCAAGGAGTGACTCCCCTGCTTGGCAGGCACCAAAGAAGCATCTGTCCGGTTCGCATCACTGAAGCTCCCGTCGGACGCCGAAGTCATCGCATCACCAGAGGTGGATTCTCAGACTTCCCGAGGCTACCCTGAGTCCCCAGCAAAGCTGAGGCCCGTGGCTATCGTGGGTAACGTGAGACCGTGACCCCTGGACACCGAGCACATTTGCAAGTGCACCATCTTCTGGGTCTCCCAAGAAGTCGTGCTTTGGGCTCCGAGTAGCCCTAGCCTCCAGCACCACCTGCACCGAAGATCACTGGCCCCCACTCCACGAGTGTCCTGTAAGCCAGCTCCACGTGCGGCGTCACGAGGCTCCTTCGCGGTCGCTAGCCCGTTGGCTAGTAGCCCTTACCGAAGGCCAATCTTTTCTTTACTTGGCAGTCTGGTTGCTCCAGGCCTGCCCTCACTTACCCTTGCTGGGTGAGTTCCCCAGACCTTGCTGGTCTGCATCATCGACGATCTACATCTTACTCGAGACTTGCCGTTGCCAAGGCCTGTTGGGTCCAATCTGGTCGCCGACACCTCTGCACTCGACAGACATCGAGCAACAGCCCGAATCCTGCTCCTGGTCGCCGACAACGCCTCCCGGACCTCGTGGCTGAAGAGTCAAGACGACCGTCACCGAATCTGAAGCACTCGACATCGGTGGGCATCTGTCCATCGCCTCCCTGGTCACTGGCTAGTGACCCAGACTCTGTCCCCTCTGCTTTCAGGTTCTTCAGAACTCCGATCCACTCTTGGATCCACCCGGACACTTTTCTCCTGGTCGCCAGCAGCACTTTGCAGCAGATCGCCATAAGAACCGACGACGAAACCCGACCCCGAAAGGCACCTATGCACCCGGCTTCCCTGGGTGAGGTAACACGAGTACTCCGGTGCTCCCGTGGGTAGAGACTCTTCAAAGTCCTAGATCTCAAAGGGTTTTGTCCTAGTCCTCTTCTAAGTGTCCCTTTCCTCTATTTTCCCGATCCCGACTTTCTCCATAGAAGTTAACGGCGTATCGCGGTTGTGTATTTACACTGCACGCGTCTCCCGTGGGTCCCCTGTGTCACTACCTTGGGTGGTTCCTTGTGGTCCAAGCACTTCTAGAGGCTCTAGGCCTAGTGTCTAGTTCAGTCGTGGTTCGCATACCATTTTATTGGTATATGGTTTGGTACGCCCCTAGGGCCCAAACGTGTATTTGTGCTATTACTGTGATTTAAGATCTTATAACCTATGTACTTGAACTCTAGCCTCATAAAGAGACTAGAGGGGTGTGTTTAGTAATAAATACATATATTTTGAATATATACCTGGTGTGGTGCTCTTTCATTTGGTCACTCAAGAGATTATAGACTGGTAAAACAAGCTGCTTTACATTCCTTCAAGACTTAGCCTGAAGGCTGCTCTCCACAGCTACCACTAGGATAGCTTTCAATAAGGTTGTCTTTAACCTACCTACCATAAGAGTCGATTTGGACTGGTGCAAGGTGCCCACTATAATTAGTGGACAGCATATGCCAGGCCAACTTCTCACATTGGTGTGCAGCGTGTGGGATTCCAGCTTGCTATTGTTTTACCAGATAATCTCAATTGAATTGATCAACTGAAAACCACTAAAGGTACCTAAGGTACATATAATTTAAGCTTAGAATATCAGTAAGTTCTACTGAACTTAGAGTTGTGTGTTAAGGGATAGCACAACCCTTTCTACAACTCAAGAGAGTTTAGTAGGCCACACTAGAGTAGGTAGTGCATACACCACACCACACTAGTAATGTCTTTAAAAGCAGGATCCAGAGATGCCCTGCAGGAAGCCATTGAGCTTCCCCCTCCAAGTATGACACACTCCCATTCTTGGAACTGAGAGCTTTGTGTAACGTGAGGAAATTAAGGACAGGCCAAAGTCCCACCACCCAACACCTCCAGGAGATGTTGGTGGCTTATGATCTTAGTAAGTCCTCAGAGACTGAAGGGGTAGGAGCAGAGGGTGGGCCAGCAGATGAGGAAGGGGCCAGGGGTACTACTACCCCCAGCCCCCTCTGAAACTGACCAGGAGGGTGACAATGACCCTGACCTGGAAAACCCAATCCCTTCTGGGGAAGATGAAGATGAGGATCTGGAGAACCACACCTTTGTCCCCCAGGAAGGATTATGAGTGTGCTCAGAAAGTCTAGGTCTCCTTCTCAGGAGTCTAACCACTCTGGCACCTCCATAGGGAGCTCTGTTTCTTCTCACAGGAGGGAATCCTCTCATGAGAGAAGAAAGAGACTGGTCCAGTATGAGGAAACTCAACTGGAGATCAGGAAGAAGCAATTGGCTTTAGATAGAGAATCCCTAGATCTCCTTAGAGAGAGAAGAAAGTTGGGACTAGAGTCCCATGGTGGCAGCCATATCCCTAGAGATAGGGAAAGGTCCTATGACCATAGGAACCTGAGCAAGATTGTCCCTCCCTACCAGAGTGGGGATGATATCCACAAATGGATAACTGCTTTAGAGAGGGCCTGTAAAGTACAGAAGGTCCCTCGGGAGCAGTGGGCAGCAATCTTGTGGCTCTCCTTTGCTGACAAAGGTAGAGACAAGCTCCTCACTGTTAGAGAGGAGGATGCTGATAATTACAAGGTCTTGAAGAGTGCTCTTATTGATGGGTTTGGCCTAACCACTGAACAGTACAGGTTGAAGTTCAGAGACACCCAAAAAGCACAGACTCAAGACTGGGTAGACTATGTGGATTGTTCTGCCAAGGCTCTGGAAGGCTGGTTGATGGGCAGTAAGGTGTGTGACTTCTCAGGATTGTATAATCTGATAATGAGGGAGCAGATTCTTAATAACTGTCAAAACCAGCTGTTGCATCAGTACCTGGTTGACTCTGATCTGACCTCTCCCCAAGAATTGGGAAAGAAGGCAGACAAATGGGTCAGAACCAGGGTGAAGCAGAAGGTACAGAACCAAGGTGGGGAAACCAAGAAGCAAGATGCTAAGAACTCTGACAAGGGTGGGGAGAAGGGTAAAGATCAAAAGTCTTCATCAGGCCCCCAAAAATCTTCTTCTGGTGGGGATTCCCAATCTACCAAGGGTAAAGGCCAAAGAAAACCATGGTGCAAGGTCTGTAAGCAAAAGACCCACTGGACCAGTGATTGCACCAAGTCCAAAGACTCCAGTCCAGCACCCACCAATGCCCCTAAGGCACCTGTTCCCCCTAGTACAGTTGGTGGAAGTGCTCCAGCAAAGGGTTTAGTAGGGTTCACCCTGGGAACTGAGTTGGGCTCTGACTTAGTCAGGGAACTGACTCAGGCTGTGTTAGTCTGTGATGGAGGCATGGATGTGACCTCCACTGTGAGTCCCAGTAATCTGGGCAAGTACAGACAACAGCCTTTAATCAATGGACGAGAGGCTTTGGCATTTAGGGACACAGGGGCAAGTGTCACAATGGTGACCCAAGACCTTGTGCTACCTGGGCAAGTTATACTTGGTGAGATGTACCAAGTGACCAATGCTAGCAATGTCAGAACAGACCATACTCTGGCAGTTGTTAACTTCTCCTGGGGAGGGGTAACTGGCCTTAAGAAGGTTGTGGTAAGTGCAAACCTACCAGTCGAATGCTTGCTTGGCAATGACTTAGAAACTTCTGCTTGGGCAGAAGTGGAGCTCAGGACCCATGCAGAAATGCTGGGGATCCCTGCAGATGTGTTTGCTGTGACCAGGTCACAAGCCAAACTGTCTAACACTGAACAGGCCTTGGATTCTGGAAGAATGGACCAAGTGCCTTCCAAGAGGAGGAGTAGTAGGGTTAAGGCAGTGCCTTCCCCCTTGGCTCAGGAGGAAGATCAGTCCCTTGAGGGGGATGATCTCAGCCCTGAAGAAGGAACTGTCCCAGAGGAACTTGAACCTGAACAGGTTGAGTTCTTGGGGACAGGGGGACCTTCTAGGGCAGATCTGAGCCAGGAGCAGCAGAGCTGCCCCTCCTTGAACCCCTCAGACAGCAAGCTGCTGCTGAGGCTGCTGGGAAAGCTAGTGGTCCCCATACAGTGTATTGGGATGATGGACTCCTGTACTCAGAGAGTAGAGACCCCAAGCCTGGTGCTACCAGGAGGTTGGTAATACCTTTGAAGTTCAGGGGCTTCCTATTGACCCTAGCCCATGATATTCCCTTAGCAGGACACCTGGGCCAGAACAAGACTTGGGACAGAATTGTCCCTCACTTTCACTGGCCCCACATGTCTGAAGACAGTAAGGAGTTTTGTCGCTCCTGTGTAACCTGCCAAGCCAGTGGCAAAGCAGGTGGCACTACAAAGGCCCCCTGATACCACTACCTGTGGTGGGGGTGCCCTTTGAGAGGGTAGGGATTGACATTGTTGGTCCCATGGATCCCCAAACAGCATCTGGGCACAGATTTATACTGGTGGTAGTGGATCATGCCACCAGGTATCCAGAGGCTATACCCCTTAGGACCACTACAGCACCTGTGGTGGCAAGGGCCCTCCTGGGAATTTTCTCAAGAGTGGGCTTTCCTAAGGAGGTGGTATCAGACAGGGGTGCAAACTTCATGTCTGGGTACTTAAAAGCAATGTGGAAGGAGTGTGGAGTTACTTATAAGTTCACCACACCCTATCACCCACAATGCAATGGTTTAGTTGAGAGATTCAACAAAACCTTGAAGGGCATGATTAAAGGGCTCCCAGAAAAGCTTAGGCGTAGATGGGACATACTCTTGCCCTGCCTTTTATTCGCATATAGGGAGGTGCCTCAGAAGGGGTTGGTTACAGCCCTTTTGAACTTCTGTTTGGCCACCCTGTGAGGGGTCCACTGTGCTTGGTGAAGGAAGGATGGGAGTTACCTCTCAAGCCCCCAAAGCAAGATACAGTGGACTATGTACTTGGTCTCCGCTCCAGGATGGCTGAGTACATGAAAAAGGCAACCAAAAACCTTGAGGCTAGCCAGGAACTTCAGAAGGCCTGGCATGACCAAAGGCTGTTCTGACTGTTTACCAGCCAGGACAGAAGGTGTGGGTGTTGGAGCCAGTGGCCCCAGCAGCTCTCCAAGACAAATGGAGTGGACCCCACACTATTGTTGAGCAGAAGGGTGAGGTCACTTACTTAGTAGACCTGGGAACACCCAGGAGTCCCCAAAGGGTTCTCCATGTCAACAGACTTAAGCCATATGTGGACAGGGCAGACATGGGCTTGCTCATGGCTACTGATGAAGGGCAGGAGGAAGAGAGTGACCCACTCCCTGACCTGCTCTCACAGAACCCTGACGATGGGTCAGTTGATGGTGTAGCCTTGGCAGGCAGCCTCACTACCCAGCAACAAACTGATTGCAGGCAAGTCCTCAATCAGTTTAGACATATGTTTTCACTGACACCCAGTCAGACCACCTGGTGCACTCATGAAGTGGACACTGGGGACAGTCTGCCTATTAAAAACAAGATTTATAGGCAACCTGACCATGTCAGGGACTGTATCAGGACTGAAGTCCAGAAGATGTTGGAATTGGGAGTGATTGAGCCCTCAGATAGCCCTTGGGCTAGTCCAGTAGTCCTAGTACCTAAACCTCACACCAGTGGTGGGAAAAGAGAGATGAGGTTTTGTGTAGACTACAGGGGCCTCAATGCAGTCACTAGGACTGATGCCCATCCAATACCCAGGGCAGATGAGCTCATAGATACTTTGGCCTCTGCCAAATATCTCAGCACATTTGACCTAACAGCTGGCTACTGGCAGATCAGACTAGCTGATACTGCAAAGCCCAAAACAGCATTTTCAACCCCTAGTGGGCATTATCAATTTGTGGTGATGCCCTTTGGTCTGAAAAATGCACCTGCCACTTTCCAGAGGTTGGTGAACACAGTTCTCACAGGACTGGAAGCCTATAGTGCAGCTTATCTAGATGATATTGCTGTCTTTAGCTCCACCTGGGAGGATCACCTGGTCCACCTCAGGAATGTTTTACAGGCCCTGCAAAAGGCAGGCCTGACTATCAAGGCCACTAAGTGCCAGATAGGGCAGAGTCAGGTTGTGTACCTGGGCCACCTTGTGGGTGGAGGCCAGGTTCAACCTTTGCAGAGCAAGATCCAGACCATCATGGACTGGACTGCTCCCACTACCCAGACTCAGGTGAGAGCCTTCTTAGGCCTGACTGGGTTCTATAGGAGATTTGTCAAGGGGTATGGATCAATAGTGACACCCTTGAATGACTTAACTTCTAAGAAAATGCCCAAAAAGGTTCAGTGGACAGTTAGCTGTCAAAAGGCATTTGATGACCTCAAGCAGGCCATGTGCACTGCTCCAATTCTGCAGAGTCCTGATTACTCCAAGAAGTTCATTGTTCAAACAGATGCATCTGAATTGGGGGTAGGGGCTGTACTGTCACAATTGAATGAAGAAGGTCAGGATCAGCCAGTAGCTTTTATTAGCAGAAGGCTGACCCCTAGAGAGAAACGTTGGTCAGCCATAGAGAGGGAGGCCTTTGCTGTGGTCTGGGCTCTGAAGAAGTTGAGGCCATACTTGTTTGGTACACACTTCCTGGTTCAGACAGACCATAAGCCCCTCTTATGGCTAAAACAAATGAAGGGTGAAAACCCCAAACTGCTTAGGTGGTCCATTTCCCTACAGGGGATGGACTTTACAGTGGAACATAGGCCTGGGAGTAACCATGCGAATGCAGATGGACTCTCTAGGTATTTCCACTTAGAACATGAAGACTTAACTGGGCAAGGTTAGTTTAATGTCCCTACGTTTGGGGGGTTGTGTAGGAGAGTAGGATCTGCTTCACAGGGGTACCCCCACTTTTTGCTGATACTTCACTGGTTTTCGACATTAGTCTGGCTGGGGCCCTGCTATTCAGAACCCCAGCCTAGCTGTTTCCTCTTTAAAAGGGTCTCCATGTGCCTTAGGCACATCACTGATTGGGATCTGGAGTGCCCTTATAAGTCCCTAGTATATGGTATACTATGTACCAAGGGCATAGGTACCTCAGAGGCCTGCCAGGGGCTGCAGCATGTATTATGCCACCCCTGGTAGGCCATCCAAACTGACACCACAGGTCTGCTACTGCAGCCTGGGTAAGGTGGTGCATGCACCCCTTGCTGTGGTATAGGTTACCTATATCACTAAATGCATACACACATATAAACCTATAAGTCACTCCTAAGGCAGGCCTTATCAATCCTAAAGGCAGAGTGCATGGTTCCTATGTGAGAGGGTGCCCCTGCATGAGCAGGGCCCCTCTGCAGCGTTCGGAGACCATCTCTGATGCTGTTTGTAGTGCAGCCTGACCATATACTCTTAAACGCATTATATCCTCGCGGTAAAATGCTAACTATGGAATGGCTGCACCTGAAACATGTCGTGTTTGGTGTCAAACATCTTGGAATACTACCCCCCGCCAATCCTGGCGGCGGGGGTAGCATTCCACCCTTCTAGAGGGAAAGGCATGTTAACTCTGACGAGTCCGGTAACTTCTTTCCAGAGCCCTGGCATCACAAAATGGATGCTGCTGCCACAGACACGAGTCTGGCCTCCTGCTGCTGGACGAAACTCCGGCAGGGGAGGCCTGGACAATAGGTTTCCTGTCCCAGGGAGGTGTGACCACCTCCCCAGACAGGACAATGTGTATTGGGGCTGGGCGGGAGCACTTTCGGGTGCTTTGAAGTCCTGCACTGGGGGCACATTTGGTGTCCCTGTGCATACCCCAGTTCAAACCGGATCAGGGGCTTGCAGCCCCTGCTTTGGCGCGAACTGGACAAAGGGAAAGGGGTGTAGCCACCCCTCTGCCCTGACCCACCCATAGGTGGGGCCACAGAGTAGTCCATCCCCTATTTTTAGAATAATGGTAGGAACCCAGTCCTTAGGACTTTAGATTATACCTGGACGAAACTCTGACACAGAATCCTGGACCTTCGACGCTCTACTACACGATTAGAGGACTGAAGAATCTCCCTTGGGGTCAAGGAGTGACTCCCCTGCTTGGCAGGCACCAAAGAAGCATCTGTCCGGTTCGCATCACTGAAGCTCCCGTCGGACGCCGAAGTCATCGCATCACCAGAGGTGGATTCTCAGACTTCCCCGAGGCTACCCTGAGTCCCCAGCAAAGCTGAGGCCCGTGGCTATCGTGGGTGACTTGAGACCGTGACCCCTGGACACCGAGCACATTTGCAAGTGCACCATCTTCTGGGTCTCCCAAGAAGTCGTGCTTTGGGCTCCGAGTAGCCCTAGCCTCCAGCACCACCTGCACCGAAGATCACTGGCCCCCACTCCACGAGTGTCCTGTAAGCCAGCTCCACGTGCGGCGTCACGAGGCTCCTTCGCGGTCGCTAGCCCGTTGGCTAGTAGCCCTTACCGAAGGCCAATCTTTTCTTTACTTGGCAGTCTGGTTGCTCCAGGCCTGCCCTCACTTACCCTCGCTGGGTGAGTTCCCCAGACCTTGCTGGTCTGCATCATCGACGATCTACATCTTACTCGAGACTTGCCGTTGCCAAGGCTTGTTGGGTCCAATCTGGTCGCCGACACCTCTGCACTCGACAGACATCGAGCAACAGCCCGAATCCTGCTCCTGGTCGCCGACAACGCCTCCCGGACCTCGTGGCTGAAGAGTCAAGACGACCGTCACCGAACCTGAAGCACTCGACATCGGTGGGCATCTGTCCATCACCTCCCTGGTCACTGGCTAGTGACCCAGACTCTGTCCCCTCTGCTTTCAGGTTCTTCAGAACTCCGATCCACTCTTGGATCCACCCGGACACTTTTCTCCTGGTCGCCAGCAGCACTTTGCAGCAGATCGCCATAAGAACCGACGACGAAACCCGACCCCGAAAGGCACCTATGCACCCGGCTTCCCTGGGTGAGGTAACACGAGTACTCCGGTGCTCCCGTGGGTAGAGACTCTTCAAAGTCCTAGATCTCAAGGGGTTTTGTCCTAGTCCTCTTCTAAGTGTCCCTTTCCTCTATTTTCCCGATCCCGACTTTCTCCATAGAAGTTAACGGCGTATCGCGGTTGTGTATTTACACTGCACGCGTCTCCCGTGGGTCCCCTGTGTCACTACCTTGGGTGGTTCCTTGTGGTCCAAGCACTTCTAGAGGCTCTAGGCCTAGTGTCTAGTTCAGTCGTGGTTCGCATACCACTTTATTGGTATATGGTTTGGTACGCCCCTAGGGCCCAAACGTGTATTTGTGCTATTACTGTGATTTAAGATCTTATAACCTATGTACTTTGAACTCTAGCCTCATAAAGAGACTAGAGGGGTGTGTTTAGTAATAAATACATATATTTTGAATATATACCTGGTGTGGTGCTCTTTCATTTGGTCACTCAAGAGATTATAGACTGGTAAAACAAGCTGCTTTACATTCCTTCAAGACTTAGCCTGAAGGCTGCTCTCCATAGCTACCACTAGGATAGCTTTCAATAAGGTTGTCTTTAACCTACCTACCATAAGAGTCGCTTTGGACTGGTGCACGGTGCCCACTATAATTAGTGGACAGCATATGCCAGGCCAACTTCTCACAGTGCAGTGGTGTTTGGATAGTGTAGGGGGTCATGCTGGGGGTAGTGTTTTAGGATTTAGGTTAGTGCAGTGGTGTTTGGGTAGTGTAGGGGGTCGTGCTGGGGGTAGTGTTTTAGGGTTTAGGATAGTGCAGTGGTGTTTGTGTAGTGTAGGGGGTCATGCTGGGGGTAGTGTTTTAGGGTTTAGGATAGTGCAGTGGTGCTTGTGTAGTGTAGGGGGTCGTGCTGGGGTTGTGTTTTAGGCTTTAGGGTAGTGCAGTGGTGTTTTTGTAGTGTAGGGGGTCATGTTTTAAGATGCAACGCTCCAATACCTAACCAGTCTGCACTACATAAAACTGCAAAAAAACTAAAAATAAAAAGTGTTTTGCACACTTTTGTTATTGGGCTATATGTGGGCTACATCTGGGTAATATTTGTGCTACATTTGGGCTCTTTTTTCTCTGGTGGCCATCTAGGAAGACTTCTTTGTTATGAAGTTTCCTAATTTCCTCATTTACTGCAGTCTCCTCAGTAGGAAATGCTTTCAGTTTTTACTTTGATTCCATCAAGAAGGCATTCAGATGTGTCTCACATTTGCCATAAATTCAGAATGTTAGCACTCTAGTTGCTCATTAGATCACTGTAGTAAAGCTACTGCTCACCAGGAGTTAACTGGAAGTCTGCTGCTGGTATTGAAAGTGATTGTTTCAGTCTGCATGTCAGACTTTTCTAATGAAATAGAAGAGGATTTGAGATCTCACTTAAAACATGCGCTAATTTTTCTTTCTGCAGCACTAACCATAATTTCTATTTCAAAAAGAACCCCCTCATTTTGTTCCTTTTTAAATTAAATGTTTTAAGTGTTACCGGTTTATTCCAATCAAGATGGCTTCAGGTGTGCCATACTTTTGTCATAAGTAAGGCTGTTAGCGCTCTAGTTGTTCTTTAGAACACTCTGGGAAGCTGCAGTAGAACACAAAGGCATCAACTGGCAGGCTGCTCCTGTTGAAATATAACAGGAAGATATTTGAGATCACACTTGAAACATGTCCTAATTTTTCTTTCTACAGCACTAACCATAATTTCTATGACAAAATGAACCCCATCATTTTGTTCCTTTTTAAATTAAATGTTTTAAGTGTTACCAGTTTATTCCAATCAAGATGGCTTCAGGTGTGCCATACTTTTGTCATAAGTAAGGCTGTTAGCACTCTAGTTGTTCTTTAGAACACTCTGGGAAGCTGCAGTAGAACACAAAGGAATCAACTGACAGTCTCTGCCGTTGTTGGATGTACATGTTTTACTGAGAATGTCAGACTTCATTCTCACATGACTGAGAAAGATAATGTGAATTTACAGAAAATATGCTCTCATTTTAGCTTCTGGAGCACCTTCCAAAACTCTATGGGACTAGCATGTGAAAATAGTTTTCTCTCAAACATGATTCATGATATCACAGCAGAAGGTTTTTCACAGGGTAAAATCACCTTAGAACACACCACAATTCCTGAAATTAGTATGGTACCATCAACAAATGAATTCTAATGTAACTAAAGTCTGTTATCACCCTTTATAGTTCTCCTTTTGGTAACCCTCAAAATCTTTGATTCACTACAATGCATTTCAATGTTGTACTATCATGTATATTGGTCCCAAGATGGCTGCCAGCAATTCCAGGATGAAGTGATGACAGCCAATCAGATCTCACAATGACATGTGTGGTTAGGCTCCGCCCAGATATATATGTGATTTTACTTTTGATTTTCTCAGGAACTACTGAACGGATTTACACCATTTAACCAAAAGGCACGACTCTGAACCAAGGGCAACCTTTTTGCCAAATTTGGTGTAATTCCGTTCAGCAGTTCGGGCTGTAGCTGCGACTAAAGGTTCCTATGGAAAATTGCATGGGGAAAACACGTTTTGAGACCCCCCTTTTTTCTTGGCCCCCACTTGACAAATCACCCCGAGACTTTCAGGATAGGAGCGGACCGGAGCGGGCCATAAGTTTTGAAAATTTCGCGAAGATTCGTCAACCGGCACCAAAGTTATTGGGAATAGAATGTTGCGGATTTCCTATGGAAAATAGGTCCTAACTATAACTATCTACTGCCGACCGCCAGTAGATAATATATATATATATACATATATAGATATATATATCTATATATGTATATATATATATAGATGACAGCCACAGTCCTGAAATGATCACACTCCTTGATCCAAAAAGCAGGTACGGACCACAAATGCGGTAAAAAGTTTCTTCTTTATTTAGTGCAGATTATCAAAGTGCCAGTGCATGTTTCGTCAAAAAGCAAGTGCCCAGCATGACGCGTTTCGACTGCCCAATGGCATATATATATTCACTGAAAAAACCATAGGTTTCAGGCACGTTATAGTTAGAAATTAGCATTTAAAAAACCTTAGAAATTCACTGAAAAAACCTTAGGTTTTAGGGAAAGTTATAGTTAGTTGGACATTGCACTCGTACAAAACCTGTGAAATTCCCCCGTTATAGTTGGTTCAGCTAACAATAACTCGCGCCCCCGCAATGCACTGCTGATGACGTCACATATTACATCACTCATGACATGGTCAGTGACATCACTGATGACATCACTGATGACATCTCAAATGACATCACTGATGACATCATCCAGTGACTGTGTGTTTCTGTAAAGTTTAAATATGTTTAATATATATAGGGAAAGGCGTATTGAAGAATGAGTGGGTGTATAAGTGTCTGAATGGATGATTTAGTAGGTGCGTGACTGACTCTAAGTGAGTGATTAAACGTATCTTACTGAATGCATGGGTTAGTGACTAAACTGTGTGAATGTCTGTATCCGTCTGTCTGTAGCTGTGTAAGCGGCTGCATGGGTTTGTGAATAGCTACCGAGTGTCTATATGAGATATTGATTGGTTGTCTGAGTATCTGTATGGGTGCCTGAGTGTTTGTGTGGGTGGGGTGTTCGACTCTGTGCGTAGATGTGTGAGTGGGTGATTCACTGGGTGCATGGTTTCAAGAGTGCATCTGTGATGACTGTATGGGTGGGTGAGTGTGTGTATGGGTGTGTTAGTGAGTGAATGTATATCTCAGTGGTACATGTGTGAGTAACTACATATGTGAAAGGCAGTATATATGTGTGTTGGAGTATATAGATGGCTATAAGTGAGAGTGTGTGATTGTGAGAGTGGCTGTATGGATGAGTGTGTACTTGTATCAGTGATTGTATAAGAGCGTAAGAATGTGCTAGTATTTGTATGAGTAAGTGAGCTGGTGTGTGTATAACTGTATAGGTGAGTAAATGGCAGTGTGATTAATTATTTGCATGACTGACTAGGTGTGTGAGTACCTCTATGGATGAGTGGCGGTGTGTGAGTGTCTATGTAGGTGTATGAGTGCATATGATAGTTCTGTACTGAGTGACCGTAAGTATGAGTGACTGTACGGGTGAGTGAGTGGATGTGTGTGTAGACCTAAGAATCAGTGAGTGGGTATGTAGTTATTGGTGTTGGAGTGTCTATGGTTTTGAGAATGGCAGTCTGTAATTTAGAGTGGGTGTATCAAAGGTTATATTAGGGTGTGAGGAGGTGCATCAGATTATCACATGGATGATGTCATCAGTGATGTCATCAGTGATGTCATTTGAGATGTCATCAGTGATGTCATCAGTGATGTCACTGACCATGTCATGAGTGATGTAATATGTGATGTCATCAGTAGTGCACTGCGGGGCGCGAGTTATAGTTAGCTCAACTAACTATAACGGCGAATTTCTCTGGTTTTGTATGAGTGAAATGTCCAACTAACTATAATGTCCCTGAAACCTATGGTTTTTTCAGTGAATTTCTAAGGTTTTTTAAATGCTAATTTCTAACTATAATGTCCCTGAAACCTATGGTTTTTTCAGTGAATTTCAAAGGTTTTTTAAATGCTAATTTCTAACTATAACGTCCCTGAAACCTATGGTTTTTTCAGTGAATTTCTAAGGTTTTTTAAATGCTATTTTCTAAGTATAATGTCCCAAAAATATTTCTTTAGTTTTTAAGTTCTTATAAAAATATTATAATGTTTTCTCTTTTCTAAAATATAAATATAAATGTTTTTTTGTTTTTTTTTAAATCGATTCGTGTACCGATCGTGTACCTATCTCGATGGTTGCGCAAATCCAAGTATTTCGCCGCCATATTGGTTAAGTCGTGTAGGATGCGCGTTTCGTCAGCGATGGGTGCGCAGGTCCGGCCCCGCGTAACGTCACGTACGTGGCTCTGGCGGTCGCGCCGGGTGCGCGAATCCATCGCAAATCTTTAAGTTTTAAAAGTATATGTATATAACTTTATTATAAATATTATACCAAGACATGAATAAAGTTAATTGTAAATATCATGTTTATGTAACTGTAATAAAGATATATTAATGTTAAATGTATTTTCCGGAAGTCAAGTCGGGTGCGCGCTGATTGCGCGCGCGTTGCGCAAATCCCATGTGACTTCAAAAGAAAGACTTTCATTGGTTTAGAGGCATTTGATTCTAGAACTTGAAGAACCCCACCCATTTTTTTTCATTCTTTTTGGACCATCTAAGGAGACAGACCTGTTCTTTTTTAGAGCTCTGTTTTACATCTTTTTGGTGTTTTTTTTGCACTTGGTAGAAATGGCAGCTGGAGAACCACCACAGCAGCTTCCACCAGAGGATGAGGAAGATGTCGAAGAGCCCAGGAAGAAAAGATTTGAGAGCGTTGTCTGGGCATTTTTTAGCATCCCACCTAGTGAGAAAAAAGTTAATGCCAGGAAGTTAACCTGTACGATCTGCGAAGCTGTACTATCACGCGGATCTGAAAAAAAGTACTCTTGTGGTATGTCGTCTATGTTGAAACACCTCCAGACGATACACCCTCGACGGCTCGCAAAAGAACAACTGCGACGCCAGCAAGAAAAGGATGCTGCTGATAACAGCACTGGTGGACCCAGTACCTCTTCTGCTGGTACAACAACTTCCGTCATCAATGTTCATCCACTTTTGTCTCGAGTGAAGCAGTGCTGCTTGAAGTGTGGAAAATCGTTGTGTGTAGGAGAGCAGTCAGTTAATGCAATCCTCATTGCAAATGAGAACCACAAGTGTTAGTTTTGTTTCTTTTTTCCTTTATGCAATGAGTTTTAATTGCATAATATTTTAATTGTTTTCCTTGTTGGTTCTGGTTTTTTTTTTTTTAAACAAAAATAACACCAAAAAAATTTTAAAAAGATTTTTAGAAATACAAAAACAATCTAAAAGAAAAAAAGAAGAAAAAAATTAGCTCTTTTCAGAACTACCTATTTGGTTTAAAAAAGAAAAAAATTGTAAGTGTTGTATGAATTGTAGTAAGTGGAATATATGGATATGTGTATAATTAGTGCATGGGTACTGCGTGAATGATTAGAGAACTGCAAGGATAGTGCATGGTGATTTTATATGTGCTTGTGTATCGGCGGAGTGATTGGGTAAGTACATGGTACTGGCTGGGTGATTGTAGGAGTGCATGGGGTAGGGCACGGGTGATTGGAGCAGTGCATGGGTAGTACCTAGGTTATTGCATACGTGCATGAGTAGTGCCTGGGTGATAGCAGGAGTACATGTGTAGTGCCTGCATGATTTTCTAAGTGCATGGGTATTGCTTGGCTGATTTTACAAGTGCATGCTTAATGCCTGGGTAATTACATAAGTTTATAGGTAATGTCTGGATGATTTGTTGAATACATGGTTAGTGCCTGGGTCATTGCATGAGTACATGGGTACTGCCTGGATGATTAGAGCACTGCAAGGATAGTGCATGGTGATTTTATAAGTGCTTAGGTATTGGCGGAGTTATTGCATAAGTACATGGCACTGGCTGGGTGATTGGAGGAGTGCATGGGTAGTGACAGGGTGATTGTTGGAGTGCATGGGTAGTGCCTTGTTAATTGAAGGAGTGAATGAGTAGTGTGTAGGTGATTAGAGGACTGCATGGGTAGTGCACAAATGATTGTAGCAATGCATGGGTAGTGCTTGGGTTATTGCATAACTGCATGAGTAGTGCCTGGGTGATAGCAGGAGTACATGTGTAGTGCCTGCTTGATTTTCTAAGTGCAGGGGTGTTGCTTGGTTGATTTTACAAGTGCTTGCTTAATGCCTGGGTAATTACTAACCCTGGGCGTAGTTTGCATAGTAGCGCTACGCGTAGCTATGCGAAGTGCACTTCGCACGCTACGCGTAGCTACGTGAACTGCGTAGTGCGGTAGGGAAATGCTGTTCGCACTGATTGCACAATGCCGGATGCTTGTCCACACTGTGCAGTCATTGCAAACGGCATCTTGCACAGTGCAAGCGGTCGTTTTCTGCCCCTCGAGTAGATTTGCACTCGAGCAGCAGCTTTCTCAACGCGGACTGGTAGTTTCTCATCGCGAGCATACGTGACCACTCGCAATGAGAAACCTGACCTCCCCGCGTTGAGAATCTCGCCGGGAGGTTTATTTTCCACGCTCGCGATCGGCAACTTGATGTTGCTGATCGCGAACGAGGAAAAAGTCACGCCGGGATGTTGATTTTGCTCGCTCGCGGTCGCCAACTTGACGTTGAGGACCGCGAGCAAGCAAAAAATGCCCGCTACGCGTTTTTGTACTGTGCTACGTGCAATTCGCGTAGTGCGTAATAGCGCAAACTCCGTAAACTCCGCGAGCGTAGCATAGTTTTCTGCCCAGGCCTAGTAATTACATGAGTTTATAGGTAATGTCTGGATGATTGGTTGAATACATGGTTAGTGCCTGGGTCATTGCATGAGTACATGGATACTGCCTGGATGATTAGAGGACTGCAAGGATAGTGCATGGTGATCTTATAAGTGCATGGGTATTCGCAGAGTGATTGGATATGTCCATGGCTAATGGTTGGGGGATTAGTGTCTAGATGATTACAAAACTGCATGGGTAGTTGATAGATGATTGGAGCAGTGCATGGGTAATGCCTGAGTTATTGCATGAGTAGATAACTAGTGGCTGTGTGATTGCAGGAGTACATGGGTTGTGCCTGAGTAATTTTGTAAGTGCACAGGTATTCCTTGGGTGATTACAGAGCTGTATGGGTAGTACCACAGTGAACAAAGCTGTATATTGGTAATGCATAGGTGATTTTCTAAATACAGAGGTTATAATTCAGAGATTGAAGAAGAGCATGTGTTTTGGTAAAGTAATTTGATGAGTGAGATAATTCAGTTTTAAAAAATGAATGACTGAAATAAAAGTGACTGTAAATATTATTTTATAACATTATGCTTATTACATTACTTTATCTTACCTTCATTTTTGAAGTAGATATGAAACTCATTGAAACAAGTTTTTCAGTTGTTTTATTATAATCTAAATTTTAAATATTTTCAAAGGTTAGAATTAGTTTCTGTAAAAGAGAAAAAAAATACTGTTATTGCTTATAATATTATAGTTTTAAGAACACAACATAATTTTAGAATTACATAACATATTCAGTTTGCCTTTTTTGCTGTTTTCATATTCTATTGAATTTCACCATACACAGTGATTTCAATGTTGATCATCATGTAACAGCGGGCAAAAAAATACAATCAATAAGATTGTTAAAAGCAGAACCAAATCTGTGTTCAAAATATTTACAACAAACTCAACTATCTGTTTACATTTTCAAAAATAAACACCCTCAATAACATTGCATGTAATACAAAGATCAAATATATGAACTGCTTCTTTCAAAAACAATTTTCTAAATGCAATATCAATAAACAGAAACGATAATTCAAACAGAAATTTTTGACATCTTCCCAATAGGCCGAATGATGTTTCTGAAATCATTTGCATTGAAAATATCCAAAATAAACTCGTTAATTGAAGTTTACATCTTCCCAATGGGCCGAATGATGTTTTCAAAACTTTGGCACCAAAAATATCAGATATGAATTCGGTAATTCATTAGGCAACCGACATTTGAATTCCAAATGGGCATCATTACAATGTGTCTATCCTTTCTTGCACTTTAAATACACAGTATAGTGTCCAGATGTTGTAGAAGGTCCATCGTGGAAAATATTAGCCACTGCTTTAAAAGTTCTTCCTGAAATTGACAGTTGACTTGCCACAAAGTTTTTAATTTTGGTTTCCAATTTTCTTCCATCTGCTCCACAACGTTGTAGCATTAAAATGACATATTGTCCAAATCTTTCTATAAATAATGTTGACAACGTTTCAGATTTGCACTGAGTACATTCCATATTTTGATTAGCTGATTTTACTAATTTGTTAAAAGACACTGGTATTGTCAAATATATGAATCGTTCAGTGTCTATTTCAGTGGTAGAAGAAAATGAACAGTCTTCACATTTATGATCCCATCTGTAACGTACTCCAAACAGATTTTCAGTTTGTATTCCTTCACCTTCCAATACTGCAAGCATAAGCATAAGAAATTCTTGAGCATCTTGCTGTATATTAAGTGTAAATTGAGAAGAACCAGAACGTATATCCAAAAGATGCCGAATGCCAGAAACAGTTTGGATTTTAGTTTTATCAGTTGTCAATTTTTCAAAAATATAATGCAACAAAGAACAAAATCTTTTTCTCGATTCTCCATAATTTGATGATGAAGATTTTCTAGAAAAAACACGACGTTCACAATTACATTAGCATAGCAGTTGATACCTGAACTATTTTCTAACTGGTATCCTACAATATCATCAACAGTGTCCATTTTCATTTTCTTTGGAGCCTCAACATTCTCTTGATTTTTTTCTTCTTTCCAACCTCACTACAGTGTTTCTCATTTGTTCATTTTGGACATACTGCATGCTTTTCATATACGGGATATTCACCTAAGTCGAAAGCATACAGTCTTCTTAACGGATTATACTCTCTTACACAATTTGCATCTGCACTAATCTTTCTCTCATCAAAATCAATTAAATACAATCCAGATAATGTTCTTACTCGAGATAATGCAACATATGCCATGCCCTCTTTAAACACTGTTCTTCCAATGTTTACCAAAGCACTGTCTACACTTAAACCTTGAGATTTATGAATGGTCACCGCATATGCTAAAGAAAGAGGAAACTGTTTTCTACGAACATACAAGTCTTTAACAAGCAAAAAACGAACAGCACAATGTCCAATCTGTTTTACCTCTTCAATCTGATCAAATTTAACCTTCAAAAATTCAATTCCATCTCTATTTGGATATTTAACAAAATCAACAATTTTCCCCATTGCTCCATTTACTAAACCTTTTTCTACATCCAAATTATGCCATAAAATTACCCGACAGTTTTCACATACATATAAAAAAATGTCTAAACTAGCAGTCTTAGATATAGATTGTTCCAAAGAATCCAATTTTGATTTTAATTTTTCTGACAAAATAATAGTAATTCCTTTGTGTTCTATTTTATCAATGGCTTCCATTTTCATTATTTGTTGTTTTTCCAACTTCAAAAGTTCTTGATTGAATGTAGAACACTCTTGCAGTGTTGGCATTAGGCAAACTATAGATTTATTTTCTCCAATTTTTTTAAATATTATTTCAAGAGCAACATTTTCATTTGGAAACAAGTTTGTAAGTAGCCGACTTTGCAAAGATTCTTTACCATGCTTTGTCAATACACCAATTCTTATATCTTGAAGAATGCTTCCGTAATGTTCATCACTTGCTTGTCGCATATTCTTAATGAAATTAAATGAAATGAAATGAGGTATTTATTCGAGCGCACAGCTACTCAAACTAGAGTGTCCTGGCGCCTTTGACAACAGTGGGAAGGAGTGAGAGAGACCCCGCTTAAAGACTGAAGAGCCACGTTTTCAGGTTCTTCCTGAAGGACAGAAGATTTGTATTTGATCTCAAGGCTTCAGGGAGGCTGTTCCACAGCTTAGCACCCAGATAGCCGAAGGATCTGCCTCCTGTGCGAGCCAGACGTTTCTTGGGGATGCAGGCCAGGTTGGCATTTGAAGAGCGGAGGGGCCTCGAGGGAAAGTAATGAGAGACCCGTTAAGTTAAATAGCCTGCACCTACTTTATAGAATGCCTTGAAGAAGATGGTAAGGGCTTTGAAATCAATCCGTGCTTTTATAGGGAGCCAGTGAAGGGATGCCAGAATCAGAGTCATCCTGGCTCTTGGTTTAGGCTTGATAATAGCTCTGGCTGCCACATTCTGAATCACCTGCAATCGCTGGGTCAGGGATTTGGGGAGGCCCAGATACAGGCAATTGACATAATCAAGTTTTGTGGTTATCAGTGCCTGCACCACAATCTTCCTGCTCTCCAATGGGAGTAGTGGCAGGAATTTTTTGAGCATGCGAAGTATACCAAAACAGGTGCCAGTAAGATTCTGGATCTGAGACTGCATAGAAAGTGCTTTATCTATAATGACTCCCAGATTTTTTGCTTTCTCCTTTTCAGCCGAGGGTTGTGGAAAATCATTTGGCCACCAGGCGGTCCATTTCGGAATGACTGGGCAACCAAAGAAAACAACCTCAGTTTTATCTGGGTTGCACTTTCGCTGATTAATCTTCAACCAGTTGAATACCTTTGTTAAGCAAGTCCTAATCTTGGCCCCGTCGAAGTCTGAACCCTTGTCGCAGGTAAAGATCAGCTGAGTGTCATCAGCGTAAGAGATGATCTTGACACCCTCTTCCTCTACCACGGATGCAAGGGGATAGGTAGATATTGAAAAGGGTGGGGCTAAGGATGGAACCCTGGGGGACACCCACATCCAAGGATGTTATCGGTGATGAGAACGGAGGGAGCCAGATGGTCTGAGATCTCTCTCCCAGGAAGGAGGACAACCATGACAGGGCCGTTCCACGTAGGCGGATTTCCTTGAGCCTATTTAGGAGCCTGACATGTGGGACCGTGTCAAAGGCCGCTGACAGATCGAGAAGAATCAGAACGGCCTTGCCTCCTTGATCCAGGCAGTCCCTGATGGACTCCGTCACCTCAAGCAAAGCTGACTCAGTACTAAAATTGGCTCTGAAACCGGTTCTTTATATTCGAAATGAGACCAAATGTTGACATTTCCAATACTTCCCAAAGATATCCTGGTGTCTTCATGCACACGTGTTTTAAAAACTGGTTGCCCTTTTACAGGAGTAAGTTGCAGTAGGTCGCTAATTGTATCACATGTTTTCCTCCAAATAAGACATCATAATCTGTTTTTAAAATCTGCTGTATTCTTAAATGTACAAAGGCAAGCATTAAGTTTGAGACCATGCTAACCTCATCAATTATCAGAAGTTTCATTTTCTTTAGTACTCTTGAAACTTCATAACAAGCTTCTCCAGATAGCTTGTGATATTCCAACTTGTTTTCATGTTCAACTGGTAGCATCAGTAAACGATGTAACATAATCCCTTTAATGTTGTGTGCTGCTAACCCAGTTGGAGCGGTTACAACACAAGATAAATGTGATTCAGTGGTTTCCTGTAGATAACTGGTCAAAACTTTAATTAAGAAACTTTTTCCTGTACCAGCTTGACCACTGATATACATTCGAATAGGTTTAAATGATGTGCAGTTGCGTTCTTTTTTTTCATGAAGTAAACCATGGTCTATCTGTTGTGTAACTTGCTGATATATTTCTTTCTGTTCAATATTTAGTTGTTCTTCCAAGTTTCCCAACTCCATAATATCCTGTTGAGCTTGTTGCATTGGTGTTTCTACTTCACTCATGGCTATTGCTGCTTCATTTTCAAGAATTGGTTCTCCTTGTGGATCTTGACTTAGTGGAGCAGAACTTTGACTATCTTGAGAACTGTCTCTAGCAATTTCAGCTGCAATAGTAGTTTCTTGTTCAATCTCTTCATTCAACATTTGTAGATAATTTGGAAAAACTGTGCATTCAATGCTGTCTTTACATGCATTAAAAGAATCTTCATAGCACTGAAAATCTCCAAGTAATTCCATTTCAGTATGCCAATACTGGCTTACTGAAATGGCTTAAAAGTTGCAGAAGTGCTAAATAGAAAAATTCCCTTTTATCTGCAGTATCACAACTGAGTTTCCTGTGATTAATGAGACTTCCTTTGGTATGTTTCACCAAACATCCATCACATCCAATGACTGCATATTTTTCTTCATTTATATTTTCTGTAATATTTCTCTTAAAGCTGTAATATTGCAGTACTTCATAGAGACATATGTTTTCAAGATGAGGGCTTCTTTTTGGATAATACGTATTCAACATGTTTGTTTTAAAAATATCTGTACTTTCCGGTTCATTTAATGCTAAGTATTCAATTTCTTGTACAGATTTCAATACTCGATTTCGTGTTGCAGCAAGACCTAGACTTACCCAAATGATTCCTCTTGACTTTGAATATAAACTTGCAGATGTCAACCAATCCGAACATTCGTAGGATCCAATCTCTCGATGGGAAAGCATCTTCAAACAAAGATGTACAATTGGTTACTAAGAGTCTTCTCTTGTGAGAATTTTTCCCACATTTCTTTTAACTCCGTCTTTTCAGATTTTGTTATGTATGATGTAACATAGCGAGCAACAGCAATCGAATTATCTGCAACATACTGGATATCCATATTTGCATTCCACATCGTCAAAATCACTGGATTATATTCATTAATATACTTTGAATCTTCACTTCTTTTTATATTGTAAGTATTCTTTGGAGATTTTCGAGTTATAGTATGCCTCACTGCTGACATGAAACTGTTGACTCTTCCTTTTGAAATTACTGGACGTGGGAATCCAAAACGACATTTTGTATAAAAGTTTTCCTTTGACTTGTATTTTCGTCGACAATATTTCCCACATCGATGAGTTTGAAACCGTAAAACTTGTTGTCTTAAGGTATTTTCTTCACCTGTTTTTGGAATCCCACATGTAACATAGTCTTCAATGAATGATAAAACAGTCTCACCAGAAACAGTTCCAAATTTAGGTGCATCCTTGAACCATAAAAGCATATGTATATGAGGAGCACCTCTAGCTTGGTACTCCTTTCTCCAAAAGAAATAAATAACTTCTCCAAGAGGTGGGCTGTTTTTATTGCAGATAAAATACATCATAGCTTGAAACCTATGATTAAAATATCTGCACACATTTACAGGATCCAAGGAACACAGTTCTCCAGCTGTCTTGAATTCAATGTTTTTAATATTTGAATTTGCTTCTCGAAGAAATTGAAGTAAATCGTCCCATGCGTATTCAGCACAGCTTAGCGTAACAAACCATGTAGGGGTTCCTAAGTTCCTTAACATACATTTAAGTTCTCCATGACGACGATACCAATACTCATTAGTACCACGTTGACACGCCATCAAATTAATCAATTGAGATTCTAAATGATCGTCTCTCTGTTGTACTTTGTCCATGAATTCCTTTGCAGAAACATGTTGAAGATGAACTCCTGTTTTTAATATGTGGTTCACTGCATATTAAGGTCCAGATAAGTCACTTTCAAACAAAAGATGAAATATATATGGAATACATTGCCGAAATCTTGGATCTTCTGAGTACAATTTTGTTGTACGATATTCTGAAGCTGGAATCTGCACAGGTCTTTCATCATATCGTCCACCTTTTCCAGTGGGGAAGAGCTGTGGAAAACAACGGGCTTCTAAACTTCTTTCCCAAACACTCATGGGAGTTCCCTTCACTTTCTTCATTTGGAATAATTCAATAGAATTTCCAATCACTTCCTTTGAATGTAAAGGATGTACACTATAATGATCATAAATTTCTTCAATCCTGGAGATGTCCACTTTTCAATTTGGCCACTTGAAATTTCGCTATCATCTCCTAAAACTATTTCTTGCTCTACCAGATATACATTTTGGAATAAAGATTGCTTTTATGAGATATAACGTAGCCTTTGAACTTTGCTGACATCTACTAACTCTTGCCATATTTTCCGACTCTTTGTTGGAACACCATTAACTAGAATAACTACAGGTTCAGTTTCTCTCTCTCTACACCAATAGTTTCAATATTTTTCTTTAAATCTAAAGGTAAATACACAACTCTTCCTTTTAAGCCTCTTTGTAAATCTGATGGAGGCAACTTACCTGTTTTAGGCTCCATACGAACAATAGCCTGAAATGGGTGCACAGATTGAATCAGAATGGACTCATACGTATTTAAATCTACCAGTTCTGCAGGAATAGCTTCCAACTCTAGGTTATTATGTACAGCTCCAGCTGGCAATTGTTCTCTTTTAATTTGCTGTAACAATATTTACAAATACGTTGATCATTACCCAACTCACAAACACCTTCAACAAACAAATAAGTACAAAATTCCTCCCACTTATCATTGTTTTCCTTTTCACTTTTTAAATACAGATCAACATTCCTAGTTTGATTTCTATAGTGAGTATATCGACAACAAATACAAACATAGTTTGGTTTTTCAGAACAAATTACCTTAAACTTGGTAATTTCTTCTACAAACTTCTCAGGTAGTACTATCTTCCACCTCCTCTTCAACACCTACACTTAACAAACTCTCACTTTGTGTACACTCTTCTCCAGTACTAAAGTAACGAAACTCAATATCATCACAAACCTTTTTTACATCCGATACTGTGCATTGCAAAAGAGCAGTGTTTATTTCACTTAAAAATAATGCAGGACTTTTTACATAGTACAATCTTCTTACTAACTTCCGCATTGCAGAGTGATGTACTGCTAACATTCTCGAATGATGAAAAACACTTTGACACACTTTTCTAGAAAGACAAGCCAGAGAATGACCTTGCAAGCCAGTATTTTTTCTCACTTTACAAGGATCTAGTCCTTGCAACATCTTAATCTTTTGTTTAATACTTTTTTTAGTATACTGTCGTAAGAAATTTTGTAAAATATCAATAGACTCCTGTCGTAGACTACAAATACTACTACAATCCCATGTCTACACTGGGGCTTGAGAACGTCTCCCTTGAACTTCTTCAGCTATCACTTCTTCCACATTTCTGGGAACCATCTTTTCTTTTTCAATTGCACAACCGCTCTTCACTTCATAAGCACGACCACTGGTATCAACTGCATGAACTGATGTATTGTTTTGAAAATAGCTCTCTTCATTAAAAAAGGTTCTGAACTAGAAGTGTGCTTCCATTCACCCCAAATTTCTTTACAAAAGTTAGTTCTGTTGATTAGTCTTTTCCTTTTACTTTTGTCCTTCATAGAATGCATTGGTTTATCTAATGTTCGCATTCTATTTAAAACTAAAATGAACAATCTTCTTTTCAATTCAAAAGCCTTTTCGACTATACTTTCAATCTGTTGTTTCTTTTTATAAAATGCAGATCTTCTTTTATATTTCTTGCCATCTTTCAATACATTTTGTAGTTCTCTACTTTTATACATAAGTTTCCTTATATCATGATATTGTTTCATCCTTCTTTCAACATAGATTGTTTTATCAGAACGTGATTTTGCATTAATTTGTCCTCTTTTCATTTCATTCTTCTTCGTTCCAGAGCTATTCTTTCTATTTTCTGCATTTTCAAAATTGTTTCCAGTTCTAAAAAGTCTTTTGAACAAATTATTTTGTTCTCTTACCACAAGACTTTTTCTTTACTACCACATGTTGTAGTTCATCTAATTCCTGCTTTTGTCTCTCCTTTAAATAGAACTGATTTCGTTGTTCTTTTTCTTTTGCGATTTTTTTGTCATGGTGAATCTTTCTTAATAATAATGAAGAATATCTGAAAAAAACTATTTTTAAAATAATGTAATATTATTAAAATAATTATATATAAAAGAGGTACAGAAAGAAAGAACAGGTGGTCAAAGTGAGGCAAAAGAGGTGCATTAAGAGGGAAGAAGAGGTACAGAAAAAGGAAAGAGGGATGCAGAAATTTAGAACAGAAGTACAGTAAGAAGCCAAAGCAGTGCAGAAAAAACCAACAGAGCTGCAGAAAGAGGCATGAGGGGTACAGAGAAAGGCAAGTGAAGTTCAGAACGAAGCAAAAGATGTGCAGAAAGAACCAACAGAGCTGGAAAAAGAGGTAAGAGGAGTGCAGAAAGGAGTAGGAGAAATGCACAATGACGCAAGATGGGTACAGAAAGAGGCAGGAGGGGTGCAGAAAGAGGAACAAAACTGCGGAAATAGGAAAAGGGGTGGATAAAGAAGCAAGTGAAGTGCAGAAAGAGGCAAGAGAGGTGCACAAAGAGGCAAGAGAGTTACAGAAAGAGGCAAGTTAAGTGCACAAGAAACAAGAGAACTGCAAAAAGAGGCAATATGGATGCAGAAAGAAGCAAGACAGGTGCAGAAAGAAACAAAAGAAGTGCAGAAAGAAGGAATAAAGGTGCAGAAAGATGCAAAAACAGTGCAGGGAGATGTAGGAGGGGTACAGAAAATAACCAATGAGGTGCATAAAGAGACAACAGACGCCTAGATGCTGACTAAATGATTGCATCAGTGTACCAGTAATGCCTGAGTGATTACAGCACTGCATATGTAACAACTGCATCATTGTAAGACTGCATGGCGAGTACTTGGGTGTTTTTATAAGTGTATGAGAGTTCGGCCTAGCCAAAAATAAAGCAGCACACTATTACATAACTCAACTCTAAGTGTCTCCATATTATTAAAAGCACGCATACATATATCTCTACGTTATCAAATCATCATGATATGTAAAAGAAATATGTATACAATATTTCTGAAATATGTTGAAACCTAGAAACTGAGACACGTAATAGATCTCACTTAGTAATTCCAACACTCAATGGGTGCTCCTTGGGTAATTGTATGAGTGCAAGGGTAGTCACTGGGTAAGTACAGGACAAGATGGAAAGTGACTTGCTAATTTCATAACTGCAAACATACACATTGAGTTCATGGATAAGTGTATAAATAGCACCTGAAGGCATAGATGAGTCATTGAGTACTGCCTAAGCGAATACATGAATGCAACAGAAAGGCATGGGTGATTCGACGACTGCAAGGGTAGTGTGTAGGCAATTACATGACTGCACAGCAACAGCCTGCATGATTGCATAACTGTAGGGGTAGTACCTAACTAGACCCTGAGTGATTCCTTGCCTGCAAGGGTAATATATGGGGGGATTACTGAAGTAGATAGCAAGTGAGTGGCTGATTTTATAAGTTTATGAGTACCACCTGGGTGATTACTGAACTACTAAGATACAGCCTGAGTGATTACAGGTGTGGAAAGGTAGTGACCGGGTGATTTTAAAAGTACATGACTACTGGCTGAGTGATTACATAAGTACAAGAAAAGTGCGTATGTGATTGAAAGAGTACAAGGGGATTAAAGGACTACATAGATAACATCTCACTGATTGCATTACTACAGGGAGAATGTCTAGGGATTGACATGACTACATACCAAGTGACTGACTGATTTTATAAGTGCATGGGTACTTCTTGGGTTATTGCAGGACTACTGAGGTAGAGCCTGAGTAAATAAAGGTGTGCGAAAGTAGTGCCTCGGTGATTTCATAACAGCATGACTACTGGCTGAGTGATTACATGACTAGAAAGGTAGTGCCTTCATAATTCAAGGAGTGCAGCAGTAGTGCTTGGGTGATTACAAAAGTACATGAGTAATACCTTAGTGATTGCATAACTACTTAGATACTGTGTAAATGATTGCATCAGTGCAGCAGTAATGCCTGAGCGATTACAGCACTGCATATGTAACAACTGCATCATTGTAAGACTGCATGGCGAGTACTTGGGTGTTTTTATAAGTGCATGAGGGTTCGGCCTAGCCAAAAATAAAGCAGCACACTATTACATAACTCAACTATAAGTGTCTCCATATTATTAAAAGCACGCATACATATCTCTCTACGTTATCAAATCATCATGATATGTAAAAGAAATATGTTTACAATATTTCTGAAATATGTTGAAACCTAGAAACTGAGACACGTAATAGATCTCACTAAGTAATTCCAACACTCAATGGGTGCTCCTTGGGTAATTGTATGAGTGCAAGGGTAGTCACTGGGTAAGTACAGGACAAGATGAAAAGTGACTGGCTAATTTCATAACTGCAAACATACACATTGAGTGCATGGATAAGTGTATAAATAGCACCTGAAGGCATAGATGAGTCATTGAGTACTGCCTAGGTGAATACATGAATGCAACAGAAAGGCATGGGTGATTCGACGACTGCAAGGGTAGTGTGTAGGTAATTACATGACTGCACAGCAACAGCCTGCATGATTGCATAACTGTAGGGGTAGTACCTAACTAGCCCCTGAGTGATTCCTTGCCTGCAAGGGTAATATCTGGGGGGATTACTGAAGTAGATAGCAAGTGAGTGGCTGATTTTATAAGTTCATGAGTACCACCTGGGTGATTACTGAACTACTAAAATACAGCCTGAGTGATTACAGGTGTGGAAAGGTAGTGACCGGGTGATTTTTAAAGTACATGACTACTGGCTGAGTGATTACATAAGTACAAGAAAAGTGCGTATGTGATTGAAAGAGTACAAGGGGATTAAAGGACTACATAGATAACATCTCACTGATTGCATGACTACAAGGAGAATGACTAGGGATTGATATGACTACATACCAAGTGACTGACTGATTTTATAAGTGCATGGGTACTTTTTGGGTGATTGCAGGACTACTGAGGTAGAGCCTGAGTAAATAAAGGTGTGTGAAAGTAGTGCCTGGGTGATTTCATAACAGCATGACTACTGGCTGAGTGATTACATGACTACAAAGGTAGTGCCTCCATAAGTCAAGGAGTGCAGCAGTAGTGCTTGGGTGATTACAAAGGTACATGAGTAATACCTTACTGATTGAATACTACATAGATGCTCTCTAAATGATTATATCTTTCAAACCACACTTTTGTACTGCATCTTCACCATTGTATCTAAAATTATGCTGCATCATTCAACTATACCTTTCTACAGACTACAAAATAGAAGCCTAATTAATAACACCTTATGTAAACATCTTTTAAACCACAGTTTTATGCTACATCTTCACTATTCTGTCTAAAATTATGCAGCATCATTCAACTATAACTTGTAACAGACTACAAAAACAAGCCTAATCAATAACACCTGATATGAGCATTTTTCAAACCACACTTTTGTACAGCATCATCTCCATTCTATCTAAAATTATGTGGCATCATTCAAATATACCTTTCTACAGACTACAAAATAGAAGCCTAATTAGTAATAGCTTATGTGAACATCTTTCAAAGCACACTTTTCTGCTGCATCGTCACCATTCTATCTAAAATTATGCGGCATCAATCAACTAAACCTTCCTACAGACTAAAAAAGAAGCCTAATTAATAACACTTGATATTAGCTTCTTTCAAACCACACTTTTATACAGCATCATCGCCATTCTATCTAAATTTATGTGGCATCATTCAACTATACCTTTCTAAACACTAGTAAAAAGATGCCTAATTAATAACACCTTATGTGAACATCTTTCAAACCACACTTTTGTACTGCATCTTCACCATTCTATCTAAAATAATTGCGGCATCATTGAACTATACCTTTCTAAACACTAGTAAAAAGATGCCTAATTAATAACACCTCATGTGAACATCTTTCAAACCAAACTTTTGTGCTGCATCATCACTATTCTACTAGTACTCACAATCTTGACCCTACCACATAAAAAGCAACAACAGCTCTTTGTTATACATCATGCACCTTAATATGTATAAAACATATGAAAATACATATACAAG
This sequence comes from Calotriton arnoldi, assembly GCA_963921515.1. Classification (NCBI taxonomy): domain Eukaryota; kingdom Metazoa; phylum Chordata; class Amphibia; order Caudata; family Salamandridae; genus Calotriton; species Calotriton arnoldi. Next base: position 911,123 of record CAWUFW010007718.1, read on the forward strand.
TAGAAACAAAGGGGCCTATTACGATGGTGGGCGGAGACACGACCACTGTGCCGGTAAATGCCATTTACCGCGCGCCGGCAGCGGACCTCACGCCCGCCATATTAGCATGTCTAGACAGAGCCCATTTCCCGTCCGCTGCGGTGTGACGCCGACCGCCATCAAAGTGCGCCCGCCACCACGGCGGTGTGAGCCAATGAGCACTCACCGCCGTGCGGAATGACGTCCCGTCCGCCGAACAAATCACGATGCCGGAAAAAGGGCAGCACACCGCGGCGGATCAACCGTATAGCCAAAGACGGCGGAGACACCACAGAGGAGCAAGAAAATAGACACCCGGCCCACACCGCGATGGATCCAGCTCTACACGCCTTTCCGGTGCTGTATATGCTACACCACCTGCAAGTCATTGAACGGCGCGGACACCGCCGCAGGTACTTACACACACAACTGTGCATGCAACACAATACACAAGTCAAAGGTTTGAAAACGGTGCATGTCCAGACCAGACACCCCTGTGGGGACAGGCACACAGCCATCACTGCATCCACACATGTCCCACCTGTCACAAAAACACCTCGCCACATCCTGGCTACCCATGTTCCGCGATCATGAACAAATTTCCCGGTGTCGTCACCGCCGCGGTCAGTGTGCAGGAAAACATGCACACAACGTAGAGGCCAGTGCCAGCGCCAGCCATGGCCACTGTACAAACAACACAAAACCACTACTCAAAACACAACACACTAGCCCTTTCCCTGAAGGGACATATCATGTGCCTGCCATGTGCCACTCCTGCACAACAACAACACAGGAGAATACACACCCTGCCCCACATCCCTAACAACTGCAGAGATAGCCACAGCAGGAGTTGTTGCACAGGAACACATACCACAGAAGGCCAGGCCCCAGCCAACACACACACCACAACAACACCACACACATGCCAAGAACACTGAGCCCCAGCACAAAATGTACACACACACACATATTGATGATCAAACAATTCACTGCACACACAGCCTACCAACTTACACAGACACACCCTACCCTGCCTCACAGCCACATACACAGACCACATGCTAGCAGCAATGGAGGACAACATACATGAAAGCTAAAGTGATGTGCCCACAAATGGAAGGACAAGGACACAACTATCAAGCATGTGTACATCACATGCAAGACAACAGACATCTGAGAACACCCACAGCCCATCAAATCACACATGGCTGCCACAGTGAGTCAACCCAAAACACAAGCACCTCAATTCAACAACTCAGCGAGACAGCAAGGCCACCCATGTCAAGTCACAGGGATGAGAGGAAGACCATGAAGTCAAATACTGAACAGACACACATAGGTATGCAATTACCTGACAAGAGCATCTCTGCACCACAACACACAGGCCCCATTCACACACTTCATGATTGAGAAGCACAAGTAGGATACGTCACACATCCCCCCTCTCACATCAGCAGCACACAACACTCCCATGTGCACCAAATCACAATTGCAGGGCACAACAAGTACACATACACGCACACCACACCAGGGTGACACATGGGTGTAGTTGACAATGCAGGTGCACACACATCAACAGTCACCACAAAGTCACCCCCTTCACACCACACACTTCTCCACCACCAAAGTGTACACTTTGGAAGTAAGGCATGGGACCAGGATTACTGACCACCACAAGAGGACCGTACACATACACTGCTGGGCACACAGTAAGTAAGCTCACACAGACACCATGACCCGTGCCAACCTGCATGAAAGCCTGTGCATAAACTCCCACCCTGTGCTGACATTGCCTCCAAACATGACATGTCTACACCATAGACAACATGGACAAAGAAGGATGATGACAACAAGAAATCTTCAAAAACCACCTTCACTGCACCCACAAGTATAAGAGTCAGGAAGAATTGAAGTCCCTGTCACCCCTGCAAAAACATGGAAACGTGAGACAACCCATTGCCAATGTTGAAGTGCCATACTGAGCATGTGACACAGTAAACCATGCACACACAGAAACTGTTTTATTGAGAAATTACACTGACAGAACTGACAACAGGAACAACTGTCTTTATTCACACTTGTGCATACATAGATAACAAATGTGGGCAACTGCAGGGCCAGTGGCCACTACAATGTACAGAGTAGTTACATCAGAAGCTGCACAGGCAGGAGGCAAACAGTAGTGATCAACAAGGCAAGTACAATGTGCAGAGTAGTCACATCAGAAGCTGCACAGGCAGGGGGCAAACAGTAGTGATCAACAAGGCAAGTACAATGTGCAGAGTAGTCACATCAGAAGCTGCACAGGCAGGGGGCAAACAGTAGTGCTCAACAAGGCAAGTACAATGTGCAGAGTAGTCACATCAGAAGCTGCACAGGCAGGGGGCAAACAGTAGTGATCAACAAGGCAAGTACAATGTGCAGAGTAGTCACATCAGAAGCTGCACATGCAGGGGGCAAACAGCAGTGAGCAACAAGGCCAGTGGCCAGTTCAATGTGCAGGTGAAGTCCATGAGAAGCTGCACAGGCAGGGTGCAAACAGCAGTGAACCACAAAGCAAGTACAATGTGCAGAGTAGTTACATCAGAAGCTGCACAGCGAATGTGTGCGAATATACCATGCCATGCTCAGCAACAGAGTCATGGGGATAACAATGGGCATCACAGACACCGCTGTGGACAGACAGGTGTGTGAGGGTGACTACCACTCAGATGTGGGTGTCTGTCGGACTTGGAGGTGGCTGTGTGTCGCAGTCAGTAGGAGGACTGCCCCGGGGAGTGTGAGGAACATCAGTGGAAGAGACATCTCTGGCTTGGGAAGCTGGAGGGCTGCTTGGACCAGGTGGGGTGGGGGCACGGGGAGGTGGACTGATGCTGTGGTGACACACAGTGTGTGCAGGAGATTGTGGAGGGGTGCCTTTCCACTTTTTGGGGATCCTGAAAGGCTTCCCTTTCTGGGGACTAATGGGAACTGGTGTGGCCACAACAGGTAACCCCACCACCAAACCTGCTCCTGGTGCTGACTCTGGGGCCCCCTCTGGGGACATGCTGGATCCAGCTGTGCGCTTCCCTGGGGCTTGCCTCCGCCCTTCCAAACCCTTTCTACTATGTTTAGCCCCTACAGTGCCCCCTTGTGCCTGCTTCACAGGGCTCGGGATGGGAGTGGAGGTTGTGGGTGGATCAGCCATAGGGCCCTCATCCAGTGTAAGCCTTGCAGGTAACACCTCCTTAGTGGGCAGGGAAACTGTCTTCTTTGCTTTGCGAGCGGTCCTTGGGACAGGAGAGTCCTTGGCAGGGGATGACTCTGAGGCCTGTGACCCTGAGGCCTGTGTCTTGCCCCTCTGGCCCTTGGTGTCGCCTGACGGGCTTTTATCTCTGTGCTCTGGGGTGGTCTTAGTTGTCTGTGGGGATGGTGTCTGCGGCCTGGACCGTTTGGGCTGTTGCTGCTGCTGTGTGCTGCGTGTGCTGTATCTGGACTTTGGGGTCTGTTGAGCATTGCCACTGTCATCAGAGGTGCACAGTGACAGGGGTGTTGAGAAAGGGACAGCAGCTGCTCCCTGAGAATGTGCCTGTTGCAGGGCTGCTGTCACTGTTGAGGACAATGACTGCACAGTCCGGAGTAGCCCAAACACATCCGAATGTATGCCCTCCATGAAAGCTATCACCTGGCCCAACATTTTATTGTGGTCTAGGAAGGCATTGAGGAGAGCTGTCTGCCCCACACACAGCTGGTGCAATAGCTCTACTGACTCAGCACTGAGGGCTGCAGGGCTGACATGGGCCGGGGCAGCAGTGCCTGGGGTGAAGGACACTCTTCCCTTTCGACTTGTGCGAACACGGGCAGCACCAGTGGAAGTAGATGGGAGGCTGGGCACTGGACGCTGTGTGGCGGAAGAGGAGGCAGAGTCCCCGTTCCCTGTGGCCCCCAACATGGATGCGTCACCGCTGGCGTCAGATGACGTAGAGCTTTGTGTCTCGGGTTGTAATTCCTCCAGCAGACTCCTGTCCCCCTCCTCGGCGCTGGTCACATCTGTGTCACTCTGCTCCGGTGCGGCTGTTGCACTGGATGCCTCACCGCTGGTGTCCGTCCCCTGTCCCTCAACGCACACGGGAGATGCTACATGGGAGAGAGAGGTAGTGTTAGTGGAGTGGCACCAACTGAAGTAACATGTGCAAGTAAATAACCATTCAAGAAGATGTGTTATCCGCGTTGCACATCACCCTGACTAAATATACATTGCCACCTCAATTACCAACCCAACAGTGCATGTAGAGAACAAATCCAGCCATAAGTGATCCCGGTGACTCACACAGCACACCATCCTGCCTGTGGCCCACTTCAGACACAGGCACAAAAATCTCTCTGACCACACAGGGTGCCGAGGATGGCAAGGATGAACACCACAACATGGTGTCAATTACGTACATGGATGGAGCAGTAGGGGAGCACACACACAGACCACAACATAGTAGCCCACAATGGTCATTAGCGCATGCCAGCTACCATGTTGCTTGCATGGGCACAAGTACTGTAGCACATTGTCCTCAGAAGTTGTAGCAGCTGAAATCTGCTGTCAGGCATTGCACGCATTTATTGAAACACACTCAGATTATGCACACTGCCGTCAACATCAATATGAATTCACACAGTACCCCACTGCACAAGCTACCTGAATGCCCCAACTTTGAATGCAATGGCAATGCACATTGCACAGATCACATCAGTGAGTACAGGTGGGACAAATGCATGTCAGATGCACCCAGCACAGACGCCACTTACAATCCACTGCATCACACTACCAACTTCAGATAGCTCAGAGTTTGTCCAATCTGTGGACACATGCAGCCACTCCCTGCCAAAGCCACCCGTCAACAAATACTCACCCCTAGCTTGCTGCTGATGCTCCTTCCATTGTGCATCCAACTCAGGCTGTGTAACGGCCAAGATGCGGGCCATTAGTGGGGTCATGCTGCGTCGGGACAACCTGACGCTCTGAGGGATCAGCCCCAGCATCATCTCGGCCACGTTCTTGCTCAGCCGGCAGATGTCATTCCACCTTTTATGACAGTGGCTGTGCCGTCAGTTTGACACACCCAGATCACGCACCTTGGAGGCAATGGCCCTCCACACGGCTTTACACTGGTGGACTTTCAGCTGCAGGCATGGGAGACAAGAGGGGTAATACATCAGTTACACAGTGTATACTACCAAAATCTCTCAATACAGTGGCACGATACTCACTCATCCCAAATCAACAGATATGTGTAACAGAGCCAAGAATGCATGGCACATGGTACAACGGCATTGGAGAACCACACGTGAATCCATGAAGGTGGGAGGGTGGACACAGTACCTCTACATCCCATTCACATGCAGGATGCCAGCACATCAAGCAATGTGTAGTCTGCCCACATCTACTGCCCGCTGTTAGCTAGAGCAACACATAGATCAGATAGCAACACATGGTTGTTGGTGGACTCACTGTGTCCAACACTGCGCAGCCCCCAATGTCCTAGCCCTATGAATGGCTCACTGTGTCATGGAGCTCACATACAGTGACATCAACTCTCATACACACACCCTTGTCACAAGGCTTGTCGTGTGCAATCTACAAGGCTGAGATGGCTCTTTGATGAAGATGTGTGAACTAAAGACACATGGAACACACTGTACATGCAGTGATGTGTACTTGTGGGATTGTGCGGCGACTGTGCAGGACAGGTGGGCTGACACTGAGAGGGACATTTGGGACCCACACAGCCATTCACACAAGCAATCACTGGCCTGATTCCTGCATTACCAAGTTGCTGCTTCACTGTATGGCTGACAGGACAATACATGTCCCTCAAATCTGGATGGGCATGCAGGGAAACGTGTGAAAGAGGCTACACAGCCCTTCCCCCTGGAGAAAACATTCTAGGCAGTGCATGTCAGAGCCCCACACTCACTGACACATACTGCAGCACCTCCACCGCACGTGTGCCCCCCCTGCACTCTCACTCACACTGTTGGAGACTTAACATGACATTAGGGGCACTATAGAGCCTTGGGTACTGTGCAAGCACCCTGTCCACCAGGACCTCCAGCTCCTTGCTGGTGAAGGGACTGGCCGGATCTTCTGTGTCCTCGACATCATTGTGGACAGGTGGCAGCAGCAGCAGGTGGAGGGTGGCAGGCAGCAGTCCCTGGAGGCAGCAGGTGGAGGGTGGCAGGCAGCAGTCCCTGGAGGCAGCAGCAGCAGGTGGAGGGTGGCAGGCAGCAGTCCCTGGAGGCAGCAGCAGCAGGTGGAGGGTGGCAGGCAGCAGTCCCTGGAGGCAGCAGCAGCAGGTGGAGGGTAGCAGGCAGCAGTCCCTGGAGGCAGCAGCAGCAGGTGGAGGGTGGAAGGCAGCAGTTCCTGGAGGCAGCAGCAGCAGGTGGAGGGTGGCAGGCAGCAGTCCCTGGAGGCAGCAGGTGGAGGGTGGCAGGCAGCAGTCCCTGGAGGCAGCAGCAGCAGGTGGAGGGTGGCAGGCAGCAGTCCCTGGTAGCAGTGGAAATGTGGGGCACCCTCCCACACATATATAGGCCCCTGGGGCTCTGTCAGTGGCCCCACGCCGCTGCAATTGGTGTACCAGGTCTGCTATTTTTAAAATCATCCAATGTCCGCCTCTGCGGTGGCGGTGCACGCCTACCGTGATTTTCAAAGCCATATGAAGCAACCGCTAGTGTGTATCCCATTTGCTGCAAGGGCATGGACCATGGCGGTGACACACCGCAGGGGCCAGGCGCGCGCTACTGCGGTGGTGCATCTTTTGAATGCTTCCAATGACCGGCTACGTGGTTGCGGAACACGCCTACCGCTATTTTCAAAATTGCATCAGGCTAACGCGAGGGTGCTTCCCATTGGCTGCCAGGGCATGGTCCATGGCGGTGACAGTCCGCAGGGGCCAGGTGGTAGGCACCGCCATATGGGTGCCATACAGTGCCTGTAGTGACCGTGAGCTGGGTAGCGGTGCATGCCAACCGCCATATACACATGTAGATATGGCTGAGACTACCGCAATCGTGTCTGGGGTATTGGCGGTGACAGTCCGCAGGGGCCAGGCGGTAGGCACTGCCAGATGGGTGCCATACAGTGCCGGTAGTGACCGTGAGCTGGGTAGCGGTGCATGTCAACCGCCATTTACACATGTAGATATGGCTGAGACTACCGCGATCGTGTCTGGGGTATTGGCGGTGACAGTCTGCAGGGGCCAGGCGGTAGGCACGCCAGATGGGTGCCATACAGTGCCTGCAGTGACCGTGAGCTGGGTAGCGGTGCATGCCAACCACCATATACACATGTAGATATGGCTGAGACTACCGTAATCGTGTCTGGGGTATTGGCGGTGACAGTCTGCAGGGGCCAGGCAGTAGGCACCACCAGATGGGTGCCATACAGTGCCTGTAGTGACCGTCCGTAGACTTGCGGAGCAGGTTTGCTGCACATATGGAGTCATCCAGCTCTATCCATAGCCCAACATGAACAGTGCCCAGTGTCTCCAACATTGAAGGACCCTCATGAGGCCAACATTACGAATGGGACATTTAACTCCATGTCACCTACACATGCCATATATGTGTATGTGATAAATTGCATTGACACATACACACGCACATGTCACATGTGATGTGTAAGGGCATGTAGACTGTACAGTTTTTGTGTTGCATAGCATATGTAGCTAATGGTCAATGTGTGTAGGTGCAAAGTAATGCACAATGCTGTCTCATTGTGTGAACTAGGGGCATCATAGACTGTCACATTGTCTACTGCACATGCACACACGTGTTCACCACGCTCAGCCTATGGTCAGTGTGTACTTGATGTGTGCCATGTGCAACCTGTGTTGGGAGGTGTATCATGGACAGCAGCACGGTGTGCTCGGGTAGTATTGTAGTTTGACACATATGCTGGGGGTAATACTCACAGGTGTGCGCACACATGTGGTGCCATATCCCACTGTGCATGCCAATGAGCAGGAGGTGTGCACAGATCATTGCTGCGGGTAAGGGGAAAAGTGTACGAGTAGTGTGCCTGATGTGTACCGACTTGTGCAGTGCTCTGTTGGTTGATGGTGCAGTCTGTAACATTTGGCAATGTGTCTGTAGAAATGTGAAATGTCCTGTACATCTCATGGTGTGTTTCATTGACATATGTGCACTTTCATCTGACCTAGGAGGAGGCCCAATATCCATCGTCCATTCACATTGCTGGCTGACATGGAGAATGAAGAGATCATCTGCAAATTCAGGCTGGATAGAGTTTCCCTACAAAACCTATGTGCCATGTTGGAGCCCCACCTGCAGCCACGTCGCACATATCCAACAGCTTTCACTGCGACTTCAAAGGTGATGGCGTGCCTGCATTTCTTTGCGACAGGCCCATTCCAGCACATGTTAGCAAGTGCAGGTGGGATGTCACAACCGATGTTCAGCATGGTGCTGAGGGATGTACTGTCAGCTATGATGAACTACAAGGACAGATACATTCAATTCCCCAGGGGCCAGAGTTGGTGGCTGTGAAGGGAGATTTCTATGCCCTTGGACACATCCCCCATGTTGTTGGTGCCATTGATTGCACACATGTTGGGCTTGTGCCACCACAGGCACGTGAGCAAGTTTACAGAAATCGGAAGCATTACCACTCAGTAAATGTTCAAGTGGTGTGCCGGGCGGACATGATCATCTCCCACGTGTGTGCCAGGTATCCCGGGTCAGCCCATGATTCGCACATCATGCGCAGCAGCATCGTCCCGCAGCTGATGGCCAATCTGCTTCCTGAGCATGCATGGCTTGTGGGTGAGTATGCATAGTGGAGTAGCGTGGTGTGTGTGTGACATGCTGTCCTGTGGCATTGTGGAACATCAAGGTTAATCTGTATTTCTCACACCCAGGTGACTCTGCATATCCTAACCGTCCGTGGTTGCTGAGCCCACTGCGGAATCCTGTGACAGCAGCTGATGTGTGATATAATGATGCCCATGGGAGGACACGGCGTGTAATAGAGCGTACAATTGGTCTCCTAAAGTCACGATTTCGCTGCCTGGACCGTACCGGAGGTGCCCTGATATACTCGCCAAGGAAGGTGTGTCAGATAGTCGTGGCATGCTGCATGCTCCACAACCTGGCCATTCGCAAGGCAATACCCCTGATCCTGGATGATGATGAGCAGCCAAGGCCCCCGCCTGCAAACCAACCCGGGTCCAGTGACGAGGACAGTGGAGAGGAGGAAGGTGCCGACATGCGTCAACAGCTCATCAACCGCTACTTCACTTGAAGGTGAGTGACGATGTAGGAGGGACACATGGTCTGATGGTGTTGCACTTGCTGTGCGGGTGTATGTGAGCTTGGTGACTGCAGCCTTGTGTTCACTCATTGCTGGTTGGCAATGTTTGTGGGATAGGGTAGTTTGACACAGATACAGGATGTCTCCATGGCGACTGTTGCTCTGTGTAATGTGTGAAGATTGGAGTACCTTGTTGACAAGTGTTGTGTGATGTGTGTGATGCCACACCAAAACAAGTGACTCTTGTTCTAATGTTTTTCCTAGGTCCCTTCAGCCTCTCCTTGGCTACCTACATTCCATTTCCCTGGGACATTTACATCACGGTGAAGGTTGCACATCCTGTATTAAAGACGGAGCAGACACAACAACATGTGTGTAAGGTGTATTTATTTACAATTGTGACATGTGAGGGTCGAGAAAATTTACATGGGGAAATTTGAAGAAATGAGTTGACGGTCATGGTAGATGAGATAATTGAGTAGTCACCACAGTGATGTGGAGACCCAGTCCAACAGACAGATGCCATTCACATGGCAGTGTGGGGAAGGATAGTCCAAAAGGTAAATGCAGTGGTGCAGTGGTCTGCCATCATGGCTGGCTCCGGGACTTGCCTTTGGCAGGTGCTTTGGCACGTCATGCCTCCTGGTCTTTCCTTGGACGGTCCCTTTTGCGCTTGACTGGAGGGGCCTGTGCTGCAGGGGCAGTGGTGTCTGAGGACTCACCCCCCTCTGTGGACACAGGGGAGGATGACGAACTGTCATCCTGCTGCCCATCAGGGGGAGGCGGAGATGTTGAATGTTGCGCTGGCCTGTCCCTCAGAACCGCCACTTGCTGCCCAAAGAGGTCTACAATTTGTCCCATGCGGGTGTCCATGGACCTCATCAGCAGGAGGAGCTCCCGAGAATCTTCCTCAGAATGGCCCATTCATCCCTGGGCCTGTTCGCATGCCCCAAGGACTCTGTTGATGTGGGACAGGGCTTCCGTCCCAGGCTCAGTTCCCCTCTGCATGACCCTGCCCCTCCCACCTACACTGCTGCCACGGGCCTGTTGGCTCCCCACATTGCTTCGCTGCATCCTCTCCCTGGCCTCCTCGGTAGATGTCGTGGGGTGCTCATCACCTGGGGCAGGGAGGATGTTGCGGGCAGCTGTGGTGGGGGTGGTGGTGGTGGTGGTAGTGGTTGACACACAGGCCGTGACAACAGCTGTCTGGGGAAGGTCATGGGTTGCAGCAGATGTGGTTGTGGGGACAATGGGTGCCTGGGCCTGGTTGCGGCCTGCCACAACAGATGTGCTGGATTGGGGCTCCTCATCCAAGGAATCCAGGGAGTCTTCATCCAGTAGTCTCTGTTCAGGGGTGGGGGACTGGCTCTGCAGGTTGGTGGTGTCGTCCTCTGCAGTGAGTTCTTGGTCACCTGTGGGTCAGATGAGAAATGGTCATTGTGTTGCAACCAGCAAAGCTTCTGTTCGCACTGTTACATCAACTGTTTGTACATCCAGCAGTTGTTCACTGATCTAATTTGCAGTTACCGACATCCAGTGATGCATTACAAGCTGTTGAGGTACATGCATTACTCGTCCATATTGGGAGTTGGCAAGACATGACATGCACAATTTACATTTTTTACATTGACAGGTTCATGTTGGCATCTAGTGAGTGTTAAATCATATGTGATCCAGTTGCTCATGTATGTCACTTGTTGTGCCCTTGCAGCCGTTTTCTCTGCACATTGGGTGAACATTGTAGTTGCATCCATACCTTTGGCATGTGGTGTACATATCTGTATTTGCACTTCCAGCCATGCTTTCTTTGCTTTCATTTGGTCCTTGCTGGTCTGGACCCCTGCCATTTTCAGATGGCATGCAGTGGTGTGCAGGGTTGTGCACTGAGTTCCATCTACATGTGGATCTGAATGTCACACTTTGGTTGCTGTCATGGTTTCATTTGCTTAGGTGTGTGCACACTATAGTGGCCAATGCTATCTGGGTGTGCAGTTGTGCAATGTGAGGCCTGGTGTCCTATGCCACCATGCTTGTCGTGAGGCATATCTGGCTGCATGTAGTGGCTGGTGATATGTTCTGTTTGCTGTTTTTGGCTTGAATTTGTGAGACCTCTGTGTGTGTGTGTGAGGAAGGCTTCCATCTTGGTCCAGTGTGGGACATGTCAGCATGATATGTCTACCTACCAGTGATTTGGAAGTGGACATTGCAATGACTGACACATGCATGTTAGTGCGAGGGTGTTATCAGTCTTGGGGGCTGGAGCTCATGTGGGCTTGTGTGAGTTGTTGTGCAAGCTTCCCACCCCCACACACCCCGACCTGTGAGATGCAGTTAGCTACCTGTTAGTTGAGTGGGTAGCATACAATGCCTGCCACATGATTCTGATTGGGGGTGGAGTGGCCCATCCTACTCAGGGGTGGGACAGCATGCATGGTGGGATTTGTGGGACAATTTGCCAACCCCACAACACTGTCTCCGTGTGAAGATGGCTACCTACCGGTTGAGGTGAAGGTGAGCAATGACATGGCTATGTGACTTAAGAGTCATTCTTGGGAGGAACGTGCCTGTGGTGAGCAGAAGGTGTGTGTGGGTTTCAGTACCCAAACTTTTCACCTCACATTAGGGCATGGGGTGTGGCCCCACCATCACTGTTGTCCCAACTATCTGGATGTGGGGTTCACTCTCCCAACATTTGAAGGCAAAATAGGGCATGGGGTATATCCACCCCATCACTGTTGTCCCAAGTATCTGGGTGTGGGGTCCACTCCCCCAATATTTGAAGGCACAATAGGACATGTGGTATAGGCTCCTATCACTGTGGTGACATACAGCAGGTTGAACATCTCACCCAGCAAACATTTCCACACTATCATGGTTTCATGGTATTTGTGGACCTGAGAACATGAGCAAAGTACTGGTGATGCAGTTGTTCCGGGCCATCCATACACTTACATGTTGTCATCAACAGTGGTGTGTGTGTAAGATACAGTCATCCATGTGCAGACAATGTGTGCGTTTGGGGCCAGACTATACCAGCACTGTTCAGACAGACAGTGTGAGATGTGACCATTGTCAATGCATACACACATTGCTGGTCCCAAGCAGATACATTTGTGTATTTTAGTCAGACAAAGTACTCTTGTTATGCAATTCAGTGCAGCACTGTGGCAGCTGTGTCTGTTGCAAGACAGTTGGGATGTGCATAGTTTAGCATTGTGAGTCCCAGGTCCAGTGGAGTTTTTTTGGTAATCTGCACTTCCACTGTTTACATTGCAACACTGTGGTATGACATGGGTGATTAGCACATTGACAACCAACTTGCCAGACACTGCTGCAGGGAGCATGATAGGTGTTAGTGTTGCAGTGTGTGATGCCTGGCACAGTAGATACAATGTGGGAAATTTTTGCAGTGAGACTTGTGCATGCTGAGTACAATACGACTGTTTAGCATAATTTGTGTAGGTGACTGTTGACAAAGTGGTATGGTGTGATGTGCGGGGGAACAAACGTCACATGCCTATGAGTGGGACAAGTTCTCCATCATGCTGATCTGTTGAAGAAGTGGGCCTGTTGTGGGTTGTACTGCAGTGTCACCAATTACACACACCACTCCCAGTTGAAATGGTTACCTACCAGTAAGTTTGATGAGTCACATTCAATATCTGCCACATGGTTGTGGGGAGTGCTCCATCTTGCGCAGCTATAGGACAAGGGGGCCTGGTGGGAGTTGTAGTGCAGACTTCCAAACCACACACACACCTCCCTGTGAGGATGGCTACCTACCTGTTAGGTTAAGGTGAGCAATGCAATGGCTGCCACATGGGGGGGGGGGTCAGGGCTCCATCTTGCGCATCTGTAGGACAAGGGGGCCTGGTGGGAGTTATAGTGCAGACTTCCAAACCACACACACACCTCCCTGTGAGGATGGCTACCTACCTGTTAGGTTAAGGTGAGCAATGCAATGGCTGCCACATGGGGGGGTCAGGGCTCCATCTTGCGCATCTGTAGGACAAGGGGGCCTTGTGGGAGTTGTAGTGCTGGCAGCATGTAAACATGTACCCATGGTGATGTTTGTAGCTACCTTTGAGGTGAACCTGAGGGAATGTTGGATTAATGTGTGAGAGATGTGTTGGTGAGAGTGTGGTGCACATGACTGCATTTGTACCTGGGAGGTATAGCTTAGTAGTGGTGCAAGACAGTACATATCAGTGTGATGTTAGGCATTTGTTTGTACTTACCAGCCTCCACTCCCCCGGGTATTCGGTGAATGTCTTGAGTGGAACGGGAGGGCCACTGCCTGTCCTGTGAGCCACCTCATGGTTCTTGGCTCTCTTTTTCTTGACCACTGCCTTCAGATCGTGCCAGCGCCTCATAATTTCATTTCTATTGCGTGGCACGGGCCCTACTGCATTTACCTTATCTACTATCCTTCTCCACATTAGCGTTCTTGTGGCTACTTGTGTCTGTTGCACCAGGTTTCTAAACAATTGGGGTTCTACCCTGATTATCTCATCTACCAGGACCCTCAACTCACTGTCAGTGAATTTGGGCATTTTCTGTGGTGACATGGTGTGTGATGTGCCAAGGTGTTTGAGGTGCAAGTGTTGAGGTGGTGGTGGTGATGTGTATGGTGTGTGATGTGCAAAGGGGTTAGAGGTGCAGGTGTAGAAGTGGTGGTGGTGGTGGTGATGTGTGTGTGTGTTGTGCAGATTTGCCTCTCCTGTCAGCTGTGGTGTATGTCCCTTCAGTTCTGGAGTTTTGCAAAGGATTGTGGTCTGGTAGGGGGCTGGATTTATACTGGGCTATGTGGGTGTGTCAGGATGGGGTATTGGTTGCAGGTGTGGTGTGTGTGTCGTCCTGGGATTTGTAGTTTTTGAGTTTACCATGGGAGTGTGTCTTTGGGCTGTGTTAGGTGTTTTTGGGTGCATGACTTGTTTGCTTGATGCACTTTGTGGGCATGTTGTGTATATTGTTTCCGACCGCCATTTTTTTCACGGAGCGTACGCAGCGGTGGCTATGCTACGGCGCTTCCGCGGGCTCTCTTATTCCTCACTATTGTCGACCGCGGCGGTCGTAAACAGCGCTCTGCACCGCAGTCATGTCGGGGATATCATAATTTCCATGGCGGTGTCTCCGCTGTGGTTGCGGTGGTTTGGGCAGTTTCCGCAGCGAATCCGAACGCCGCAGACGGGTTTCGGGCTTTTCCGCACGTGACGAGCGGTTTCTCGGGTCTCCTTTCCGCCGCGGTTGGATTTTTACTGCCGAGGATCCTAATCTAGCCGTCGGATTTCCCGCGGTAGCGGCGGGCGGTGAGTTTCCACTACCATGGCGGTCGGGTTGCTTTTCCGACCGCCATCGTAATGACCCCTAAACTTAGGACAGAAATCCATACAAACCTTAAAACTTCACAGACTCCACCTCCTAATTTAATCCAACAGCTAAAATTATGCAGTATACTACAAATGTACTTTTCCACACAGTAAAACAAACTATCATAATCACTAATCCATATTCCAATATATACATAATACTATACAGATTCTTTTTCATACAACATTTAACTACAATAAAATAAACTACAATAAACATCTCTACATTTACTAATATATTTCAAACATCAAGGTTTTTGATTAATTATTTAACTAAAAAATAAAAAAACACATAATACACCTCACAAATTTATAACTCACCTAAATTGATTTGTAGAATTTAAAATATCAGAAACTCATAAAATAATTTATACACACAATCAATGTAATGCACTCCTCTCAGCAAAGCAAAACCAGTAATGGGCAAAGTTTCCCTCTCATTCTCTACACAAATAAATGTAAGTAACAAATCACATTGCTTCCCACATTTTTTTAAATTCAAAAACACATTTCTATTGGTTAGACATATTAACCCTTACCAACTGACTTCTAAAAGTGCCCAAACTGGTTCTGGAATTTTTTGGAGTCGCGACTCCACCATGCAGCAAAGCGATGGAGCTGCGAATCCATATCGGAGTTCAAAAATATATTACAAATAAAAACATGACTACTTTTTCACAACACACCACTTCTAAACATACTACTGACTTGGGAAATCTTACTTTATTAAGATTTCACTTATATATAAATTACAATTTCACATTTAAAGTACACAGTAAAGTTTCAACCCTTCCCCCATAAAGCTTAATGCCAGTTTCCATAGTAACAGTTCATGGAACATTCAACTGAACTCACAGGTCACAAGTTCACCATATTTTCAAGTTCACCACACAATGTTGCAAATGCAAACAGCAGGTGTGGTTGACTTTGCAAAATATGATCTTATCCTTTCTATTGTACCCTTCAAACATTTTTTACTAACCAATAAAAAATATGCTTTTAAAAAAAAGTAAAATGCACCCTATTTTAGAATGTAGAATGTTCTTAAACAACCAATCAATTCTTTACTTTTTAAAAAATTGCATCTTGTCCACCATTTTACATACCTCTCATTCTACCAACTGACTACCTCAGCTACAGACATCTTTTCATTACTTCCAGACATCCCTTCAAGATGCTTACAGTGTGGATTGTTGGGCACAGCTATGTTTTCTGGTGCAAAAGGTATGCTGAACGCAGAGGTATTGACAAAGACCTAGCTTTGCAAAATGTGGACAATAAATGGATTGGACAGAGAGGATTAAAGTGGCACCAATTGATGCCTTTGGATAAAACCTTTTTGCATCTCCAACCCCCTGACCTCATGATTGTTCACTGTGGTGGCAATGACCTAAGCACATTGACTGGGGTAGGTCTGCAAATGCTAATGAAGGGCACCTTTGCGCAATTAATGTTGCTTTTTCCTCAAACTGTCTTTGTATACTCTAACATATGCCAAAGACAGAAATGGAACTGGTCAAATCAATTCTGTCCACAGATTTAGAAAGCTAGAAAAAATGTCTATAAAGCTGTTTCTGCTTACCTTACAGACCATAAAATGGGCACCATATATAACAACAATCTACGTTTTGATATGGAGGGCGGGTACAGGAGTGATGGAGTGCACTTTACAGATCAGGGAAACAGAGTCTTTCTCAACAACCTAAAGCTCTGCATCCGCACTTACATGTAGCTACAACAAACTCATAATAACCACAAGGGCTCTTTTTAGAGCCACCCTATAACCCAACAGTGAATCTTACCTATTAAAAACATACATATTCTTTTATATAAAATTTTACTTGGAGTCGCGAACCCATCGCTTTTACACTGGGGGTCGCGCTGGGCGCGATGGAGTCGCGACTCCAAGCGCGCAAAAGAAAAAAAAAATGCCCCCTATTCTAAATTGTTTAATTCTGCCTCGGGACCCCATCCCCCGAGGCGTGCCCTTGGGGACTGTGTGGGGAGCCCCAGTGCCCCCACAGTCCCTGCCAGCTCCCCGCCTCCTGCGGGAGCCGGCATTGCTTTTGGACAAGGGGAGCTGCTAATATGCAGCTCCCCTTGCCCAAAAGCAATACTGCTTTGCTTCTTGGAAGCGAGAGCAGGTTTCCTGCCCTCGCTTCCAAGAACCAAACCAGTGTTTGCAATGACAGGGCGGGAGCCACACGGCTCCCGCCCTGTCATTGCAAACAGTAATGTCCCAGGGGTGGGCACCCCGGGACATAGCAGAAGCCGGCCCTGGGGGGTGGCGGTCCCCAGGGCCATCAAGGGCTCCAGGAGGGGGGCCACGCGGCCCCCCTCCCTTCATTTACATAGCCCCGGGGATGTGGTGGTCCCTGGGGCGGCCCGCAAGGCCCCCCTCATTATTTAAAGAAGCCTGGGGAGGTGGTGGTCCCCGGTGCTTGGGGGGGCCCACGAGGCCCACCCTCATTATTTAAAGAAGCCCCGGGGAGGTGGTGGTCCCCGGGGCTTGGGGGGGCTCGCGAGGCCCCCCCTTACAATTACAAATGCCCCAGGGAGGTGGCGGTCCCCGGGGCTGCGGGGGCCCCCACGGGCCCCCACAAATTAATTACTGATTGCCCCCGGGACCTGGCCCACCCGGGGGCTCATAAAAAACAAAGCGCTTCATTTTGGTTTTTTTTGTCGTTTTTTCATCCGGATACGTGCACCCAGCGCGACTTTGGACGTTTTTTTGTAAAAAAATGCTTTATTTGGGCTTGGGGTCCTTCTGGGACTCCCTGACCAGGCCTAGGGGTCAGGATCTTTCTACCCTGCCCCCTTTTCTTGTTTTTCAGCCTTTTTTCCACTATTTTCTTTTGACTCACGTGTAGCTACAACAAACTCATAATAACCACAAGGGATCTTTTTAGAGCCACCCTATAACCCAACAGTGAATCTTACCTATTAAAAACATACATATTCTTTTTTATAAAATTTTACTTGGAGTCGCGAACCCATCGCTTTTACACTGGGGGCCGCGCTGGACGCAATGGATTCGCGACTCCAAGCTCGCGAATGAAAAAAAAAATGCCCCCTATTCTAAATTGTTTAATTCTGCCTCGGGGACCCCATCCCCCGAGGCGTGCCCTTGGGGACTGTGGGGGGAGCCCCAATGCCCCCACAGTCCCTGCCAGCTCCCTGCCTCCTGCTGGAGCCGGCATAGCTTTTGGACAAGGGGAGCTGCTAATATGCAGCTCCCCTTGCCCAAAAGCAATACTGCTTTGCTTCTTGGAAGCGAGAGCAGGTTTCCTGCCCTCGCTTCCAAGAACCAAACCACCGTTTGCAATGACAGGGTGGGAGCCACACGCAAACGGTTCTGTCGGGTAGGCCAATTGCTTTGTTCAGGGTATTAAATACACCACAAAATTCAAGTTATAATCATGCTTTCACGGAACACACCAAAAGAAGACAACTGTTTTAGCAAAAATAAAGTTATTTACTTACTATTTGTACATCTGTAAATATTGGAAATGGCTGTCTATGACACAATAAACATGCGGCGAATATACAAGTGACTGTGGTGTACAATAAGTGACTTGTGATGATACGTGACAAAGTGCTGTACAAGGGTTACATAAATGACATAAACATGAAAAAAACAAAAAAAAGGGGTACTAATTAGTCAAGTCCATTCCTAGTAGCATAAAACCCCAACATTAGTGTTAATTTCCTGTTCAACTAATGTTGGGGTTTTATGCTACTAGGAATGGACTTGACTAATTAGTACCCCTTTTGTCTTTTTCATGTTTATGTCATTTATGTAAACCTTGTACACCACTTTGTCATGTATCATCACAAGTCACTTATTGTACACCACAGCCACTTGTATATTCGCCACATGTTTATTGTGTCATAGACAGCCATTTCCAATATTTACAGATGTACAAATACTAAGTAAATAACTTTATTTTTGCTAAAACAGTTGTCTCTTTTTGCTGTGTTCCGTGAAAGCATGATTATAACTTGAATTTCGTGGTGTATTTAACACCCTGAACAAAGCAATTGGCCTACCCGACAGAACCCCTTGCTTTACATTTTGTACTTACCCAGGTTCTGAGGGACACAGGGTTACCCCATTATCTTTAATGGCTGTCATTGCAAACAGCAATGTCCAGGGGGTGGGCACCCCGGGACATTGCAGGAGCCGGCCCTGGGAGATGGCGGTCCCCAGGGCCATCAAGGGCTCCAGGAGGGGGGCCACGTGGCCCCCCTCCCTTCATTTACATAGCTCCGGGGAGGTGGTGGTCCCCAGGGCTTGGGGGTCCGCGAGGCCCCCCCTACAATTAGAAATACCCCGGGGAGGTGGCGGTCCCTGGGGCAGCGTGGGGGGAGTTACGACCCCCCCATGCATTCAATAATCAAGCCCCGGGGAGGTGGCGGTCCCCGGGGCTGCGGGGGCCACCGCAAATTAATTTCGCATAGCCCCGGGACCTGGCCCACCCGGGGGCTCATAAAAAACAAAGCGCTTCGTTTTTTATTTTTTATTTTCTTGTCCAGAGTTGCGCACCCAGCGCGACTTCGGACGTTTTAAAAAAGAAAATGCTTTTTTGGGGCTTGGGGGTCCTTCTGGGACCCCCTGACCAGGCCTAGGGGGTCAGGATCTTTCTACCCTGCCCCCTTTTCTTGTTTTTCAGCCTTTTTTCCACTCTTTTTCTTGTGACTCGGTTACAGAGTCACAAGATGGCTGCCAACACTTCCTGGTTTGGAGTGTTGGCAGCCAATCAGAAGTCAGCTCATAGTCGGGAGGAGTCGCGACTCCTCCTCGGTGCTCAGATATCGAAACTGTTCTTTTTCTAATTTCTCAGGAACTACTGAACGGATTTACACCATTTAAAAAAAAGGTTTCTTTCTGAACCAACAGCTACGTTTTTGCCAAAGTGTCTGTATGGATGATTTAGTAGGTGCGTGACTAACTGTATAAGTGAGTGATTAAACGTATCTTACTGAATGCATGGGTTAGTGACTAAACTGGGTGAATGTCTGTATCCGTCTGTCTGTTGCTGTGTAAGTGGCTGCATGGGTTTGTGAATAGCTACATGTGTGTGTATATGAGTTATTGATTCGTTGTCTGAATATCTGTATGGGTGCCTGAGTGTTTGTGTGGGTGGGGTGTGTGCGACTCTGTACATAGATGTGTGAGTGCGTGATTCACTGGGTGCATGATTTGAAGAGTGCGTCTGTGATGGACTGCTTGGGTGGGTGAGTGTGTGTATGGGTGTGTTAGTGAGTGAATGTATATCTCAGTGGTACATGTGCGAGTAACTACATATGTAAAAGGCAGTATATATGTGTGTTAGAGTATTTAAAAGGCTATAAGTGAGAGTGTGTGATTGTGAGAGTGGCTGTATGGATACGTGTGTGCTTGTATCAGTTATTGTATAAGAGCGTAAGAATGTGCTAGTATTTGTATGACTAAGTGAGCTGGTGTGTGTATAACTCTATAGGTGAGTAAATGGGTGTGTGATTAATTTTTTGCATGACTGACTAGGTGTGTGAGTACCTCTATGGATGAGTGGCAGTGTGTGAGTGTTTATATAGGTGTATGAGTGCATATGATAGTCCTGTACTGAGTGACTGTAAGTATGAGTGACTGGACGGGTGAGTGAGTAGATGTGTGTGTGTAGACCTAAGAATCAGTGAGTGGGTATATAGTTATTGGTATTGGAGTGTGTATGGTTTTGCGAATGGCAGTCTGTAAATAAGAGTGGGTGTATCAAAAGTTATATTAGGGTGTGAGAAGATGCATGAAATTATCACATGGATGATGTCATCAGTGATGTCATTTGAGATGTCATCAGTGATGTCATCAGTGATGTCACTGACCATGTAATGAGTGATGTAATATGTGACGTCATCAGCAGTGAATTGCGGGGGCGCGAGTTATAGTTAGCTGAACTAACTATAATGGGGAAATTTCACGGGTTTTGTACGAGTGCAATGTCCAACTAACTATAACTGTCCCTAAAACCTATGGTTTTTTCAGTGAATTTCAAAGGTTTTTTAAATGCTAATTTCTAACTATAGCGTGCCTGAAACCTATGGTTTTTTCAGTGAATTTGTAAGGTTTTTAAATGCTAATTTCTAACTATAACGTGCCTGAAACCTATGGTTTTTTTCAGTGAATTTCAAAGGTTTTGTAAATGACAATTTTTTAATTGTATTAATTGTTATATTAATTTTTTTGATACTGATTTACAAAAAAATTTTCAACTATTTATTTTTAGATATTTTATTTTTTAAATTACATTGTAATTACATTATACATTACATTACAAAATATACTTTCTCAGAATGAATTACTTTAGTTTAAATACTTTGCAAATAGGCAATAGACTTTTAAGTACAGTAGTTACAGTTGTTGCAATGGGCAACACAATTTCAAACACAATGCAACATTGAGCTCAATGTGAATTTCTAGTTAAATGCAATTAGTTACTTTATGGATTACTTTTCTCACCACAGGACTGGATCCTAGATTCAGTCCTGGGACATCTCCTGTAAACAGTTGAGTAAAAGCGTTTTGGTTACAGTAGTGATTTTTAAGGAATATTATTGTATTTTAAAAGTTGACACTTGGAAACTTTTTCACATAGAATCACCAATGTTATCCTATGGGAGGAAATTCACTTAGCAGGTAAGTAGTGTTATCGTTACTTTTTCTTACTCAGTGGTGGTTCCTGGATCCAGCACTGGTGCATCTCCTGTAAACAGTTGAAAGAATGCGTTTAAGTCATACAGGCTATTTTTAAGGAATATTTATAGTTTGTGAAAATCGACACTTTGAAACTTTTCTGCTGAAAACCAGACAATGGATTCCTATGGAAGGAAATACAAGTTACTGGTAAGTACGGTTAGAATTACTTTTCAAGGTCAGTGCTGGGCTAAAAGATGCAGCACTGGGTTCTCTCCTGATAACAGGTGAGTAAATCTGAATTCGTAGTTCGGCTGATTTTAGAGGAATATTATAAAGTTCCAAAACTCCACACTTAGAAGAATTTCCAAGTGAAACCAGTCAATGTTAGCCTATGGAAGGAAATTCAAGTTACTGGTAAGTACGGTTAGAATTACTTTTTAGGGTCAGTGCTGGGCTAAAAGATGCAGCACTGGGTTCTCTCCTGATAACAGGTGAGTAAATCTGAATTCATAGTTCGGCTGATTTTAGAGGAATATTATAAAGTTCCAAAACTCCACACTTAGAAGAATTTCCAAGTGAAACCAGTCAATGTTAGCCTATGGAAGGAAATTCAAGTTACTGGTAAGTATGGTTAAAATTACTTTTCAGGATCAGTACTGGGCTAAAAGATGCAGCACTGAGGTCTCTCCTGATAACCGGTGAGTAAATCGGAATTCGTAGTTCGGCTGATTTTAGAGGAATATTTGTATGTTTCAAAAACCGACACTTAGAAACTTTTTCAGCAAAAAGCAGGCAATGATATCCTATGGAAGGAAATTCAAGTTACTGGTAAGTACGGTTAAAATTACTTTTCAGGATCAGTACTGGGCTCAAAGATGCAGCACTGAGGTCTCTCCTGATAACAGGTGAGTAAATCGGAATTCGTAGTTCGGTTGATTTTAGAGGAATATTTGCACAATGGTGAAGGAAGGGGTGGGGCCTGAGGTGACATGTCTGCAAACACGCCCTGTGGTGCGTTTTAAGTTGGAGAATTAATTCCTCCTCAATCCTGAGGGTCCCTAGGGGCCAACTAGCCCACCAGGAACCTCCAGTATGCGCCAGGGGCTGCGTTGCAGAGAGGTGTACAGAGGCCACGCCCTTTTTACAACACTCTGCAACGCAGCTCCGTGGCGCTTACTGGAGGTACCTGGTGGGCTAGTTGGCCCCAGGGACCCTCAGGATTGAAGAGGATTTAATTCCCCATCTTAAAATGCGCCACGGGCCTGTTTGCACACATGTCACCTGAAGCCCCGCCCCTCCCTTCACCACTGTGCAAACGCGCCCCGTGGCGCATTTTAAGTTGGGGGATTAAGTCCCCTTGAATCCTGAGGGTCCCTGGAGTCCAACTAGCCCACCATGTACCTCCAAAAGCGCCACAGAGCTGCGTTGCAGAGAGGTGTAAAAGGGGCGTGGCCTCTGTGCACCTCTCTGCAACGCAGCCTCCTGGCGCATACTGGACGTTCCTGGTGGGCTAGTTGGCCCTCAAGGACCCCCAGTATTCAAGGGGAAATCGTTCCTCATCTGCAAACGCGCCAGGGGACGCGTTTGCAGACTGCTGCAGGGTGGGGCGGGGCCTCCGGCACGATGCCGGTCTTTTTTTTGTAATTTTTTTGTATGGGAGGGGGCTGCGTGGCCCCCTTCCCTTGGCCTCTTTGGCCCCGGGGACCCCATCCCCCGGGGCATGAGGATTTTCATTTTTTTTTTAAAATTAAAATAAAATGGGAAGGGGGCCGCGTGGCCCCCTTCCCTGGGTCTATATTGGCCCCGGGGACCCCATCCCCCGGGGCATGCCCTCTTTTTAAAAATTTTAAATATTTGGAGGGGGCTGCGTGGCCCCCTCCTCAGGCCATTTAAGGCCCCGGGACCCCATCCCCGGGGCCGGCCTTTCATTTTTTTTTTTTTAATTTTTTTTTTAATTTGGGAGAGGGGCCGCGTGGCCCCTCCCCAGCCACTACTTGCCCCGGGGACCCCATCCCCCGGGCTGGCCCTCTCCGTTGGGGACTGTGGGGGTCCCCAATCCCCCACAGTCCCACCGGCTCCCGCGTACCTTGGGAGCCGGCATTGCTTTCCACATGGGGAGCTGCTAACATGCAGCTCCCCATGTGGAAAGCAATGTGCTTTGGATATTGGAAGAGAGCAGGTTTCCTGCCTCTCTTCCAATATCCAAGCAGTTTGCAATGACAGGACGGGAGCCGCGAGGCTCCCGTCCTGTCATTGCAAACTACAGTGTCCCGGGGTAGGCACCCCGGGACACTGCAGGAGCCGGCCCTGGGGGGTGGCGGTCCCCAGGGCCATCAAGGGGCTCCAGGAGAGGGGCCGCGCGGCCCCCCTCCCTAGAATTGCACAGCCCCGGGGAGGTGGTGGTCCCCGGGGCTCTGGGTCCGTAACGGACCCCACATTTATTTTCTATGTGCCCCGGGGAGGTGGTGGTCCCGGGCGTGTGGGGGCTGGAGCCCCCACACGTTATTTAAAATTTAAAAAGAAGCCCCGGGGGTGGCGGTCCCCGGGGCTGCGGGAGGGCAGGAGAGCCCTCCCGCACCATTTTTTTATTAAGCCCCGGGGGTGGCGGTCCTCGGGGCTTGGGGGTCTTATAGGCCCCCATATAAACAATAAACCCACCCCTCGCATGCCCCCGGGACTTGGGCCGCCCGGGGGCAGAGTTCGATCGAAGCGCGGAGACCGCGCTTCGATTTCTTCGGCAGGATCCGCACACCCTGAGCGCATCCTGCCGATTTTTTTTTTTTTTAAATGCTTTTTTCTGCCAGGGGGTCCTTGTGGGACCCCTGAGCAGACCTAGGGGGTCAGGGTGTTTCTACCCTGCCCCCTTTGTGCGTTTTGCGCACTTGTTTCTTTTTTTTTCTCGGCGGGATTCGCGCACCCTAAGCGCATCCTGCCGATTTAAAAAAAAATGCTTTTTTCTGCCCAAGGGGTCCTTGTGGGACCCCTGAGCAGACCTAGGGAGTCAGGGTGTTTCTACCCTGCCCCTTTTTGCGCTTTGCGCACTTGTTTCTGTCCCTCGGTTCTACCGAGGATAAAATGGCTGCCAACACTTCCTGATTTGGAGTGTTGACAGCCAATTAGCATGCAGCTTGTGATCGGGAGGGTGCGCGAATCCGACGCGGCCATAGATATATATGTGATTTTCATTTTGATTTTCACAGGAACTACTGAACGGATTTACACCATTTAACAAAAGGGTTCTTTCTGAACCAAGAACTACCTCTTTGCCAAATTTGGTGTAATTCCATTCAGCAGTTCGGGCTGTAGCCGTGTCTAAAGTTTCCTATGGGAAAATGAATGGGGAAAACACGTTTTGGGACCCCCTTTTTCTCGGCCCCCGCTTGACGAATCACCCCGAAACTTTCAGGGTAGGAGCGGACCGGAGCGGGCCATAAAGTTTGAAAATTTCGTGAAGATTCGGCAACCGACGCAAGAGTTATTTCAAATAGAATGTCGCAGATTTCCTATGGAAAATAGGTCCTAACTATAACTATCTACTGGCGACCGCCAGTAGATAATATATATATATGTATATATATATATATATATATTATATATATATATATATATATATATATATATATATATATATATATCAAGCGTTCCTAAACCTCCAGGATGGCGAGAAGGAACAGGCGAACTCCTCTTGTGGTGGCAATGAAGGTATTATTTTATTTCTCACTGCTGCCTGCCATGACGCGTTTCGGCCAGTACAATGGCCTTGTTCACATAGGGCTAGCTTTGCAAAAACACCATTTTTTTATACAATGCTGAACCCGTGTCACATGGTCATATAGGCATAGAAAACAGACTACTAGGCAATGTATAGATGGTAACAATATAGTACATAACATACTGTGCATATTGAATCCTGTAGATATTAAGGCTAGGCGAAATGTAACTCTATAAAGTGCTAGAAGTAATGTGCAAATATACATTTCAGAAATAAATATGTCAATAAATATATATATAGATATGTAAATAAATATATAGCTGTATAAATACTGATTTTACTAAAAATAAGATATATAATTAAAATTATATCATATTCAAAGAACCCACTTATTTACCGCATAAATGCGTGAATAAATATATAAATAAATACAGTATATATGACAT
This sequence comes from Calotriton arnoldi, assembly GCA_963921515.1. Taxonomy (NCBI): domain Eukaryota; kingdom Metazoa; phylum Chordata; class Amphibia; order Caudata; family Salamandridae; genus Calotriton; species Calotriton arnoldi. The sequence continues at coordinate 936,642 of CAWUFW010007718.1, forward strand.
ATCCTAAAATTAGCCAACAGAGAATAAATATAGCACAAATATGGTACTAAGAGAACAAACCATTCTAGCTAATCCTTATGAGTCTGTAAAATCAGAAGTAATACCACGTTAAAAACATTTCAAAATCGGACACCTCTAAGTGTTGACCCAAGATAATTGCATGAATGCAAAATACCATGTATGTGCAACTAAATACTAAGTGCTAACTATGTGCAAATATAAAACAGTACAACATCATATTATCCCAGTTGCTAATGAAATCATATTGAGAGCTGGGAAGAAGTTATGAGGTGTGTTACATAAAGAATAGAAGGTTTAAAATAGCAAAAATTCTTAATGTTTCAGAGAGCGCCAGGAAAATCTAATAGAGTAACGCCAATGTAAAAGTGCAAAATGATCAAGATTAAATCCAGGACGAAATAAGGTACTGCAAAAAGTGCGGGAATAGGACCATCATAGATATTACAGATATTAATTATAAATAGGTGTACATGTCTTCAGTGGTGTTGAGACCAAATGGGGCCTTACTGTCTAGTTCTAATATGAATCTGGTCTCTACTTGTCTTAACATTCTTTCTCTGTTGCCACCTCGTCGTAATTTAGGGATGGCGTCAATGACATAATATGAGAGGCACTGCAAGTCATTGTTGTGAACTTCCTTAAAATGATGAGCCACCGGATAGGAGGTGTCATTGTTGACAATGGCTCTCAAATGCTGAAGAATGCGGGCATGTACTTTAAGTTTTGTGCTGCCCACATAATTGAGGCCACAAGTACAAGTAAGAACATAGACAGCATACTCTGTCCGACATGTATAATGTCCTTTGATCTTAATCTCTTTAGGACTGAATGGTATAGTGTAGGAAGTGCGGTTAACCCCAAATTTACAGGCCCTGCAGGAGGTGCATTTAAAGAAACCCTTTTTAAGTTGTAACCATGTAGTACTCTCAACTCTTTCTGGGCTACTCTTGACCAGGTGATTTCTCATGGACACAGCGCGTCTATATGTGATGGTAGGTTTGTCAGGTATGCAAGGTGCCAAAACTGCATCTGTTTTAAGTATGGGCCAATTGTGATTAATAATGGCTCTTAACTGTCTATGTTGTCTATTATATGTAGTAATCAGGCAGGGAGCATTATCCTCAACTCCCTTCTGACTTGTCTTTACTGGTTTATTGGATGAATTAAGCAGTGATCCTCTCATTTTCTGTGAAGTTTTTTCTATTGCTTCCTTAAGTACTGATTCACTGTATCCTCTAGCTTGGAATCTAACTAGTGCTTCCTGTGAGCATCTTGAAAATTCGGCCTCTGTGCTGCAAATACGCTTCAACCTTAGAAGCTCTCCATAGGGGATACTTTTGATTAGATGACCCGGGTGGGAGCTAGATGCATGTAAGGTGGCATTACCTGCGGTCGGTTTCCTAAACAGAGTGGACTCTAGTTTGTTACCCGACACATAAATAGTTGTGTCTAGGAATGCCACCTCTGTCTGACTGATGTGTGAGGTGAATTTCAGGTTAATGTTGTTTCTATTGAGCTCATCAATAAAATATTTAGCACCTTCAAAACCCCCTTTCCAAATTAAAAACACATCGTCAATATATCTCAACCAGTATAGTACATTGTCATCATATATCCTGGCCAGGGTGCCCCTGAGAACCTGCTCCTCCCACCAGCCCACGTGTAAACACGCGTAGCTGGGAGAGAAGCAGGCCCCCATGGCAACCCCACGTACTTGACGATACAGTTCATTGTCAAACATGAAGAAATTATTAAAAAGGCACCACTTAATCATTTCAAGGAGCATTATGTTGTGATTATGCATGTTCAGAGATCTTTTATCCAAATAATGCTTTACTGCAGTGAGTCCTATCCCATGGTCGATGCTCGTGTAGAGTGATTCGATGTCCATAGTGATGAGCAAAAAGTTCTCCTCCCATGTGATATGTTGGATTTTCTCCAAAAAGTCTCCAGTATTCCTAACATAAGAAGGGAGAGTCTGCACATAGGTTTGTAGGAAATAATCCACATATTGTGTAATATGTTCACTGATGCCCCCAATAGCAGAAATGATGGGTCTACCTGGAGTAGGATTAGTCTGTTTGTGGATTTTAGGGATAAGGTAAAGCGTGGGGATGACAGGAAAATCATTAATCATAAACTTGTACTCCTGATTAGAAATCAGCCCCTGTCTTTTCCAGCCCATTAAATTCTTTTTCAGACTCTCCTTTGCCTTATTGTATTCTGCTATAGTAGTGATAGTGTAACAAGCGGGGTCTGATAATTGTTTATGCGCTTCTTCAGTGTATTGAGACCGGGGCCATATCACAATGTTGCCCCCCTTATCTGATTTATTGATGACAATGTCCTTATTGTTACGCAATTTGTGGATAAGTCCTTCATATTGCATATCACGAAATTTCAATCTTTTTGCACTATGGTTGACTTTGGAATACAATATTTTCGTTTCTTCAATCACTCTTTCGTGAAATATATCTATGGCATCTTTTGGCATGATAGGAAAAAAGTAGATTTGGCCTTAAAAGGACTGATGCCTGCACTAGGTTGTATAAGGTTGAGGGCTGTTAGCCTTTCCTGAGTTGATATCTGACTGGAATTGCACGCATGTTCTTGTTGATTTTCGTCATCCAATTCATGTAAAGCCAGTAAAGTTTCAGCATCTGATGCCAGTAATGTGGTTGTTTTGGTAGGTATTTGACTGACTTGTTCCTTGTTAAGTTGGTTACCATTTTTAATTTTAAAGAACTTTTTTTTTTTTTTTTTTTATTTAAGTTTCCTGATATATTTATAAATATCAACACGAGTTTTACCGTAATTAAAATTGCTTTCAGGGCAATATGATAGCCCTAATGCCAAGAGCTGGGTTTCTGCTTTAGTGAGAACAACAGATGACAGATTTATAACTGTTTTAGAATTATCAGTTACTGTTTGCGCCAGTGTTGCTTTCTTGCTGGTTTCCCTCTTCCGGTGCCTGCGCCTTTCTCTGCGCCGCTGGTTTCGTCTTTGCCTGATGTTTTTATTGTGTTTCGAGTCCGTGGGCGCAGGGTCTTTAGACGGTCTGTTTACTAAAAAAGTTAATTCTTCTGATGGGCTGAGTATGTTTGCCTCATCGGGGATATTACATGCTCTTAGCACTCCATCATCCGACTCATTATCACTTGTGAGAGAGCCTGTCTCAGAACCAGACACTTCTACAGTAACTCCACTTGCCACAGTTTCCTTTTGCTGACCTGTTGCATTACGGGGGATATTGCCCAATCTGATTTTTTTGGCATCATCATATTTTCGAGAAAATGTAAAGACTTGACCCAGCTCATAGTCTGCTTTATCTCTAGCATATTTAGATGCCTTATATATATATAATCCAAGATTGTCCAGCAGCTTTAGGATGCACTCGACAGCAGCAGTTTATCAAAACTCTTTAATCACAGGGAAACCGGCGTTCCATATCTGAGCTTCCTGTTGCCTGACCGGTTTCGGAGCCCCCAGCTCCTTAATCATAGGCTTTGCCGTAATTCTGCAGACCTTTTCATAGTATCACACGATCACATGCTAATAAAGTCATTACCCTCTAGTGGGTCCTTCAGGTGAGTATTAGTTCGCACAGCATGCTGGATCATGTAGTTTACTAGAAAATACAATTATCCCCTTCAGTGGGTTCCGCATAAACTTACAGCAATTCACTCATATTGACAGCCCCCTGGTGGGCCCCAGATACGAGCACGCACAGTTTAAAATTGTAAATCTGCTGTGCCGCTTATGGGTTCGATCTAGTTTCAACCCGAGCGGCCCCATCTTAAGTTTGAAGAGGTGGTGCAATCTCTCGCGGCTTGGATGGCCGCGTGCAACATAATCCAAGATTGTCCAGCAGCTTTAGGATGCACTCGACAGCAGCAGTTTATCAAAACTCTTTAATCACAGGTAAACCGGCGTTCCATATCTGAGCTTCCTGTTGCCTGACCGGTTTCGGAGCCCCCAGCTCCTTAATCATAGGCTTCGCCGTAATTCTGCAGACCTTTTCATAGTATCACACGATCACATGCTAATTAAGTCATTACCCTCTAGTGGGTCCTTCAGGTGAGTATTAGTTCGCACAGCGGGTTGAAACTGGATGGAACCCATAAGCGGCACAGCAGATTTACAATTTTAAACTGTGTGTGTTCGTATCTGGGGCCCACCAGGGGGCTGTCAATATGAGTGAATTGCTGTAAGTTTATGCGGAACCCACTGAAGGGGATAATTGTATTTTCTAGTAAACTACATGATCCAGCATGCTGTGCGAACTAATACTCACCTGAAGGACCCACTAGAAGGTAATGCACCTGGTCCCAAGGTTGTGGAACTCCCTGCCCAAAGAAAGGAGACTGCTAAGAGATGAACTAGGTTTCAGAAAAAAACTAAAAACGTGGCTCTTCCCCTGATGATCTATTAATCTCCTCGCACATCACCTCTCTGCAGTGCTGGGAAGCCCTTGGGCAGCAATGCGCTTTACAAATCCATAAACATAAACACTCAAACTCTCATGCACCTACTCACAGACCTACTCAGAGACTCATGCACCCACTCACACACCCACTCAGAGACACAAGCAGCCACTGACAGACCCATTCAGAGACTCATTCACTCACTCCCAGACCCACACGCACACTCATGCACCCACTCACACAGCCACTGTGAGACTCATGCACCCACTAACACAGCCACTCAGAGGCCCATGTACCCACTCACAGACTAACTCATGCACCCACTCACACACCAACTCAGACACTCAGGCATCCACTTACAGGCCCACTCAGAGACTCATGCACACACTCATACACCTACTCAGACACTCATGCGCCCACTCACCATGCACCCCCTCACACAACCAATCAGAGAGTCATGCCCCCACTCACACACCCGCTCAGACACTCATGCACCCACAGGTGTACCCACTCAGACACTCAGAGACCCACTCACAGACCCACTCAGAGACTCATGCACCCATTGACACACCCACTCAGACACTCATGCACCTACTTACAGACCCACCGAGAGAGTTGTGCACCCTCTCGAACACCTACTCAGATGCTCACACACTCTCTCATAGACTCACTCTGAGAGTCATGCCCCCACTCACTCACCCACTCAGACACTCATGCACCCACTCACAGAACCATTCAGAGACTCATGAACCCACTCACCCACCCACTCAGAGACTCATGCACCCACTCACACACCCACACAGAGACTCATGCCCACTCAGAGACATACTTAGAGACACATGGGCCCACTCACAGAGCCACTCAGACACTCATGCACTCACTCACAGACCCACTCACAGTCTCATGCACCCACTCACAGATGCACTCAAAGACTCATACACTTGCTCATGGACCCAGTCAGATACTCATGCATACAGTCACAGACCCAATCAGACACTCAAGCACCCACTCACAGACCCACTGAGAGACTCATGCATCCACTGACAGACTACCATGGAAACTCATGCACCCACTCACAGACCCACTCAGACACTCACACACACTCACATACCTACTGAGAGACTCATGCCCAGTCATAGACCCACTCAGAGACTCATGAACCCACTCACACACCCACTTAGACACTCACCCACACACTGACAGATCCACCAACACTTAGCTTTCACTCACAGAGCCGCACAAAGTCATATCAATTCAGCAGTTATAGTTACCTGAGCTGGCTATAACTTACGCCCCCGCAATGCACTGCTTATGGCCTCACATATGACATCACTCATGACATGGTCAGTGACATCAATGATGACATCACTGAGGACATCTCAAATTACATCACTGATGACATCATTGGGTTTCTATGGTTTTGTATGAGTGAAATCTGAGCCTAACTATAACGTTCCTGTAACCTCTGGTTATTTATATCTATAACCTTTGACTTTGGCCCAGTCTCACAGGACCAGATACCCATGGTTGGCGCTTTGATCTTTTACAAACTAGATTTCACTACAAATCATTAAAAAATCATAACTCAGATTCTACTGATTGGAGTTCATTCATTTTTGTGTCATTTTATTTATTACAATGTACTCTATTTTCCATATTCGTCTCAGAATTTGGAAATTGGATTGCTTTGGGATTTTTCTTGTGTTGTGTTTTCACTTTATTATTGATTACATGCTGCATAAATACTTTACACATTGCCTCTAAGTTAAGCCTGGCTGTTTTGTGTCAAGCTACCAGAGGGTTAAGCACGGGTTAATTTAGTGCCCTTTGTGGTTCACCCTGACAGGGATTGTGGTTGTTACTTGAAAATGGTCTTCACCTCTCTCAATAAAAAAACAATTTTCTACACATAGGATTAGCAAGTGCCATCCATGCCGAGCTGAAAAATGACAAAAGACTCTAGGCACAGTATTACAGTTATGATTAATAAAATACCATCCAAGTTAAACTGAAATGAATAAAAGCAACCCTTGACACTTGTGTTTCATTCTGAATAGAGCTCATCAATGAGGTATAACTTTTGTCCAGACAGAAGGGAGCAACAAGTTTAAGTCAGAACAATGCCCTTTCAGGCTTAAAGTGTCACATAACGTATGCAACAAAGAAGGAGGGAACTCTGGGTAGTTCCCAAGTTTAGGTGGAGAGCAGCTTCTTCATACTGAGCACCCTATAGCAAACCCAAAACTCTGATTCTGCTAGCCTCAAATGTCTGTTTCTCTAGAAGAGTTTGTAAGCATAGGATTAGTAAATTGCCATCTATGCTGAGCTAGAGAGTGACAAAACCTTTTTGCCATTTTTTCAGCAAAGTCTGTAACCCTAGGGTTAGCAAGAGCTGTCTACGCCGAGCTGAAAAATGACAAAAAGCGTGTTTCCACTCCAGGCACAGCTTTGGATTGGTAAATACCATTCAAGCCAACCTGGAATGAATAAAAGCAGATCCTGACACGTGTTTCATTCTAATTAGAGCTTATCAGAGAGGTATAGATTTGTCCAGACACAAGGGAGCACCCAGTATAAATCAAGATAATACCCTTTCAGGCTTAGCGTGCTGCATAAATTATGAAAAATAGAAGCAGGTAACTCTGGGTAATTCCCAAGTTTAGATGGAGAGCAGCTCCATTATATGGAACACCTTACAGCACCACTGACACTCTAAATCTGCTCACTTTAAATTTCTGCTTCTCTAACAGAGTTTAGAGAAAGCATTAGATTAGCACAGTAGCATCCAAACTGAGTTAGAGAGTGACAAAGGCGTTTTGCAATTTTTTCAGCAAAGTCTTTAGGCACAGGATTAGCAAGTGCCATCCATGCTAAGCTGAAAAATGGAAAAAGCCTTTTACCACTCCAGGCACAGTATAACAGGCTTGGTTTAGTCAAATTCCATCCAAGTCAATCTGGAATAAAACCAAACTCTGACATGTGTTTCGCTGGTTAATCTGTGTGGCTACAGGGACAGAACAAGCTGCAAAATGCTTTTTCCTGGAAGTACCTAGCTGACCATTGGCAACTGGACCTGGATTTGACCCTGCTGTTGGTGTCTGCCCGGCACTCTGTTAGTCTCTAGGTTCCAACTCTGAGGCCCTGGGGACTCTATACTCCTCTGGTTGTTTGGCGAACAGAAGCTTTTGAAAACTTTTGCTCCAGACCAGTGGGACATCGAAACTTTTTCAAACTTGTTGACTTGCAGATTTTCATCAGGACCAATGCACTTTGTTTAACTCACCTGGGATCCATCGCGGTCGGTGTGAGATTGCAACCCTTTTACATGTATAGAAAAATAGTAATATATAATAGCAACACAGTTATAGACACAGAGGTATCAGAAAATTAAGGATTATGTCAGGACAGAATGTGTAATAAGGTTTTCAGAGGTAGGCATGCCTGTTCTTCTTCAATAAAACTCTTCACTCTCTGAAAACTTAATTAAAAAAGGAAGGAATTGATGATTTCACTGACTAAAGGTACATTAAATACAAAGGTCAGTCGAGTTGTGGGATATATTCTCTGCGCTGCCATTATAAATAGATGATACCCAAAGCACAAGCTAGAGCTGTACCGGAGCTTTGCCATGCGCAAAAGTGATAAACTATTAATAACTTCCAAGTTGTAGTATTCCGCCCTGCAGCCCCGAGGAGTATAAGTGCAGGCCTGCAATGTTATCAATTACCATCAAGAGGGATGCACGTATCTTGAAAATGTAGGTGGTGGGGGACCTCGTGCCCCACACGTCCGTTCAGAACATGACCTGCATGTTCTTTCAACATACTGCATTGCCATGAGTTCATAGAACTAGGATCCTTTCGCTGGTTTTTTCCGTAGACAGGAGTGTATATGTCAGATGAAACTAATCAGACTGTATTGTGCTCTTTTCTGTTCTTATTCTATCCCAGTGGTTTGGCCGTAACGCAGTGAGTGTCATCAGATATGCCTCTAAGCCATTTTACTGTTCTTTGTAAGAGTACTTTCATGCTAAATAAGCAATACGTCAGTGCAAAACTGCCCAAAATACTTCCACGTGCGGTCATCATTAATATTTGCCACATCCTCCTCTAAGGAACTATTAAGCAAGCATGGATTAATTATGCAATCCATTCATTATTACACATTCTCCACTTTGCAATTTAGCCCCCTTGAAAGTTTTACATTTAAAATTACCACAACTGTGTTTTTAATAATTTCCTGCTGGTTGTCTAACTATTGGAAGAGCACGCGGGGCACAGGAAGAAATATCACAGAGTGAATTGAGCACCTCTCGTATACATTGCTATACAGAGACGTGGTGACAGCACAAAGGCTTCCCAGTGAACAGGATACCGAAGTCTCAGCCTAACATGAAGTGTGCTACAGACAGGTGCACTTGATGTATATCATAAAATATAGGCACACTGCATAATTCACACAAGAAAGAGACTGACATAACATTAATTGGCACGCTAACCAAGGAGAACCCCACACTTCCAGAAACAAGCACTGGCAAAGCAAACAGGTTTTGGCTTTAAGTGGCTGTGCTATTGGGTTCGATAATGCCATTTTCCACCGGAATGCAAACACATGCATCAAGAAGCATGCACATGCATCTCTGGCAATCTTGGAATGGGTTTCCTGTTAAACAAAACTCATTTCAAGATAGCCTCTTTGCATCATAGCACATGCTCATGCAGAGACCAACACGAGTTGGTCAGATTACATAACAAAGAGTAAGGACTGAATATGGGAATTGTGCCCTTGCTTCATTATGTAGCTCCAATTTCCATGTATGTGACTTTTTAACAAGTGGTGACTCCCAAAAAGCTCCAAAAATTCTCTTCTAGTCTTTCTCGTTTTGCCAACCATGTTCGGATATTTTTAGCTTTCTAAGTCAGAAATATAGGATTCTAATATCTTCCTCCCCAAAACAATGTATTTTGGCTTAACCGAAGACAAAAGTCTGTTAAATGTTCATAGACAAAATCTTATTTTCTTGCAAACTTGATTGCTTGATCTATTATAACACCTCATTGAAAGCTGTTGCGTCTACCTACATTTGAATGGTGGCAGTATGGATTATTAAAGATCAGTTGATTGGAATATTCTTTGTTTTGCGATAATCAAAAAAAACTGGTTCATGACAAAATATAGGGTAACTATTGGCTGGTGAAGCCAACGATTCCATATTTGCTTGACTGCTTCTGCATAACAAGTAATTAAAAGTGCTATTCTATTGATCTAATGTCTTGCAGTACCCCATCAATTTAAAGTAGTGCTATTTTTTTGCTCTGCCTCTCCCCTAATAAAAGAAGGAAAAAAAAGAGTAAGAGAATGTCATGAAGGAAACTCTACAGCCGAATACTATAAGTAGCTTTGACCTGCTCTCATAGCAAACAAAATGAATTCAAATAGAAAAAATGTCCTTCTACCTGCACCAGGGCGCTTCCAAACATTTGGATGTATCAAGTTTTTTATTTATTTATCCAAAACTGACCTACAAGAACCATTTTCTTCTCCCACCATGTAAAAGGCACAATTTGAAACCTCATTATCTTCAAAAATGACATTATTGAGATTGAATCTCAGTTTCCAGTGGACTGGTCCAATAGCTGTATAGTTTTCTTTACCCTTCAAAACACTAAACTGTATACTATGGGCCAAACTAATAAACACAAGACGTGTTAGAGACATCAAGGGCATCAATAGATCTTTAATGACCTACATGATCTCCACAAAGTTAAAGCAATGCAATAGAGAACCTGAAATGTTCTAGATGACTGAACATTATAACAGAAGGCCTGATTTAGAGTTCCTCAAATGGGTTACTCTGCCACAAACGTGACGTGACAAAAGTGCCATAGTATATAATGAACTTGTAATATGGCAGACAGGATATCCGTCATGTCTGTGAGGGAGTAACGCATCCGCTGATCTCTGAATAAGGCCCAGGGTCATTACAAATGTAGCAGATCAACTTGCATCTTTGAAACCGGAAAGGCAACACTAGTCCATAAAGTGGTTCTCCAAAGATCTACAGGAAGAGAAGAAATGGCTTATTATGGGTGAAAGAGAAAGGAGGCAAACTCTATCATCATCTAACCTTACAGCCTTGCAGAGCAAGTTCTACATTCACAAAAAAACATATATTCAAGGCTAAGCTGTCATTCATGAAATTGTAGATCAGAGTAACTAAATATCGCCCTCGGAAACTCTTCAACATTGTTAAAAAATATTTCATCACTTGGATCTGTTAGTTTTCATGACTTTGAAGGAACATTTTGTGAAATTCTCAGATTTCTTCCAGGATAAAATAAACAAAGATCTCTCTTTTAACATAGACATTTCCACCATGCGTACTGTTGTGTCGGCCCTAATTGTGTCGCGCCTGGATTATGGTAACGCAGTATACATAGGGCTACCTGACAAATTACTAGGGAAACTTCAGGTGGTTATGATTGACGCAGCAAGACTGATTTTCAATCTCCCGAGAAGAGCACGTGCCACACCTCTGCTACAACAACTGCACTGGCTCCCAATCAAGCAGAGGGTTAGGTTCAAGGGTCTGTGCATTGCACACAAAGCCCTCTATGAAGCAGCACCCGGTTACATCAAAGACCGTTTAAAGAAATACGTGCCAGGCAGATGCCTCCGATCGGCCGAAGCAAGCCTGTTGGCATGCCCACGCTTTGATAAAAACACTCTGGGGGGGCGAGCTTTTTCAGTGGTGATTCCCCAGCTTTGGAATAAGCTTCCGGATAGCCTGCGCAGGGAAGTCATCTTACTCCCTTTCAGGAAAGGTCTCAAGACCTTTCTTTTCACACAAGCATTTGGATAAGCCCATCTGAATATGCCAAGCTTTAGTAGGCATGTTAGGCTCCAGGTTCAGGGTCTTGTTTTTAGCGCTTGGAGACCTGCTGGTGATTTGGCGCTATACAAATAGAAACTAACATAACATAACATAACATATCACAAGCAGACCAGCTCACCATTATTTCAGACTTAAAACTACCAACTCATTTATCAGACCACACCCCCATCCCACTCAAACTGGTGATAGATAGCAGTGATTCCCTAAGTCTAACCTGACGAAATTGGTGAACTCCTCACAGAATTAAAGTAGAGTACCCAACATTTTGAAAATCGGTCAAGTCACTCTATGTCTCAAAAATCAGAGGTTGGGGTCAAACAACTTGAACAATTGCAGACAGGCTAAAAACACTCAAACCATTTCCATAAAGATAACAATCCCCTTGATCTTCTACAGTCCGGCTTCGAATCGAGCTGCAGCAGAAAGACCCTGTGCCACTCATAGTTGATGATGCCTTCTTTTTTTCAACATCTCGGCTGCATTTTAAACAGTCAGTCCTTCTCACTATTGAAGTCCAGGGAATAACGTGGAAATCTGTGGCTAAGCCTGAGTTGGTTTGAATTCTTTGTGACCAATTGCTCACAGCAAATAAATCTGGCTAACACCCACTTGGTCCTTTTCCTCCTCAAGCAAGGAATTCCTCAAAGATGTATTCCTTCCTCAAAGCTCTTCAACATATGCATGGAAACATTGTGCTCCTTTTTCAGATGCTGAAACATTTCTTTCCCTCTACATGCTCTGGACACTCGGGTCTATATGAAAATCGCCTGTCCATTAGACATTACTTCCTTTAATAAGTTCCTGAAGAGCTTCCAATTATGTTTTCTTTTAATCACGTCAAACGTAATCCTCTGAAAACTAAGGGCCTGATTTAGTTCTTGGTGGATCAGTTACTCCGTCACATCGGTGATGGATAGCCCGTCCACTGAAATATAAATCCCATTATATCCTATGGGATTTATATTTCGGCGGACGGGATATCCGTCACCATTGTGACGGAGTACCCTGTCCATCAAGAACAAAATCAGGGCCAAAGTTTCTCCTGCTCGCTCCCCTAACCTGCTCTACTCCAGCTTGATCGTTGCTAGAAGCAACCAAATTGCAAACGTTCCATTATTGAGTGCACAAAATTGCTAGTCTAACCATTGGAAAAAAAAGTTAATTTCGAAGCCCAGAGTAATGCCACAGGAAAAGGGGCACAGTATAAAATTGGACTTCTCCAAGGAATAAAATAATCCCACTAGATGAATTCAAATCTGTTGCTCTAGCTTTCTGTGCTCTCTAGGCTAGATTACAACAACTCAATTTTTCAAGAATTCCTGAGACATCCTACTCCTTTAATAGTAGCCCCAAATTCAGCTTCATGTCTCACTACAATAACCCAGAAATATGACTATATAGGGGAGTTGTTTGTAGCGGCTGCGGTGATGGACCAGGAGTCCCAGCATACTTTGGGTCTGGAGGCAGCCCTGCAGACAGCAGCACCTGGGCACTGTTGGGGCAATAAAGCGCATTCTCGCTTCCCACTGTGGGGAGTTGTTGGTAGCAGCAGCAGTGGTGACGGACCACAAGTCCCAGCATCCTTTGGGCCTGGAGGTGGCCCTGCAGAGAGCAGCATCTGGGCACTGTTGGTGCTATTAAGCGCATACTTGCTTCCCGCTGCGCCAGGGGCAGGCCCGTTCTGCTCCCATCAGTGCCAGGAAGAGGCGGGATGGGGCCACCCACTTTGGCTCTTCTTTCATGCTTGGAGCTGGAGTATTGGAAAGCCTCTTGCTACTAAATTTGGCCGAAAATAAACTAGTTGGAACCGTTGCAGAGTTCACTGGGGTCTCTGAGGCAAGCTGAGCATCCTGTTGGATACTGGGCAGGTCTAAGAGCCTGGCGGGAGGCCGCAAACACACGCAGCCTGGGTCTGGAGGGTATGAAAAAAGCATTTGACTGTGCCGTGCTGTGACTTTACTGGGGGCCCGCACAGAGTGGACTCTTTGGCACTGTTTACGAGTCTTGGGTGGCTCTGTAACGGGGGGAATGTTCCGTTTGCACTAGTCTATAAACTTGAGGTCTTTAGGACCCTAGGGGTTTCATCAGCCTCTGGGGTATTTGATACAAGGAGCGCTGTGTATTTTAAATGGTGTAAATATGGGGAAGAGAAAAATCCCTGTGGCTACTGTACCCTTGCCGCACACTACTCCTTGAGCTACTACCATCAAGGGGTTTTTCTCTCATGCTATGTTGGTAGTATCAAAAGAAATTGAACTGGCAGAAAAAAGGTTATCATTGCCTGGGGTTAGCTCTCCCCTGCTCCACTGCAGTCTCCCCTCTTCCCCTGAGGTCTCTAGGATGGCGGATGGGCCATGTGATCTGAGTGTTTTGGGTTACCCATGGGGTTAATGGAGGGAACAGGAGAGGCCTCCCAAGGTTAGAGGTTCGCCCTCAGGGAAGGCCTGGGGGTCCCGCGGCAGGACTCAACCTCCCTCTACCCCATCAGCCTCGCTGTAAGTAAAGGAGAGGGACGGGGGCTGATGTGGGTTTGGGGAGCCCCAGTGCCAATGTGGATGCCCTGTTCAATCTTAATCCATCTTGCCTTTTAAGGGGAGACCTCCCCAGTAGGGACCTACTCTCTGAGTTTAAGGCACTCCTTAACACTAAGCTTAACCCAATTATGACCAAGTTGAATAACATTGAGTCCCGAGTCTCAGAAATCTTGGCTCATGTTAACACTCGGAGGGCCACGAAAATGGGGCAGATCACGTCTTCTGAGCCAGTTACTACTGCTGTCCCTGTTCCAGGAGGCAGCATCTGTACAACTCAGGGTGTTTCTAACGCTGTTGCATCCACAATCAGGTGCCCATTGACCTTAAGGATCCCCCGCAGCCCCCCATACCCAAGGTGCTTCCACTGGGGCAAGCAGCCCACAGGCTTTAGTTCCCTCCGGCCGAGTGAGCAAAGGGGTTGGGCTTAACTTGCCCCCAAAGCAACCCTATATGTTGTGGTTCTGGGGAATATCCCTTCTCGTTTCCATCTTGCCCCCAAATGTTTTCAGGAATTAAAAACAAGGTGGCGCATTGGTTTCAATGGCATTGCATTGTAGGCAACGGAATTTATGAGTCAATCATTATGGTCCATAGAGTTTGTTGGGTTGGAGGGGATAGCAGGCAGTGGGCGGGCGATTGCATGGTGGTAAACTCGAATAATTCCGCGATCCTGGCACATGTATTGGCAGCCTTTTCTGCATTTGGGCTTCCCGATCTGCAGGCCATTGTAGCTCTCACATTGTTTTTTTTTTTTTTATAAATCCGAGAAGGTTTGCCATCCATATAGGCTCCAATTGTTGCAAATGCAGGGTTTTAATTAGGGGTGGGCGGAGCTCGTGGAGTTGCACTATGCAGAATTCCACGGAGTTGCAGAAAAACTCCATGGAATTCCATGGAGGACCGCGAGCGGGCGGAGTTGCTCCACTCGCCTACCCTAATCTGCGGGAGCCTTCAGCGAGTCACAACTCGGGCATGCAGCTTTCTTAGCTGGAACGCATTGTGTGGTTCAAGCCTCGTTTTTAGGTCTCGCCTAGGCAGCGCATGCACTGTCTCTCCGAGACATCTAGTAATCTATATGCGTGGTGAAACTCCGCCTATTGCCGGGTAATTTCTCGCCGCTTGCCATTAGTTAACTTTGCCATTTTATTTGTTAGCGGGCTTATTATTGGCTCTTCATCCGATACGTAACTTCCGTTTATTCCGGAAGCAGCAGCGGCTAACTACAGTCTCGTTACGCTTACACAGCGTAATTGTTATTTTTAAAAATGGTGCGCATTAACATGCGCGCGCTACCTTACATTATACGCATGCGCCAAAAGTATCCCACGAGGAAAAACAGGAAGTGATGTGCACACACCACTCTTCCGTTTGTCTGTCTGTCTCTGTGCCTGCCGTGCCGATGAACCGTTCATGCTGACTGTGAGCAAACATTTGCTCGGCAGGTCTATATTGTCAGCGGCCTCTTGTACCGGGATAACCTGGAGCAACAGCAGCTCCGGGAGGGAACCGGGCGTCTCCAAGAGCAGCCCGCCCGGCCGGGTGTCCCCTCTCCCGCGAGACTCTCTGCAGCCCGTCAGAGAGGTCCGTGAAGTCTGTTCGCAAGCAGTGAGAGCCCCAGGAGCCTGTCAGTGAGACCCCAAGTAGTCTGGCAGTGAGCCATCTAAGGTCCGTCACTAAGACCCCCAGCAGTCTATCAGTGAGAATGCTTGCAGTCTCTAATATGTATGTCCAACTGCAGTTCTTTGATGGCGCCCGGGGCTTTTGCGTATACATCCTGCCCAGAAGAGAGACCCCTGTTGTCTCTGGTACAGCTTTGTGTTGCCATCACTGTGACGAGTCTCCCCCGCGCAGACTCTCGGTGACATCACCTTCAGTCTCTCATTGAGACTCCCTCCCCTGCAGTTTCTCATTCAAATACCCCAGTGCACCCCCGCGAGGCAACCTCTGTGGTGAGCCCTCCCCCCGGCAGTCTCTTCGTGATATCCTCTGCAGTCTATTTGCGACCCCCTGAAGGATCTTGGTGAGATGCCCCATTTTGGACCCCTCTGTAAAGTTGCGTGTACAACTTGCCCCGCTGCCCCTGCCGGGCACCTGTCGACTAAGCCCCTCTCTCAGTGAGATGTCTCGGGGAAGGGACTGAGGCACCCTGGCTGACGCACCAAAGTCAGAGGTGCCCACAAACTCCCCCCTCTAATCTGCCTACAAAACATGAACTAATTAAGTGTTCCCATGTGAATATATTCTAAAATTTGCTAGTGCGACTTTTCACAAATACACACGAAGCACTCCAGTGTTGTCACATGTCCGGCTTGCTCGGCTTTATTCTGAAAAAAAAGAACATCCGAACAGAATTCTTGCGACGTATCTGTCTACGATAACTAAATCTAGTGAAATAGACCTTAAGGATATATGCAAGCTCGATGGTTGTGGGTAGTTTTCAAGTCTTGAAATTCGGTAACAGCAAAAAATGTTGATTTGTGAGTTGAGAAGTACCACTGTGCCTTTAAGCTTCAAGTGAAGTATACATTGACTTTCTCTGTACTTTAAACATCCCCATGTGCGTGTCTTTAAGTTGTACACATTGCTGATTGTGTGGCCTTGACCCAAATGGAAAGATTGTTTCACCGGAATCTTGCAAAATTTGTTGTCTTTCCTCAAGTATTTTTTTATATAACTGATTGCTTAGAATGAGCTCGTTTTAATTTTGACCTGACTTCGTGCTCGATGTTTATAGTTTGTTGCATTTTAATCACAATTTTATTAAATATTCGAAGTCTCCAAATAACGGTAATGCGAGGAAAATGAAAGCACAAAGGGTGCTATATCTATCCTATTGACAACAGAGGAGTTGCCTCATAAAACGCCAGAATAGAAAGAAAAACCAGTGGTGAGCTGACGAGAGAGGTTTTTGGCTGGTGCAAGTGGTAAATAGTTGGTCTTGAATGAATACTAAGTCATACGTAGATTGCTTGATGAGCAGCAACAAACGAGGGATGTTGTACTATTTAGGGCTGTTTGAAAGCCTTTCTCTAGCAGTAAATCATAGTTTTGATATATCGCTGCTCGTGGAAATATTCAAACACAATTTTAATATTTTGCTTTGTTGAGAAAACATACTTTTTTTTATCCGGTATGCCATCTCTATTCATGTTCAGTATTCGAGTTTAATAAAAATGTTTACTTGTTTATCCAGTCTTACTATTTACTATATTACTTATATTGGTAGAATACCAGTTTTTGCATGTGTGAGAAAGGCCATGCTGAAAACACGTCTGTTGGCTCCATCGCGACATGCAGTGAAAGGGGAAAGTAACTCCTGCTAATGCGAGACCTATTGCATTGCAAATGCTTGTTTTGTCTGTAAGAGAAATTGCAGCTCAGCTTCTTGCTCCTTGACAGGGACTGAAAATGAGGCTTAAATCACACAATGCGTTCCAGCTAAGAGACATGTTTTCCCTGCCCATGCAGGCGCCAGACAGTAAGGGAAGCCGGCCTGTGGGCCCTGAGGAGAAGCCTCCACCTCACTTGGCCTGGCAAGAGCAGAAAGGAGCCAGACTAGCCCCAGCTGCATAGACACTGCCGCAGGAGGAGCTCCATTGCATGTTAAAGGGCAGTACCGGCCGGCAGGTGGCCACCATGGGGCTGTGCAGCCGCTCGGCCAGCTCTGAGGCAGGTCACTCTGGGCATGGAACCTGCCGGGCCCTTTGGACTGTACGGCGGGCGGGTGACCGGGGAGTGGTCTGGAGGCTGCCAGGGCACCCCTGATGGACCTCGCCTGGACGGACTGCTTTACCTGTGGCCCGAGCTTCGCTGGTGGACGTGTTGCCCCTGCACATCATGCCCCGATGGTTTGATGCCCTCAAGGGTAAGTGCTCTTCTGCCTATTACCTTGTGTGAGAGTGCTATACCTGGCTTCTGTGCACAAACCTGGCATCAAACATTAATGAAGGGTGATAAAGGTGTGCAAACAAATGCAAGTAATTTCCAAAAACATGGCATGCTTGAAAAGACAAGAATAGAATTCAGTGTCGCAGAGTTTCAATTAGCGAAATATAGCAAAGGGGAGAGGAGTTGGCCTAACGGCTAGGGCGGTCGTCCTCGAATCTGGGGAACTGGGTTCGAGTCTCGGCAATGACGCTGAACATCCTGTGATTCTGGGCAAATCACTTAATCTCCCCGTGCCTAACAAAAAAGAAAAAAATGAATGTGTCCTCATGTAATGCAACTGGTGCTATGTAAAGCGCTCTGATACCCGATTCGGGTCAAGTTCGCGCTATATAAAACTCTGTAAAATAAAAAATAAAAAAATAAAATAAAAGCCAAAATGTTTAAATCCGTGCTGTTTGAAAAAAACTCTTTTTTCATAATATGCTACACCTCGTGTCCAGCGATTCCACTAAAATTTCTACATGAAAAGATGTCTCTTTCAATAATATTCAAACCAGGAAAGGCGAATATCAACTAATGGTGGATGGTGGCCTTGGGGCAAACTCCGCTATGCAGTGGAATCGGTATTTTTTGCTGAAATCCAAGCTCCGAGTGGAGCGCGGAGTTGCAAAATTCCGCAAACTCCATCTGCGGAGATGAGTTAACTACCCATCCCTAGTTTTCATGACAGTATTTGACTGGCAACCTGTCAGCCCCCACCTGTGCACCTGCTGAATCGTTATGCCCTTCTGAGTAATCTTGAGATGTGTAATTAACTGGGATCTATTGCCCCATTCCCTTCATCTCCCTTGCCCACTATCCCTTCAGTGGCCACCTTTGAAACCCTCCCACCGCTTGCCCGATACGCCCCCGTGACTATACCAGTAGGGAACCTATAGGCCTTGGAACATTGCTGGACTATCAGCAAAGTTTGCCGATCCCCACTTGGTGAAGGTTGTTAAATCCTTTCAGATTATATGGCTTCAGGAAACATGGGAGGTGAAACACAACTTTTTTATGAAATGATACAAGTCCTATTTCTCACTTGCAGTGCCCTCAGTGGCAGGGAGGGCCAGTGGGGGGTTGATCACTTTTGTGGCAGTGGAGCTGAGTGGGCATGTTGTTGACCTGCAGTGGGAGGTCCAGACATTACAGGAGCTAAAACTGATGGTATCAGTTTCAACTCCTATTGTATTAGTTAATTTCTATAATGCTAGAGACGGGTCCGAAGCGTTTTCTAGCCTTCAACGTTTAAATATGAATATGAACTCTTGGCTGGAACCTGATATTGGGACAGGGAGGAAGTTGTTAATGCTAGTGGGGGATTTTAATTGTCATTTATGTAAAAGCCCCTTAGCACGTGATGTTTCTAAACAAACCTGTTTGTTGTCAGAAGGGCTTCCGTTTGCACACTCCAAGGAGGGTTTGGAGCTTGGTTCGATTTTAGAGTTTTGGACAAACTGGTCAGTTCACCTAATCCCCTCACTGTTCCAACTTTTAAGGGGAAAGGAGGCACCCCAATTATTGATTTTATTTTCGTTTCTGCACCCCTGTTTTTGTACATTTCTAACTTTACTATCATTCACAGCCCACTTAGTGATCACATCTCTTGTCCTTAGAACTGGAGGGGTTATGGATGTTGTTAGTCCACGGGTGGGGCTCTTGGAGGGCTTTCCCTGGCTGATCAAGGCATGAGACTCAATTGGTCCCAGGTGGACCTGATGCATTTTTAAGCTTCCCTCTTGTCAAGGGGCGCTGAGGAGATCTCTATCTGCCTAGAAGCAGAGGCCCCGGAGAAAGATGCCCTGCATGCTTTTGAGGGTATTGCCTATAAATTTCTGTTATTATTGACAATCCCACTAATCCACTCAGGTGGGCAAAACCCTAAGTGGTTTGACAGAGACTGCTCCAGGTGCCTTTGGCACTTGTAAGTGGCCCTGAAGCATGTCTCTAGTGACAGGAGCTTTATGGGAACTATTCTGGGAGGAACTAACCCAGGCGAGCAAGAGTGGAGATAGCTCTCTATTCAGGAAGGTAGTAAATAGACCCTGTTTTTTGAACAAGGCAAGCCCTGCAATATGTACCCATATTTCTGAGCAACAGTGGGTAGATCACTTTAAAGGGGATTCAATTTTGGAGAGGTCTCGGAAGGCGAGGTCAGGATAGACCTGGAGTTGGAGAGGGTTCTGATGGTCTTCACCTTGGATGACGTAGCTAAGGGCATAGGCATGTTAACATGTGTTAGACCTGGTATCATTGGCGTGAGTCTCCCTTCCATTTTTTTTCTGATTGCCTCCTCTGTTTTTGATCTGTTTGCTGGTTTTAGATGCTTCGGGCACTGTGCCACTGCTATTCAGTGCCACAGTGCAAGTGCTCCCTATGGTAAATTGATGCATTGATTAGTGACTCCATGATTGGATCATTTGATTTACTTGTCAGACCCTAGTATAGTGCACCAGGTGTGCCCAGGGCTTGTAAATCAAATGCTGCTGGTGGGCTTGCAGCACTGGTTGTGCCATCCACAGAAGCAGCTTGTAAAGTGTATCTCAGGCCTGCCATTGCAGAGCCTGTGTGCAGTCTGACTGCCATGTCGACTTGGCAAGTGCACCGACTTACCAGTCCCTAAACCTTCCCTTTTCTGCATATTAGTCACCCCTAAGGTAGGCCCTAGCGCAGGGTGCATTGTAAGTAAAAGGTAGGACCTGCCCTGATGTGTGTGGCATGTCCTAATAGTGAATTACAGCCATTTTCGTTTTTCACTATTGCAAGGCTACCTGTTCCCCATAGGCCAGAATGGGCAGTTAGATTATTACATTTTATAATCCTAACTGACTCAGGGAACCAGGTAGAAATTCGAGTTTAGTATGCCTGAACTCAGAATGATAAAATACATCTTTTAGTGAAGTTGGTTTTAACATTCTGTGTTTGAAAATACCACTTTTAGAAAGTGGGTATTTTCTTGCCTAACTGTCCAAGCCTGCCTCTGCTAGGTTGTGTATTCCTTGTCTGGAGTTTGAGTGACAGGGGCTGGGGGCTGCCAGGAGACAGGGTGAGTCAGCACAGGGCTGAATAGAGAGATCTGCATGCAGATGGGAGGGAGGAGTTGCACCTGGGACCTGAATAGGGCTGTGCCTTCCCTCCACAATGCTGGCTCCACCTCCTGTGGTGTGTCTGATGTCCCTGGCCTACACTGTGAAAGGAAAGAAGGAGTCTTGTCAACAAAGTGCTCCAAGACTGACCAGAACTGGTTTTGACTAGGCAAAGGCCTCTCTGCCTTCAGAGAACAAAGAGAAAAGTAGGATAAATATTGGGACCCAGACCCAAGAACTTGAGATCACTTCTGGAACAACAAGACGACCCTTTTGCCAAGGAGAAGAACCAAGGAAGCTGCAGGAGTTGGACTGCCCCTCTGCCAAGTGTGCTGTTTGCTGGGTTGGCCTGCAGTGGTTTCTTCATTGCCAAGGAAAGGAGAAGGAACTTTGAAAGAACTTTCATCATCTTGCAGAATATTACTCCAAGGGCTTGAATGTGTGCTTGCCTCCTGCTGAAGTCTCAGGGCCAAAAGACTTCACCACCAGCTCCCTCCTGAATTCCCTTGCTGGGGATTCTGTCTGCTGAGACCTGCGTGTCGCTGGGAGCTGGAAGCGCGACTCAACGAGAAGAAGCGTGTCGCCATCGTAGCTGTTGCCGTCGCATCGCCGGAGAAGCGTGTCGCCGCCGCAGAGGCTGCCGCCGCATCACCAGAGAAGCGTGTCTTCATCAACAGCCGCTGAGTGTCGCATCACCAGAGAAGCTTGTCGCCACCGCAAGGGTCGCCGTCGCATCACCGGAGAAGCGTGTCGCAGGGCTTGTCGCGGCTCCAAAGGTACAGAGTTTGCCGCACGGCCTTTGGCGTGCACGCATCGTCTTCACATCGTTGCATCAAGGGCGCCATCTTATCGCATCACAACCTGAGTGTCGCATCGCGGCGCCATCTTGCGCATCGCAACCGGAACGCAGCACGAGAATCAACGCATCTACTCCCCTCCGGTAAGGAATGGAAGCATCCCCTACTCTGCGCAAGCATTGAGGCGCGACGCATCGCATCCCCCGAAGTACGGAAACCGACGCATCTCCTTCCCTGCGAGCCTTTTGTTTATTTTGCGTTACGCATCCAGGTACTGTTTGTGAGAACTGTGTCGCATTTATCATCAACTTGAACTAAGTAACTTCACCATCTTTTAAGAGTATTTTGAGTACAGTATTGTGGATTTTTGTCGTTTGTGGTCTTGTGATAAGCCTATATAAAGAATGCTTATTTTTATAAAACCTGTGTGGTGTCCATCTGTAGTGTTTTCACTGTATTACTGTATGTGTTCATAAATGCTTAACACACTGCCTCTTAGATAAGCCTGCCTGCTCGTGCCAAGCTACCAAGGGGGTGAGCAGGGGTTATCCAGGTGTGTAATCCCCTTTCCCTGACTTAGAAGCAAGGGTCCCTATTTGGACAAAGGTGTATACCATTGCCAACGAGAGACCCCCAGTTCTAACATTGGTGGTCAGCGGTGAGGATTTGAACTTTGCATTTGTGACTCATATACAGTGATTGGTGTACACTACTAGTGAGTGCAGACCAAACGCAACCACATACCTTTTGGTAGAATTTTTTTCCTTGGACTGTTATTTTTTTCTGAGAACTGCCAAGTCTTACTGCCATGAGCAGACCAGCATCTGTTGCCTCTATGGATCTGGAGCTTGAGGAAGAGAGGGTGGAAACCTACAATTTGAAACAGCTCAAGCACCTTTGCAAAAAATTGAAAGTTGCTACCCAAGGTATCTCCAAGAAGGAGGAGTACCAAAAGGCGCGGAGGGCCTGGGTAGAAGTAAGAAATGCCCCTGGACTGGTGGTGGAGCCAGTTGGGGATGCAGAGGGGCACATGGATGGTTCATTTGTTTCAGTCAGGGCAGGGGCACCGTCCCCGCCTGGCAGTAGTGTCTCTTCCAAAGGCCTGTCCCAAAGAGAGTTGGAGGACAGGGAGAGAAATAGGGTGCACAAGCTGGAGATGGCAAGGCTCAAAATGGAGGGTCAGAGGGACCTAGAAAATAGCAGGGTGACCTTGGAAAGAGAGAAAATGAGGTTGGAACATGAGAGAATGTTGAGGGAGTTGGAGCTGAAAGCCCAGGGCTTAGGAATCAACCCCTCTGGTGGCAGCACACCATCTGTGCCTGCAGAAGGTAAAGTTTATATTCCCAAAGATGTCATCAAAGAGTTTCACAGACAGGAAGATATTGGGCAGTGGTTTGCAGCCTATGAGATAGAAATGTTGGCCCACCGGGTCCCAGAGAAGGATTGGGGAGCAGGGTTGTGGGGCTGCTTTGTGAGTGATGGGAGGGATACCTTGTTAAACCTGCCCAGTGAGAATAGGATGTCTTATGCCCATATGAAGGAAGCCCTGATGACAAGGTATGGTTTGACCCCAGAACTCTATAGACAGAGGTTCAGAAATTGTAAGAAACTGGAGGCAACTACCTGGGTGGAATATCAGTCTTTCTTTTGCAGAGCTATGGATGGTTGGGTGAAGGGTAGCCAAGTAGATACTTTTGAAGCTCTCTATGATTTATTTGCATGGGAGCACTTGTCTGCTAACTGTTTTCCAGAGCTACGCCAGCACCTTATTGATAGCAAGTTCACTAACCCTAGGAAACTTGCTGAGGAGGCGGACCGCTGGGTAAGCACCCGGGTCCACAAGGGTCAGGTGGGAGACTCCGCCAAAGGTGGGCAGGGTCCCCAGCAGAAGGGTGGGGGGGACAAGGGTAAACAGAGGGAGTTCCAAAAAGGGCCCCAAAGTAATTCCCAAGGGAACCAAGGGAAGGGTTCCCAGCCTCCCCTGAGAAGAAGCAAGAGGCCCCGACAGGTAAACCTGTTCAGAGGGGCCCCTGTAAATGTTTTACGTGTGGCCAATTGGGCCACCGTTGGTATGATCCTCAATGTCCCATGAGAGATCCCAAAGCACCACCCCGTGCACCACCCCGACAGATTGCCAGTGTAGCCCTGGGGGGGGAGGAGATGGGTGCCCAAGGTGGGTGGGATCCCGCAGAGATGTCCCTTGCCTCATTAGGAGACTTTGAGATGGTCCCTAAAGCTCAGCTGCCTGATAACACTAAAAAGTACAGGCAGTGGGTGACCATCAATGGCCATAGGGTGGAAGCTCTAAGAGACACCGGTGCAAGTGTGACAGCTGTCAGTTGTCGGTTGGTGTCCAAAGAGCAGGTTGTCCCCCATGCATTCTTCCCTGTTGTTGCTGCAGACAACTCACAGAGCCAGTGTGAGGTGGCTCAAGTTCCCTTTGAGTGGGGGGGGTCTCAGGTACTCTCCAAGTTGCTGTGAGGCCAGCCATGCCTGTTGACTGTTGGGCAATGATTTAGAGGACTCCCCTTGGGCTAAGGTGGAGAGAAGGTCTCATTTAGAGATGTTGGGTCTGCCTGAGTGGGTGTGTGTAACCACTCGGTCCATGGCGGCCAGTAAGGGTGAGCAAGAGGTTCTGGAGCCTGAAAATATGGCCCAGACCCCTGCCTTAAAGAGAAGAGGTAGGGGGCGCAGGAAACCAGCCCCCATAGTTCCCATGGTCCAGGAGGAGGCAGACCTTGAGGGGGATGCCCTGGAACCTACAGGGGAACAAGTTGCTGAACTGGGAGACCTGCCTGAGCTGACCCATTGGCAGCAAGAAGGAGGTCCCTCCAGGGAGGAATTTTGTGAGGAGCAAAGGAAGTGCCCTTCTCTTGAGGGTTTGAGGCAACAGGCCACAAACCAGGCAGCAGGTGATCAGTCTGGATCACATTGGATCTACTGGGAGAACGACCTCCTGTATAGCGAGCCTAAGGTTGCTGAGCCTGGGTCAGCCCGTGTGCTGGTGGTTGTAGGAGAGTAGGATCTGCTTCACATGGGTACCCCCACTTTTTGCTGATGCTTCACTGGTTTTCGACATTAGTCTGGCTGGGGCCCTGCTATTCAGAACCCCAGCCTAGCTGTTCCCTCTTTAAAAGGGTCTCCATGTGCCTTAGGCACATCACTGATTGGGATCTGGAGTGCCCTTATAAGTCCCTAGTATATGGTATACTATGTACCAAGGGCATAGGTACCTCAGAGGCCTGCCAGGGGCTGCAGCATATATTATGCCACCCCTGGGAGGCCATCCAAACTGACACCACAGGTCTGCTACTGCAGCCTGGGTAAGGTGGTGCATGCACCCCTTACTGTGGTATAGGTTACGTATATCACTAAAAGCATACACACATATAAACCTATAAGTCACTCCTAAGGCAGGCCTTATCAATCCTAAAGGCAGAGTGCATGGTCCCTATGTGAGAGGGTGCCCCTGCATGAGCAGGGCCCCTCTGCAGCGTTCGGAGACCATCTCTGATGCTGTTTGTAGTGCAGCCTGACCATATACTCTTAAGCGCATTATATCCTCGCGGTAAAATGCTAACTTTGGAATGGCTGCACCTAAACATGTCGTGTTTGGTGTCAAACATCTTGGAATACTACCCTCCCCGCCAATCCTGGCGGCGGGGGTAGCATTCCACCCTTCTAGAGGGAAAGGCATGTTAACTCTGACGAGTCCGGTAACTTCTTTCCAGAGCCCTGGCATCACAAAATGGATGCTGCTGCCACAGACACGAGTCTGGCCTCCTGCTGCTGGACGAAACTCCGGCAGGGGAGGCCTGGACAATAGGTTTCCTGTCCCAGGGAGGTGTGACCACCTCCCAGACAGGACAATGTGTATTGGGGCTGGGCGGGAGCACTTTCGGGTGCTTTGAAGTCCTGCACTGGGGGCACATTTGGTGTCCCTGTGCATACCCCAGTTCAAACCGGATCAGGGGCTTGCAGCCCCTGCTTTGGCGCGAACTGGACAAAGGGAAAGGGGTGTAGCCACCCCTCTGCCCTGACCCACCCATAGGTGGGGCCACAGAGTAGTCCATCCCCTATTTTTAGAATAAAGGTAGGAACCCAGTCCTTAGGACTTTAGATTATACCTGGACGAAACTCTGAAACTGAATCCTGGACCTTCGACGCTCTACGACAAGATTAGAGGACTGAAGAATCTCCCTTGGGGTCAAGGAGTGACTCCCCTGCTTGGCAGGCACCAAAGAAGCATCTGTCCGGTTCGCATCACTGAAGCTCCCGTCGGACGCCGAAGTCATCGCATCACCAGAGGTAGATTCTCAGACTTCCCCGAGGCTACCCTGAGTCCCCAGCAAAGTTGAGGCCCGTGGCTATCGTGGATGACTTGAGACCGTGACCCCTGGACACCAAGCACACTTGCAAGTGCACCATCTTCTAGGTCTCCCAAGAAGTCGTGCTTTGGGCTCCGAGTAGCCCTAGCCTCCAGCACCACCTGCACCGAAGATCACTGGCCCCCACTCCACGAGTGTCCTGTAAGCCAGCTGCACGTGCGGCGTCACGAGGCTCCATTGCGGTCGCTAGCCCGTTGGCTAGTAGCCCTTGACGAAGGCCAATCTTTTCTTTACTTGGCATCCTGGTTGCTCCAGGCCTGCCCTCACTTACCCTCGCTGGGTGAGTTCCCCAGACCTTGCTGGTCTGCATCATCGACGATCTACATCTTACTCGAGACTTGCCGTTGCCAAGGCTTGTTGGGTCCAATCCGGTCGCTGACACCTCAGCACTCGACAGACATCGAGCACCAGCTCGAATCCTGCTCCTGGTCGCCGACAACGCCTCCCGGACCTCGTGGCTGAAGAGTCAAGACGACTGTCACCGCACCTGAAGCACTCGACATCGGTGGGCATCTGTCCATCGCCTTCCTGGTCACTGGCTAGTGACCCAGACTCTGTCCCCTCTGCTTTCAGGTTCTTCAGAACTCCGATCCACTCTTGGATCCACCCGGACACTTTTCTCCTGGTCGCCAGCAGCACTTTGCAGCAGATCGCCATACGAAACGACGACGAAACCCGACCCCGAAAGGCACCTATGCACCCGGCTTCCCTGGGTGAGGTAACACGAGTACTCCGGTGCTCCCGTGGGTAGAGACTCTTCAAAGTCCTAGATCTCAAAGGGTTTTGTCCTAGTCCTATTTTAAGTGTCCCTTTCCTCTATTTTCCCGATCCCGACTTTCTCCATAGAAGTTAACGGCGTATCGCGGTTGTGTATTTACACTGCACGCGTCTCCCGTGGGTCCCCTGTGTCACTACCTTGGGTGGTTCCTTGTGGTCCAAGCACTTCTAGAGGCTCTAGGCCTAGTGTCTAGTTCAGTCGTGGTTCGCATACCACTTTATTGGTATATGGTTTGGTACGCCCCTAGGGCCCAAACGTGTATTTGTGCTATTACTGTGATTTAAGATCTTATAACCTATGTATTTCGAACTCTAGCCTCATAAAGAGACTAGAGGGGTGTGTTTAGTAATAAATACATATATTTTGAATATATACCTGGTGTGGTGCTCTTTCATTTGGTCACTCAAGAGAATATAGACTGGTAAAACAAGCTGCTTTACATTCCTTCAAGACTTAGCCTGAAGGCTGCTCTCCATAGATACCACTAGGATAGCTTTCAATAAGGTTGTCTTTAACCTACCTACCATAAGAGTCGATTTGGACTGGTGCAAGGTGCCCACTATAATTAGTGGAAAGCATATGCCAGGCCAACTTCTCACATTGGTGTGCAGCGTGTGGGATTCCAGCTTGCTATTGTTTTACCAGATAATCTCAATTGAATTGATCAACTGAAAACCACTAAAGGTACCTAAGGTACATATAATTTAAGCTTAGAATAACAGTAAGTTCTACTGAACTTAGAGTTGTGTGTTAAGGGATAGCACAACCCTTTCTACAACTCAAGAGAGTTTAGTAGGCCACACTAGAGTAGGTAGTGCATACACCACACCACACTAGTAATGTCTTTAAAAGCAGGATCCAAAGATGCCTTGCAGGAAGCCATGGAGCTTCCACCCTCCAAGTATGACACACTCCCATTCTTGGAATTGAGAGCTTTGTGTAACGTGAGGAAATTAAGGACAGGCCAAAGTCCCACCACCCAACACCTCCAGGAGTTGTTGGTGGCTTATGATCTTAGTAAGTCCTCAGAGACTGAAGGGGTAGGAGCAGAGGGTGGGCCAGCAGATGAGGAAGGGACCGGGGTACCACAACCCCCAGCCCCCTCTGAAACTGACCAGGAGGGTGACAATGACCCTGACCTGGAAAACCCAATCCCTTCTGGGGAAGATGAAGATGAGGATCTAGAGAACCACACCTTTGTCCCCCAGGAAGGATTATGAGTGTGCTCAGAAAGTCTAGGTCTCCTTCTCAGGAGTCTAACCACTCTGGCACCTCCATAGGGAGCTCTGTTTCTTCTCACAGGAGGGAATCCTCTCATGAGAGAAGAAAGAGACTGGTCCAGTATGAGGAAACTCAACTGGAGATCAGGAAGAAGCAATTGGCTTTAGATAGAGAATCCCTAGATCTCCTTAGAGAGAGAAGAACGTTGGGACTAGAGTCCCATGGTGGCAGCCATGTCCCTAGAGATAGGGAAAGGTCCTATGACCATAGGAACCTGAGCAAGATTGTCCCTCCCTACCAGAGTGGGGATGATATCTGACAAAGGTAGAGACAAGCTCCTCACTGTTAGAGAGGAGGATGCTGACAATTACAAGGTCTTGAAGAGTGCTCTTATTGATGGGTTTGGCCTAACCACTGAACAGTACAGGTTGAAGTTCAGAGACACCCAAAAAGCACAGACTCAAGACTGGGTAGACTATGTGGATTGTTCTGCCAAGGCTCTGGAAGGCTGGTTGATGGGCAGTAAGGTGTGTGACTTCTCAGGATTGTATAATCTGATAATGAGGGAGCAGATTCTTAATAACTGTCAAAATCAGCTGTTGCATCAATTCCTGGTTGACTCTGATCTGACCTCTCCCCAAGAATTGGGAAAGAAGGCAGACAAATGGGTCAGAACCAGGGTGAAGCAGAAGGTACAGAACCAAGGTGGGGAAACCAAGAAGCAAGATGCTAAGAACTCTGACAAGGGTGGGGAGAAGGGTAAAGATCAAAAGTCTTCATCAGGCCCCCAAAATGCTTCTTCTGGTGGGGATTCCCAGTCTACCAAGGGTAAAGGCCAAAGAAAACCATGGTGCAAGGTCTGTAAGCAAAAGACCCACTGGACCAGTGATTGCACCAAGTCCAAAGACTCCAGTCCAGCACCCACCAATGCCCCTAAGGCACCTGTTCCCCCTAGTACAGTTGGTGGAAGTGCTCCAGCAAAGGGTTTAGTAGGGTTCACCCTGGGAACTGAGTTGGGCTCTGACCTAGTTAGAGAACTGACTCAGGCTGTGTTAGTCTGTGATGGAGGCATGGATGTGCCCTCCTCTATGAGTCCCAGTATTCTGGGCAAGTGTAGGAGAGTAGGATCTGCTTCACAGGGGTACCCCCACTTTTTGCTGATACTTCACTGGTTTTCGACATTAGTCTGGCTGGGGCCCTGCTATTCAGAACCCCAGCCTAGCTGTTTCCTCTTTAAAAGGGTCTCCACGTGCCTTAGGCACATCTCTGATTGGGATCTGGAGTGCCCTTGTAAGTCCCTAGTATATGGTATACTATGTACCAAGGGCATAGGTACCTCAGAGGCCTGCCAGGGGCTGCAGCATATATTATGCCACCCCTGGTAGGCCATCCAAACTGACACCACAGGTCTGCTACTGCAGCCTGGGTAAGGTGGTGCATGCACCCCTTGCTGTGGTATAGGTTACCTATATCACTAAATGCATACACACATATAAACCTATAAGTCACTCCTAAGGCAGGCCTTATCAATCCTAAAGGCAGAGTGCATGGTTCCTATGTGAGAGGGTGCCCCTGCATGAGCAGGGCCCCTCTGCAGCGTTCGGAGACCATCTCTGATGCTGTTTGTAGTGCAGCCTGACCATATACTCTTAAACGCATTATATCCTCGCGGTAAAATGCTAACTATGGAATGGCTGCACCGAAACATGTCGTGTTTGGTGTCAAACATCTTGGAATACTACCCCCCGCCAATCCTGGCGGCGGGGGTAGCATTCCACCCTTCTAGAGGGAAAGGCATGTTAACTCTGACGAGTCCGGTAACTTCTTTCCAGAGCCCTGGCATCACAAAATGGATGCTGCTGCCACAGACACGAGTCTGGCCTCCTGCTGCTGGACGAAACTCCGGCAGGGGAGGCCTGGACAATAGGTTTCCTGTCCCAGGGAGGTGTGACCACCTCCCCAGACAGGACAATGTGTATTGGGGCTGGGCGGGAGCACTTTCGGGTGCTTTGAAGTCCTGCACTGGGGGCACATTTGGTGTCCCTGTGCATACCCCAGTTCAAACCGGATCAGGGGCTTGCAGCCCCTGCTTTGGCGCGAACTGGACAAAGGGAAAGGGGTGTAGCCACCCCTCTGCCCTGACCCACCCATAGGTGGGGCCACAGAGTAGTCCATCCCCTATTTTTGGAATAAAGGTAGGAACCCAGTCCTTAGGACTTTAGATTATACCTGGACGAAACTCTGAAACAGAATCCTGGACCTTCGACGCTCTACTCACGATTAGAGGACTGAAGAATCTCCCTTGGGGTCAAGGAGTGACTCCCCTGCTTGGCAGGCACCAAAGAAGCATCTGTCCGGTTCGCATCACTGAAGCTCCCGTCGGACGCCGAAGTCATCGCATCACCAGAGGTGGATTCTCAGACTTCCCCGAGGCTACCCTGAGTCCCCAGCAAAGCTGAGGCCCGTGGCTATCGTGGGTAACATGAGACCGTGACCCCTGGACACCGAGCACATTTGCAAGTGCACCATCTTCTGGGTCTCCCAAGAAGTCGTGCTTTGGGCTCCGAGTAGCCCTAGCCTCCAGCACCACCTGCACCGAAGATCACTGGCCCCCACTCCACGAGTGTCCTGTAAGCCAGCTCCACGTGCGGCGTCACGAGGCTCCTTCGCGGTCGCTAGCCCGTTGGCTAGTAGCCCTTACCGAAGGCCAATCTTTTCTTTACTTGGCAGTCTGGTTGCTCCAGGCCTGCCCTCACTTACCCTTGCTGGGTGAGTTCCCCAGACCTTGCTGGTCTGCATCATCGACGATCTACATCTTACTCGAGACTTGCCGTTGCAAAGGCCTGTTGGGTCCAATCTGGTCGCCGACACCTCTGCACTCGACAGACATCGAGCAACAGCCCGAATCCTGCTCCTGGTTGCCGACAATGCCTCCCGGACCTCGTGGCTGAAGAGTCAAGATGACCGTCAACGAACTTGAAGCACTCGACATCGGTGGGCATCTGTCCATCGCCCTCCTGGTCACTGGCTAGTGACCCAGACTCTGTCCCCTCTGCTTTCAGGTTCTTCAGAACTCCGATCCACTCTTGGATCCACCCGGATACTTTTCTCCTGGTCGCCAGCAGCACTTTGCAGCAGATCGCCATAAGAAACGACGACGAAACCCGACCCCGAAAGGCACCTATGCACCCGGCTTCCCTGGGTGAGGTAACACGAGTACTCCGGTGCTCCCGTGGGTAGAGACTCTTCAAAGTCCTAGATCTCAAAGGGTTTTGTCCTAGTCCTCTTTAAAGTGTCCCTTTCCTCTATTTTCCCGATCCCGACTTTCTCCATAGAAGTTAACGGCGTATCGCGGTTGTGTATTTACACTGCACGCGTCTCCCGTGGGTCCCCTGTGTCACTACCTTGGGTGGTTCCTTGTGGTCCAAGCACTTCTAGAGGCTCTAGGCCTAGTGTCTAGTTCAGTCGTGGTTCGCATACCATTTTATTGGTATATGGTTTGGTACGCCCCTAGGGCTCAAACGTGTATTTGTGCTATTACTGTGATTTAAGATCTTATAACCTATGTACTTCGAACTCTAGCCTCATAAAGAGACTAGAGGGGTGTGTTTAGTAATACATACATATATTTTGAATATATACCTGGTGTGGTGCTCTTTCATTTGGTCACTCAAGAGATTATAGACTGGTAAAACAAGCTGCTTTACATTCCTTCAAGACTTAGCCTGAAGGCTGCTCTCCACAGCTACCACTAGGATAGCTTTCAATAAGGTTGTCTTTAACCTACCTACCATAAGAGTCGATTTGGACTGGTGCAAGGTGCCCACTATAATTAGTGGACAGCATATGCCAGGCCAACTTCTCACAGCAAGTACAGACAACAGCCTTTAATCAATGGACGAGAGGCTTTGGCATTTAGGGACACAGGGGCAAGTGTCACAATGGTGACACAAGACCTTGTGCTGCCTGGGCAAGTTATGCTTGGTGAAATGTACCAAGTGACCAATGCTAGCAATGTCAGAACAGACCATACTCTGGCAGTTGTTAACTTCTCCTGGGGAGGGGTAACTGGCCTTAAGAAGGTTGTGGTAAGTGCAAACCTACCAGTCGAATGCTTGCTTGGCAATGACTTAGAGACTTCTGCTTGGGCAGAAGTGGAGCTCAGGACCCATGCAGAAATGCTGGGGATCCCTGCAGATGTGTTTGCTGTGACCAGGTCACAAGCCAAAATGTCTAGCACTGAACAGGCCTTGGATTCTGGAAGAATGGACCAAGTGCCTTCCAAGAGGAGGAGTAGTAGGGTTAAGGCAGTGCCTTCCCCTTGGCTCAGGAGGAAGATCAGTCCCTTGAGGGGGATGATCTCAGCCCTGAAGAAGGAACTGTCCCAGAGGAACTTGAACCTGACCAGGTTGAGTTCTTGGGGACAGGGGGACCTTCTAGGGCAGATCTGAGCCAGGAGCAGCAGAGCTGCCCCTCCCTTGAACCCCTCAGACAGCAAGCTGCTGCTGAGGCTGCTGGGAAAGCTAGTGGTCCCCATACAGTGTATTGGGATGATGGACTCCTGTACTCAGAGAGTAGAGACCCCAAGCCTGGTGCTACCAGGAGGTTGGTAATACCTTTGAAGTTCAGGGGCTTCCTATTGACCCTAGCCCATGATATTCCCTTAGCAGGACACCTGGGCCAGAACAAGACTTGGGACAGAATTGTCCCTCACTTTCACTGGCCCCACATGTCTGAAGACAGTAAGGAGTTTTGTCGCTCCTGTGTAACCTGCCAAGCCAGTGGCAAAGCAGGTGGCACTACAAAGGCCCCCTGATACCACTACCTGTGGTGGGGGTGCCCTTTGAGAGGGTAGGGATTGACATTGTTGGTCCCATGGATCCCCAAACAGCCTCTGGGCACAGGTTTATCCTGGTGGTAGTGGATCATGCCACCAGGTACCCAGAAGCTATTCCCCTCAGGACCACTACAGCACCTGTGGTGGCAAGGGCCCTCCTGGGAATCTTCTCAAGAGTGGGCTTTCCTAAGGAGGTAGTATCAGACAGGGGTGCTAACTTCATGTCTGGGTACTTAAAAGCAATGTGGAAGGAGTGTGGAGTGACTTATAAGTTCACCACACCCTATCACCCACAATGCAATGGTTTAGTTGAGAGATTCAACAAAACCTTGAAGGGCATGATTAAAGGGCTCCCAGAAAAGCTTAGGCGTAGATGGGACATACTCTTGCCCTGCCTTTTATTCGCATATAGGGAGGTGCCTCAGAAGGGGGTTGGTTACAGCCCTTTTGAACTTCTGTTTGGCCACCCTGTGAGGGGTCCACTGTGCTTGGTGAAGGAAGGATGGGAGTTACCTCTCAAGCCCCCAAAGCAAGATATAGTGGACTATGTACTTGGTCTCCGCTCCAGGATGGCTGAGTACATGAAAAA
Source organism: Calotriton arnoldi (assembly GCA_963921515.1). NCBI lineage: Eukaryota > Metazoa > Chordata > Amphibia > Caudata > Salamandridae > Calotriton > Calotriton arnoldi. Next base: position 970,142 of record CAWUFW010007718.1, read on the forward strand.
GGCAACCAAAAACCTTGAGGCTAGCCAGGAACTTCAGAAGGCCTGGCATGACCAAAAGGCTGTTCTGACTGTGTACCAGCCAGGACAGAAGGTGTGGGTGTTGGAGCCAGTGGCCCCAGCAGCTCTCCAAGACAAATGGAGTGGACCCCACACTATTGTTGAGCAGAAGGGTGAGGTCACTTACTTAGTGGACCTGGGAACACCCAGGAGTCCCCAAAGGGTTCTCCATGTCAACAGACTAAAGCCATATGTGGACAGGGCAGACATGGGCTTGCTCATGGCTACTGATGAAGGGCAGGAGGAAGAGAGTGACCCACTCCCTGACCTGCTCTCACAGAACCCTGACGATGGGTCAGTTGATGGTGCAGCCTTGGCAGGCAGCCTCACTACCCAGCAACAAACTGATTGCAGGCAAGTCCTCAATCAGTTTAGACATATGTTTTCACTGACACCCAGTCAGACCACCTGGTGCACTCATGAAGTGGACACTGGGGACAGTCTGCCTATTAAAAACAAGATTTATAGGCAACCTGACCATGTCAGGGACTGTATCAGGACTGAAGTCCAGAAAATGTTGGAGTTGGGAGTAATTGAACCCTCAGATAGCCCTTGGGCTAGTCCAGTAGTCCTGGTACCGAAACCTCACACCAGTGGTGGGAAAAGAGAGATGAGGTTTTGTGTAGACTACAGGGGTCTCAATGCAGTCACTAGGACTGATGCCCATCCCATACCCAGGGCAGATGAGCTCATAGATACTTTGGCCTCTGCCAAATATCTCAGCACATTTGACCTAACAGCTGGCTACTGGCAGATCAGACTAGCTGATACTGCAAAGCCCAAAACAGCATTTTCAACCCCTAGTGGGCATTATCAATTTGTGGTAATGCCCTTTGGTCTGAAAATGCACCTGCCACTTTCCAGAGGTTGGTGAACACAGTTCTCACAGGACTGGAAGCCTATAGTGCAGCTTATCTAGATGATATTGCTGTCTTTAGCTCCACCTGGGAGGATCACCTGGTCCACCTCAGGAATGTTTTACAGGCCCTGCAAAAGGCAGGCCTGACTATCAAGGCCACTAAGTGCCAGATAGGGCAGAGTCAGGTTGTGTACCTGGGCCACCTTGTGGGTGGAGGCCAGGTTCAACCTTTGCAGAGCAAGATCCAGACCATCATGGACTGGACTGCTCCCACTACCCAGACTCAGGTGAGAGCCTTCTTAGGCCTGACTGGGTACTATAGGAGATTTGTCAAGGGGTATGGATCAATAGTGACACCCTTGAATGACTTAACTTCTAAGAAAATGCCCAAAAAGGTTCAGTGGACAGTTAGCTGTCAAAAGGCATTTGATGACCTCAAGCAGGCCATGTGCACTGCTCCAATTCTGCAGAGTCCTGATTACTCCAAGAAGTTCATTGTTCAAACAGATGCATCTGAATTGGGGGTAGGGGCTGTACTGTCACAATTGAATGAAGAAGGTCAGGATCAGCCAGTAGCTTTTATTAGCAGAAGGCTGACCCCTAGAGAGAAACGTTGGTCAGCCATAGAGAGGGAGGCCTTTGCTGTGGTTTGGGCTCTGAAGAAGTTGAGGCCATACTTGTTTGGTACACACTTCCTGGTTCAGACAGACCATAAGCCCCTCTTATGGCTAAAACAAATGAAGGGTGAAAACCCCAAACTGCTTAGGTGGTCCATTTCCCTACAGGGGATGGACTTTACAGTGGAACATAGGCCTGGGAGTAACCATGCGAATGCAGATGGACTCTCTAGGTATTTCAACTTAGAACATGAAGACTTAACTGGGCAAGGTTAGTTTAATGTCCCTACGTTTGGGGGGGTTGTGTAGGAGAGTAGGATCTGCTTCACATGGGTACCCCCACTTTTTGCTGATGCTTCACTGGTTTTCGACATTAGTCTGGCTGGGGCCCTGCTATTCAGAACCCCAGCCTAGCTGTTCCCTCTTTAAAAGGGTCTCCATGTGCCTTAGGCACATCACTGATTGGGATCTGGAGTGCCCTTATAAGTCCCTAGTATATGGTATACTATGTACCAAGGGCATAGGTACCTCAGAGGCCTGCCAGGGGCTGCAGCATATATTATGCCACCCCTGGGAGGCCATCCAAACTGACACCACAGGTCTGCTACTGCAGCCTGGGTAAGGTGGTGCATGCACCCCTTACTGTGGTATAGGTTACCTATATCACTAAAAGCATACACACATATAAACCTATAAGTCACTCCTAAGGCAGGCCTTATCAATCCTAAAGGCAGAGTGCATGGTCCCTATGTGAGAGGGTGCCCCTGCATGAGCAGGGCCCCTCTGCAGCGTTCGGAGACCATCTCTGATGCTGTTTGTAGTGCAGCCTGACCATATACTCTTAAGCGCATTATATCCTCGCGGTAAAATGCTAACTTTGGAATGGCTGCACCTAAACATGTCGTGTTTGGTGTCAAACATCTTGGAATACTACCCCCCGCCAATCCTGGTGGCGGGGGTAGCATTCCACCCTTCTAGAGGGAAAGGCATGTTAACTCTGACGAGTCCGGTAACTTCTTTCCAGAGCCCTGGCATCACAAAATGGATGCTGCTGCCACAGACACGAGTCTGGCCTCCTGCTGCTGGACGAAACTCCGGCAGGGGAGGCCTGGACAATAGGTTTCCTGTCCCAGGGAGGTGTGACCACCTCCCCAGACAGGACAATGTGTATTGGGGCTGGGCGGGAGCACTTTCGGGTGCTTTGAAGTCCTGCACTGGGGGCACATTTGGTGTCCCTAGTGCATACCCCAGTTCAAACCGGATCAGGGGCTCGCAGCCCCTGCTTTGGCACGAACTGGACAAAGGGAAAGGGTGTAGCCACCCCTCTGCCCTGACCCACCCATAGGTGGGGCCACAGAGTAGTCCATCCCCTATTTTTAGAATAAAGGTAGGAACCCAGTCCTTAGGACTTTAGATTATACCTGGACGAAACTCTGAAACTGAATCCTGGACCTTCGATGCTCTACGACAAGATTAGAGGACTGAAGAATCTCCCTTGGGGTCAAGGAGTGACTCCCCTGCTTGGCAGGCACCAAAGAAGCATCTGTCCGGTTCGCATCACTGAAGCTCCCGTCGGACGCCGAAGTCATCGCATCACCAGAGGTGGATTCTCATACTTCCCCGAGGCTACCCTGAGTCCCCAGCAAAGCTGAGGCCCGTGGCTATCGTGGGTGACTTGAGACCGTGACCCCTGGACACCGAGCACACTTGCAAGTGCACCATCTTCTGGGTCTCCCAAGAAGTCGTGCTTTGGGTTCCGAGTAGCCCTAGCCTCCAGCACCACCTGCACCGAAGATCACTGGCCCCCACTCCACGAGTGTCCTGTAAGCCAGCTCCACGTGCGGCGTCACGAGGCTCCTTCGCGGTCGCTAGCCCGTTGGCTAGTAGACCTTGACGAAGGCCAATCTTTTCTTTACTTGGCATCCTGGTTGCTCCAGGCCTGCCCTCACTTACCCTCGCTGGGTGAGTTCCCCAGACCTTGCTGGTCTGCATCATCAACGATCTACATCTTACTCGAGACTTGCCGTTGCCAAGGCTTGTTGGGTCCAATCCGGTCGCCGACACCTCAGCACTCGACAGACATCGAGCACCAGCCCGAATCCTGCTCCTGGTTGCCGACAACGCCTCCCGGACCTCGTGGCTGAAGAGTCAAGACGACTGTCACCGCACCTGAAGCACTCGACATCGGTGGGCATCTGTCCATCGCCTTCCTGGTCACTGGCTAGTGACCCAGACTCTGTCCCCTCTGCTTTCAGGTTCTTCAGAACTCCGATCCACTCTTGGATCCACCCGGACACTTTTCTCCTGGTCGCCAGCAGCACTTTGCAGCAGATCGCCATACGAAACGACGACGAAACCCGACCCCGAAAGGCACCTATGCACCCGGCTTCCCTGGGTGAGGTAACACGAGTACTCCGGTGCTCCCGTGGGTAGAGACTCTTCAAAGTCCTAGATCTCAAAGGGTTTTGTCCTAGTCCTATTTTAAGTGTCCCTTTCCTCTATTTTCCCGATCCCGACTTTCTCCATAGAAGTTAACGGCGTATCGCAGTTGTGTATTTACACTGCACGCTGTCTCCCGTGGGTCCCCTGTGTCACTACCTTGGGTGGTTCCTTGTGGTCCAAGCACTTCTAGAGGCTCTAGGCCTAGTGTCTAGTTCAGTCGTGGTTCGCATACCACTTTATTGGTATATGGTTTGGTACGCCCCTAGGGCCCAAACGTGTATTTGTGCTATTACTGTGATTTAAGATCTTATAACCTATGTATTTCGAACTCTAGCCTCATAAAGAGACTAGAGGGGTGTGTTTAGTAATAAATACATATATTTTGAATATATACCTGGTGTGGTGCTCTTTCATTTGGTCACTCAAGAGATTATAGACTGGTAAAACAAGCTGTTTTACATTCCTTCAAGACTTAGCCTGAAGGCTGCTCTCCATAGCTACCACTAGGATAGCTTTCAATAAGGTTGTCTTTAACCTACCTACCATAAGAGTCGATTTGGACTGGTGCAAGTTGCCCTTTATAATTAGTGGACAGCATATGCCAGGCCAACTTCTCACAGTGGTACCCCAGCGCTTCAGAGCCTTTCTACT